>CM061236.1:95652997-96277997 GCA_030848705.1 Heracleum sosnowskyi
ATAGTGTCACCACACAAATGCCTATGAGAACAAACATCCTTCATAATGAAGCAAACATAGTATGTACCGATCTTTGCGGATTAATTAACTACCAATTAATTATCCTACGACCAGGAACTATTTAAGTTTAGAGTTATCATCTTTAAGGTCTCATTATCACGATCTCATCATAATCCATTAAAGCTTTACTCTATACTATGGATCATCTAATTTAAAAACTTTAAATAGATAAAGTCCGTTATAAAACATATTACCATTCTATTAATATAAACAAACTTGAATCAGATTGAACAAAGTGTCTCCTAACTCATCATCCATGATAGGATTTAGGACACACAATATCTTTCATGATTTTGCTTACTGGACCATCACATAATTAAAGAAAAGTCCACAAGCTTCGCGTGGGCTGTAAGATAATCAAAAACGGACTTTTGAAAGTCAAGATAGAGCCCAAACAACGTATGGAACCCGCGTAGCCCAAAAATTCCGAATTTTCATCTAATTAAGCTCCAAAATAGTTCTTTTTCTTCAAATCCTTCCAAGTTTAGAATTCTTTATTTCCTACAATAAAACATCAAAATTTATTAAATAAATATCCAAATCAATGCAAAACACAATAATTATGAGAATAATATCATCTAAAATATATATAAAAATATATTATATCAGAAATATTAAAATCTAATAACATTAGCTATTTACTTTTGTTACTTTTTCTAACAAAATCTTTTTTTTTTTTCAAAAATATCACGGACAATTACCTTTTTTAATCAAATCGTGTTACCTTTTATGTTTTTTTGTTACTAAAGCCACTCATTTTCCAAAACTATCACGGATAAATCTTTATATTTAATTAAAGACTAATAAAAGCCCCTCATTTTTCAAAAATATCATGCGCAATTTTCTTTTTCAACTAAAATGTGTTCCCTTTTCTATTTTTCTTTACAAAAACTCCTCATTTTTCAAAATTATCACGGGCAAACACTTATTTATTTTGCAACAAAATATAATAGTATATAATTTACAGGCTTTTAAAAAAATATGTTTTCTTACCATTTGTTTTTTGCAAATATATGTTTTTCTAAAAATATTTTTTGCAAATTATGATTTTCTAATTTTCTTCTACAAAAATAAGATTTTTGCGAAAAAATGTAACCGGATACGGCTATAACTTATGTTTATGTATTTGTGCCGCCATTCAATCAAAACATCAGCCACGGCGGGACATATCACATATCTATATATTATAAATTTTTGCATGACCCATTTCTAAGGTTTGGTATTCATATTTAGGTTCAGATAAAAATTTTAACTTAATTTTGACCCAGTGGATAATTCATTTCTTGGTTTGGTATCCATATTTGTGTTTGGATATGATCCACATCCATTATTTGACCCATTGATAGTTATTATAAAAAGTTTGTATACAAATATAAATATCATTAATATAATATTTAATATTTATGGTAAGTTTTTTATTAATAAAATTTGATCTTTTAATTTTGATAATCTCATTAATGCATCAATACTATTATATAATAGACGAAACATTAAAATTTTGGTCGGTCGGTATGGTACGTTGTGATTTTACTTAATTTCTCTTTCTTAAATTCGTGTTTTTACTTAATTAACCTTACTTATTTATAGAAATATATTATTAAATAATAATATTACCTATTTATAACCAATTACCTTTTCACCTAAAATATATATATTTTTTATTTTTCTAACAAATTCCCCTACTTTTTCAAATATATCACGGGCAATTACCCTTTTTAACTAAAACATGTTAGTTTTTCTATTTTTCCTTACTAAAACCCCTCATTTTCCAAAAATATCACGGACAAACCTTTAGTTATTTATTTTTAAACCTAATATTATAATATTTTTTTTAAAGTTTACTTATTTTAACATGCATACTTATTTTTCTTAACAAATGCAATTACTAAGAATATTAAAATATAAATAATCAAATACTTATTTATAACCAATTACCTTTTTAGCTAAAACAATTATAGATTTTTTCTAACAAAGTCCCTCATTTTCTAAATATATCACGGAAAATTGCCTTTTTCAATTTACTTTTTCTATTTTTCTCACTAAAATCCATTCTTTTTCTAAAAATATCACGGACAAACCCTTTACTTATTTATTTTAAAACGTATTTAAATTATTAAATTTTAAAATCTCATTTTTCCAAAAATATCACAGGCATTTACCTTTTTAAACTAAATATATGTTACATTTTTTTATTTTTCATACCAAAACCCTTCTTTTTCCAAAAATATAACGAGCAAACCCTTACTTATTTATTTTAAAATAAGTTTTAATGTTTTTAATTAATTAAAGTGTTTAACTATTTTTACATGCCTAATTATTTTTTTAACAAATATAATTAAAAAAATTATAATAAAATAGCAATTAACAATCTGTGCATCGCACGGGTTTTAAGCTAGTATTATCATATAATATATACTATAATACAATATTTAATTACCAATTTTACTTTTACATATATTTATTATATTATGAAAGTAGAAAGCCTGAGTTAGACTTTAGAGATACTCCTGTGGCACTTTACTAATATACAAGATATTCTTTGTCAGCATATCCATCCACTTTCCTTAATTTTATTTTCACTCCTATTTCAATTATAATTAATTTGTCATCATGCTATGTACGTGATTTTGTAAATCTTTATAGCAAATTTAAGTTAGTCTTACGAAATTTTATGAGATTAACCTCGGTTCCCTTTTCTTTTATATTATATACAATAATATTGTAATTATATTTTTTTTATTTCAAAATAATATTATTTGATCTTAAATATAAACTTATTTTAATTATTAATGATACTATTATATATATATATATATATATATATATACTAGCTTAAAACCCGTGCGATGCACGGATTGTTAATTGTTATTTTATTATTATTTTAATATTGTATTAATTCTAATTGTGCAAAAAATAAGTAGGCATCTTAAAATAGCTAAACATTTTTAATTAATTAAAAACATTAAAACATATTTTAAAATAAATAAGTATGTGTTTGCCCGTTATATTTTTGGAAATGAGGGGTTTTAGTAAAAAAAAATAAAAAATGTAACATATATTTAGTTTAAAAAATATTTTTGGAAAATGAGGTTTTAAAATTTAATAATTAAAAGTATTTAAATACGTTTTAAAATAAATAAGTAAAAGGTTTCCTGTGATATTTTTGGAAAAAGAATGGATTTTAGTGAGAAAAATAGAAAAAGTAAATTGTAAAAGACAATTTCCCGTGATATATTTAGAAAAGGAGTGACTTTGTTCGAAAAAATATATAATGTGTTTTAGCTGAAAAAGTAATTAGTTATAAATAGGTATTTGATTATTTATATTTTAATAGTTTTAGTAATTGCATTTGTTAAGAAAAATAAGTAGATATGTTAAAATAGGTAAATTTTTAAAAATAATTATAATATTAAAATAGGTTTAAAAATAAATAACTAAATGTTTGTCCGTGATATTTTTGGAAAAAGAGGGATTTTAGTAAGGAAAAATAGAAAAACTAACATGTTTTAGTTAAAAAGGTAATTGCCCGTGATATATTTGAAAAAGTAGGGGAAGTTGTTAGAAAAATAGAAAAAATAATGTATTTTAGGTGAAAAAGGTAATTGGTTATAAATAGGTAATATTATTATTTAATAATATATTTCTATAAATAAGTAAGGTTAATTAAGTAAAAACTAATTAAGGGCAATTAAGTAAAATCACAACGCAGCGTACCGACCAACCAAATTAAGGGCAATTAAGTAAAATCACAACGTACCATACCGACCAACCAAACTTTTAATGTTTCGTCTATTATATAATAGTATTGATATATATATATATATATAATAAAATTTTAAACTATTGTGTGCGTAACACGGACTATAACCTAGTATTAAAAAATGCTTAAATTTATTTTACAAATATTTGGATTTTGATAATGTTATTATGAATTTCATACATCTGTATCTTTAAAGGAATTATTTATAATTATATCCTTATTGCTTCCTATCTATATATTATAAATTTTTTCATGACCCATTCCTAAGGTTTGGTATCCATATTTAGGTTCAGATAAAAATTTTAACTTAATTTTGACCCACTCGATAATCCATTTCTTGGTTTGATATCCATATTTGTATATGATCCACGTCCATTATTTGACCCATTGATAGTTATAGAAAGTTAATATACAAATATAAATATCATTAATATAATCTTTAATATTTATGATAAGTTTTTTATTAATAAAATTTGATCTTTTAATTTTGATAATCTCATTAATGCATATTATCATATAATATATAGTATAATACAACATTTAGTTACCAATTTTACTTTTACATATATTTATTATATTATGAAAGTAGAAAGCCTGAGTTATACTTTAAAGATAATCCTGAGGCACTTTACTAATATACAAGATATTCTTTGTCAGCATATTCATCCACTTTTCTTAATTTTATTTTCACTCCTATTTTAATTATAATTAATTTGTTATCCCGTATGTACGTGATTTTGTAAATCTTTATAGCAAATTTAAGTTAGCCTTACAAAATTTTATGAGATTAACCTCGGTTCCCTTTTCTTTTTATATTATATACAATAATATTGTAATTATATGTATTTTTATTTCAAAATCATATTATTTGATCTTAAATATAAACTTATTTTAATTATTAATGATACTATTATTATATAAATATATATTATTAAATAAAATTTTAAACTACTATGTGCGTAGCACAGGCTATAACCTAGTATTAAAAAATGCTTAAATTTATTTTACAAATATTTGGATTTTGATAATGTTATTATGAATTTCATACATTTGTATATTTAAAGGAATTATTTATAATTATATCCTTATTGCTTCCTATTATAAAATTAATTTATAACTATAATTCTTACTAACTTAAAACCGCCGCAATGCACAGATTATTTTTAATAATTGTTACTCCCTCCGTCCCATCCAATTGTATATATTGGGGGATGGGGGCTCGACACGCATTTTAAGCCTCCTATAAAATATACTTCCATAAATTATTTTTAAATTTTTTTTCTTCTGAATTAAAGTTTAACGTTTAAATTTTTATTCAGAGAAAAAATAATTTAAATATAAGTTATACAAGTATACTTTATATACACCTTAAAATCCGTGTCAATCAGTGAAAAAAAACTGTATAGAAATGAGTGGGACGGAGGGAGTATTTTTTATTTATATTTTAATATTTTATTAATTATATTTGTTAAAAAGAATTAAGTAGACATGTTAAAATAGGTGAAACGTTTTTAAATAACTAAAAACATTAAAATATGTTTTAAAATAAATAAATGAGAGTTTGTCCGTGATATTTTTGAAAAATGAGAGATTTCAGTAAGAAAAAATAAAAAAGTTAACATATTTTAGTTAAAAAGATAATTGAACGTAATATTTTTAGAAAAAAATGAATGTATTTTAGCGAAAAAAAATAATTTGTTATAAATAGACAATGTTATTATTTAATAACATTTTTTATATATAAGAAATTTTATAATAAGAGGTGAATGAAGATAAAGATAAATAAAGGTTGCGATCTCGGCCTCTGTTCTTCCTCCTCAAACCACGCTCCATCCCCCTCAACGACTGCTAAAGTTATACAATCTAATCTAAAAAATTATTGAAAAATTTAAAAAATATTAACTAATAAATATTTGGTTAATAAATACGTATAAAAGAACCCGTGAAAGGACGGGCTATAAGCTAGTGAGAACAATACTATCTACCAATCAGAAGATTATTACTGATCAAAAAGAGTTCCCAAATCTAAACCAAGTGGAATTGGTGCCAAAGAAATTCTTGCAACCCCTTGATCATACAAATATCAGTTATCAAACTGAAAGTCAAATGAACCACCGTTTGAGCTTGTGTCGAAATAGTAATCAGATTCTTCAAGAAAATCCAAGCCTTGAAGTTGAAAGTTTTCTGCTTGGGGCTGTTGGCTTATGTCATGAGTTATGTCTGCAACCCAATTCAAGTCAAAATCCGGAAAACTAGTATCCTCAAAATTGCTAGTTTGATTTTGTTGCTGAAAAACATTCAGGTAACCATCTGAAGCATGGTTAGGCTGACTATAGACCGGAGGCGCAGAAAATACTCTATTTCCAAATCTGTTAGTTTTAATGGGCTGTGAGGACACTCGGGGTTGAGATGAGTTTGGTTTTGAAACAATTCCTCCAACATATGCTTGCTGAGATGGTATTTGGGGTTGAGAAGTTGGATTCACTAAGATGTTGCCTGCATTTAACTGGGAAGACAACAGAGGTTGTGTATGTGCTGGATATTTAGAGGGGATAGCCACACTTGGTTGGGAGGATAAACGGGGTTGCAGTCGAGGCTGAGAAGCTGTAAAATTTGAAGGTATTGTCTGCATGTATGGTTGAGGGGAAGGTTGATGATTGTCTGACTCATTATTTTCAGTAGTACTGTTACCTGGTGCTGCCACCGAAGCAGGATTTCTCATGTATTTATATCCCTGTGTTTTGCTTAAATATCCATTTCTCTGAATGGACGCCAAAGCAACCCCTGATGATCCTCTCCTCTTAAAAACAGAAGTGGGAACATTAACTCGAGGACCTAAACTACCAACAGTATGTCTTCTATCCCTAGCAAAAACGTTGTTGCCAACGCTGTGTATCTGCGGCGATGTCAAAGCCAGTTGCTTAGGCAAAAGACTCCCAGATCTTTGGCCTTTAATAATTGGCGTCTTAAGAGTTGCTGTGGTGCATGGACGAATTGATGCTAGCCTTTGGGTCTGAGCTTGGGATGTGCCGTACTGCAACTGTGAAATTGGTGCTGGCCTGGGGGCCTGAGTCTGGGAACTGCGGTATTGTATGCTTGAAAGTGGTGCTGATATGGGAACCTGAGCCTCCGGTATGTGGTAATTTGTCCGGGGAGTTGATGATCGGGAATGATTTTTTGGGATCGGGAAGGGAACAGGTAAGTCAGTCTGACGCCTTTTCTTTAAACTATCTCTCTGTTGGTTCCAGAATTCCTCCTTCCCAGTGGCATGACAATGGTCACTAAAGGAAATGCCAGTGCCCCATTGGAGACATGGAGCCAGTGAATCACAAACATAACAGTGACACTGTAATAAAAGAATGTCAAATTTCATATGGGAAATTGAAAAAAAAAGTGTAATATTTCAAGCCTTTACTGAAAAAGGTAGTTACCTGGTTGCAGTACTGTTCATGAGGAGTTGATGTGAAGGAAAATTTGGCGCAGAGATCTCTTGGGTGAGGATAGTCTCTACATGCAACCTGTAACCACTTAATTATTACAGCACCATAAAATAAAATTATACTGGACACTGCAACATTACTTAAGAATCTTGGATAATATCGGCGAGAATGAACAATTCAACGACCTTGACAGCAAGATGAAGATGGGAAAGTAACCCAGAAAAAATAAATAAATTCTGATAAACAAAAAAGAATCCCAGAAAAAGCATGAAGCAAAGTCATTGACTTGAAACCATCACTGGTTGTACACCCAAATCTTAAAGCATATGACTGTGTGACAGAACAAGGTATCATGCATTTCAAACATGCAAGTCTCCAACATCCTATTTAATTAAGAGAATAATCGGTCAAAATACTAAACATAAATATACTGTGAAAATTTCAATATGCATCTATGTAAAAGCTAGTGCACTAAGTCGTTGAAAGCTAGGATTACCAACTATGGTTGCATCTATATACAAGATGATGAAGTACATTTAAAATAACAGGAATAAAATCATCAACTATAGGTGTTTACTTGTTTAAACTACAGCCCCAGGCATCTGAAGACGAACTAATCTTTCTCAACTTTCGTTTCTGACATTCGCACTCGGAAATCCCCCATAGCCTAGAACATTCACTGCCTGAGGTTACTTTTTTTCTATAAACATCAACGTTTTTGAAACTCTAACCAAAATCCTATATTAAAAATACCAAGACACTATTTCGACATCCCCCCGGCCTTCACTTAAGATTACTAACACACTCGCAAACATTCATTGACATATGAACCCTTCACTTCAGATTACTAACACACTCGTAAACAGTCATTGACATATGAACCCTTCACTTCAGATTACTAACACACTCGTAAGTTTACATACGAACATGTCAAACAAAACAATGTGATATACATATCAAACAAAATCAACACACACAAACATTCATACTAACACAATAAACACTAAACATGATATCGAGACAACCGTATTATACCTGCCCCGTCTCCCCAACAACAACCAGCTCATCGGAATCGCTTTGCCCTGCATCATTCTGAATCTTCTGACCTTCAATACCCTTATCAGGATCACCATCCAAAACCACACAATCATCATCATCAAAATCTTTGACATAACCATTATTAATAATTTTCAACTTCTTGCCCTTGGGCTTCCCCAAAACCTCACTAACCACAACCACATCATCATAATCATCATCAAAAAAGTCTTGAATCCATTTACAATCCTCTACTTTATCACAATCATCACCACCATCCCCTAAATTCTGACCCCACCCCACATCTTCATCAGAACTCAAATCAAAAATCACAGCCTCTGGGTCCATCAAGAATCATAAAGTTGTGACCTTTATCACTGCAATCACTGATCAAGAATTGCCCAGATCATAAATTAAACAAATCAAAACCTCCCCAATTAAATCAAACCCCAAAATCCCCAAATGGGCATCTCCAAAATTGAATTATAAATAACTTTTATATCAATCCAATAGGAATACAAAACAAATTCATATGTAAATAATTGGAAACTCTTGAAAAGAGTGTGGAGAGAGAGAGAGAGATGGGGGGTTTGAGGAAAGTAACGGAAGAATACTAAAATTGGGTTTGAGGAAAATGAAGGAGTCGGTGAATATATGTATGTGTGTATAACAATGGACCCCCGCTGTTTGTTTAAGATTGACTTCTCGTGGTTTTGTTTGGTTAAAGACTTCAAGACTTTTTTGTTAGGGCTACTTATGATATTGTAACTTATTTTACACGTTATATTTATTTTTATTTTGTAATTTTCGCTATAATAATAGTCCACTTAAATTTTTTTCTTGATATTGCTAGCTGTAAATAGGGTTGCACAACATTTCAGTCTGGATCTGTAGATTAGATCGGATCGGGTCTGTTGGTCCAAGACCCGGACTGGGCCGAATATAATCAATCTGGTCCTCGGTCCATGAATTTAAAAAAATTCGATCTTCGGTCCGGTCCGGTCCAAACCCTAAAGAAAAAAAACCTGGACCGGATCGGAATTCTTATATATAGCTATTTTAATTTTACTTTACTTCTTAAATTATCATGTATATACATTAAATATTAACACATATCATATACTAATGATCCAAATCAATAGAAAATAATTGATGAAACAACATAGATCAAAATTACAAATTAAATGATTAACTTTTGTACTTTATGTAATGAAAAATCGATACTCATAAATTTATAAATTACTATTATTTTACAAATAATAAAACATACACTTATTTTAAAATTTCAAGTAGTGCTTGGAACTTTAAAATAGATCCCAAATTTGTTTCTAAATATCAATGTCATGTTAAGGCGGAGAACTGAACCAAGAGTTCAACGTCGTGTTTTAATTCATGAAGCGCATGTATACGTGGGTCTTTTTTATATTTAAATACACAACCAATGAGATCGCACCAATTAAGTATTTGAGAATACTTTTGGAAGCTCTAGCCTTTATCTTAATTTTTTATTACTATGTAAAGCAAATAATTTATTTTATTTATTTAAATTTGAATAAAAAACAAATTTAAATTATAAAAATTAAAATTTTAAATAAATATATTAATCAAACGGGTCCAAACCGGTCCGGTTTCGGTCCGATCCGGGTTTTCCGGTCGGGTCCAGTCCTAAGACCGAATATATACAGGTCCGGTCCCCGTCCATGATTTTGAAAAATTCCGGTATTCGGTCCGATCTGGTCTGATTTTAACCCTTTGTATAGCCCTAGTTATAAAGCCGTAAATGTTTTTTTTTTATTAGGGTAAAGGTTTTTTTTTCTACAATAAAATGATCTTAAATTGTAAAGTTGAGTTTATGTAAAGTTAGGAAGATATTTATAAAAATAGTTCTTATATTTATTTATTTATTTTCATAAATAAAAACATATCTTAAATTTTAATTACAAATTATAACTTTTTAAAATATTAAAGTCACTCATATTAATTTTTCACATTCACGGTCTCTTTTCTATATAGATAGGAAACAATAGAAAACTTACAAATTAATTAATTAACACGACTAGGGCTGAGCAGAACCGAACCAGAACCGAAAAACCGAACCGAATAGTATAATTTCGGTTAGGTTCGGTTCTAATTTTCTGAAAATTCGGTCTTTTCGGGCTGGACCGAATAGACCGAAATAAATATCGGTTCGGTTCAGTTCTTTCAAAAAAAATTCGGTCCGAACCGATTAGACCGAAATTTTTTTATTTTATATTTATATAATTTTTATAGATATAATATATTAATTTTATATGTATGTATATATTCAAAATTTTGCATGACTTATTTTTGGTTTGAGATTTGAAGTTTGAAATATTATATTTATATTTCATACTTGTATTTCATTAGCTATTTTTTGTTTAGAAAAATCATATTTTTTTGGCTTTTTTGAAATAAAATTTTTTTATTTGAAAAAATTTCGGTTCTTTTATGAAAGAACCGAACCGAATAGCATTATTTTGGTTCGGTTCGGTTCCGGTACAAAATATAATTTCGGTTTGGTTCAGTCCGAAAAAAATTGATAATTCAGTTCTCGGTATATTCGGTTCGGTTCGGTTCTGGACTGAACCGACCGAATGCTCAGCCCTAAACCCGACACATTCAAAAAATGGGCATGACCACGATGACAGCGACAAGACAAATTCTATGAAAATTCAGCTAGCTTGAAGAAAAAAGACATAAGTATCATTGAAACCTTTTTTTAGAGCAATGATAAAGTTATGGAATTTCGTATCAAAGTTAATATCAAATTATGTGAGTGCCAATTAGAAAAATTAACTTGATAAATATATGGGATCTATCTGATGAAATATATACTATTATATTAAATATGAAACATTAAAAGTTTTTATAATCGGTTTGTAGTCTGGTCCTCCATAGTTTGGTCATCCAATCTCTAAACGCTAGATCTTTTAAATTAAATTAATGAGAGCCATCGGATATAATACTAAATATTTTTTGGTATGTTGTGATTTTACTTAATTGCCCTTACTTAATTGTACTTCGTGTTTTTACTTAATTACCCTTACTTATTTATAAAAAATATTATTAAATAATAATATTACATGTTTATAACCAATTACCTTTTACACCTAAAATATATTACTTTTTTTATTTTTTCTGAAAAATTCCCTTACTTTTTCAAAAATATCACGGGCAATACCTTTTTTAACTAAAACATATAAGCTTTTTATTTTTGCTTACTAAAACTTCTCCTTTTCCAAAAATATCACAGACAATTTCATTTATTAAAATAAAATAATAAAATAATAATTGTTAATAACTAACCAATTACCTATTTTAGCCAAAGTGTATATTTTTTTTTATTTTCTAACTAAAATTTTTACTTTTCTATTTTTTCTAACTAAAATCTCCCATTTTCAAAAAATATCACGGACAGTTCTTTTTAATGAAATAAAATAATAATATTTATAATTACTAATAACTAACCGATTAGTTTTTTTCCCAAAACATATATTCTTTTTTATATTTTATAACTAAATTTTTTTCTAAGTAAAATCTCACATTTTTCAAAAATATCACATGCAATTTCATTTAGTAACATAAAATAGTAATATTATAAATACTAATAATTAACCGATTACCTTTGTTAGCCAAAACGTATATTCTTTTTTATATTTTTTAACTAAAATTTCTCCTTTTCTAAAATTATCGCAGACGATATCTATCTATACTATACTATTATATAATAGCCGAAACATTGAAAGTTTTGATTTCAATTTTCGGTAATTTATTCTATTTAATCTATCTATCTGTACTATTATATAATAGCCGAAACATTGAAAGTTTTGATTTTCGATTTTCTCACATATATAACATAACTACAAACTCTTTTAATTATACTTTACTTAGAATTCAAAAACACAACCTTTTTTTAGAAAATATTTATATTTATATTTATATTTATTACAACAAAATATATTGATAATTTTGACGGTTATCTTTACTGACATACTTACTAAGCTAATAAACTATTATAAAAGCTATAAAAAAATTTAGATTTAAAGTATTAAAGTAGTACTTTAATTTTTTTTTAAAAGGTAGCATTTTCAGAAGTATTAAAGTCTCAAAAAATTTAAAAGTAAATTTCAAAATTAATATTAAAGTCGTCCGTGCATTGTGTAACACCCCCAGATCCGGGGTCAGGAATTTGGGTTGTCACGCTCCATCAATTATACAATACCTGCATTACTTACAACATTCTAATAATACAACTCCAAAGACCCCAATCACTTACGCGCACACACACAAGTTATAACCTTGGAAATGAGCAACAAAAGTAACATTTGTTATTACAACTCAAATGTACTATCCGTGATCTCATCTATTATTTACAACCTCTACCTGAAGTTACAATAATAGATCTCACCGTTCTATACAAGGTTTAATAATACAAACCTACTCGAAAACAATTCTTACTAATTCAGTCTGCAACTATTCTGCTCACACCGGCAGTATCCATCATGCTGAACTAACTCAAGGGTGGTCTCTCCATCCCCTTGCTCTCGTAACACGAGGTGAATCAGCAACGTTTTCTTCATGCTGAAAGTTTTAATAAAGCAAGACTGAGCTAATAGCGCTCAACAAGAAATCTATCCCAGTTTAAATCTTTAAACCTTTAAGGTAAATAATCCATATAGGATCCATGTTTAAAAACTACTAGGGTTTGACCCCAAAATAGTATACCGTTCAAAATACCGTATGACTTATAATCATACTCAAATACTCTTCGCGAATCATTTAGAAATCCTTGGTATCAATATAATAAACCAAGTCTCAAAACATATCTTTTTAAAATATATATTAACCATTGGAATCAAGGCTTAAAGCCTATCCATTGATTCAAAATACTATACAGTTCAACATACTGTATATCTTAAATACCTTCTCAACATATATACACACATATCTATTTAGATATCTCATACTGTTCAAAATACTGTAAAATATCAGTAATGAACACCTTTTCAACTCGGTTGTGTTGTGATATATAAAAGAAGCAAGAATGAGCACTATAGCTCGACAATAAGATATAGCAACATAATCATATATGTAAGCTGATATCATAATTGAAAACCTTTGAAACTCCGTTCATGTACAGAACAATATGTTTAAATATTCTTTTCGTCAAAACATATCATATAGTTCAAATACTATACACGGAACATCATTGTTCAATTACTGTCACATTATCGGTAACTCAGCACCTAGGCTTTTGTTACAATGTGCAGCGCAATTCCAAGTGGAAGAAGGGGACATTCTGGAACCCCGATACACGGTGATCAGCCGTTGTATCGTAACATAACTTCTCTACTAGTAGAAGGACGATTTCCTGTTCGGTTATCACCCTGGCCGCGTTCGGGCCCATTGTGCTATAAGGTCACTACATCGGCACCTGTTTCATTGCCGTGAAAGCCTTTGCACGCAAGGTCACTACCTCGGCGCCTGTTTCATCACCGGGAAAGCCTTGATAATTATGGTCACTACCCCGGCACCTGTTTCATTGCCGTGTAAGCCCTTCCAGTCCCAGATGAAAAATCAATGAAACGGGAATCAGAATTTAATCCTGATTCCCCCAAGTACATAATACTTGTCAAAACCTTGCAACAGTTCAGATTTTCTTACTCCAGAATATTTGAAGGGAGTAAGTCACAGTGTAGGTTGACATCAGTCAAAGAAACTACGAATGATTACCACGTATTTTGAAATTACGACCTGGGAGTTTTTGTAAAATACCTCTAGTTCTGATAAATCAGAACTCGAAAACATACTCACTTTTAATGAAAAAGGCAAGTGAAATCATATGTTCACTTCCTGAGATGGATTCCCAATTTTTGATAAGTTCAAATCAAAATCATCATTCGAGATAAATAATTAAAGTAGTTGGGAACCCCTATTATACTCTCATAAATCCTTTTGAGATCAGAAAATATTTGCGTAAATACTAGAACCTTAAATAATAATATAACAAGGTTCTATGATTTTTAAATCATTTTTGAGAATATTTAATAAATATTCAAATAATAAATATTGAATTATGATTCAATATAATTCCACTTAAGTGAATATTTAAGTTAATATTCACTTAATTAAATAAATATCCAAATAATAAATATTGAATTATCATTCAATAAGATTCCACTTAAGTGAATATTCAAAATAATATTCACTTAATTAAATAAATATTCAAAATAATATTTTTAATAATATTATTTAAATATCTCACATTAAATATCCAATAATATATATATTGGAATATTTAATCAACATTTTAAAATATAACTGTCCCTGGAACCCTCCTGCTTCTGACAATATAATCAAGACCAAAATACTAATTTGACTCCCGGTCTAAGTTTTAAAATCCTCGTACGAGCGCTCTACCCTTAGAGCCTCTATAACACCTCGGTTTATATCTAATATTTACATAGCATATAAACCCTTATATCTTATAAAGCTTTCTATCAAAAGTGTAAACAGTTTATAAATATTTTCACAGCATTAAAGCAGAATATATCACAACAACATCACTTATATGATGTAGGGTTTGAAAACTGACATGCATCTATCATATGCATATACTACATCTCAACATTTTTAATACCATCCCATCTATATACGATGTAAGTTTTGAAAGCATGCATGATATCATATCATATGCATATACTACATCTCAACATTTTTAATACCATTACATCTATATACAATGTAACGTTTGAAAGCATGCATGATATCATATCATATGCATATACTACATCTCAACATTTTTAATACCATGACATCTATATACGATGTAAGGTTTGAAAGTATGCATGATATCATATCATATGCATATACTACATCTCAACATTTTTAATACCATTACATCTATATACGATGTAAGGTTTGAAAGCATGCATGATATCATATCATATGCATCATCAGTATAAGTAATGGAAAACATAGCATGGAATGAGAAAACTTGCCTCGGGTCCTTGGTTGTTAGGGGTTCGAGGATTTGTCGGGAAATCTATAAACAAAGAAATATTCGATCAGTTCCCTGGCTTAATCATTTAAAGTGCATTTAACTTAAGCACTAACGTTCTATTAACGAACATCAAATGTCTCGCTCTTGGTCACTTATAACCTCATGACATTCCTTAAACTCTTAAGTGAAAAGTTTGGTTGATAATCCATTCACAAACCCAAGTACTTCATCATTACTAACTCATGGTTTAAACCATCCCCTTAAGGGTATTTCACTTGCACAACTTTGGTTCTCGCATTTTTATAAAATCGAAAAATCATCTTTTTAAAACGAAACATTCTCGGTTCCCTTCCTAACTGTCCATACTAGTATCCACATTAATATCATGACCCAATTCCATTTTTAAGGGGCTTGATCATAAGCTCAAAGTTCATATAGTGAACTACTTAGTTACTCGAAACCACTTTCACTAAAACGAGTGTTTCTCCTAAACCGTAAATTGAAACGATACGATTCTTTCGCCAAAATAAACTACAAAACAGAGCCTACATGATTATGGTCAGAAAGCATTTTTGTTATGACTAGAAGGTAACCGTGTTCTCTGTCTAATCTTTCTAAATAAAATTCGACATGGTAACGACGCTTAATCGTGATTCCCGTGTTTAAAACACTCCAATCAATCCATTAACACAACCAAACCATTAATACTTCTCATTCATCATCTAAACTAACCCATGATCTTTAACCAACAAGTCCATACAAACATTTTCTAGTTCAACCATCAAGATAATCACTAAACAATCACCATAACCAAGGATTCAACCTTTACTTCATACTATCTTAAACTATCATCAAACTTAACATAATAATCAAAGTATAACCAAGGGTGTGAGATGTTTATACCTTCCTTGATGCTTGGTAAGGACTATCAAGAGATTATATATCCTTGCTTGATCCTTAAACAACCTTAACAAGCCTTAAACTTCAAGAACAAATCAAGAAAATCATAAGTTACTATTCATTTCACTATTCATGCTCATCTTTTAATCAAGATTTGAACATGATGAAATCCATGGATGAAGCTAGGATTTAGAGATTACCTTAGTTTAGAAATATGGAAGCTTTAGAATCCATAACCATGATTTTAGGAGATGTGTAGCTTGTAGAAAATTTCTTAAGGATGAAGAACAAGAAAAGGAGCCGAATGTTTGATGTTCTTTCTTGCTATTGTTTCTTGAATTTTTTCTTTTCTTTATTTTGGCAAATAACTCTTAATTGGATGCATCCATTTTGTGTGGTCTTGGTGGAGTTTTGTCACCCCCTTGCCACATGTCAAGCAATGGGTGGTTCTTGGAGAATTGGTGACAAGGTGGTGATTCATCACCTTGTCATCCCCTATGTCATGCTTTTGTCATGCTTATGTCATTTCTTGTATCATCAATCCTCTTATATGATGCACTTGATGATCTTATATGATACTCCCCTTTTTGTTAGGGTTTAATCCATAATTCGTTACGCTTCTACTTTGTTGCTAAGTCTTGAGATAGGTTCAAGGGATTTTGAAAACGTTTCGTTGTACCAATGCTAGGGGATATCCTCTTGATCTTTTATTGCCTTGGCTTAATATAGGATCATAGATTTCTCATTCTACATACTTTCTCAAAACGATCAAATCAATACATCCTTGATTGTCCGATTAATAGTGATTTAAAATTCGAATGGGAATCTCCTGATTCTGATTGCGTTTACATTCTCTTATTCTCCTTATGCATCACTAATCTAACTTCGAAACATTCATTCCATGTCTTCCACATAGTGTGGTCTGAAAATATTTTCATCAGTAAATTTTACTATTCATCAACATTTACTATTCATCAAATTTTTTTAACTAAGTCCAAAATTTGGGGTTATTACAGTCTCCCCTTCTTAAAAGGATTCCGTCCCGGAATCTAAGAAAATAGCCGAGGTTACTTCTCCAATATAGAAATCTCCAGTTTCCAGGTTGACTCTTCAACCCTCTGGTTTCATTATAACACTTACTCATTCCGGTTTGTGATATCTACCGGGCGCTCTATATAAGCCAATTCTGGTTGTATTCTTATACACCCATTTTCTATCAATATCCGACTACTCTTGAAATCGGCGGTACAACACTTACCGTAACTTCGGTTGTCTGAAATGTTTCTTTCGGTCGGTCTGTCCGTCTGCGGATCCTACGTAGTGCTCGCACTCAATCTCGTCGCCAAACACGTTTGGAAAACTCCTCCCGAATCGGGAGTTCATTCATTGGTCCTTATCTGACACGATGGTGACTGGAACTCCACGTCACCCAACTATCTCTTTCATAACTCTTCGATTGAAGGTCTCCCGCTAATAATAAAATATGACTAGACTCATTTAATCCATCAATTATAACTCAATTGACGTCATAGTTCGACTTGGTTCTTGTTGATCCTATCACAGAATCCATTACAGTACAATTACATTCCTAATCAGGAATCTCTCCAACTGTGATAGTCAACTAGGTCTTTGTTCTGCCTTCATTTTCTTGACATATCCAATATTTATTTATCAATCGATAATATCCTTTTTATCTATCCGGCCACCAATCACATTTACTTACTTTCTTTACCTTTTCGTACTCTCGGTGTAGTTGTCTCTTCATGACAGATCTTTATTCCTTAATCTATTCTGGCTTAATCGGGATCTTTAAATAATCCTTGTTGTACTCGTAACTTCAACTTCGTCCTTTCAGTTCCTCTTATTAGTCATTCCGAAAAATTAGCATTCTTAATCTCTTGAACATTAGGAACCTGAACTCGGTAAAAATACCTCAGGATTCCCTTATCATCTTTCTCAGTCTTTAATTCTTTCTCCAACATTGACTTTATACCTTCACTCGTCATTCGTTCTTGACATGACTTGATTTTCTGTAGCAATTCCGGTTACATTGCAATCTCAAATAGTCTCTCAGTACCATTTCCGGTTATTTTAACCTCAATTTCCATTTTCTCAAATCCTTGGATTAACTTTACCCGACGATGTTATCATCTTAAGTCTCTCAGACTAAGGGCATCGGCCACCACATTGGCCTTCCCTGGGTGGTTAAGAATCCCACCATCATAATCCTTGATTAGCTTTAGCTATCTTTTCAATTCTTATGGTAAGTTCTTTCTGGGAGAGTGTATCTAATGCTCTTATGATTTGTATAAGTCTCACACTTCTTTCCATACATTTAGTGCCTCCAAAACTTTAAAGCGAAAACTATCGCTGCCAATTCTAAGTCATGTGTAGGGTATCTAAATTCATATTCCTTTAATTGTCTAGATGCATACGCAATTACCTTTCCATGCTGTATAAGCACACACCATACTCCTTTATGCGATGCGTCGCTATAGATCACAAAATCTCCCTTCCCGTCTGGCAGTACCAACACAGGGCGGTGACTAGTATCTTCTTTAATTCCTGGAAACTTTTCTCATATTTCTCGGTCCATTCAACTCTTCAGTCTTTCGAGTAAGTCGGGTCAGTGGGGCTGCTATTTTAGCAAAATCTTGTACACATCCTAGGTAATATCCGGCTAAATCCACAAAATTTCTCACCTCGGTTGGTGTGGTTCGTCTTTCCCAGTTCGAAACACCTTTTATCTTAGCGGGGTCAACCAGCACCTCTTCACTGTTGACCACATGTCCTAAAAATTGTACTTCCTTTAGCCAAAACTCGCACTTTGAGAACTTGGCATATAAATTTTCCCTCTTCAGTGCTTCTAACACTATCCTAAAATGTTCTGCATGTTCTTCCTCGGTCTTTGAGGTAAACCAAAATATTGTCGATGTCACTATGACACACTTATCCAAATACTTCTTAAAAACTCGATTCATCAAGTCCATGAAAGTTGCAGGGGCATTCGTTAGCCCAAACGACATCACTAAAACTCGTAGTGTCCATACCTCGTGCGAAACACAGTCTTGGGTACGTCCTTAGGTTTAATATTAAATTGGTGGCATCCAGTTCTCAATCAATCTTCGAGAATTTAACTACACCATGCAGCCGATCGAACAAATCACCGATCCTTGGTAGGGGTATTCATTCTTAACAGTTAGCCTATTCAGCTTTCGATAATTTATGCACAGCCTCATGTTGCCATCCTTTTTCTTCACCAATTAACACTGGTGCATCCCACGGTGACACACTTGGTCATATCATTCCTTTCTCTAACAATTCCTACAATTGAACAACTAATTCCTTCATCTGGACTGGAGCTAGTCGGTACGGGCCTTCGAAACTGGCGCCGTTCTTGGAGCTAATTCTATAGCCAACTCTATTTCTCTATCGGGTGGTAACCCCGGAAGATCTTCTGGAAATACATCCTCGAATTCGTTGACAACAGGGATATTCTGTACACTAGGTACTTCCAGTATCGTATCCATCACAGTCGCTAAACAAGTTTCATATCCTTGGAGGTCATACATTCCCTCGTCCAATAATCTGAATTCTTACTTTCTTTCTTTCTCAATCTATTCACGTTTCATACACTATTTTCTTTATGCCCATTTCTTTCTCGTCCACTTTGCTTCCATTTCTATCACAGTCGTTTCATTAACCAAGGTAACATAATCAGTCATTTCGAACACTCCGTTATTCTGAATTCGCATCATGCGAAACAAACCTTGGCAATTTCCGTAAACTTCGATTCATAATTTATCAGGCTCATTTGTTTTAGCTCTAAGCTTCAACACTCTCTTTTTCCAAATACTAAGGAAAATACTTGCATGGTACCAAGAAAATATTTTATAAAATATTTTTAAGAACTCTCGTCGAATGAGTGACCTTATTAGGTCTCAATCAATTATCATTTGGAAATTTCATCATCACAATTCACTGCATATAAAATGCATTGTGAACTCACTTAAGTAAATTCGACCGAAAGTGGAACTTAGTGAAACAATAACTAGTTCACTTCAAGAAAATTTTGACAACTAGCTGAACAAAATTTGCTAGTTCGATTAGTTTGGGACGCAATATCTAGCTAGGATGGTTAGCTAGATTTTTATCATATCATTAAAATTTCAACTAGTTAGAACAATTAACTAGTCACTCATCATGGCACATATAATTAGCCAGTTTCAATCTACTAGTGCAAAATCTCGACATCGTAGCCAAAGAAAGAAAGAAAACAACATTTTGACTATTCGGATAATTAATTGAAAAGAAGAGTAAATAAGTTTGGGACGAACAAGGTAATTATAACCCTTGAATAGAATATAAGGTCTTAATAGATGGTTCTTGGTATCGGAACAATCGATATCCTCCCACCAAACATTTCTCATCAGTGAAACGGTCCACCAAAAGGTGTCTCCGTACATAAACTTTGTCAAATCCTTCGGTAGAATTGAATTCGGACTACCAATATCAAATTGATATCCTTTCCACGATGTCAACATCTGATGTGCAAACCTCTCCTTAATAGAAGAAAAGAATTCACGAGTAATCTCTGAAATATATATCATCTATGTTTCAAACAAATAGCTAGATATTTATGAACTCGACTGAGGAGTCCAAGTATAAAGAAAGAAAATAAATAAAATGAATATTTAACAGTTGTTGGTTGCATTCCAAGGTGAAGTGGAAAACTAGAAGGGTTACCTGACATGAACTATTCAAGGTAACACGGGCATGAACAGTTTTAGATTGAGTAGTGCACCAACAAGTAGATACCAAAAGTCAATGGTCATCATGTAAAGCATAATGTAACATAAGATGTAAAAGAGATAACTGCAACTCAACAAAGGACAAGACAAACAATAATATTAACAGAAGCACAGGAATCCAGAATCAAAGAAGAAAAGGTAAACTAAAAAAATCAAAATACGGTATGTATTCTTGAAGTCCGTAAACAGGTCACAGAAAGAAGTTCATGAAAATGTTCAAGCCTCAGTGACAGCAATAGAAACAAGACTTTCAAGACTACAGAAGTATGTGAATGATTTAGGGTTAGTACCACAAGATTCCAGTGATTTATTTGAAGCAACCAGGACGACAAAGGACTTATCAACAACATTGAATTGAAGACATAGAAGAATTGATCAAGTGCTATTCATCTGTGAACCAGACCAGTTGCACTAGTTGACGACACTTAAAAAGATCAAGATGTTTTATCGTCTCAGAAGAAATTGATACAGTCTAAAACTGAAACACCCTGGAGTACAGAAGCTTTTCTAAAAGGTCAAGGACAAGAAAAGATTTCGATGGTTTTTCTATTTAGAAAACCATCGAATGAAAGATAAAGGAAACTAAAATAAGTTAATGTTTCATTCGATAGTTTTTATTAAAAACCATCGAATGGAATATTAACTTTATTCATTCGATATTTTTCAATTTAGAAAGCAGGTGGAAGATGTGACTTTGTTGTCAGGTTGATGAAGATCCAATGGCCAAGAATATTCATTACTTTTGGTTCGATGGTTTTTCTAAAAGAAGACTGCAGTTAATACAGAGTGAAGAAAGTGTGTCTTCTTCAGTTAAGGCAATACACAGAGACATTACTGAGAGAGAAGTTTGAGCCGGAGAAAATTATCAGAGAAATTAATAGTGCTCAGAATTTTATCATTGTATTGAATTTGTGTAACCTTAAACTCATCGAAGCTAATCTACGGATTAGAAATTGTAGCACCCCTCGAGGTTTATATTTATAAAAAGATATATTCCCCGACTCTTGGTTTGATTTGGTGTGTTTGATTTCGTTATAGAACTGAATGATTAATCCGCGAACGAAATTGAATTATTTGTAGGTATTGTATTCACCCCCCCTTCTACGATACTTTGGACCTAACAATTGGTATCAGAGCTTCTTGATTGACGTACAAATCAGATCTGGTGAATGAGACCAAAATCAAACGTTGTTAGATATAATTGCTGATGTTTGTTTATCAGTGTTAAAGTACCAGGAAACTATCAGAGTTTAGCTGGAGAACTAGTCAGAGTTTAGCTGGAGGACCAGTCATAGTTTGTTAAAGTCTGATGGTCAGAGTTTGCTTAGCAGTCGGTGCAATTCAATGAACATTCTAGAAGCGATATTCTTTGAAGATGGAAAGAAACAAAGAGATATCGAGATAGCTAAGGAAACGGAATAGAAGACAGAAACAATTCTTAATTGATTCTGATTGTATAACTAATTTATAGGAATATCGATTAATGATTGTATGTAGCTGTGTACTATATAAACACAGATAGGTTAACCCTAAAAGGGATGCGAATACGTGAATTATCATTCTTGTAACCTAGCAGCTCTCTGTGATATTTTACATCACTGAGAGAGAAGTTTTTAATTCCATTCAGTTTATTGTTCATAAACAGTGTTCTAATTGTTATTCTCATACCTATACTTGATTATATATTGTGTATTCGGCCTAACAATTGGTATCAGAGCCAAGGCTGTTTAATATATACAGTTTTTGATCCAAACACAAGTTATAATCATGGCTGAAAATACCCAGGCAGGTTCTAATGCTCAGAAGGTTCAACCAACTTCTGTAAGTCGATATGAGACAATCAGGGTTCCAATTCTAAGACCAGTGGAATATCCAATATGGAAGGTGAAGATGACTATGTTTCTGGAAGCCACGGATCCAGAATATCTTGATAGAATCAATGATGGTCCTCATATGCCAACAAAACTGTCTCCAATTGTTGCTGGTCAAATCTGAGTGAGTTGCAAAAGCCAAGAAGATTCTGATGGCTTCCAGTCTAGCTACAGGTGCAAATGTCTCATCATAGTCAATGCCCTCTTGTTGACAGTATCCTTTGGCAACCAACCTTACTTTGTTTCTTATCACCACTCCTTCTTCATCCATTTTGTTCCTGAACACCCATTTGGTGTCAATAACATTCTTTCCTTTTGGAGGTGGCACTAATTCCCATACTTTGTTTTTCTCAAACTGATTCAATTCTTCTTGCATGGCAACAATCCAGTCAGAATTCTTCAAAGCTTCTTCAATTACTTTTGGTTCTTCTTGTGACAGAAAGCAGCTATACATACATGTATTCATTGTTGCCCTCCTTGTTCTAACTCCCTCACTGGGATCTCCAATGATTTGATCCCTAGTGTGGGTTCTGTCCCATTTCCTTGTGTGACCTTGTTCATCTCCTTGACTTGCCTCAGGGTCATTTTTATTGACAGATGCATTTTCTTCTTCTCCCCCTGTGTTTGTGAACCCTTGCACAGGTGTTTGAAGAAGATCATCAAATTCAAGAGTTTCATTTTCTGGAACAGTTTGAATAGGTGGTTCATCCTCACTTTCAGAATCCTCAAGATATCCTTGATTTTCAAATCTTAATGGCACATTGTCTTGTTCACTTGTTTTAAGTCCATGAGTTTCTTGTCATCAAAGGTAACATCACTGCTCTCCATAACTTTGTGTTGCTCAGGTACAAACACTCTGTATGCTGTCCTTTCCAGAGAGTATCCAATGAAAATACCTTCAAATGCCTTAGTATCAAATTTTCCAACATGCTCAGAGGTATCTTTCATCACAAAACACTTGCTTCCAAACACATGAAGATGCTCTTTTGCCAGTCATTAATGAGTAAGGAGTTTTTCCAGACTTCTTATTTATCAATGTTCTATTTTGCACATAGCATGCTGTGTTAACAGCATCAGCCCAAAAGCTAGTAGGTAGCTTTGCATCCAACAGCATTGTCCTTGCAGCTTCAATGAGAGTTCTATTCTTTCTCTCAACTACTCCATTTTGTTGAGGTGTTCTAGGAGCTGAAAATTGTTGAGAAATTTCTATATCTTTTCAAAACTCATACAATGTTGAATTTCTAAACTCAGTCCCATTATCACTTCTCAAAGCAACTACAGAGGAACCAGTGCTTTGTGCTTCTCTATCAACTCTCTTAATATGCTCTATGATTACTTGAGGTGCTTCATCCTTGGAGAACAAGAATTCCACCCAAGTGTATCTTGAATAATCATCAATCATAACTAGAGCATATTTCTTCTTGGAAAGGGACATTACATTCACAGGGCCAAATAGATCCATGTGAATTAGTTGCAGAGGCTTTGAGTTTGTATTGAGCAACTTGTTCTTGTGACTTGATCTTTTAATCTTTCCTTTTTGACAAGCTTCACATGCTCCATCTTGCACAAACTCCAAGGCAGGCATATCTCTGATGAGTTCTCTCTTTGTCAGAGAGTTCATTGCCTGAACATTCAAGTGAGACAGTTTCTTGTGCCATAGCCAGAATTCTTCATTTGTGGCCTTAGTATAGAAACAACAAATTTCTCCCTTGTCTGCAGCCTTAAGATCAGCTACAAACAAGCTTCCTTTCTTTACACCAGTTAAAACAACTTCACCACTTCCTCTTTTTGAGATTAGACAATGATCTTCATCAAATTCCACTTTGAAACCCCTGTTGGTAAATTGTCCAATACTCAAGAGGTTGTGCTTTAGTCCTTCAACAAATGCTACATCTTCGATAATGACATTCCCATATTTGACACTGCCATATCCCATTGTATGACCAATGTTGTCATTTCCAAAGGTTACTGATGGGCCAGCCTTCTCCTCAAATTGTGATAGTAGGGCTATAACACCAGTCATGTGACTTGAGCATCCACTGTCCAAGATCCAAATGACTCTTTTATTTCTGTTGCCCTGCATTAACAAAATGACTAAGTTGTTTTTGGTACCCACATTTGGGAGGGTCCAGTTGATTTAGAAACAGTTTTGTTAACAATTCTTCTGTCATAAATAGCATTCTTAACACTAGGAGACTTTACTTTGTTTGTGGCTTTGGAGTTTACACTCTTAGGCTCACATGAAGTTTTCACCCTCTCAACCTTGATTGGGGATCCTGTCCTGTGAGTGTGATTCACAAGATTGTGCAGAGTCAAGCTTATGCTTAAGAGATAAACAGTTAGCAATCACAGTCACATAGCATGTCATGCAGTTAACATTACCACAAAAAGAATCATGAATAGAGTTTATGCCTACAGAATGGTTACTCAGGTTATCAACTTCAACATTTACAGGTTTAGTACACTTATGAGTCAAATGATTCACAGATAAGCATTTCTGACACTGTTTCCTAGGAGCATTTGGCACATAAGCATAATTGTTACTCTTGTTGACACCTATCTTACCATTTCTGTTTTGTTTCTTCTTCTTAACAACTTCTTTCTTAATTTTAGGACTCTTGACAAGGTTGTCTTTGGTTTCTTTCTGAACAACAGACTTGGAGGAGGAGGAAGAAGTATCCTTAGCAGCCTCATCTTCTTCAAGTAGTTGTTGTTTGATGATCAGAAGTTCTTCATCAAACTCAACACTACTCTTTTTGAAAATGGGCTTTTCAACACTTGACAAAATGGTTGGGGCATTTTTGGTTGTAATAGATTCTTTTCCTTTGCCCTTGGCCTTCTTCCTTCCCTTATCATTTTCATAATCAAAACCAACTCCAACCTTGCAGTTTTCAGTGTGTTCCTTGTGATAGGTTTGAATAAGCTCAGAGGAGTTCTTGAAACTTCTTAGCTTTAATTCATTTTCAGCAATTTGTTCTCTAAGAGCTTTTTCTATTTGTTCAGCACAAATCACTTTGTTTTTAAGATACTCATTCTCCTTTTTCAAACCATCAAGGCTAACAACCATTAACACAAGTTCCCCATTCTTTTCTGTAACCTCAAGATTTTTAGCAGTTAGTCTATCAATTTCTTCATTGGCAACTAACATGCTAGTGTGAATATTGAACATCTCAGTACTCATATCTTCAACAGTTTGCTTGTATTGAAAGGGAGTCATATCAAGAGAAGTAAGAATAGGTACCTGACTTGAGAAATCACCATCATCAGAAAATGCCATTAAGGCATAGTTTGAATACTCATGTTCTTCTTCTTCATCAAAGTCATCCCAACACTTTCCCTCAGCAATAAAAGCTTTGCCCTGTTGTTTCTTGAGTAGAGCTTCATACTTCACTTCAAGCTCTAAGTATGCTTTGTCATTTTTGGCCTGTTTAGGCTTTTTGCACTCAGCGACAAAATGCCCAAGTTCATTGCAGTTATAGCACCTTATCTTGGACCTATCCACACTTCCAGATTTGTATCCTCCTTTAGCAGCACCAGCAATCCCTTTTCCTTTATTGAAGGTGTTTGAGCCACTTGAACCACCAGCATTTCCAGTATTGAACTTGGACTTAAATGGCTGCTTCCTTTTAAACCTTATGCTAGGATATCTCTTAGCCATATATGCAAAAGATTTGTTTTCCATCTTGTCCAGTTCATCTATGCTGTAGAATTCATCATCCTCAGGCAAATCATAGACAACTTGAGTCTCATCACCAGTGTCTTCAACTTCCAGTTCCTCAATCTTGACTTGACTGACTTTAAGAGAATCCATTCTTTGACTTAGATTGTCAGCAATAAGGGCACATGAGGTATTTGCCAGTAATCTTTGCTTAGCTTGAATGGATTTCTTTTGAAACAACTCTAGCTCATATGTTTTTAAAACACCATACAACACATCAAAACCAATCTTTGTTAGATCTCTCTCTTTGAGGGAAGAGATTCTTGGTTCCAAGTGATCAGGAAGAGTTAGCAAGAACTTCATGTTGAGCTCTTCTGTCTCATAGTGTTTGTCATCGAGTTTGAGCTCATTTACCAATTTGTTGAACCTCTCAAACACTTCTGTGATTCCCTCCTTTGGCTGAGCCATGAAAGCTTCATACTGTGACACAAGAATCTGCTTCTTGTTCTTTCTTACTTCAGGAGTTCCTTCGCATAACACTTCTATAAGATCCCACATATTCTTAACACTACTACAGTGAGCAACAGTGCCATACATGTTGAAATCCATAGATTCACAAATGATAAGTTGGAGATGTCCATCCAGTGCTATTTTCTCTTTTTCAAGATCAGTGTATTTGGAGGGGTCTTTAGGAACATGCTTTGTTGGTATTATTTCAGTACCAGAAGTTGTTTTAGCAACCTCAATCATTGGAATAAAGGGACCATGCTTTAGAATGTCTAAATACATGGGGTTAGAAGCTTTGATGAAAAGCAACATCTTCTTCTTCCATAAACTATAGTGCTCCTTGTTAAAGGGATGAATCTTTATACTGCTTAGTTTCTGTGAACTCATTCTTGATCTTTTCCAGTTTGTACGTTAACAGCCTTGCTTTGATACCACTTGTTAGAAATGAATACCACTTAGAAACTAGACAGAGGGGGGGGGGTGAATGGATAGTTTTGATATTTTTCGATTCTTGAAACTAAATAAGCTGTATATGATTATGCTATGTAAAATGCAGAAAATAAACAACACACACAATCACTTTAATCTACTTTGTATTAAGCAAATTAAATACTACAGCTTTCCAGAATTTCACAACTGAACTTCTGGCTTCTAAACAAGAACAGTTCGTATCTTGTTTTGCTTACAGAGAAAAGAGTGCTTAAGATAAAACTTTGTGTATCTCTCTTACAGTTAACAATAGGGTGTGCATGATATATATAAGTCATATACAAACTAGTGCACACACCTATTTACACTGTTACCCTCACTGTTAATCCAACTTGTTCTGCCATTAGAGGTTAACTGTGTCAGGAAGGACCACCTGCTTTTCGGAGTCTTTCCCGTTTCTGTAGCTGATTGTCTCTTATCTTTCTCTCCAAGTTTAGCTGTAGATTTGCCATCTGTTCTTTGGACCACCTCGCCAAAACAAATGCTTCAGTATTTGTCTCCTTTGATTTTTGGTTCTGTACCTTGATTTGTCTTGTTATAAACGGCTAAGTGTTGATATCGTGAACTCCACTTCATTCCTGACTTCGCGATGTCCCTTGTGAAGACTACACGACATGACCTTTGAGGACTTTGCGACATAAGCCATTTGAGGACTTTGCGACATAAGCCATTTGAGGACTTTGCGACATAAGCCATTTGAGGACTTTGCGACATAGCCTTTTTGACGACTATGTGACATAGACTTTTTGAGGACTATGCGACACAGACTATTTGAGGACTTCGCGATCCAGTACATCTTGACTTTGCGGTATCAACACTTCACGATATGAGTAATGAAGACTTCACGACATAGTTCAATTAGGACTATGCGATCTTAGTACTTCACGACATAGATATTGGTGACTTCACGACATAGCTTTATTCTGACTTTGCTATATAATGCCTTAGATAAATTTCTGCAACTTATTTCTTCAGGGCCTTATTCATCTCCATCCTGCTGCATGAACAATTCTGAACTTCTACCAGGACAATTATTCAATGGCCTATGTACATCTTAGATGCAAGAAACTTACTAAGCTCATTATAATTCTGAGCATACATGATGATCAAGCTAATGTTCATGAGAACAAGAACAAGTACAAGGAGACCTATACTATATCCCAGTGATAGAAATCACTAGGTCATGTAGTGTGACATAGTCACATAGTGTAGGCTTGTTAATGGTGGTATTCAGACATGTCTTGAGCCTAGCATGTAGTATTAATAAAAACTATCGAACTTAAAAAGATAGATTTACCCCTGTCAGTTTCATTTAGTATAAAACGTTGCCTTGGTAAATTTCTTTTCATTTTTTCACAGATCTGAAAACTGAGCTTTCGTTTATATACTTACAAAACATACATACAGCCAAGAACAAGTACATTCGATAGTTTCTTCATTATTCACTGTGTATTCACTCAGAAAACTCATTTTCATCACAGTAATTTCACTTTAACCGTGAAACTTCTGTTTGTTTGAATTTTAGTTGAGGTAAAAGTTCATTTTGTTTAGAAAAACTATCGACAGTGACCAAGAACCTTAAGGATTTTGATATTACTGAGCTTTGTTGAAATTGCATTGGTTACCCAATTGATTTCTTCAGGAAAATCACTTGTTAAAAAGTTATCAATTTTTATTAGGGTTCTTATTTTCGAAAATTGTTTTTGGTTAAGGGTTTCAATTTAGAAAAAGGGGTAATTTTGTTTTCAGGTTAATTTTTGTGACAAATTTGATTAATTAGGAATAATTAATTAAATTTAAGTGAAAATTTAGTTTTGGTTTAAAATTATTTTTCTGGATATTTGAAACATAATGGCTGGAGAATTTATCGTAACCAAAACTAATCATGTCTCGTTTCAGAACCTGCCAGCCATTACGAACTTACAGTTTCGTGCTTGGGCAGAGTTTCTGAATACACGTTCATTAGTGGCATATGCTTTGAGTACTCCCGTAGTCCTTTGCATCGATCAATTGACTGCGTTGTACACAACCACCACAGATACAAGTGAGTATAACGTAAGGTCCTTTAGTTTTGTTGTGCCAGGGGGCAGAACAATAAGGGTGACGGAACATGACTTCAACAGAATACTACATTTTCCAACAGAAAACCATGTTCCGGATCCCACAACTAAGGAGATACAAGCTTTCTTCACTCTCATAAGAAGTCAACAACCTAACTTCTTTGTGGGAGAGTTTCTTAAGCATTACCTGACAAAGCCATGAAACTTTTTCTTTCACACACTAATCCATGTTTTTACTGCTAAGCTAACAAATCTGCATGGTATTCCTTTATTCCTTCAAAAGATAGGGTTTGCCATTGCTAACAACAGGCATATAAACATAGGACGATTAGTCATTCTATGCATGGGACCACTGGATGAAAGAACAGGCATGAACGATGTGCTTTGTTTCTATCCTAGGTTCCTACAGCTAATTCTCAATGATATTCTAACAGATGATGAACGTGAGACATTTGAAGGCGAGAAGACCATGGAATGCATGAGGATGAAGAACAATGCAATAACAGCTCTGATAAGAAAGAATCATCTTCCAGGGGTACCCACTGTTCTCACAGACTATCTAAGAACGGTACCCCTACCACTTCTACCCCCAGGGGAACAGGTAATTGAAGGTAATATTCCTCAACCTGAACTGGCTCCTGTACAACAACCAATGGATGTAGATCCAGAGCCCTCAGCGGCCATTCCAGACCATGATATTGCAAACCCACAATCTCTAACCACGGTCACAGAGCCTTTGGAATAGCCAAATGAAACAATAAACGAACCTCCTTCCCCTCCTATACCCAATATTCAGACATCCGTGAGTGTAGAGGGAGATAGTGCCATAACAGCACCACATAAGGAGATACACCCTTCAACAACAGCTCTGCCTTCCTCTAAAAGGAGAAGAATAGAAACCGAGGCAACTATTGATACTTTATTTCAAACTTCCAAAGCGCCCTTTATTGATTTTTCTGATGCTGATTGGGCTGCATTAACTAAAGCAATATCTGAACCCATAGCTCAATCAAGTAAGGAGGAATTGACGGAAGCAACTGGTGTTCCGACCATATTACGGTCAGGTTCACTGGTTGAAGGTTCTAAGAATCAAGTGTCTTCACAGACGTCGAGAGAAGGCTCTGACCTAAATGCAAAATCTAAAGGGTCATTGTCTACCTCCCCAGATGGAACATATCTGGATCCTGCGGGTAAAGGGTCTGACGTAGGTGCGGATCGGCAACTCGGTGACAATGAATCAATTACAATTGAGGAGTTAACTGAGGTAAAGTCTTCACAGACTATAGGGGAAGGTTCAGGATCTCTGCTGTTAATAGAGCCTGATTCAAACCCCCTAGATATTCAAACTCTAGATCCTATTAAGGATACATCATCCACAGATGATCATCAACTTGGTTTAACCAAGGACGGGGACTTGCAAAGCCCCATTGCACCACCGGTGACCTCCTTAAGGACGACTACGGTGTTTTCTTCTGCAGGTACAACTAGCACTAAGGGATTGAGTGAAACACAAACATTTACACCTGACCTGAGTGGGAAAGGAAAAATGAGTGAAACACCGACAGAAACGTTGAGTGTACACCCAGAGCCAAATGTGAGGAGTGACACCCTAACCCTGCCAAACATTGATGATCTGCTACTGCCTACAGAAAGAGAAATGCATGTTCAATCCACACTCAAGGAGATGACGGTTCATGATAGACAAGGAAATCCTCTTTTCAAGGTTCCACTGAGACCTTCCTTTGACCAAGGGATCTCCTCTGATCAAGCCAATGCTTCTTTAATGTCTATTCAAGAGAAGGTTGACTTGGCGGCAGCTGATTCTAGAAGAACTTATCAGGTCTTAGGCAGTGCATCTGGCACTATAACAGGTACTAAGCAGGCAGTGGACTCCTTGAAGTAGGAAGCAATGGAGGAACTGGTCGACTTGAGGACTAACGTCAAAGAGCTGAAAGATGGTTTCATGAATGAAGTGAATGCTCTACAACAAAGTTAAGAAGATTTAAGAGAAGACGTTCTAGTTATCCGGGATGGTCAAGATAGGGTAAAAGATGCAATGAACACCCTTTCTAGAGTGGAGTCTAAGCTGAACCAGAGGTTGGACAAAATTGAAAAGACTACCAAGCTGAGATTGGATGACATTGACCTGAAGCTAGCTTCTATACATGAAATGAATAGAGACATTTCTGACTTCATGGAGAATCAATGCGATGGAGTACAGTCTATATGGAATATGTTGAGGAACCAACAACCCGGACCTTCAAATCAACAACCTGATCCTTCTACTACCTTTTACAATGAGGATAACTACATCGAGGATTCCTCAACTAAGGGGGAGAAAGTTGGAGAAAGGGAGACACATGAAGGATGACAAACATCTGGATGGGGAGTTTGGGAAACCAATGAAGCTATTCCAGTTAGACAGTACTGGATTGAAGACATTGTGCAAGAAGATGAGAGTGAGAAGGAATTTGAGATCATGCAAGAGCAACCAATTCAGGATGAGCATGAGCCATATTATCCAGAGCCAATAGAACATCCTATCTTGGATGATGATATGGAAGAAGAAGCAAATTCTCTTGGAGATGGTAAAAGCTGACAGAGCTACAATAGATGCCAGGCAAGCTGAGAGAGAGAGACAACAAGCAGTTCTAAGGAGTGAGAAGCTTAAAAGATTCAAGGTGTATGCTGAAGTGAGGAAGAAGAAGATGATGGATTTGGCAAAGAAGCAAGGGATTGACTGGGTATTAGAAGTCAACGACAATGCAGAGGTGGAAGTTATCATTCAGGACATCAGAAGTGCAAATCCTGATGATCATACTTACTTCACAGCACTGAGAAATACTGTGATCTTTCTAAAAGCTGGGGTTAAAGCAAACGGTGCCTGGAACATATTGATCAACTTTCTTGAGAAAGTTACCTTTGTGATTTCCACTAAGTTTTTTGAACAGAGAACATACACAGAACTGCAGGTTATGCTCATCAAGATACAAAGGACTACAAGGTTAAATGAACTGCTCCGAGAGCATGTTAAAGAGATCTTGATGAAAGTCGGTCCAGAGATTACTGAAGATCCTCCAATGGTTAGATTCATGACGAATGACTTGTTCAGAATCTGCTATTTGACTGAGGACAAACTGAGAGACTATCCAAGCAACTATCTAATCTCAGTTGAGAAGTATCTTAGATCCACTGGATTCTCATCAATAGAGAAGGACAAAGCAGCCGACACTCTGAGAAGATTTCTAATGGAGAATGTTCCTTACTATAGGAAGAGAGTGGAAAAAGGATTGGAAGTGCGTACCAGACTACCAAACATGCCAAAGCTAAACAAAAAAGATGTTAACATTGCATGGTTGTGGGCTGGAGTGGGTCAAGAGGTTGAATATATTGGAAGACACATCCAAGGAGCAATCCTTAAACCTGGAGATTCATTGCACTATCCATCAGTGATTGATTATCAAGCTGCTAACTCCATTCCAATGATTGAAGAAGGTGAGATCGAAATGGACTGAAGAACAGAAGCAAAGAACAAAAGAACTATCAGCTCAGACTAGAGGAGCAACTTTAATGTATAAAGTTTTATTGTTTTTTGATTTATGAAATCTGGAAATGTATATATATCTGATCCAGAATGCATTTAATATTATTAAGCTGTCTTACTTTAATTAGTTTAATGTTTTCTTAGTTAGTTGAGTTATCCTCGAAGTATTTGCTTGTCGAACTCTATCCAATCAAATAGGGGGAGATTGTAAAGCATAATGTAACATAAGATGTAAAAGAGATAACTGCAACTCAACAAAGGACAAGACATACAATAATATTAACAGATGCACAGGAATCCAGAATCAAAGAAGAAAAGGTAAACTCAAAAAATCAAAATACGGTATGTATTCTTGAAGTCCGTAAATAGGTCATGGAAAGAAGTTCATGAAAATGTTCAAGCCTCAGTGACAGTTAAAGAAAAAAGACTACATAAGTATGTGAATGATTTAGGGTTAGTACCACAGGATTCAAGTGATTTATTTGAAGCAACCAGATCGACAAAGGACTTATCAGCGGCATTGAATTGAAGACATAGAAGAATTGATCAAGTGTTATTCATTGTATTGAGAGACAATTACTGAGAGAGAAGTTACTGATTAGAAATTATCAGAGAAATTAATAGTGCTCAGAATTTTATCATTGTATTGAATTTTTGTAATCTTAAACTCATTGAAGCTAATCTACGGATTAGAAATTGTAGCACCCCTCGAGGTCCAATTTCCATCAACCTGACAAACAAATCACTTCACCACCTGCTTCTCCAAATTGAAAACTATCGAATGAATAAAGTTAATATTCCATTAGATGGTTTTTAATAAAAACTATCGAATGAAACATTAACTTATATTAGTTTTCTTTATCTCACATTCGATGGTTTTCTAAATAGAAAAACCATCGAATTCTTTTCTTGTCCTTGACCTTTTAGAAAAGCTTCTGTACTTCAGGGTGTTTCAGTTTTAGACTGTATCAATTTCTTCTGAGATGATAAAACAACTTGATCTTTTTAAGTGCCGTCAACTAGTGCAACTGGTCTGGTTCACAGATGAATAACACTTGATCAATTCTTCTATGTCTTCAATTCAATGATGCTGATAAGTCCTTTGTCGATCTGGTTGCTTCAAATCAATCACTGGAATCCTGTGGTACTAACCCTAAATCATTCACATACTTCTGTAGTCTTGTTTCTTTAACTGTCACTGAGGCATGAACATTTACATGAACTTCTTTCCGTGACCTGTTTACGAACTTCAAGAATACATACCATATTTTGATTTTTTGAGTTTACCTTTTCTTCTTTGATTCTGGATTCCTGTGCTTCTGTTAATATTATTGTCTGTCTTGTCCTTTGTTGAGTTGCAGTTATCTCTTTTACATCTTATGTTACATTATGCTTTACAATCTCCCCCTATTTGATTGGATAGAGTTCGACAAGCAAATACTTCGAGGATAACTCAATTAACTAAGGAAACATGAAACTAATTAAAGTAAGACAGCTTAATAATATTAAATGTATTCTGGATCAGATATATATACATTTCCAGATTTCATAATTCAAAAAACAATAAAACTTTATACATAGAAGTTGCTCCTCTAGACTGAGCTGATAGTTCTTTTGTTCTTTGATTCTTTTCTTCAGTCCATCTCAATCTCACCTTCTTCAATCATTGGATTGGAGTTAGCAACTTGATAATCAATCACGGAAGGATAGTGCAATGAATCTCCAGGTTTAAGGATTGCTCCTTGGATGTGTCTTCCAATATATTCAACCTCTTGACCCACTCCAGCCCACAACCATGAAATGTTAACATCTTTCTGGTTTAGCTTTGACATGTTTGGTAGTCTGGGACGCACTTCCAATCCGCTCTCCACTCTCTACCTATAGTAAGGAACATTCTCCATTAGAAATCTTCGTAGAGTGTCGGCTGCTTTGTCCTTCTCCGTTGATGTGAATCCAGTGGATCTAAGATACTTCTCCACTGATATAAGATAGTTGCTTAGATAATCTTTCAGCTTGTCCTCAGTCAAATAGCAGATTCTGAACAAGTCATTCGTCATGAATCTAACCATTGGAGGATTATCAGTAATCTCTGGACTGACGTTCATCAAGATCTCTTTAACATGCTCACGGAGCAGTTCATTTAGCCTTGTAGTCCTTTGTATCTTGACGAGCATCACATGCAGTTCCGTGTATGTTCTTTGTTCGAAAAACTTAGTAGAAATCACAAATGTACCTTTCTCAAGAAAATTGATCAATATGTTCCAGGCACCATTTGCTTTCACTCCAGCTTTCAAAAAGATCACAGAATTTCTCAGTGCAGTGAAGTAAGTCTGATCTTCAGGATTTACACTTCTGATGTCCTGAATGATAACTTCCACCTCCGCATTGTCGTTGACTTCTAATCCGTCTTCAACTCCACAAAAGGTTTTATAATCCATCTCCCAGTCAATCCCTTGCTTCTTTGATAAATCCATCATTTTCTTCTTCCTCACTTCAGCATACACCTTGAATCTTTTCAGCTTCTCACTCCTTAGAACTGCTTGGTGTCTTTGCTTTTCAGCTTGCCTGGCATCTCTTTCAGCTCTTTCAGCTTTTAGTATCTCCAAGGCAGCTTCTTCTTCCAGTGATAGAGAATTTGCTTCTTCTTCTATATCATCATCCAAGATAGGATGTTCTATTGGCTCTGGATAATATGGATCATGCTCCTCTTGTAGTGGTTGATCATGCATGATTTCAAATTCCTCCCCACTCTCCTCTTCTTGCACCATGTTCTCAATCCAGTACTGTCTAACCGGAATTGTTTCATTGGTTTCCCATCTTCCCCATCCATTTTCCTCCCATTCTTCAACGTTCTCCCCCTTAGTTGAGGAATCCTCGATGAAGTTATCCTCAACATAAAAGTTTGTAGCAGGATCAGGTTGTTGATTTGATGGTCCGGGTTGTTGGTTCCTCAACATATTCCATATAGACTGTATGCCATCACTTTGGTTCTCCATGAACTCAGCCATCTCCTTATTCATTTCTTGCACAGAAGCCAGCTTCAGGTCAATGTCATCCAATCTCAACTTGGTAGTCTTCTCAATTCTATCAAATCTCTGGTTCAGCTTAGACTCCACTCTTGAGAGGGTGTTCATTGCATCTTTTACCCTAGCTTGACCATCCCGGATAACCAGAACGTCTTCTCTCAAAGCTTCTTGACCTTGTTGCAGAGCATTCACCTCATTCATGAATCCATCCTTCAGCTCTTTGACATCAGTCCTCAAGTCGACTAGTTCTTCCATTGCTTCCTTCTTCAAGGAGTCCACTGCTTGCTTAGTACCTGTTATAGTGCCAGATGCACTGCCTAAGACTCGATAAGTTCTTCTAGAATCAGCCGCCGCCAAGTCAACCTTCTCTTGAATAGACATTAAAGAAGCATTGGCTTGATCAGAGGAGATCCCTAGGTCAAAGGAAGGTCTCAGTGGAACCTTGAATAGTGGATTTCCTTGCTTATCATGAACCGTCATCTCCTTGAGTGTGGATTGAACATGTATTTCTCTCTCAGTAGGTAATAGCAGATCATCAATATTTGGTAGAGTTAGGGTGTCACTCCTCATATTTGGCTTTGGGTGTGCACTCAACGTTTCTGTTGGTGTTTCACTCATTTTTCCTTTCCCACTCAGGCCAGGTGTATCTGTTTGTGTTTCACTCAATCCCTTGTTGCTCTTTGTACCTGCATCAGAAAACACCGTAGCCATCCTTAAGGAGGTCACCGGTGGTGCAATGGGGCTTCGCAAGTCCCCGTCCTTGGTTAAACTAAGTTGTTGATCATCGGTAGATGATGTATCCTTTGTAGGATCTAGAGTTTGAATCTCTAGGAGGCTAGAATCAGGCTCTATTAACAGCAGATGTCCTGAAACTCCCTCAATAGTCTGTGAAGACTTTCCCTCAGTTAACTCCTCAATTGAAATTGATTCATTGTCACCGAGTTGCCGATCTGCACCTACGTCAGACCCTTTACCCGCAGGATCCAGATATGTTCCATCTAGGGAGCTAGGCAATGACCCTTTAGATTTTGCATTTAGGTCAGAGCCTTCTCTCGACGTCTGTGAAGACACTTGGTTCTTAGAACCTTCAACCAGTGAACCTGACCGTAATATGGTCCGAACACCAGTTGCTTCCGTCAATTCTTCCTCATTTGATTGAGCTATTGGTTCAGATATAGCTTTGGTTAGTGTAGCCCAATCAGCATCAGAAAAATCTGTGAAGGGCTCTTTGGATGATTGAAATGAAGTTTCAACAGTTGTCTCGGTTTCTATTCTTCTCCTTTTAGAGGAAGACAGAGCTGCTGTTGAAGGGTGTATCTCCTTATGTGGTGCTGCTATGGCACTATCCCCCTCTACACTCATGGATGTCTGTATGATGGGTATAGTAGGGGAAGGAGGTTCGTTTATGTTTTCATTTGGCTATTCCAAAGGCTCTGTGACTGTGGTTAGAGATTGTGGGTTTGCAATCTCATGGTCAGAAATGGCCGCTGAGGGCTCTGGATCTACATCCATTGGTTGTGGTTCAGGAGCCAGTACAGGTTCAGGGATATTACCTTCGTTTACCTGTTCCCCTGGGGGTAGAAGTGGTAGGGGCACCGTTCTTAGATATTCAGTTAGAACAGTGGGTACCCCTGGAAGATGATTCTTTCTTATCAGAGCAGTTATTGCATTGCTCTTCATCCTCATACACTCCATGGTCTCCTCACCTTCGAATGTCTCTCGTTCATCACCTGCTAACACATCATTTAGAATTAATTGTAGGAACCTAGGATAGAAACAAAGCACATCATCCATGCCTGTTCTTTCATCCAGTGGTCCCATGCATAGAATGACTTGATCAATCACTAATCTGCCTATGTTTATATGCCTATTGTTAGCAATGGCAAACCCTATCTTCTGAAGAAATAAGGGAATACCATGCAGATTTGTCAGCTTTGCAGTTAAAACATGGATAAGAGTGTGAAAGAAGAAATTCCACGGCTTTGTCAAGTAATTCTTAAGGAACTCTCCTACAAAGAAGTTTGGTTGTTGACTTCTTATGAGAGTGAAGAAAGCATGTATCTCCTCAGTCGTGGGATCCGGAACATGGTTTTCTGTTGGAAAATGTAAAACCCTATTAAAGTCATGTTCCGTCACCCTTATTGTTCTGCCCCCTGGCACAACAAAACTAAAGGATCTAATATTGTTCTCAGATGTGTCAGTGGCGGATGTGTACAACGCAGTCAATTGATCGATACAAAGGACCACGGGAGTACTCAAAGCATATGCCACTAATGAACGTGTGTTCAGAAATTCTGCCCATGCACGAAATTGTAAATTCGTAATGGATTGCAAATTCTGAAACGAGACATGATTAGTCTTGGTTACGTTAAATTCTCCGGCTATTTTAATTCAAATTTCCAGAAAATTAAATTTAAACCAAAACTAATTTTTCAATTAATTATTTTTAATTAATTAAACTTTTAACAAAATAACCCCTTTACTTTTCGAATCTAACACCTTAACCAAAAACAAATTTCTAGATTTAGAACTTTGACTATAAATTGATAATTGTTTAGTGAGTTTAAATCTTAAGAACTCTATTGATAAATCAACAGAGTACTAAAATTATTGATAATTATCAAAGTATCAAAGCTCTACTGTTTCTCCCTTTCTCTCTCGATGGATTTCTCTGGAAAACAAATTAAAAACTCAACAACACTGTACCCAGTAATTTCTCTGTTCAAAAAGAATTCACTGCAGTAATAGTAATTGTTGAAGGTTAATAATCAACATTAAATCAAGAAAGTATCGAGCAGTTTGTTCTTGGCCGTGTATGTATTGTAAGTATAAAAAATTCTTTAGCTTTTCTTAGATCTGTAAACAATGAAAAGAAAAAAAGCTAAGGCATTGTTTTATACCTTTTTGAAACTGTTAGGGGCTAAACTGTCTTTTCATGTTCGATAGGTTTTAAATGAACGTTCGATGGTTTTCACCTAGGGGCAAAACTGTCAACTATACTTCGATAGTTTTGAAAAACTATCGAAGTTTTTTGAAAATCAGAATTTAAAACGTTTTGATGAAAACTATCGAAGGCTGTTTCTTTTAAAACTGAAAAACTATCGAACTGATTTTATGAAAACCATCGAGAATTTAAATATTGAATAAATTAAATTCACTTCGATGTAATTTCAAATCACTTTAAAAAACCATCGAACAAAGTCTTCGATATATTTTGTTTCTTTTCAAAAAACCATCGAAAAAAGCTTTCGATAGTTTTTATCCAGTACTTGAAAAATCTATCGAATTACCTAATTCGATATTTTTGCTTCTGTCAAATTCTTAAAACCTGTTCATGCTTCAAAAATCAAACTTGAATTTTTCTGTGAACTTTTAATTTGAATAAACTTTTTCAAATTTACCAAAATCAATTGTTAACAGAAAATTCACAATTTTCTTAGAATAAAATCGACTAAATATCATCGAATGATATTAACCAATTAAAATCCAATAAATTATGCTGCATTAATCTACAATGTGAAAAACAAAGTAAATTAATTCAAATTAAATAGATGCTTAAATATTTAGAACAAATATTAGCACCTAAATAATTTTTAGAATTAATAACCAATTAAATGCCAGAAGATATATCATCCATAATTATGACATTAAATTAGTACAATAATCCTAACTACGAGAATTGCTCCAGAAAATAAATTCACGAGTCCTAAGGATATAGAAATTCTTAAACTCATGTATTCACTAGGACTATCTTGCAGTTACTGACTTCTAATCAAAATCAATTAGAAAGATTTAACATCCCAAGTTCACCAACCAGCTTAGAAAAAGTGGATTCATCAAGCGGTTTAGTAAAGATGTCTGCAATTTGTTCCTCTGTGGGTACAAAGTGTAACTCCACAGTTCCATTCATGACATGCTCTCAGATAAAATGATACCTGATGTCGATGTGCTTCGTCCTCGAGTGTTGCACTGGATTGTTGGAGATTGCTATGGCACTTGTGTTATTGCAAAATATTGGAATCTTTGTCAACAAAAGCCCATAGTCACGGAGTTGGTTTCTCATCCACAAGATCTGAGCACAACAGCTACCGGCAGTAATGTATTCAGCCTCAACTGTTGATGTGGACACTGAATGCTGCTTCTTGCTATACCAGGAAACTAACCTTCTTCCAAGAAACTGACAACTTCCTGAAGTACTCTTCCGATCAATCTTACAACCTGCAAAATCAGAGTCTGTATATCCAATAAGATCAAATCCTGTATCTTTAGGGTACCAAATTCCAAGGTTTGGGGTCCCCTTAAGATATCTAAATATTCGATTAACAGCTATTAGATGAGATTCTTTAGGATCAGACTGAAACCTAGCACATAAGCATGTTTCAAACATTATATCTGGTCTACTTGCAGTGAGATAAAGTAATGAGCCTATCATACCTCTGTAGTCTGTGATGTCAACCTTCTTACCAGTTTCATCTTTATCAAGCTTAGTGGCAGTTGGCATAAGAGTCTTTGCTGTAGATGAGTCTTCCATTTGATACTTCTGCAGAAGATCTTTGATGTACTTGGACTGACAAATGAATATACCATCTTGCCTTTGGTATACTTGCAGTCCAAGAAAGAATGACAATTCACCCATCATGCTCATTTCATAACGACTCTGCATTAACTTAGCAAATCTCTTACATAGATCATCATTAGTAGAACCAAATATAATGTCATCAACATATACTTGCACCAATATCAAATCATTTTTGTGCTTTTTGTAAAAGAGAGTTTTGTCTACAACACCTCTTGTAAAATCATTTTCAAGTAAGAATTCAGAGAGAGTGTCATACCATGTCCTTGGAGCTTGTTTGAGTCCATAGAGAGCTTTGAATAGAAAGTACACAAAGTCTACCAGTTTTGAATCCTCAAAACTTGGAGGTTGTTCCACATACACTTCTTCTTCTAACTCCCCGTTCAGAAAAGCACTCTTCACATCCATTTGATATACCTTGTAATTGGAATGTGCTGCGAATGCCAGAAACATTCTGATGGCCTCAAGTCTTGCTACTGGTGCATAGGTTTCATCATAATATATACCCTCTTCTTGAGAGTAACCTTTATGTTAGGCCGAATACACAATATATAATCAAGTATGTATGAGAATAACAATTAAGAACACAGGTTTGTAAATCAACAAACTGAATTATATTAAATAATTCTCTCTTAGTGATGTTAATGAATCACAAAGAGCTACTAGGTTACAAGAATAATGTATTCAATGTTCGCATCCCTTCTAGGGATAACCTATCTGTGTTTATATAGTACACAGTTACATACAATCCTTATCTAATTGATACTCCTAAAAATTAGCTATACAATTGATATCAATTAAGGATTGCTTCAGTCTTCTGTCCAGTCTCCTTAGCTGTATCAATATATTCTGCTTCTTTCCATCTTCAGAATATATTGCTTCTAGAATCTTTATCTTTGCACCGACAGCTAAGTCAACTTTCATCCTGTCAGACTTTACCAAACTCTGACCGGCTTCCTTTAAACTCTTCACCCTGTCAGACTTTAAATAAACTCTGACCGGTTTCCGATAAACTCTTATCAGTACCTGTTGCTTAAACACTGATAAACAAACGTCAGCAAATATATCTAACAATCTCCCCCAACTTGTTCATAATAAAATGTACAAGTTAAAAATATAATTGATGATGTCAAAACATATAACAAATGCAGTGTTTAACATATGTCAGAGTTTAATTTAAAACAGAGTTTAAATTTAACTTAGAACAGAAAACATAAAAACTTACAGTCAGACTTTACTTAATCTCTTGAATATCAGGCACTGTCCTGATATAATCTAACAGTAGTTTCTTTTCAGCTCTATTCAGTTCAGCAATCATAATCTTCTTCAGCTCCTTCATTTCTGGTTCATCTTCACCAATTTGATAAATGGCAGCCCTCAAAGAATATATGCTGTTTTTGTTCATTTCATTGCCAAGTCTGATATAAAAAGGTTTATCAGACTCTAGATTGAACTCAAGAACCTTTTTATTTAGTGCAGTTCTGAACCTAGCACTATTTCTTTTCATTTCTACCAACTTTCCATGTGCATCTCTGTATTTAGGAATGTATGCACTTGATACTCCAGCTCCACTCAAAACTTTGGATTTCATCATCCTTTCCTTCAAAACTCGAGCAGCATCATAAGTACTTCTATTCTTTACTTCAAGTAGATATAGAACATACTCTAGCTCTTCCCAAAGTTTTAACTGGATATCAAATTCACCAAATCTATACACTCTGCCATCAGCCATAAAATATAACAAGAATTCCTTTTTGATTCCTTTGTGAAAAATCATCTGTACAGATTCTAGTTTGTCAAGGCTTTCTTGAGTAATTCCAACTCCAAATTCTGCCAATGAAAACTTGTCTTGAGATCTGTTATTAGTTCTTCTCTCTCTGTGTGAACCCAGTCCAGATTTATCAAAGGCTTCTTTTCCCAATACTGTTCTGGTTTCTGAGAAATTCACAACTTCAAGCTTTAAGTCTTCAAGAATTTTTGGTTTGCTGAATCCTGGAAGTTGTGTAGATTTCTGTACAACTTGAGCAACGTCAGAGGTTGTCATAACTTTAGTAGTATCATCAACTTGAGCAGCGTCAAAGGTTGATTTTGCTAATCTTGTTTCAACTTGAGCAATGTCAGAGGTTGAATTATCTTTCTTTTTCAGGTTAGGCTCTTCAATCATTATGCCTTTACCCTTATCAGTGTTTCCAATCACAGGTCTCCTTGTATATTGTATACTCTGTTGTGTATTCTCTTTGATAGAAATACCAACTTCTTTCTTTCTAGGAGCCTTGATTTCCTTTTTCTTGTAGATTCCAGCTTCAAGATTTTTCTTGTGTTCCTCAGCAAGCATTTGCTCTTCAGCCTGGATATCTTCCATAGTAACATTCTTTCCATGCTCTTTAATGAATATTTTAGCAGCAATCTCTTCATCAGTAGATGGATTAGTTGAAACAACTAAACTCTTGAGTTTTGAAGTAGATTGGCCACCAGAGTTTATCTTGTCAGAGTTTAAGTTTATTCTTTTCCTGCTTTGCCTTTGAGCAAGAATCTTTCTTTTATTTTCTTTGCTTCCCCCATCAGTAGAATCATCCCTCCGTCTCAGAGCTTGAGTGTCTTTGTATTTGTCTTTAGGTACACTCTCCCCCTTTTTGACATCATCAGAAAGTAATACTGATGTCAGCAATTCTAGAGCATTAGAAATAGAATTCAATTGAGTAGACATTTCAGCCTGATTCTCCTCAACTTTTCCAAGCCTCTTCTTGATTTCCTCAGAATCCTTGGCTTGCTGCTTGAATTGTGTAGAGTAAAATGATCTGTCAAGCTTCAAAGTTGTATCCCTGATAGAAAATTCATTCCTAAGATTTGTAAACATCTGTTGATTCTCATCAAATCTATTATTAAGAGATTTGACTTGAACAACAGTTGCCTGTAAGCTTGTAAGTACATCAGTATTTGAGATCTTTTTGACAGAATCAGATAGCAAATCTGCAGCCCTTTGTGCTGAGAAGACACAATCTGCATCAGCCCAATTGTTGTAGTACATATTCTGGAAATGCTCATTGGTCTGTCTATTTACTTCCCTTGCTTCATCACTATTAACATCATCAGCCAATGAAACTTGAATACTAGGGTGTGAATGAGAACCCTCAGCATCATTTCCAGCTTCTTCATTATTGTCTGCTTCATTTTCAACAAGAATATTTTCAGCAGTAAACTGTGCAGCTTCATCAATTTTCTCTGCTTCTACAGCTTCAGGATTATCAGAGTGAACCTGAGCAAAAACCTCTGCTTCTCTTTGAATCTGATTAACCTCCTCACCTTTGTCAAGATCACAAGAAATAATTTCAGTGTGAGTGGCCAGAGATTCTTCTATCTGATCAGTTACTTGATCAGCTTCCACACCCTCTGTATAATGATCAGAATGTATAGAGGTGTGTGCTTCAAAATCAAAAACTCTGCTATCAGAATGAGTAGCAGCTTCCTCAACTACATCATTAGCCATTGATGTAGGAGTTTCTATATCCAAATCCATCATCTTATCATCAGTATTTATCCTGTCTAGATTGACAGCTTCAGAGTTTGCAGCATCCTCCTGAACGAACACTTCAGGAGCTTCAGTGTTTACAAACACTCTGGCCTTATCAACATTGAGAATATCCTCCTCAACAACAATTGCAGGAGTAGCTTGAGGAACAGCTGCAGACACAATCTCCTCATTCTCTGATGCAGGAGCTTCAGTTTCCTTAGAGACTCTGTCCATATTGACATTTATAGCACCAAAAAGATGTGCAGCCACTAGTCTTCTTTTTCTCTGATGAAGAGTTTCTTCATCAGTTTCAGTCTCTGAGGCTTCAACAACAGACTTTGCCCTATTGGCTCTTCTTTTCTTTAGCCTTGTCTTCTGAGGCATCTCTTCAGGTCTAGATACCCCAGCTTCAGTAGATGATCTCCGTGCAGGTTTAGTACCAATATGTTTGGTCCTACCTCCCCTTGCAGGTTTAACAGAAGTTGATGGAGGTAACTCTGTGTTTAAAGGTTCTGGTTGAGATTCAGCTTGTGGTTGTGGATTTACTTGAGCATCCACAAACTGCTGCACAGAAGTAGGTAGCAAAAGATCTCCAACAATTCCTTTCTTAACATCTTTGTTAATGAGATCAGAAAATACTCTCTTGTGTAATTTAAAACAAGAAACATCTTCATTAACAACATCTACCCCTTCAACACAGTAAGAAACCAAAAGCTGACAAAATCTAGAAAAATAAACAACTCCTCTATTCTCTGTCATCTTCTCCCCTAAGTTAGTCAAAACAAGTCGTGCAAAATCAAAATGATTATCATATAATAAAGAATACCCGATTTGCAGACTGTCTGTGGGAATAGCATCCCAATTTGTGCATTTCTTTCCAAATGTCCTCGTGATGCAGTCGAAGAAGAAACTCCATTCCTTGCGCAGAAACGGCCGTTTGAGTTGCCCAATCTTTGTCAATGGCCCAGAGTAACCAATCTCTCGCATCATTCGTATTAAATCCTCATCACCCATTCCAACAGTGTAAGAAGGATACTCAGGAAACCCCAATGCATCTCGAATAGTACCAGCAGTAATAACATACTCTGTTTCTTCAAACTCAAAGATTATGGATGGGCTCCCAGTCTCACCACCATCATCATAAACCCCTGTCTCCCAGAACGCCTTGATTTGTAAACCAGAAAGTTTGGCTGGTTCAACTAAAGCACGCCCAATCGCTGACTGAGCAAGAAAGTTTTGAATCATATGAAATGCGTCTGGTGCGTTTGCAGTGTTTAGTGGTGCGGTATAGTTGTTTGGAACGAACTCTAACCCAGACGAAACGAAAGCTGTGGTTGCCATTAGAAAATTTTGAAGAAAGAACAAGTAATTGATGTGAAAGCTTAACAGAGTTTATGTGTAGAAAGGTGTTTGTGACTATGTGTGTGTGATAATAGATGTGTATGAGTAAGATGTGAAAAGTTTAACTGAAGATGTGTGTATTGTATTAAAAAAAATTAAAGATTAAAAACTGAAGAATTTTTAATCATCAATACACAACTGTAATCATGCGCATAATCATGTGAATGGGACACATGTCAAACGTGCATACGCTGACAGCATATAATTGGCAGTTTCCAATACGCATGCGCAGTAAAAACAGCAATAATTACCGCCTGTTACACTTTTCTATGCAATTAACCTCTCTCCTCTGTTTAAAATATTCTTGAACAACTTTCCAATCTACACGGCAGACGAGGAGACACCTGATATCACATAAGACACTCATAATTTCCGCTTATTGTCAAACAAAATCAATAATAATAAAATTATCAATTTTAATATCTCAGAAACATAATATCGAAGTAGCTCAACAGTCAGAAGAATAATGACTGTCTTGGAACTCCGCACTTTACTGTTCCCAGAGCTTCGAACCATGCAAAACCCTTCAGTTGCCCTGTTGGATGCTATAAAATCTGGAGCATTGTAACAACAGGCAATTCATACATTAAAAATTACCATACATCAAATGGCAGGAACCTTTGAATTCATGGATGTAGAATCATTCTTGAATTTGAACTGGCGTCAACAAGCAAACTATATCATCGATGAGTTTCTTGTGTTGTCATTTCTGAATGATGAAGGGCTCATAGCTGATGATGAAATAGCGGAAGGACCTATCTCCAACCCCTATGTGCACATCATCCGTCCTGGACCATATGATGTGCCCATCCTTGCAGATGATGAGGCTGTCGAGATTTGTATGATGCTCTTCTATCAGAGCTACTTGAAGGGTTCGAAAAAGAATTTCTTCTTGGAATCCTGCAAGCTGCAAACCAGAAAGAGAAGTCGAGAGGATGATGATGATGAATCAACATCAGGGGGTTGTCAAGCCTTGGAAATCCCAGATGGGATAATGAGCAGATAACCGAACAAGTAGCTAGATAAGATTATGAAATTTTCTGAATGTAACCAAAGTTTGAATCAATAAAAAAATCATTGTTTTGCTTTACATATCAGTATCTCATAGTAATTGTAAAGTGAAAGAAATGATATCACTTTAAACAATAAACTAACATACTCATCAGCGCTACTAATCACCATCAGGACTTATCAAACACACTCATCAGAATTATAAAATGTCTGAAACAAAGAAATTATTTTAACCATCAGAGATTAAAACAAAGTTACCTCGGCATATGTCACACAATACATCAGTGTTTACCATTTGTCCTTCTTTGTCAATAAACTCTTTTCTCAAACTGTACAGGTGTGAAAATATGTGTGTGTAATAGCAGAGTTTACCGAAATCAATATTTAGATCATCTCAAAGTGCATAAAATCCACAAACTAAAGTAGTAAAAACTGGTTGCCTAAACTCTCATGTATAACATAAAATCTGAATTTAGATCTAAACTCTATATACTGATATCCTTTCATTTGGATATGTCTTTAATTTTTCACCCCCTTTCTTTATTATTATTATTTTTTTTTTCCAGTAATCAGTGGTTGGCACTAGTCACCAAAAATCAAAGATTTTAGCCCTTATTTCATACAATAAGTTCCTGGATCTTCCTAGGCACAACATGATCTCAAAGGAATTTGTGCTCTGTTTGGCATCTTTTGATTTGAGGGTGAATTTTTTTTCAATTAAGAATCAGAGTTTAGACTTTTCATCAGTAGATATAATTAACTTATGAGAGAAAATGCAAACAGCTAATACAGACTCAGTGTATAGGATCAATAAACTAAGAGATGGTATAAATACAGAGACAGTATCATGCTGTGTTAACTTACTGAACATGTTTGAGATCAGAATCTATACAACTCTTAAGGATTTATAATTACTTACTGAGAATTATGCTTCATACAAATTTCTTCATTGGTCCATATGTTTCAGACAAAATTACAATCAGAGTATAGCATTAAACTGTAACAATCAGAGTATGACCAACATTTTATGACTAACAGAGTTTAGCATCAGAGTTTAACCGACAGAGTTTATGACACTGGTACTCGTAACAGTTATTACATGCAAGGAATCATGAGCATTAAAAATCAAACATGTATAGATTTTGAGTCTAACCCGTATCTCTAGTCAGAACCAGAGATCATCCCAAGTTCATTTACCAATCTTGTAAAAGTAGCTTCACTCAAAGGTTTGGTGAAGATATCTGCAAGTTGTTGGTCTGTAGACACAAAATGAAGCTCAATGTCCCCTTCTTCCACATGTTCTCTGATAAAATGATACCTTATGCTGATGTGCTTGGTCATGGAGTGCTGTACTGGATTTCCTGTCATAGCAATAGCACTTTGGTTATCACAGAAAATAGGTATTTTAGAGTAACTTAACCCATAATCCAGCAATTGATTCTTCATCCATAAAATCTGTGCACAACAGCTACCAGCTGCTATATACTCTGCTTCAGTTGTGGATGTGGAAATCGACTTCTGTTTCTTGCTATACCAAGAAACTAATCTGTCACCTAAAAATTGACAGCTTCCACTTGTACTTTTTCTGTCTATCTTACAGCCTGCAAAATCTGCATCAGAGTAACCAATTAGCTTAAACTCTGATTCTCTAGGATACCACAAACCCAAGGTTATGGTTCCTTTGAGATATTTGAAGATCCTTTTTACAGCTGTTAGATGAGGCTCTCTTGGATCTGCTTGAAATCTTGCACAAAGACAGGTTGCATACATGATATCAGGTCTACTTGCAGTAAGATACAGTAATGACCCTATCATGCCTCTGTAGTTTGTCATATCTACTGACGCTCCTGTGTCTTTGTCTAGCTTTGTTGCTGTAGCCATGGGAGTTGTAGCAGATGAACTATCAAGCATACCAAATTTCTTGAGAAGATTTCTGGTATATTTTGCTTGATTGATAAAAATACCATCATCTGTTTGCTTGACCTGTAAGCCTAGAAAATAACTAAGCTCTCCCATCATGCTCATTTGATACCTGGATTGCATAAGCTTTGCAAACTTCTTACAGAGTTTGTCATTAGTAGATCCAAAAATAATATCATCTACATAAATTTGAACTAAAAGCAAATCATCACCAGAATTGAAATAAAACAAAGTTTTATCAATTGTACCTCTTGTGAACCCACTTTCTAAAAGAAATTGAGCAAGAGTTTCATACCATGCTCTTGGTGCTTGCTTTAGTCCATATAATGCCTTGTCAAGCCTGTAGACATAATCTGGATGCTTGGGATCTACAAATCCTGGTGGTTGTTCAACAAATACTTCTTCTTCAAGCTTCCCATTGAGAAAAGCACTTTTTACATCCATCTGAAAGACTTTAAACTTCTTGTGTGCAGCATAGGCCAGAAAGATTCTTATGGCTTCCAATCTTGCAACTGGAGCAAAGGTTTCATCATAGTCAATTCCTTCCTGTTGTGAATATCCTTTTGCCACAAGTCTAGCCTTGTTTCTTGTAATCACACCTTCACTGTCAGTCTTGTTTCTGAAAACCCACTTCGTACCTACAATTGATCTATTCTTTGGTCTAGGTACAAGTGTCCAGACTTCATTTCTCTCAAATTCATTTAACTCTTCTTGCATTGCTGTTATCCAGTTTGCATCTTGAAGAGCTTCCTCCACTTTCTTTGGTTCTGTTTGAGACAAGAAAGCATGATACAGACACTCATTATTTGTTGCACTTCTAGTTCTCACACTAGCATCAGGATCTCCAATTATGAGATCAGGTGTGTGTGCCTGTGTCCACCTTCTTGCTGTTGGTAAGTGGTTTCTTGCATCATTATTGGATCCTCCCCCTTGATCCATGCTCTCCTGATTCATATGTTGACTTTCTGCAGCATCTGAGGCTCCCCCTGAATTGGATGGCTCAGAGTTTGAACTGTCAGAGTTTGAATCAGTTTCCTCAACTGACTCACTTGCTGTGTCTTGTTGAGCTTCTTCACGCTCCCCCTCAACTGGTTCTCTATTTTGTTCAATTTGAGAATTTCCAGTTTCTCCAGTATTTACCAGTAGAGGTTCAGAGTATGCTTCGTCAGAGTTTGTCAACCCTGCTTCATCAGAGTTTATATCATCAGAGAATAGATCTTCATTTTCAAAACGCAGTTGATCATATCCATCCTTGTCTTCAAGTCCAATTATTTTCTTGTCATCAAATGACACATGTATAGATTCCATGATCACTTTAGTTCTTAGATTATAAACTCTGAATGCTTTTGTTGACAATGGATAGCCAACAAAGATTCCTTCATCAGCTTTTAACTCGAACTTTGTCAACTGTTCAGGATGAGTCTTCAACACAAAGCATTTGCATCCAAATATATGAAAATATTTCAAATTTGGCTTCTTATTTTTCACCATCTCATATGGTGTTTTCCCATGCTTGTTGATTAATGTTGCATTTTGAGTAAAACAAGCAGTTTGAACAGCTTCTGCCCAGAAGTATGTTGGTAATTTTGCTTCATCAAGCATAGTTCTGGCTGCTTCAATTAAAGTTCTGTTCTTCCTTTCAACTACACCATTTTGCTGTGGAGTTCCAGGTGCAGAAAATTCTTGTTTCACTCCTCTTTCTTTGCAGAAAGCTTCCATGATTGAGTTTCTGAATTCAGTTCCATTATCACTCCTTATAATTTTGACTTTGTGCTGTGATCCTTTGTCCAGTAGATTTACATGATCCATCAGAGTTTGAGCAGTTTCATCCTTCTTTGACAAGAAATACACCCATGTATATCTAGTATATTCATCAACAATTACTAGAGCATATTTCTTTCTGCCCATGGACATCACATTCACTGGTCCAAAGAGATCAACATGTAGAAGATGATAAGGTTCCACTACTGAAGATTCAGATTTGCTCTTGAAAGATGACTTCCTTTGCTTGGCTTTTTGACAAGAATCACACAAGCCATCTAGACTGAGTATAGATTTTGGAAGTCCCCTTACAAGATCCTTTCTTATTAGCTCATTGATGTTGTTCAAATTGAGATGAGAGAGCTTCTTGTGCCAATTCCAACTCTCTTTATTTGACATTTTTGCAGTCAGACACACTGTTCTTCCATCAGAGTTTGTTACCAAACTTGCTTCATAAATGTTGTTGTGCCTGTGTCCAACTAGAACAACTTTTCCAGTAGATTTACTGATAACTTCACAGTATTCAATATGAAAATCTACATGGTTTCCTCTGTCACAGATTTGACTCATAGATAACAGATTATGCTTGAGTCCTGAGACTAGAGCTACATTTGTAATGATGACACTTCCAAGATTGATCTTGCCATATCCCAGAGTGTGTCCTATGTTGCCATCTCCATAGGAAACTTTTGGGCCAGCCTTCTCCTCAAAGTCTGATAGCAGGGCTTTATTTCCAGTCATATGTCCTGAGCATCCACTGTCCAAGATAAGTGTGCTCTCTATTATACCCTGCAATCACAAACAAATACTAAGTATTAGTTTTAAGGACCCAGACTTGCTTGGATCCTTTGTCTTTCTTAACAGTGTTAGCTTTTGCAGCGGAATTACTATCAACAGAGTTTAAGCTAACATTGTCAGACTTTACACTTGCAGAGTTTGCTTTAACCCACTTCAGATTGGGTTTTAGCTCATAATAGTTATGATAAATAGCATGATAACTCTTGCAAGTATAAATGGAATGCCAAGTGCTCCCACAGTGTGTGCATAAAGTTTGTGGTTTAACCCTCACATAATCATTCTTTACTCCTGATGTAGAAGATAAAGAATTAATATGTTTGTTCTTAGTGCAAAATCTAGCAAGATGATTAGAACTACCACAATTATAACATGTTTTCCTTGGAGCAGCACCAGTAGGCAAATGATTATTTCTATTATTTATGCTTATCTTTCCATTCCTATTCTTCTTGGACCCTTTTGGTTTCATGGCAGATTTTATCTCTTTCAGCTTATGATTAAACTGTTTCCCTGTCATCAAACCAACATTAACCTGTTTTTCACAAGTTTTTACTGGCTTTCTAACAGTTTCTCTTTCCATAAGTTTTTCTGTTATACTATTTTCCTTTCTTTCACAGGCTTCATCTGATTCCAAATCAGCTTCTCTTATTACAACAGATTTTAACTTATTGGCTTCTGGAACAAATTTCACAGGTTTAAGTTGTGGTTTTACCTTAACCTTGTCTTTAAACCTAAGTTCATCATTTTCACAATAACCTAAACCTACATAATCAGTCTGAAACACTTGATGAGTGTCTCTTCCAGAATCTGTCCAAGTCTTGATTATTTTTCTTTCTTTTTCTAAATCAGATTCTAGTTGCCTATACCTTTTAAGCAACTCCTGTTCAACATAAACAGCATCATCTCTTTCTTTTTGAATCTGCTTCATACTTTCAAGTTCTCCTTCAAGAAACTTGTTTCTATCTTTAAGACTAAAATTCTCAGATTTAATTCTTTCATTTTCTAAAGTCTGATCCCTATAGCTAACATGAACACTTTTCAGATATACTCTTAACTCAGATATATTATCAGTATCATAAGCATAAGTAGTTAGGGGTACCTTATTTTCAGATGACTCAGTCTCATCTCTGACAGTTGCCATAAGAGCATAATTTTCTCCATCATCAGAGTCTGAAGTATCTGCCCAGTCTTTGCCTTTAGAGATGAGTGCTTTCTCAGATTTGCCTTTCTTGCACTCTGGGGCATAATGACCCATCTCTTTGCACTTATAGCACTGGATCTCAGATTTGTCCTTCTTTCCAAACTTGGTATCCCTTCCATCAGACTTTCTGAAATTCTTCTTCTCAGAATTTGAATCTCTCCTTGAGAATCTCTTTCCCTTCTTGAAGTTCTTGAACCCCATCTTCTTGAAGGTCTTCACCATCAATGCAGCCATTTGCATCATCTGTTCTTCATCATCATCAGAGTCAGAAGCTTCACCAGAGTTTGAGTCATCATCAGAATTTGATGACTCACTTTCAGATTTAATGACTAAAGCCTTTCCCTTGGCTTTCTTCCTTGATGATTCCTTCTTAATGGGCTTCTCCTCGACTTTGAGAACAACAGATCTTGTCTTTTTACTCAATCTTCTATTCCTTTGTTCTATCTCCAGTTCATGAGTTTTCAGTAACCCATAGATTTCATCAAGATCTGTATCAGCAAGCTCATAATTATCTCTTATTGTGGTTGTCTTTAAATCCCACTTTTCAGGTAGAGATAACAGAAACTTGAGATTAGACTCTTCAAGCTCATATTCTTTATTAACCAGAGACAGATCATTCAACAGTTTAAAAAATTTGTCATAAGTCTCAGTCAAGGTTTCATTAGGTCTTGAATCAAAGTGCTCATACTCCTGTGTGAGTATTGTCTTTCTGTTCTTCTTGATAGCACCTGTTCCCTGACATCTGACTTCTAAAGCATCCCATATCTCTTTGGCAGTCTTGCAGCCAATTACTCTGTTAGACATAACATTATCTAAAGCACTGTGGAGAAGATGTCTAACCTTTGCATCTTTTGCAATTGATGAGATGTCCTCAGGAGTCATATCTTTCTTTTCCTTTGGAACAGTCTTTTGTTCTTGTCCATCAACAACAGGGGACAATTTAGTTGGCATATGAGGACCATCATAAATTCTGTCAAGGTATTCTGGATCTGTAGCCTCCAGAAACATGGTCATCTTAACCTTCCAAATCGGATACTCTACTGGCCTGAGAATTGGAACCCTGATTGTTTCATATCGACTCACAGAATTGGGCTTAACCTGTTCAGCCTTAGGAGCAGTTTGATTTTCTTCAGACATGATTAATACTGTGTTTGAATCGTAAAACTGTATATATTAAACAGCCTTGGCTCTGATACCAATTGTTAGGCCGAATACACAATATATAATCAAGTATGTATGAGAATAACAATTAAGAACACAGGTTTGTAAATCAACAAACTGAATTATATTAAATAATTCTCTCTTAGTGATGTTAATGAATCACAAAGAGCTACTAGGTTACAAGAATAATGTATTCAATGTTCGCATCCCTTCTAGGGATAACCTATCTGTGTTTATATAGTACACAGTTACATACAATCCGTATCTAATTGATACTCCTAAAAATTAGCTATACAATTGATATCAATTAAGGATTGCTTCAGTCTTCTGTCCATTCTCCTTAGCTGTATCAATATATTCTGCTTCTTTCCATCTTCAGAATATATTGCTTCTAGAATCTTTATCTTTGCACCGACAGCTAAGTCAACTTTCATCCTGTCAGACTTTACCAAACTCTGACCGGCTTCCTTTAAACTCTTCACCCTGTCAGACTTTAAATAAACTCTGACCGGTTTCCGATAAACTCTTATCAGTACCTGTTGCTTAAACACTGATAAACAAACGTCAGCAAATATATCTAACACTTTAGCAACCAGTCTGGCTTTGTTTCTCGTTACAATGCCATCTTCGTCCAACTTATTTCTGAATACCCATCTTGTTCCAATAACAGATTTTCCCTTAGGCCTGGGTACCAGCTTCCAAACTTTCTGCCTTTCAAACTGATTGAGTTCCTCTTGCATTGCAATCACCCAATCTGGATCATCTAGAGCATCTTCAACTTTCTTAGGTTCTGTTTCTGAAAGAAACCCAGAATAGTGACATTCATTTTGTGATGTTCTCCTAGTTCTCACTCATGTGTCCGGATCACCAATGATCAAGTGAAAGGGATGATCTCTTTTCCATACCCTTTGTCTTGGTAGATGCGATCTTGATGATTCTCCTTGTTCTAGATGTTGTGGAGTGTGACTAGTTGATCCTTCTCCTGCTCCCCCTGAGTTGTTGTCGGTATGATCTGTTGACCCTGTTGATTGACTAGTAGATCCAGTAGTAGTTTGAGTATGTCCACCACTATCACCACTTGGTCCAGAATCATTATCATTATCATTATTATTAATAACTGTAACAACTTCAGGTTCTTCTTCATTGTCAGAGAGATCTCCTGATAGATTTTCAAATACCAAGGATTCAAAGTTCTCTCTTGTTTGCAGGCCTGGTCTTTTGGTGTCGTCAAATGTTACATTAAAGCTTTCCAACACCTTCTTATCTTCAATCACATATACCCTGTAAGCCTTAGATTCCAGAGAATAGCCCAGAAAAATGCCTTCATCTGCTTTGGCATCAAACTTGCCTAGATGTTCTCCATCTTTAAGTACAAAGCACTTTGCACCAAACACATGAAAGTACTTCAGTGTTGGTTTCTTGTTGGTCATTAACTTATACGGAGTCTTTTCATGATCTTTGTTGATCAGTGTTCGATTCTGAGTGTAGCAAGTTGTATTCACTGCTTAAGCCCAAAAGTAAGTGGGAAGTTTTTATTCATTCAACATGGTCCTTGCTGCTTCAACCAAGGTCCTGTTCTTCCTTTCCACTACTCCATTCTGTTGAGGAGTTCTTGGTGCTGAAAACTGTCTTGATATTCCTTTCTCTGAGCAGAAATCATTCAGAACTGCATTCTTGAATTCAGTTCCATTGTCTGATCTGATTGTCCGCACAGGTAGCTTGGCTTCCACTTCTATCTTCTTGATGTGATCAATGATTAGTTGTGTTGCTTCATCCTTTGACTGTAAGAACAACACCCACGTGTACTTGGAGTAGTCATCCACCATCACCAATGCATATCTTTTTCTTGAAAGTGACATAACATTGACTGGACCAAATAAATCAATATGAATCAGTTGTAATGGTTCATCAATGCTTGTCATTCCTTTGCTTCTATGTGATGCTTTCTTCGACTTCCCTTTTTCACATGCTTCACATAGTCCCTCCTGATTGAATTCCATCAGAGGCAACCCTCTCACCAACTCTCTCTTTACCAAAGAGTTCATAGTTTTGAAGTTCAAATGTGAGAGCTTCTTGTGCCATAGCCAACTTTGTTCTGAAGAAGCCTTACTGTAGAAACATGTAACTTCTCCTTCACTGGTAGAACTTAAGTCAGCTATTAAAAAATTTCTTTTTCTTACTCCCAGTAGAGCAAGCTTCTCATCCTTCCTGTTTGTGATCAAGCACTTGTCCTTTCTGAAATCTACATTGTAGCCTTTATCACAGAACTGACTGATACTTAGAAGATTGTGCTTCAATCCTTCAACAAGAGAGATGTTTTCAATGATGACATTCCCAATTTTCAATTTACCATATCCCGTAGTGAATCCTTTGTTGTCATCTCCAAAGGTTACAATCGGGCCGGTCTTCTTAACCACCTCTATAAGCAGGGACTCTTCACCTGTCATGTGTCTAGAACAGCCACTATCCAGAATCCACACAACCTTTGAGCTTTTAACCTTACCCTGCAATCACAGATTGATTAAGCGGACTTTGGTACCCAAACTTGTTTGGGTCCTGAAGGTTTAGATACTTTAACAGGAGTAACATTCAAGTTAGTCTTAACTTGTTTAAGATTCATGCTTTCTATGGTTTTGACATTATCAGTGCTATTGCTACCAGATGCATTCATCAACTTAAAATAAGCATGCATAATGTTGTATGTACATAGCAAACACTCTTTCTTACCACAGGGTTCATGAACATCAGGCATGTCAGACATGTTATGCATTGTAGAAGTATCAGCAGTTTCTACTTTAACCTTTTTATATGCATGTGTAAGGTGTCCAGCAGAATTATAAATAGTGCACAACTTCCTAGATGCAATGGGAGAAGAAGAAACAACATTCTGATTAACAACATTCTTTTTCCCATTCCTGTTCTTTTTAGCCTTGATAACTAAGTCACCTACTTCAGTTTTTGGTAGTTCAGTTTTTACTGATTTCCTAGGCAACTTAGTCTTTACCTCTTTTTCCTTCAATAAATCCTCCTCAAGCAATTCTTCTCTTATGAAAAGATCATCCTCATTGAAAAGTGGTGGAAATGGCTTAACAAAAACTGGACAATCAAAATTCTTAAGAACATGTGGAGTATTCCTTTTGACAGCTGAAGGTGTCACAGGGAATTCCACTATCTTCTTACCAGCTTTCTTGTTGTAGTCAAATCCTATAGCATTTTTGTTCCCTATGGTCTGAGTATCAATGATCTCCTTAGCAATTAGGGCGGAATTCTTAAAAGCATTCAGTTTCAAATCTAACTCTGAAATCTGCTTCCTGAGGATAGTCTCTATCTCATCATTACACTTGACCTTGTTCTCTAGGTACACATTCTTTTGCTTAAGATCTTCTAATGTGACACCTACAAGCTCTAGTTCTTCATTTTTAGATTCTAGATTTTTAATCTTAAGAACTAGTTTAGCATTTTCCATTTCTGATGCTAGCATGCTTGTGTGTACATTAAACAATTCTACACTAAGATCTTGCACAGTTTTCTTATAATCAGAATTAGACATGTCAATTGTTGTTAAGATAGGTACCTGAGATAATTGTGGTGATTCCTCTGAAGAGTCAGCCATTAGGGCAACATTTACATACTCCTCCTTGTTAGGCCGAATACACAATATATAATCAAGTAGGTATGAGAATAACAATTAAGAACACAGGTTTGTAAATCAACAAACTGAATTATCTTAAATAATTCTCTCTTAGTGATGTTAATGAATCACAAAGAGCTTCTAGGTTACAAGAAAAATATTCAATGATCGCATCCCTTCTAGGGATAACCTATCTGTGTTTATATAGTACACAGTTACACAATCCTTATCTAATTGATATTCCTACAAATTAGCTATACAATTGTTATCAATTAAGGATTGCTTCTTATCTTCTATTCCGTTTCCTTAGCTGTATCAATATATTCTGCTTCTTTCCATCTTCAGAATATATTGCTTCTAGAATCTTCAATTCAGCACCAACAGCTAATTCAACTATCACCTTGTCAGACTTTAAATAAACTCTGACCGGCTTCCTTTAAACTCTTCACCCTGTCAGAGTTTAATTAAACTCTGACCGGCTTCTGATAAACTCTGGTCAGTACCTGTTGCTTAAACACTGATAAACAAACATCAGTAATTATATCTAACAATCTCCCCCAACTTGTTCATAATAAAATGTACAAGTTAAACATATAATTGATGATGTCAAAAACATTTAACAAATGCAGTGTTTAACATATAACAGAGTTTAATTTAAAATAGAGTTTAAATTTGACTTAGAATAGAAAATATATTAAAAACTTACAGTCAGACTTTACTTGATTTCTTGAATATCAGGCACAGTCCTGATATAATCTAACAGTAGTTTCTTCTCAGCTCTATTCAATTCAGCAATCATAATCTTCTTTAGCTCCTTCATTTCTGGTTCATCTTCACCAATTTGATAAATGGCAGCCCTCAAAGAATATATGCTGTTTTTGTTCATTTCATTGCCAAGTCTGATATAAAAAGGTTTATCAGACTCTAGATTGAACTCAAGAACCTTTTTATTTAGCGCAGTTCTGTACCTAGCACTATTCCTTTTCATTTCTACCAACTTTCCATGTGCATCTCTGTATTTAGGAATGTATGCACTTGATACTCCAGCTCCACTCAAAACTTTGGATTTTATCATCCTTTCCTTCAAAACTCGAGCAGCATCATAAGTACTTCTATTCTTTACTTCAAGTAGATATAGAACATACTCTAGCTCTTCCCAAAGTTTTAACTGGATATCAAATTCACCAAATCTATACACTCTGCCATCAGCCATAAAATATAACAAGAATTCCTTTTTGATTCCTTTGTGAAAAATCATCTATACAGATTCTAGTTTGTCAAGGCCTTCTTGAGTAATTCCAACTCCAAATTCTGCCAATGAAAACTTGTCTTGAGATCTGTTATTAGTTCTTCTCTCTCTGTGTGAACCCAGTCCAGATTTGTCAAAGGCTTCTTTTCCCAATACTGTTCTGGTTTCTGAGAAATTCACAGCTTCAAGCTTTAAGTCTTCAAGAATTTTTGGTTTGCTGAATCCTGGAAGTAGTGTAGATTTCTGTACAACTTGAGCAACGTCAGAGGTTGTCATATCTTCAATAGAAACATCAACTTGAGCAGCGTCAGAGGTTGATTTAGCTAATCTTGTTTCAACTTGAGCAATGTCAGAGGTTGAATTATCTTTCTTTTTCAGGTTAGGCTCTTCAATCATTATGCCTTTACCCTTATCAGTGTTTCCAATCACAGGTCTCCTTGTATATTGTATACTCTGTTGTGTATTCTCTTTGATAGAAATACCAACTTCTTTCTTTCTAGGAGCCTTGATTTCCTTTTTCTTGTAGATTCCAGCTTCAAGATTTTTCTTGTGTTCCTCAGCAAGCATCTGCTCTTCAGCCTGGATATCTTCAATAGTTACATTCTTTCCATGCTCTTTTATGAATATCTTAGCAGCAATCTCTTCATCAGTAGATGGATTAGTTGAAACAACTAAATGCTTGAGATTTGAAGTAGATTGGCCACCAGAAGTAGATTGGCCACCAGAGTTTATCTTTTCAGAGTTTACTCTTGTCCTGCTTTGCCTTGGAGCAAAAATCTTTCTTTTATTTCCTTTGCTTCCCCCATCAGTAGAATCATCCTTCCGTCTCAGAGCTCGAATGTCTTTGCATTTGTCTTTAGGTACATTCTCCCCCTTTTTGACATCATCAGAAAGTAATACTGATGTCAGCAATTCAATGGCAGTAGAAATTGAATTCAGTTGAGCAGACATTGTATTCTGATTTTCTTCAACTTTCCCAAGCCTCCTCTTGATTTCCTCAGAATCCTTGGCTTGCTGCTTGAGCATAGTATAATAAAAAGTTCTGTCAGACTTGAAAGTAAGATCCTTCATACTGGCTTCATTCCTTAGATTGGTAAGCATTTGTTGATTCTCATCAAATCTATTATTAAGAGATTTGACTTGAACAACAGTTGCCTGTAAGCTTGTAAGTACATCAGTATTTGATATCTTCTTGACAGAATCAGATAGAAAATCTGCAGCCCTTTGTGCTGGAAAGACACAATCTGCATCAGCCCAATTTTTGTAGTACATATTCTGAAAATGCTCATTGGTCTGTCTATGGACTTCCCTTGCGTCAGCACTATTGACATCATCAGCCAATGAAACTTGAATACTAGGGTGTGAATGAGAACCCTCAGCATCATTTCCAGTTTCTTCATTATTGGCTGCTTCATTTGCATTAAGAATATTGTCAGCAGTAAACTGTGCAGCTTCATCAATGTTCTCCTCTGCTATAGCTTCAGGAATATCAGAGGTGGCCTGAGCAAAAACCTCTGCTTCTCTTTGAATAATCTCAACAACAGATTGTTGCAAAGCTTCAAGAATAACGTTCTCAGAGTTTAGCTCATCAGTAGCCTCTTGTTCCTTTTCCATCACAGCTTCAACAATGTTCTCTGTGACTTTGATCATCTGATTAACCTCCTCACCTTTGTCAAAATCACAAGAAATAATTTCAGTGTGAGTGGCCAAAGATTCTTCCACCTGATCAGTTACTTGATCAGCTTCCACACCCTCTGTATAATGATCAGAATGGATAGAGGTGTGTGCTTCAAGATCAAAAACTCTGCTATTAGAATGAGTAGCAGCTTCCTCAACTACATCATTAGCCTTTGATGTAGGAGTTACCAAATCCAAATCCATCATAGTATCAGTATGGATCCTGTCTAGATTGACAGCTTCAGCATTTGCAGCATCCTTCTGAACAAACACTTCAGGAGCTTCAGTGTTTACAAACACTCTGTTCTCATCAGCATTTATAATATCCTCCTCAACAACAATTTCAGGAGTATCTTGAGGAACAGCTTCAGCCACAATCTCCTCATTCTCTGATGCAGGAGCTTCAGTGTCCTTAGAGACTCTGTCCATGGTTACATTTATAGCACCAAAAAGATGTGCATCCACTAGTCTTCTTTTTCTCTGATGAAGAGTTTCTTCATCAGTTTCAGTCTCTGAGGTTTCAACAACAAACTTTGCCCGATTGGCTCTTCTTTTCTTTAGCCTTGTCTTCTGAGGTATCTCTTCAGGTCTTGATACCACAGCTTCAACAGTTGGAAGTGTTGATGAGATCAGAGTTTGTTGTGCTGTTTCTTGTTGAGGCATTGCAGGTTGGGTAGAATTTGCTAAAAACTGTTGTACGCTCTCAGGTAAGAGAAGAGCACCAACATCCCCTTTCTTGTTATCTTTGTTAGTTAAATCAGAAAATATGCGTTTATGCAATTTAAATGATTTAATAACATCCTCATCTAAAATCTCAACATCAGGACAACAAATGTTGAATAGCAATTGACAAAATCTAGAGAAATAGACAACATTCCTATTCTCTTGCATTTTCTCACCAATATTAGTCAAGACTAATCTAGCAACATCAAAGTTAGCACCATAAAGTAACGAGTACCCGATTTGCAGACTATCAATGAGAATTGCATCCCAATTGGTGCACTTCTTTCCGAATGCCCTGGTGATACAGTCGAAAAAGAAACTCCATTCCTTGCGCAGAAACGGCCTTTTCAATTGCCCAATCTTCGTTAATGGTCCAGAGTATCCAATCTCTCTCATCATACGGACCAACTCAGAATCTCCAACAGAGATTGTGAAGGCATTGAAATCCTCAAACCCCAAGGCATCACGAACAGTTGTTGGAGTTATTACAAACTCATGACCCTCATATTCAAACAAGATGGACGGTGACCCAGCCTCCCCTCCATTATCATAAGCACCTGTCTGCCAGAAAGATTTGATTTGAGTTGTAGACAGCTTCATTGGAGCAGTTAGAGCAGTACCAATATCCGAATTTGTCAAGAAATTTTGAATCAAATGAAACGCTTCTGGTGCGTTTGCAGTGTTTAGTGGTGCGGTATAGTTGTTTGGAACGAACTCTAACCCAGACGAAACGAAAGCTGTGGTTGCCATTAGAAGATTTTGAAGAAATAACAGAGTTTATGTGTAGAAAGGTGTTTGTGAATATGTGTGTGTGATAATAGATGTAAATGAGTAAGATGTGAAAAGTTTAACTGAAGATGTGTGTATTGTATTTAAAAGAAAATTAAAGATTAAAAACTGAATAGTTTTTTTAATCAGCAATACACAACTGTCTTACTCCTATAATCATGTGAGTGGGACACATGTCAAACGTGCATACGCTGACAGCTGTATTGAACAACTTCCAATACATACGTGCAGACGAGGAGACACCTGCTTCACATACCCGCTTATTGAAAAAAAATCAATAATAATAAAATTATCGATTTGAATATCTCAGAAACATAATAATAAAGTACGAAGGAGCTCAACAGTCAGAAGAATAATGACTGTCTTGGAACTCCGCACTTTCATGTTCCCATAGCTTCGAACCACGCAAAACCCTTCAGTTGCCCTGTTGGATGCTATAAAAGCTGGAGCATTGTAACAACAGGCAATACACATATCAAAAAAACAATTACCATACATCAAATGGCAGGAACCTTTGAATTCATGGATGTAGAATCATTCTTGGATTTGAACTGGCGTCAACAAGCAAACTATATCATTGATGAGTTTCTTGTGTTGTCATTTCTGAATGATGAAGGGCTCATCGCTGATGATGAAATAGCGGAAGGACCTATCTCCAACCCCTATGTGCACATCATCCGTCCTGGACCATATGATGTGCCCATCCTTGCAGATGATGATGCTGTGGAGATTTGTATGATGCTCTTTTATCAGAGCTACTTGAAGGGTTCGAAGAAGACAGTCGTCTTGGAATCCTGCAAGCTGCAAACCAGAAAGAGATTTCGAGAGGATGATGATGATGATTCAACATCAGGGAGTTGTCAAGCCTTGAAAATCCCAGATTGTATAATAACCTGTTAACCGAACAAGTAGCTAGACAAAAGTATGAACTTGTCTGAATGTAAACAAAGTTTGAATCGATTAATGAGAAAGATCCAGTGTTATTGTTTTACATATCAGTATCGCATAGTAATTGTAAAGTGAAAGAAATGATATCACTTTAAACAGTAAACTAACATACTCATCAGCGCTACTAATCACCATCAGAACTTATCAAACACACTCTTTCTTTTCTCTGTTTAATGCAAAATGGATCCGTTACAAATCATACTGTTTCGAAAAACAAATGTCTAATCTCAAAATTATAGAATGTCTGACACAAAGAAATTATTTTAACCATTAGAGATTAAAACAAAGTTACCTCGGCATATGTCACACAATACATCAGTGTTTACCATTTGTCCTTCTTTGTCAATAAACTCTTTTCTCAAACTGTACAGGTGTGAAAATATGTGTGTGTAATAGCAGAGTTTACCGAAATCAATATTTAGATCATCTCAAAGTGCATAAAATCCACAAACTAAAGTAGTAAAAACTGATTGCCTAAACTCTCATGTATAACATAAAATCTGATTTTATATCTAAACTCTGTATACTGATATCCTTTCATTTGGATATATCTTTTGTTTTTCACCCCCTTTCTTTATTATATATATATATATATATATATTTTTTTTTTATTTTTTTTTCCAGTAATCAGTGGTTGGCACTAGTCACCAAAAATCAAAGATTTTAGCCCTTATTTCATACAATAAGTTCCTGGATCTTCCTAGGCACAACATGATCTCAAAGGAATTTGTGCTCTGTTTGACATCTTTTGATTTGAGGGTGAATTATTTTCAATTAAGAATCAGAGTTTAGACTTTTCATCAGTAGATATAATTAACTTATGAGAGAAAATGCAAACAGCTAATACAGACTCAGTGTATAGGATCAATAAACTAAGAGATGGTATAAATACAGAGACAGTATCATGCTGTGTTAACTTACTGCACATGTTTGAGATCAGAATCTATACAACTCTTAAGGATTCATAATTACTTACTGAGAATTATGCTTCATACAAATTTCTTCATTGGTCCATATGTTTCAGACAAAATTACAATTAGAGAATAGCATTAAACTGTAACTATCAGAGTATGACCAACAGAGTTTAACATCAGAGTTTACTTTCAGAGTATGACTGACACTTCACAGAGTTTATCATCAGAGTTTAACATGCTGGTTCACATAACAGTTAACACATGTAAGAAATCATGAACATAAAAAGTGAGTCTAACCCGTATCTCTAGTCAGAACCAGAGATCATTCCAAGTTCATTTACCAATCTTGTAAAAGTAGCTTCACTCAAAGGTTTGGTGAAGATATCTGCAAGTTGTTGGTCTGTAGACACAAAATGAAGCTCAATGTTTCCTTCTTCCACATGTTCTCTGATAAAATGATACCTTATGCTGATGTGCTTCGTCATGGAATGCTGTACTGGATTACCTGTCATAGCAATATCACTTTGGTTATCACAGAAAATAGGTATTCTAGAGTACCTTAACCCATAATCCAGCAATTGATTCTTCATCCATAAAATCTGTGCACAACAGCTATCAGCTGCTATATACTCTGCTTCTGCTGTGGATGTAGAAATTGATTTCTGTTTCTTGCTATACCAAGAAACCAATCTGTCACCTAAAAATTGACAGCTTCCACTTGTACTTTTTCTGTCTATCTTACAGCCTGCAAAATCTGCATCAGAGTAACCAATTAGCTTAAACTCTGATTCTCTAGGATACCACAAACCCAAGGTTATGGTTCCTTTGAGATATTTTAAAATCCTTTTTACAGCTGTTAGATGAGGCTCTCTGGGATCTGCTTGAAATCTTGCACAAAGACATGTTGCATACATGATATCAGGTCTACTTGCAGTAAGATACAGTAGAGACCCTATCATTCCTCTGTAGTTAGTCATATCTACTGAGGCTCCTGTGTCTTTGTCAAGCTTCGTTGCTGTAGCCATGGGAGTTGTAGCAGATGAACTATCAAGCATACCAAATTTCTTTAGAAGATTTCTGGTATACTTTGCTTGATTGATAAAAATCCCATCATCTGTTTGCTTGACCTGTAAGCCTAGAAAATAACTAAGCTCTCCCATCATGCTCATTTGGTACCTGGATTGCATAAGCTTTGCAAACTTCTTACAGAGTTTGTCATTAGTAGATCCAAAAATAATATCATCTACATAAATTTGAACTAAAAGCAAATCATCACCAGAATTGAAATAAAACAAGGTTTTATCAATTGTACCTCTTGTGAACCCACTTTCTAAAAGAAATTGAGTAAGAGTTTCATACCATGCTCTTGGTGCTTGCTTTAGTCCATATAATGCCTTGTCAAGCCTGTAGACATAATCTGGATGCTTGAAATCTACAAATCCTGGTGGTTGTTCAACAAACACTTCTTCTTCAAGCTTCCCATTGAGAAAAGCACTTTTTACATCCATCTGAAAGACTTTAAACTTCTTGTGTGCAGCATAGGCCAGAAAAATTCTTATGGCCTCCAATCTTGCAACTGGAGCAAAGGTTTCATCATAGTCAATTCCTTCCTGTTGTGAATAACCTTTTGCCACAAGTCTAGCCTTGTTTCTTGTAATCACACCTTCACTGTCAGTCTTGTTTCTGAAAACCCACTTTGTACCTACTATTGATCTATTCTTTGGTCTAGGTACAAGTGTCCAGACTTCATTTCTTTCAAACTCATTTAACTCTTCTTGCATTGCTGTAATCCAATTAGCATCTTGAAGAGCTTCTTCCACTTTCTTTGGTTCTGTTTGAGACAAGAAAGCATGATACAGACACTCATTATTTGTTGCACTTCTAGTTCTCACACTAGCATCAGGATCTCCAATTATGAGATCAGGTGTGTGTCCCTGTGTCCACCTTCTTGCTGTTGGTAAGTGGTTTCTTGCATCATTATTGAATCCTCCCCCTTGATCCATGCTCTCCTGATTCATATGTTGACTTTCTGCAGCATCTGAGGCTCCCCCTGAATTGGATGGCTCAGAGTTTGAACTTGCAGAGTTTGAATCAGTTTCCTCAACTGACTCATTTGCTGTGTCTTGTTGAGCTTCTTCACGCTCCCCCTCAACTGGTTCTCTATTTTGTTCAATTTGAGAATTTCCAGTTTCTCCAGTATTTACCAGTAGAGGTTCAGAGTATGCTTCGTCAGAGTTTGTCAACCCTGCTTCATCAGAGTTTATATCATCAGAGAATAGATCTTCATTTTCAAAACGCAGTTGATCATATCCATCCTTGTCTTCAAGTCCAATTATTTTCTTGTCATCAAATGACACATGTATAGATTCCATGATCACCTTAGTTCTTAGATTATAAACTCTGAATGCTTTTGTTGACAATGGATAGCCAACAAAGATTCCTTCATCAACTTTTAACTCGAACTTTGTCAACTGTTCAGGATGAGTCTTCAACACAAAGCATTTGCATCCAAATATATGAAAATATTTCAAATTTGGCTTCTTATTTTTCACCATCTCATATGGTGTTTTCCCATGCTTGTTGATCAATGTTGCATTTTGAGTAAAACAAGCAGTTTGAACAGCTTCTGCCCAGAAGTATGTTGGTAATTTTGCTTCATCAAGCATAGTTCTGGCTGCTTCAATTAAAGTTCTGTTCTTCCTTTCAACTACACCATTTTGCTGTGGAGTTCCAGGTGCAGAAAATTCTTGTTTCACTCCTCTTTCCTTGCAGAAAGCTTCTATAATTGAGTTTCTGAATTCAGTTCCATTATCACTCCTTATAATCTTGACTTTGTGCTGTGATCCTTTGTCCAGTAGATTTACATGATCCATCAGAGTTTGAGCAGTTTCATCCTTCTTTGACAAGAAATACACCCATGTATATCTAGTATATTCATCAACAATTACTAGAGCATATTTCTTTCTGCCCATGGACATCACATTCACTGGTCCAAAGAGATCAACATGAAGAAGATGATAAGGTTCCACTACTGAAAATTCAGATTTGCTCTTGAAAGATGACTTCCTTTGCTTGGCTTTTTGACAAGAATCACACAAGCCATCTAGACTGAGTATAGATTTTGGAAGTCCCCTTACAAGATCCTTTCTTATTAGCTCATTTATGTTGTTCAAATTGAGATGAGAGAGCTTCTTGTGCCAGTTCCAACTCTCTTCATTTGACATTCTGGCTGTCAGACACACTGTTTTTCCATCAGAGTTTGTTACCAAACTTGCTTCATAAATGTTGTTGCGCCTGTGTCCAACTAGAACAACTTTTCCAGTAGATTTACTGATAACTTCACAGTATTCACTATGAAAATCTACATGGTTTCCTCTGTCACAGATTTGACTCACAGATAGCAGATTATGCTTGAGTCCTGAGACTAGAGCTACATTCGTAATGATGACACTTCCAAGATTGATATTGCCATATCCCAGAGTGTGTCCTATGTTGCCATCTCCATAGGAAACCTTTGGACCAGCCTTCTCCTTAAAGTCTGATAGCAGGGCTTTATTTCCAGTCATATGTCCTGAGCATCCACTGTCCAAGATAAGTGTGCTCTCTATTATACCCTGCAATCACAAACAAATACTAAGTATTAGTTTTAAGGACCCAGACTTGCTTGGATCCTTTGTCTTTCTTAACAGTGTTAGCTTTTGCAGCGGAATTACTATCAACAGAGTTTAAGCTAACATTGTCAGACTTTACACTTGCAGAGTTTGCTTTAACCCACTTCAGATTGGGTTTTAGCTCATAATAGTTATGATAAATAGCATGATAACTCTTGCAAGTATAAATGGAATGCCAAGTGCTCCCACAGTGTGTGCATAAAGTTTGTGGTTTAACCCTCACATAATCATTCTTTACTCCTGATGTAGAAGATAAAGAATTAATATGTTTGTTCTTAGTGCAAAATCTAGCAAGATGATTAGAACTACCACAATTATAACATGTTTTCCTTGGAGCAGCACTAGTAGGCAAATGATTATTTCTATTATTTATGCCTATCTTTCCATTCCTATTCTTCTTGGACCCTTTTGGTTTCATGGCAGATTTTATCTCTTTCAGCTTATGATTAAACTGTTTCCCTGTCATCAAACCAACATTAACCTGTTTTTCACAAGTTTTTACTGGCTTTCTAACAGTTTCTCTTTCCTTAAGTTTTTCTGTTTTAATATTTTCCTGTCTTTCACAGGCTTCACCTGATTCCATATCAGCTTCTCTTATTACAACAGATTTTAACTTATTGGCTTCTGGAACAAATTTCACAGGTTTAAGTTGTGGTTTTACCTTTACCTTTTCTTTAAACCTAAGTTCATCATTTTCACAATAACCTAAACCTACAAAATCAGTCTGAAACACTTGATGAGTGTCTCTTCCAGAGTCTGTCCAAGTCTTGATTATTTTTCTTTCTTTTTCTAAATCAGATTCTAGTTGCCTATACCTTTTAAGCAACTCCTGTTCAACATAAACAGCATCATCTCTTTCTTTTTGAATCTGCTTCATTCTTTCAAGTTCTCCTTCAAGAAACTTGTTTCTATCTTTAAGACTAAGATTCTCAGCTTTAATTCTCTCATTCTCTAAGGTCTGATCCCTATAGCTAACATGAACACTTTTCAGATATACTCTTAACTCAGATATATTATCAGTATCATAAGCATAAGTAGTTAGGGGTACCTTATTTTCAGATGATTCAGTCTCATCTCTGACAGTTGCCATAAGAGCATAATTTTCTCCATCATCAGAGTCTGAAGTATCTGCCCAGTCTCTGCCTTTAGAGATGAGTGCTTTCTCAGATTTGCCTTTCTTGCACTCTGGGGCATAATGACCCATCTCTTTGCACTTGTAGCACTGGATCTCAGATTTGTCCTTCTTTCCAGACTTGGTATCCCTTCCATCAGACTTTCTGAAATTCTTCTTCTCAGAATTTGAATCTCTCCTTGAGAATCTCTTTCCCTTCTTGAAGTTCTTGAATCCCATCTTCTTGAAGGTCTTCACCATCAATGCAGCCATTTGCATCATCTGTTCTTCATCATCATCAGAGTCAGAAGCTTCACCAGAGTTTGAATCATCATCAGAGTTTGATGACTCACTCTCAGATTTAATGACTAAAGCCTTTCCCTTGGCTTTCTTCCTTGATGATTCCTTCTTAATGGGCTTCTCCTCGACTTTGAGAGCAACAGATTTTGTCTTCTTGCTGGATCTCCTGTTTCTTTGTTCTATCTCAAGTTCATGAGTCTTTAACAATCCATAGATCTCATCAAGATCTGTATCAGCAAGATCATAATTATCTCTGATTGTTGTTGCCTTTAAATCCCACTTTTCAGGTAGAGATAACAGAAACTTGAGATTAGACTCTTCAAGTTCATATTCTTTATCAACCAGAGACAGATCGTTCAACAGTTTGCAAAATCTGTCATAAGTCTCAGTCAAGGTTTCATTAGTTCTTGAATCAAAGTGCTCAGACTCCTGTGTGAGTATTGTTTTTCTGTTCTTCTTAATAGCACATGTTCCCTGGCATCTGACTTCTAAAGCATCCCATATCTCTTTGGTAGTTTTGCAGCCAATTACTCTGTTAGACATAACATTATCTAAAGCACTGTGGAGAAGATGTCTAACCTTTGCATCCTTTGCAATTGATGAGATATCCTCAGGAGTCATATCTTTCTTTTCCTTTGGAACAGTCTTTTGTTCTTGACCATCAACAACAGGGGACAATTTAGTTGGCATATGAGGACCATCATAGATTCTGTCAAGGTATTCTGGATCTGTAGCCTCCAGAAACATGGTCATCTTAACCTTCCAAATCGGGTACTCTACTGGCCTGAGTATTGGAACCCTGATTGTTTCATATCGACTCACAGAATTGGGCTTAACCTGTTCAGCCTTAGGAGCAGTTTGATTTTCTTCAGACATGATTAATACTGTGTTTGAATCGTAAAACTGTATATATTAAACAGCCTTGGCTCTGATACCAATTGTTAGGCCGAATACACAATATATAATCAAGTAGGTATGAGAATAACAATTAAGAACACAGGTTTGTAAATCAACAAACTGAATTATCTTAAATAATTCTCTCTTAGTGATGTTAATGAATCACAAAGAGCTTCTAGGTTACAAGAAAAATATTCAATGATCGCATCCCTTCTAGGGATAACCTATCTGTGTTTATATAGTACACAGTTACACAATCCTTATCTAATTGATATTCCTACAAATTAGCTATACAATTGTTATCAATTAAGGATTGCTTCTTATCTTCTATTCCGTTTCCTTAGCTGTATCAATATATTCTGCTTCTTTCCATCTTCAGAATATATTGCTTCTAGAATCTTCAATTCAGCACCAACAGCTAATTCAACTATCACCTTGTCAGACTTTAAATAAACTCTGACCGGCTTCCTTTAAACTCTTCACCCTGTCAGAGTTTAATTAAACTCTGACCGGCTTCTGATAAACTCTGGTCAGTACCTGTTGCTTAAACACTGATAAACAAACATCAGTAATTATATCTAACACTCCTCTTCATCCGAATCAGTATCATCCCAGTGCTTTCCCTCTGCTATATAAGCTTTCCCTTTCTGCTTTCCAGACAATGCCTCCAGTTGCTGTTTCATCTTGGAATTCTTCTTCTTCAAATCCTCATAAGAGTCTTTCTTTTCATAAACATCTTTCTTGTCTCTTGCTTGACGAGGCTTCCGACATTCAGTGGCGAAATGCCCTAACTCATTGCAATTGTAGCATCTTGATTTGCTTATGTCAATCGAGCCAGTCTTGTAGCCTCCCTTAAAACCTGTACCAGGTGAATACTTGCTCTTCTTGAATCTGTTGGTTGAGCCCTTGAACTTGTACTTAGGGTTTCTCTTGAAACGAATGTGGCTAAACTTGCAGCTAAGTACGCCATGGTTTTGTCTTCCATTTGCTCAAGCTCTTCTAGGGTGTAGTAATCACTTTCATCAACACCCAGATTCACAGAATCCATTTCAGCTTCTATAATCACCTCCTTTCCAGCACTAGGGGTTTGAACCTGAATATCAAAAGTTGTTGGTTCATCCACTACAAGTGTTGCTGATCTCACAAGTGCATTGTGCTTGTTGTCCACTGTCCCTGGTCCGTAGATTATCACTCGTTGTTCTTGTTCCATCTCATAGGTCTTCAACTTGCCATAGATCATCTCTAATGACATCTTTGTAAAATCTATTATTTCCCTTATGGATGAGGACTTGTGTTCTACATGATGGGGCAGTGTCATCATGAACTTCCTGTTTGTTTCTCTCAGTGGATAGGTCTTCCCTTTCATTGCCAATTCATTAAGAAGCTTAGTATATTTCTCAAAGACCTGAGTTATACTTTCTCCTGGAAGAGACCTAAAAGCTTCGTACTGAGAAGTCAGGATGTCCAATCTGTTTTTCTGCACGTCTTCAGTTCCTTCCATTATTAAGTTTATGGTATCCCACATATGTTTCCCGCTTGTACAGTTCATTAACTGATAGCTCATTTCTTTGTCTACGGAGTCTGCCAATATCAACATCAAACCTGTATCCAATCGAATCGGTTCTTTTTCAGAATCTGTGTACTCAGTAATATCCTTAGGTTGGGTGCCTTGAGGAATTCTAGTACCATCAGGAGCTGTAGATTCACTAACTGGTTTCATTGGAAAAAACGGTCCGTTCTCTAATACGCCAATATACAACGGATTAGATGCCTTGATAAATAACAACATCTTCATCTTCCACAAACCGAAATCATCTCTTGTAAACGGGGGAACTTTAATACAAGCAGTTGTCTTTGGAGCACTCATGGTTTCTGAAAATTTCAAATTGTTTAAAATTCAAGAAATTCCAATTAAATGAAAAATTTTGAAAGTTAAAAATTTGCTTCGAATTTTCAAGCTACGTTTGATTTTGGTCTCATTCACCGGATCTGATTTGTACGTCAATCAAGTAGCTCTGATACCAATTGTTAGGTCCAAAGTATCATAGAAGGGGGGGGGGGGTTGAATACGATACTCACAAATTATTTCATTTCGTTCGCGGATTAATCATTCAGTTCTACAACGAAATCAAATACACCAAATCAAAGCAAGAGTCGGGGATATATCGTTTTATAAATATAAACCTCGAGGGGTGCTACAATTTCTAATCCGTAGATTAGCTTCAATGAGTTTAAGGTTACACAAATTCAATACAATGATAAGATTCTGAGCAATATAAATTTCTCTGATAATTCTCTCTGGCTCAAACTCTCTCCTCGTAAATTCTTCCGTGTTCTGCCTTAACTGAAGAAGACACACTCTTCACTCTATATTAATTGCAGACTTGTTTTGAAAACTATCGAACCACAATTAAACAAATAATTTGGCCGTCCAATTTCCATCAACCTGACAAACAAATCACTTCACCATCTGCTTCTCCAAATTTAAAACTATCGAATGAATAAAGTTAATATTCCATTCAATGGTTTTTAATAAAAACTATCGAATGAAACATTAACTTATATTAGTTTTCTTTATCTCACATTCGATGGTTTTCTAAATAGAAAAACCATCGAATTCTTTTCTTGTCCTTGACCTTTTAGAAAAGCTTCTGTACTTCAGGGTGTTTCAGTTTTAGACTGTATCAATTTCTTCTGAGATGATAAAACAACTTGATCTTTTTAAGTGCCGTCAACTAGTGCAACTGGTCTGGTTCACAGATGAATAACACTTGATCAATTCTTATATGTCTTCAATTCAATGCTGTTGATAAGTCCTTTGTCGATCTGGTTTCTTCAAATAAATCACTGGAATCCTGTGGTACTAACCCTAAATCATTCACATACTTCTGTAGTCTTGTTTCTTTAACTGTCACTGAGGCATGAACATTTACATGAACTTCTTTCCGTGACCTGTTTACGAACTTCAAGAATACATACCATATTTTGATTTTTTTGAGTTTACCTTTTCTTCTATGATTCTGGATTCCTGTGCTTCTGTTAATATTATTGTTTGTCTTGTCCTTTGTTGAGTTGCAGTTATCTCTTTTACATCTTATGTTACATTATGCTTTACAATTAACGTATATGTAATTTCTTAACACTAGTCGTATCGAATGAATCCAACCCCAGGCCACCATAGGTCTCGTTCCTCATAGGTCCTCAGATTGTCGCATTGCTCGTTGCAACCATATGTGTCTTTATCAGAATCACGCTATCCATTCTTCATATCTTTGATTTCTGAGTTGAGCCATCATGGTCTATCGTACGAAATATACTCGCGATGCGATTTAGCACGTTCGTCTCACGATAACGTTCTGGTGCTATATAATGCCTTAACTAGTCCACGCAATTTAGTAATTCGGATCGCGTAAAGGACTGTAAAAGTCTCAATCTTCACATGTGCTGCCTTCTCGTGGCAAACTACGATGAACTAAAAACACTTAGGTTCTTACTAAGTCAAGTTATCCATTGGTATTGTCCATTCCGACCTTACCCCAACTGCAACCGAGACTCTGCTCCGCGTCTTATCTTAATGTCTTTGATAATCTGTGTACAATTCTAAACGTCCTTCTCATCATTATGATGATCTTCAACGGTCCTATCGGTCCTCCGATAAGTCCCCACTAAACTCATTAATCTTAACATCCTCAATGGCACTACTTCCGGTAGTCCACTTAACGAACTCTATATGAGTCCTCACGTCATTCTCTTACTTTAGACATAACTCTTAACACTCTCATATCCAAGTTTATAACTTAACGCTCTGATACCATTTCTGTAACACCCCCAGATCTGGGATCAGGAATCTGGGTTGTCACGCTCCATCAATTATACAATACCTGCATTACTTACAACATTCTAATAATACAACTCCAAAGACCCCAATCACTTACGCACACACACACACAAGTTATAGCCTTGGAAATGAGCAACAAAAGTAACATTTGTTATTACAACTCAAATGTACTATCCAGGATCTCATCTATTATTTACAACCTCTACCTGAAGTTACAGTAATAGACCTTACCGTTCTATACAAGGTTTAATAATACAAACCTACTCGAAAACAATTCTTACTAATTCAGTCTGCAACTATTCTGCTCACACCGGCAGTATCCATCATGCTGGACTAACTCAAGGGTGGTCTCTCCATCCCCTTGCTCTCGTAACACGAGGTGAATCGACAACGTTTTCTTCATGCTGAAAGTTTTAATAAAGCAAGACTGAGCTAATAGCGCTCAACAAGAAATCTATCCCAGTTTAAATCTTTAAACTTTTAGGGTAAGTAATCCATATAGGATCCATGTTTAAAAACTACTAGGGTTTGACCCAAAAATAGTATACCGTTCAAAATACCGTATGACTTATAATCATACTCAAATACTCTTCGCGAATCATTTAGAAATCCTTGGTATCAATATAATAAACCAAGTCTTAAAACATATCTTTTTAAAATAGATATTAACCATTGGAATCAAGGCTTAAAGCCTATCCATTGATTCAAAATACTATACAGTTCAACAAACTGTATATCTTAAATACCTTCTCAATATATATACACACATATCTATTTAGATATCTCATACTGTTCAAAATACTGTAAAATATCAGTAATGAACACCTTTTCAACTCGGTTGTGTTGTGATATATAAAAGAAGCAAGAATGATCACTATAGCTCGACAAAAAGATATAGCAACATAATCATATATGTAAGCTGATATCATAATTGAAAACCTTTGAAACTCCGTTCATGTACAGAACGATATGTTTAAATATTCTTTTCGTCAAAACATATCATATAGTTCAAATACTATACACGGAACATCATTGTTCAATTACTGTCACATTATCGGTAACTCAGCACCTAGGCTTTCGTTACAATGTGCAGCGCAATTCCAAGTGGAAGAAGGGGACATTCTGGAACCCCGATACACGGTGATCAGCCGTTGTATCGTAACATAACTTCTCTACTAGTAGAAGGACGATTTCCTGTTCGGTTATCACCCTGGCCGCGTTCGGGCCCATTGTGCTATAAGGTCACTACATCGGCACCTGTTTCATTGCCGTGAAAGCCTTTGCACGCAAGGTCACTACCTCGGCGCCTGTTTCATCACCGGGAAAGCCTTGATAATTATGGTCACTACCCCGACACCTGTTTCATTGCTGTGTAAGCCCTTCCAGTCCCAGATGAAAAATCAATGAAACGGGAATCAGAATTTAATCCTGATTCCCCCAAGTACATAATACTTGTCAAAACCTTGCAACAGTTCAGATTTTCTTACTCCAGAATATTTGAAGGGAGTAAGTCATAGTGTGGGTTGACATCAGTCAAAGAAACTACGAATGATTACCACGTATTTTGAAATTACGACCTAGGAGTTTTTGTAAAATACCTCTAGTTCTGATAAATCAGAACTCGAAAACATACTCACTTTTAATGAAAAAGGCAAGTGAAATCATATGTTCACTTCCTGAGATGGATTCCCAATTTTTGATAAGTTCAAATCAAAATCATCATTCGAGATAAATAATTAAAGTAGTTGGGAACCCCTATTATACTCTCATAAATCCTTTTGAGATCAGAAAATATTTGCGTAAATACTAGAACCTTAAATAATAATATAACAAGGTTCTATGATTTTTAAATCATTTTTGAGAATATTTAATAAATATTCAAATAATAAATATTGAATTATGATTCAATATAATTCCACTTAAGTGAATATTTAAGTTAATATTCACTTAATTAAATAAATATCCAAATAATAAATATTGAATTATCATTCAATAAGATTCCACTTAAGTGAATATTCAAAATAATATTCACTTAATTAAATAAATATTCAAAATAATATTTTTAATAATATTATTTAAATATCTCACATTAAATATCCAATAATATATATATTGGAATATTTAATCAACATTTTAAAATATAACTGTCCCTGGAACCCTCCTGCTTCTGACAATATAATCAAGACCAAAATACTAATTTGACTCCCGGTCTAAGTTTTAAAATCCTCGTACGAGCGCTCTACCCTTAGAGCCTCTATAACACCTCGGTTTATATCTAATATTTACATAGCATATAAACCCTTATATCTTATAAAGCTTTCTATCAAAAGCGTAAACAGTTTATAAATATTTTCACAGCATTAAAGCAGAATATATCACAACAACATCACTTATATGATGTAGGCTCTGACATGCATCTATCATATGCATATACTACATCTCAACATTTTTAATACCATCCCATCTATATACGATGTAAGGTTTGAAAGCATGCATGATATCATATCATATGCATATACTACATCTCAACATTTTTAATACCATTACATCTATATACAATGTAAGGTTTGAAAGCATGCATGATATCATATCATATGCATATACTACATCTCAACATTTTTAATACCATTACATCTATATACGATGTAAGGTTTGAAAGTATGCATGATATCATATCATATGCATATACTACATCTCAACATTTTTAATACCATTACATCTATATACGATGTAAGGTTTGAAAGCATGCATGATATCATATCATATGCATCATCAGTATAAGTAATGGAAAACATAGCATGGAATGAGAAAACTTGCCTCGGGTCCTTGGTTGTTAGGGGTTCGAGGATTTGTCGGGAAATCTATAAACGAAGAAATATTCGATCAGTTCCCTGGCTTAATCATTTAAAGTGCATTTAACTTAAGCACTAACGTTCTATTAACGAACATCAAATGTCTCGCTCTTGGTCACTTATAACCTCATGACATTCCTTAAACTCTTAAGTCAAAAGTTTGGTTGATAATCCATTCACAAACCCAAGTACTTCATCATTACTAACTCATGGTTTAAACCATCCCCTTAAGGGTATTTCATTTGCGCAACTTTGGTTCTCGCATTTTTATAAAATCGAAAAATCATCTTTTTAACACGAAACATTCTCGGTTCCCTTCCTAACTGTCCATACTAGTATCCACATTAATATCATGACCCAATTCCATTTTTAAGGGGCTTGATCATAAGCTCAAAGTTCATATAGTGAACTACTTAGTTACTCGAAACCACTTTCACTAAAACGAGTGTTTCTCCTAAACCGTAAATCGAAACGATACGATTCTTTCGCCAAAATAAACTACAAAACAGAGACTACATGATCATGGTCAGAAAGCATTTTTGTTATGCCTAGAAGGTAACCGTGTTCTCTGTCTAATCTTTCTAAGGAAAATCCGACATGGTAACGACGCTTAATCGTGATTCCCGTGTTTAAAACACTCCAATCAATCCATTAACACAACCAAACCATTAATACTTCTCATTCATCATCTAAAATAACCCATGATCTTTAACCAACAAGTCCATACAAACATTTACTAGTTCAACCATCAAGATAATCACTAAACAATCACCATAACCAAGGATTCAACCTTTACTTCATACTATCTTAAACTATCATCAAACTTAACATAATAATCAAAGTATAACCAGGGGTGTGAGATGTTTATACCTTCCTTGATGCTTGGTAAGGACTATCAAGAGCTTATATATCCGCTTGATCCTTAAACAACCTTAACAAGCCTTAAACTTCAAGAACAAATCAAGAAAATCATAAGTTACTATTCATTTCACTATTCATGCTCATCTTTTAATCAAGATTTGAACATGTTGCAATCCATTGATGAAGCTAGGATTTAGAGATTACCTTAGTTTAGAAATATGGAAGCTTTAGAATCCATAACCATGATTTTAGGAGGTGTGTAGCTTGTAGAAAATTTCTTAAGGATGAAGAACAAGAAAAGGAGCCGAATGTTTGATGTTCTTTCTTGCTATTGTTTCTTGAATTTTTTCTTTTCTTTATTTTGGCAAATAACTCTTAATTGGATGCATCCATTTTGTGTGGTCTTGGTGGAGTTTTGTCACCCCCTTGCCACATGTCAAGCAATGGGTGGTTCTTGGAGAATTGGTGACAAGGTGGTGATTCATCACCTTGTCATCCCCTATGTCATGCTTTTGTCATCTCTTGTGTCATGCTTATGTCATTTCTTGTATCATCAATCCTCTTATATGATGCACTTGATGATATTATATGATACTCCCCCTTTTTTAGGGTTTAATCCATAATTTGTTACGCTTCTGCTTTGTTGCTAAGTCTTGAGATAGGTTCAAGGGATTTTGAAAACGTTTCGTTGTACCAATGCTAGGGGATATCCTCTTGATCTTTTATTGCCTTGGCTTAATATAGGATCATAGATTTCTCATTCTACATACTTTCTCAAAACGATCAAATCAATACATCCTTGATTGTCCGATGAATAGTGATTTAAAATTCAAATGGGAATCTCCTGATTCTGATAGCGTTTACATTCTCTTATTCCCCTTATACATCATTAATATAACTTCGAAACATTCATTCCATGTCTTCCACATAGTGTGGTCTGAAAATATTTTCATCAGCAAATTTTACTATTCATCAACATTTACTATTCATCAAATTTTTTTTTAATTAAGTCCAAAATTTGGGGTTATTACACATTGCACAGGTTATATGCTTGTATTTATTAAATAACAATTGTGATAAACATAATTGCTGAATGCAGTAAATTTTTACTTAACACAGTAATCATTAATTACTATAACATCTCTAAGTTATTTTCAGATAAGATTATGTAATTTTTTTTTGTGATTAATACATTATATACATGCATATTTTATTCTCTATCTCTCTCAATGAGAGTCGACCCCCAACCCAAGCTAGTCGCCTTAATAAAATTCAGATCTATCCTATTTTCTTCATCAATTAAGCCTTCTTCCTTCTCACAAATCCATTTTCGTCTCCCTTTCTCTCATCTGATCACCATATTTCTTATTATCCTTCAATAATCATCCTTCTTAGTAAGGATTGCTGTTTTACTCAATTTTTTGGGTGTTTTGTTTGTCCTCCTTTTGGAGTGGTTGTTATGTTTTTGGTATTTTCGGTTGGTTGTTTTGTGTCTTTGAGAATGATTCAATTGTTGATTTGGGGATCTGGAATGCCCGCATCGAGATTAGGTCGGTGGTGAAAATCGCAAAAGCTCACATTTCACAACGGAAGATTGTTCATATTATGAAGGCATCTGTCCCTCCAATTTCAGTTGATGCAACTGAAAGTTCTGAACATTGAACTACAACCAAAATTAATTGTGTGAAGGTGAATTGTGATGCTACTGGTTTCATGGATGATGTAGGTTGGATTTCTCGGGAAGCCATTGTAATCTTTTCTAGTTCAAATAATTTTTATGTACTTTATATTAAGCGATCTGGAAACAAAGCGACTAATTATTTAGCTAATTTATTTGTTTTTCAACCTGATTGCATAGTTGGTTGAGAATTTGTCTCGGCCGAGTTTTTTTCAAGTTAATGAAATTTGCTTTAAATTTGTCAAAAAAAATACATTATATACAAGCATTTATTAAAACTGGGTTAGAGCCCGTGCTACGCACACGGGATTTAAAAAAATTATTTTACAAATATTATAAAAATAATAATTAGACTAAACTAAATAAATCGAATAATTGTACAATTCTGATCAATTAATATAATGTTAAAAGAAATCATTTTAATACAATAAAAATTTATTTTTATTTGTAATAAACACATTCAAACATTAATTCAATTTAAATAATGTATTGTACATAATACATGATAATATGCATTAATTAACTTACCAAGATTAAAAGATTGATTCCATTTTTTGTTAATGAGTTTACTATAAATATTATAAATGATATTAATGATTTATAGATATGTATAAACTTTCTATAATTAATAATGGGTCAAATAATAAATGTGGATCATATCCAAATATAAATATGAATACCAAACCAAAAAATGGACTATCCAATAGGTCAAAATAAAGTTAAAATACTTCATCCAAACCTATATATGGATACCCGAACCTAAATATGGATACCAAACCTAAGGAATGGGATATCCACAAATTTATAATATATAGATATTTATTCAAGATACTATTTTCTAAATGCAGTTAATAAAAGGTTTGCTATATTTTATTTACAAGTTTAGATATACTATTATTGGGAAAAAAGTGTTAAAAAAATATTATATAAAATTGATATTTTTGTTTTAGTTAATTGTATATATTAAAATATTGTATTTTAGGAATTACTTGGAGGTTGGAAAATTTTTAAAAGAAAATTTTATAAATACTTTATTTAAATTAGGGTTTATGTGCCTACATAAGAACCCCGTAGACAATCAATAACCCGACTAAACTCATTGGCATAGCCTTTCTAAGATATTATAGCCACTTTGTTTTTGTATGTATATATTACTATCAAGTATTTTTATTTTTGAATTATTATTTCATATTCTACTCTATTTACACTATTTATTGTTTACAGATCATATGGTGTATAATTGCCATGTTCTAGATATTAATAAATTTTGGTACAAATTTCATGAAGTTCCCGTACAAGGATGGATTGCTCCTCTAAAAGTTAGAATTGAGAATTGAAAATTGTTACGTGGTCAAATGATAATATGTAATTTAGAGCATATTTACGTATCAAATTCCTTGTAAGTAATTTGAATATGATTATTTAAAACTTTATTATATTAGCAAAGTCATTCGTTATTGCCCAATTAAGATATGTAGTTAATTTCAAATTTTAAGGTTAAATAATTAAAAATCATAACAACTATTATTAAAAACAATTAACACAGAGAATACTAAAAATAACAAAGTAAAGTCAAGGGAAATTTCCCCCTCTACTCCTTTTTATAATCTTAATTCTAATTTTACTACCCTCCATATCTTATTTCAATTATATAGTTCTGTTTTTTTAAAAATACGCCTCGCTACTTGTATACTTCTGTTTTTTTTATACTTTCGACCTTCTCCTTTTTCCCGACCTTCCGACCTTTTCCTTCTTTCCGACCTTTCATATCAATCATTGAAATCTATTATTCATTCTTGTTTCTTCCACTTCTTCTCATCTCCTCCTTCATTTTTATCTGGGTATTTTCTCGATATATATACATAAACACACACACACTGTAACACCCCGATCCAAATTTGTTATATTATTATTTATATAAAAAAAGTATATATCTAAAGTAGCTATGTGATCAAGGAATGATTGTTTAAAAGTAAATGTCAAAGACAAATGTTATTGACCATGAAATATGAGTGAGAAATGTGTGGATTAAGTAGTTTTAGAGAGAGAAGCCGCAATAAGCTAATTGATTGGGCTATTTCGATTAATAAAACCAAAGGAAATTTGAGTTTGATAATATTACTTGTTAGACAAATTATGTATTATTAGTCTATAAACGTAGATATAATTAAAAATTTATGTGCGTGAATTAGATTAACGAGCGACTTATAATTGTATTGAGTTTAGAAAAAGTTAAGGTGATTTGGGTTTAGAAATTAATTTGGCCGACTTATAATTTTAAGTTCTTATAAACATGAATTGGATGTGAATTTCGAAAAATAGAAAGAAATTACAAATGGAACGAAGAGATTGAGAAAAGATAAAAAAATGAAATAAATAAAATATTAGTAGAGGCAACAAAAGACGGCTCCGTAGCATTTCTGGTACATTTATGTACCATTTTTGCGAAAATGGTACAGCTGGGTTCAACATTGCAAAAATGGTACAGGGCGCCACGGCCTGTGGCAACCCGAGCTAGAGGGCGCCACGACCTGTGGCAACCCTAGCAAAGGAAGCCACGGCCCGTGGCAACCCCTCTATATATATATTTTTTTGTTTGCCGTTGTCAAACAATTTACTTAGTAAAAATTGCTTTTTAACAATCACTTTTGTAGGTTTATAAATTGTACTTGCAAAAAATATATTTTCATTTTCTTTGTTTTAAATTAAACTTGAACTGTTGTACTTTGCTACTATCCAAAATTATAAAAAAAATATTAAGCGTAATTATGTAAAATTTTGGTCCAAAAATGATACCTACACAAAATTGTAATTTTTGAATAATGATATTTTCAGACCCGAAAACGACTATAACAAAACCTTTAAAGTACTCAACATCTAGAAACATGATAATAATGCAAGTTTTATGTTACTGTTGACGTGACTACACCACTTTTACATTTTCAGAAAAATAATAAATTTGACCAAAGTGTGTTCTCACATCAAATTTACAATAAAGCAAAGTTGCAGGCACTGCAAATTTGATTTTTTAGTTTTTCAGAGCTTTTCTGTTGGTTTTACAATAAAGTAAAGACGAGTGATCACATCAACAATAAAGTTGAGTTGTCACCTCACATCTCATAATTTGCAGGCAAAAATAATGCACCTGTATTACTTTTGTGTAATAGAGATAAAAAAAAATTTCCCTATAAATAGTTCTTCTCTCTTATGCATAATCATAGTTTTTCTCTCTTTTGTTTAATTGTGCCTTATCAGTACAGTTAGGATATCTTATCTTACACCACTACTAGCGAAGCCCTTTATCTTACACCACTGCAACAATATTGAAGAATTCTGGTAAAGGTTTGTAATCCTCCTTTCCTTTTAGTTATTTCAGTTCCAATACAACATTAAGTTCCTTTTTTATTTGTAGCAAACAAGTAGTTAGTTGATATATATAATTCTAAAAAGAAATCAAAAGTTGTGGATAACTCTTCTTATATATATTTTCCATTTTTATATGTGTCTTTTTCACATATTTATATGCGTATATGTTTTTACATCAGGAAAATGGAAAGTTGTGTCAATGTGAATTTCTTTTGGGGTGGAAAAATAATTAGGAAAGATGATGATATAACATATTCCTTGGATCCAAAATGTATGCGTTATGTTATGTTCGGAACAACTTTTGAAGAATTCAAGGCAATTGTTTATGAGGTTATGAACATAAGTGACAATCATTGGAATTTGAAAATAAGTTATAAACATCCAGAAATGGGTATCGATAATGTCGTTAAGCGATATTACTTAGGTCATATTACTTCCAACGTGGATGTCGGTAGGTTGTTGAGTATCCCTCGGACCATGCAGATGGGTTGGGGTGATGTGTCCGTTTTCATCGAGGCCGAACAGATTAAAGTTCAGGATCCGTACTCATATGCTTACGGTACGCATTTTGAGCCTACCCAACCAAGTTACCAACACAACCATGGGATGAGCAACCAATTTCCCGAATTCGGAACAACGGGATGGTCAAACTCTTTTTTCGGTGAAGGTGAAAATAATGAAGAATTTCACGGATATGCGGGGGGTTCTAGTAGCCAAGCAGTGCAACAAACGCATCATGGTGAGGATCCTGAGATGCATGAATATTATAACCATACAGATTATGTGGAACCGTCTCCACCACGTCATACAATGACGGGTAGAGAGTTGGCATGCATAGATGATAATCCTCTTGAATTTAATGTTGATGGTTCAAGCAGTGAGGAGTCCGAAGATTTTAACAGTGATGACGACGATGATGTATCATTTGAGGAGGATGAAGAGGTATTGAGGAAAAGGACGGAGAATATGATAACTAGATATATGGAAAAGGCTAAATCACATACGGTGCATACATTCAGTAAACAACTAGGCATTTTCAAAGTTGTTACGCAACGCTATCGGGTTAAAGGAGGCACAAAGGGGGGGCGCACCCAAAATGTGGACATGAGTCAACAAATATGCACTTGTGGAAAGTGGATTTGCCACCATTTGCCTTGTTCTCATGTATTGGCTGGTTGTTTGGCAGAGAATCTTGATTGGAAAAAGTGGATTGAACCTTACCACTACACTTCCAAATTGCATAAGTTATGGGAGCCTATCATATTTCCATTGGAACCTACTGAGTGTTGGAACTACGTCTTACCGGTACAGTGGCAGAGGTATGGTAAGTTGGTACCCGATGAAGCCTGCAAAAAGATAAAGAAAAAACGTGGCAACAAGGGGGAGTCTGTAAGAATTCGTACTGAGATGGACCAGTCGCATTCGGGAATAAAATGTAGTCGCTGTAAGCAAGAAGGACATACGAAAAGGAGCAAACTTTGCCCACTACGTTCTAATGCAGTTTGACGTTGCTACACTTACTTTTCAATTTTTCATATGAATTTATACTATTTGCTTTGTGTGATTTCATTTCCTACATGTACTTCTTTTTTTTTTCATTTCCTATTCGTGTGGTTTTAATATCGCTTCCATTTTTTCTTCTCTCAAATGTTGGAAACTTAATGACATGCAAATTTAGTTAACAATGCAAAACTAGTCATAAATTGAACAATTACTCATACTTGAATATTAAAAAGTACAATAGTTTAGTCCTCGTCAGACATGAAGCTGTCTGAGTCATTATCAGCACTCACGCTCCATTGGTGATACTGTCTTGCACGTAGCATGTCTCCATCCTCTACAAACATCCTTGCATCTGCTGCTAGACTATGTCGATGTAAGCGCAATCGCATTCGGTTCTCTTCCTCTCGTGCACGAAACAATGCAACTTCAAGTTGTTGTGGAGTACTGCGTTGCATCATTATAGCGCGTTGTTTCGGTATTTTAAGTCCATGCAAGCGACATTGTTCAACACAACAAGAAAGACATTGCGCACGCCACTCCCACTCCCTCTGCATTATCGTTATTGCCTGACTTGAGTAACGATGATTAGGGTTCATTGAGTACACAAAATCATCGTCACATAACCAATTTCTACCCATGGCTCTGAAAATATCACCACTAGTATAACCATTTGCCATTTTTCAAAGATGATCATAATGAGCATAGGGTATTTATAGGTTATATATGAGAATTAAAATTCTTAATAGTTAAAGAAAATAATTTAGATCACGAGACCATTTTCCTATGTATTCACGGGTTCATATTATGCCAAAAAAAAATCAGAACTGCATACACACTTTTATTACTTTTTCCTGTATATTCACGGGACACGTTAACAAAACTTGAAAGTAGTGTCTTCTTGTCATTTTTGGACAAATAATTAACATCCGGTGCATACATTCAGTAAACAACTAGGCATTTTTCAGAAATCTAATGCTTTGGTTTAATTGTCATTTTCGGACCAATAATTAATATAGTGAATCCATTTTTTTTTTTGCCTTTTCAGGGTCTCATGTCCGGCTTATAAAAAATCATAATTCATGCTAATATTTTTACTCATTTTTTTACTTCTAACAAAATAGGAAGGTTCTACTTTATAATTAAAAAAACCAAATATTATAATTTATAAAACAACTTTTTAAAGCTTGAAAATGGATGCTAAGACAAAGGAAACAATTTTGACAACGGCAAACAAAAAAAAATATATATATATAGAGGGGTTGCCACGGGCCGTGGCTTCCTTTGCTAGGGTTGCCACAGGTCGTGGCTTCCTTTGCTAGGGTTGCCACAGGCCGTGGCGCCCTCTAGCTCGGGTTGCCACAGGCCGTGGCGCCCTATACCATTTTTGCATATTTGAACTCAGCTGTACCATTTTCGCAAAAATGGTACATTTCTGTACCAGAAATGCTACGGAGCCAACAAAAGACACTGACGTGTCTTTAATTTTTGGAAAAGTAGTCTGCTAAGATAATACACTTGGTTACTTTGGTTCATTGGGCACAACTAGCGAGCTTTAAAAAAAAGATGGTATGGGCTAAATGGAGTTTATGGATTGGGCCAATAATGAAAATGGGCGGACTTAGTTATTGAATTTTACTACTATGCAAATGGAGTTACGTGGAATGGAAAGAAATGAATTTTATTCTCATTTAATGATAATGAAGAGAAGGTGATTAATAAATGGATGAATTGATAATAAATTATCTATGGTTAATAGTTAAGAGTTGTTAATGGTTTTAATTGGGGTAAAGATCAAATCTAAAATGTAGATAGAATGTGACTTTATAGTAGAAATGGGCTTATGGGATGATATAGGCTAGGTCAAGTTAATATATGCAAATGGGTTAGTAACATGTATTTGGGAGAGCATTTTAGGATTTAAAATATATATATATATATATATATATATATATATATATATATATATATATATATATATATATATATATATATATTTTATGTATACAAGACTTGTTAAGAAGAATAATAAAAAAAAGATAATTGAATTATAGGAAGGTGGAAACATCGGGACTTTTTGATAAAAGTATGATGCTTAAAGTTTTGATAAGAAGTAGAAATAGAGAAAGAAAAAACGAATTATAAAAGATATGATTTTGGGGTATCTAGTCAAAGGCCACATTATAATACCCAATTAGAGTTATGGAGTAGACTAGGGAAGTGGGCTATTACTACAGATGGCCCAACAATACAAGTTGTAAACGGGATGTTAACAAATAAGAAGCGGAGACCGACTAACAAACGTAGAAGGTAAGCTTTATATCTCTTTTATATACTAGCTTATAGCCAGTGCGATGCACGATTATTTAAATTTTATTTATAATTATTTTGTTTATAATTATATTTTTATTACGATGCAACACACGATTGTTTTTTTAATATTTATAATTATATTTATTTATGAATATTTTAATATTTAAAAGTTGTTAGTTTACATGATTAAATTATTGTTAAAAAAGATTTAGCCAAAAAAATTATAGTTAAAAATTTGATATTTATTACATTTTACACGCTCAATTTAATATTTGTTTATATTGAGTTATAAAAGTTAGATTTGGCCAATTTTACGGTTCACATGAAATTCACAAAATAATATTTAGGGTATTAGTTTGATATGTCCCAAATTAACATGTCAATTATAAATATGTCCCATTTTATTGAATAATTATAAATATATCCCATGATTAAAGTTAACTCATATATAACTTACATACATATAATTATACATATATTTATATTAAATAAGACTAGTATACCCCCTTCTTTTTCCCTCCCACCCACCTCCCTCCCTCCTCTTGGCCCCGCAGGGGCAACACCATTCATAACAGTACTAAGCTTAAGTAAAGGCTCGAATCTGTCATCAACATGACACGCTCCAATAAGCTGCGCATCAAACGCCGGAAGCAATTGCATAACCCTATCTTCTCTATCACTATGTTGAATCACAAGGTCAGTATCTCTATCACCAATCAGAATAGTTGTCAATCGCTCAGTTAAATCAAAACCACCAGCAACTTGCGATAGATATATGACAAAGATTCAAAGGCACCACTAAATCGCATCCAAGCATGTATCATCTCATGAGCTAAAATAGATCAGCCTGTATGAAAAAAATTGTTTATATCCCAAGTATAAAACCATTCCAACAAACACTTGAAACCGTAACATATTACAATTATTAATAAGAGGACAAAATTGTCTTTTACGCATGTGTAGTTAGTTATTTAATCATGATTACAACAAAAAATAGGACAAATTAGAAAAATGGGATATATTTATAATAACAAATAAAGATAGGACACAATTATAAATGACATTTTAAAATAGGACATATTAGAAAAAAACCCTAATATTTAATTTAGTTGTGGTTTAATAGTTTTTTTTTTTCAATTAAAAACTATTCTAAAACTAAAAAGAGAATAAAGTGACGAAATTTAATGTTGAGAATTCTATTCGATTTAGGAAATCTACTTAACTTATATGTAGTTTAGATTATTAGAATAACCTTTACTAACCAAATACATGTTTTAATGTTAAATCTAACGGTTTTCACCTATCTATTTAAGATTAAACGATTTTTATTATTTTGGTTATAAATGAGTTTCCTTATTTAATTACAACTATTTTTATGTTTTAACTTTTTGGAAAATCCAATCCTAATATAATATCTTTTAACTTATATCATTTTTAGATAATAATTTCTTTTTATATGATATAATCTTGATCATCTATTTTTAATTAAACGGGGTAGAATGTTTTTGCGATATTTAGGACCAAACTACCAGGATAACATCATTAATTTTTCTTAATATTTATAATTTTTTTAATTTTTAATTTTTTTAAATATTTATTGCTAAAATATAATATACTTTTTTTTGTAATATGTTAATGATGCGGGAACTTTGAACTTTTGAGAAAATAAATTATCAATTAAAATATATATTTTGTAATAGTTCTTCTTTTAAAGTAGTATACCGTGACGATCAAAATTCTGTATAAAATTCAATTTTTTTATAGTATATCCCGTAAATATCTATGTTATTATATTAAAGACTAAATAATGAAAGTTTTCTTATAAGTGTGGTCGCTTTGTTTGATCACTCAATCCATAATCGGATCTTTCAAATTAAATTGTTGAGAAACATTACATATAACAGTAAAATTATCACGTAGAATGATCTAAGATTTGAATCTACCAACAACATATTAAAATTTACAGGTTTTTTTCTGAAAAAAAAGAATTTTTTTTCATTTTTTTTTCTTTCAGACATAGGTTATTTGATAATATTTTTTGTAAAGTACGATTTTTCAGAAAAATACTATACTAATTGATTAAAAAACTTTTAAAATTTTGAATTTAATAATCTACGATGTATATATATTAAAAAAGTTAGGTATGTTCTGTAGTTGAGTCTACAATTTCAAAATACGGGTTTTTTTAATATGAATATAATCCTGCTAACAACGAAATTAGGTCTTATGAGTGCTTATAAAACAAAATCACCATTTGCGTATAATTTATTATTTAATAATAAATTATATTTGATTAGCTATGATCTATAACTTAATAAAATAGGATAAAAAATATGCACAATTTTATAAAATTTTATCCTCGTATTATTATATTCTTTGTTGATTTGAATTTTTCTTAGATTGATTTTAATTTTTGAACATTGATTTCTAAATTTAAAATAGTTAGGAAAAAGTAATTAAATTGGCGTTAAAATAATGATGACATAATAATCATTATTAGAATTTAAATACTCACTTTACTGATTTGGGCTTTATCTTGTGTTTTAAAAATCAGATTTTGACGATTTTACACCTCACGTGAAGATAATTAAATTATTTTTAATTAAAAGATGGTTTAACAATTTTTATCTAACTGGAATTGTCCAGGGAAGAAAGTCACGGATTTTTTACATGGAGAATTCTATTCAATATAGAAATTTATTTATATTTGGTATATTTGGTTTAAATTATCAAAATACACTTTTTAGAATTTAAATATAATCCTATTATAAATAAAATACACTTTTTTAATATTTGATCAAACGATTTTCATTTATCTAGTTAAGATCTAATAGTCCTTATTAATTTGGTTGTCACGATCAAAATTTTGGATAAATTGCTATAATGTTATTATATAAAAGAGTTTAATATAATAAGGATATCAAGTACATACTGATATAAGTATCTTACTAACTGCTTTTACTTTTAATGTTTCGGTTTTATTTATAGTGTATATAAAATTTTAAAATACATTATTACTTTAAAATTATTAAACAGAATAAAAATTATGTTATGATTATATAAAATTTTATTCTCATATTATTATAGTCTTTATCGATTTGAATTTGTTTTTAATTTATTTTAATACTTTATTGAAAGAAAGATAAAATTTCTATATTTAAAAGAATTAGTGGAAAAATAAATAAATTGGTGCTACAATTATAAAAAAATATTTATTAAAATTTAGATACTCACTTTACTATTTGGGTTCTATCTTGAGTTTTAAAAATTGAATTTTGACGATTTTACAACACATGTGAAACTAACGAAATTATCTTTAATTTAATGATGATTTAATAATTATTATCTAACTTGACCAGTTGACCTACCTATAAACCGAAAAGAAAAGATGGTTAAGTATTATATTCAAAATTATTATTTATGAATATGAAACCCTCAATATTTTAATAATATTTTGATATTATCCTTTTATGTTTGTTATATGTAAAATAATATAATTATAATTTGGATTAATCAAATTGTTATGTTCCTTCAGAAAAAAAATGTTTAAATTTACTTAGCAAAAAAAAAATGTTTAAATTTATTCATGTACATGAGTTCTCCTAAGTCTCTTATAACGCAGGGTCCACATGTATCATTGTTATATGATATCCATGAGCATTATATTGATAATTTTTAATATTGTAATCGATATGAATTGTTATCTGATATTTGGTTTAACAATTATTATCTAACTCGAACTATACATAAATTAAAAGAGAAAAGATATTTAAGAATTTTTACATAGAAAAATTTTAAATTATCAAAATACACTTTTTAGTATTTAAATATAATTCTATTATTAATCAGATACACTTTTTAATATTAAATCTAACAATTCTCATCGATGTATTTAAGATCTAACTGTAATAATTAATTTGGTCGTATAGTGGTCGTACACGGACCAGATCGGTTTTAATTTTTTCTTAAATTGATTTTAATATTTTATTGCAATAAACATAGAATTTATAAATTTAAAAGAATTAGGAAAAAAATTAAATTGGTGCTACAATAATAAAAAAAATTATTAAAATTTAGATAATTATTTTACTGTTTGAGCTCTATCTTGAGTTTTAGACAATAGATTTTAACAATTTTACGGCCCACGCGAAGCTAACAAAATTATCTTTAATTTAATGATGGTTTAATAATTATTATCTAACCGGAACTATCCATAAACTAAAGAGAAAAGATAATTACGATTTTTTACATAAAGATTTCTATTCAATATAGAAAACCTATTTATAATTGATTTAAATTTTAAAAAAAATTTATTAAAATTTAGATAATCATTTTACTGTTTGGGTTCTATCTTGAGTTTTAGACAACAGATTTTAACAATTTTATAGCCCACGCGAAGCTAACAAAATTATCTTTAATTTAATGATGGTTTAATAATTATTATCTAACTGCAACTATCCATAAACTAAAGAGAAAAGATAATTACGATTTTTTACATAAAGATTTATATTCAATATAGAAAACCTATTTATAATTGGTTTACATTATCAAAATACATCTTTTAGTATTTAAATACTATCATATTATTAATTAAATACAATTTTTAATATTATATCTAACGGTCCTCATCTATTTGAATATTTATAGTTTTATAATCCAACGGATCATATACTTTTGGTAGTACAGTGACCGACCAAAGTTTTGGATAAGATCTCCCTTACGCTTATTATATATAAGGAGTTAATAATAGGAGAACAATTGGATAATTTAAGAGCATTTTGAGCCAATAAACCCCCTATGAAGTTACCATTTTACCCTTATATATTACGAAATTACATGTCTTGCCACTACTCTCTTATCTGGAGGAAAAAATTGAGTAGATAATATTTTAGTCAGGGATCGAACCCCTAACATTCGCTAAATAAGTCATCTTTATAACCATTGAGCTACATGATTCTTTTTGATTTTGATCTAAAAATCATATGACATAAATCTCACATCTTTCTTATCCTATATTTATTATTATTCAAATTTTTGAGTAAAAATTAAGGTGATTTATAATATTTATTAAACTTTATTTTTTTAATACTTAAAATATCATACAGAAACATATATACTACCAGTCTTATAAAATATTAATATTAAGTTTTAAAAACAATATTATGTGTGGTGCTTTTTATCTTTCTTTTAACTAAACAAATATTTTGTATATGTATCGATAGCTATAATATATTCTATTTTCTTGCATCAGAGTCGAACTTTTCTTGTACTACGCAATATATTTGAATTATTCAAATAATTAATATATAAAATGTATTATTAAATGTTGATATAACATAAATAACATATTACAAGTAGTTTATTTACATATTTATGACTTATTTATTTTTAAATTAATGAAATTAGTGTTAAAACATGTGTAAAAATTAGACAATAATTTAGGTATGGGCGGTCGGTCACTTCGGGGTCGGGGAGACTCCGAACATGAACTCATTCGTCGAACCCGCCTCAATTCTCGAACGAGGATTACTTTATTTATCGCACAATAATCAATGTTAAATAGCACATATTGATAACATGTATACATGATATTTATAATTATTTGTTCTTATCTATACTACAAGTATAAAGTCAGTGTGATGCATACGACATTCATATTCTTCTTATTTTACATTTATATTTAGTTTGTTTGAAGTTTATCTTAAATTTGAATAGTTTTATGTGATTGTTGAACTTAATGTTGAATTGACGTGTGTGTTTCTGTTTGAGTGTGATTAAATTGTGTTTTAAGAGTTTTGTGTTTAACAATATTTTAAAAATATATTTAATTAAAATTGTTGTTTTTAATAAATTAAGGTCAAATTGCAAAAGAAAAAGGACTAAAGTGCAAATATCAGAATATGAATGTCGTATTGACCGACCGACTACCAAACTATATTTTGAATAAAATTGTTGTTTTTAATAAATTAAATAAAGTAGTAAAAATAAAAGAACTAAATTACAAATATCAAAATATGAGAACCGTACCGACCGACTATCAAACTTTCAATGTTTCGGTTTTAATAATACAGTATATATATATATATATATATATATATATATATATATATAATAGGAGTGACTAGATTTATAATTAGATTGGATACATTATATATATGACACATTTTTTGTTATTATCAAATGAATTTTAAATTAATTTTATGAAAGAAAATAATTAGTTATTTGGAATTGAATTAACACACACACACACACACACACACACACATATATATATATATATATATATATATATATATATATATATATATATATATAGTTTTGAGTTAAAATATTGTTAAATGCGAGATAATAAAAATAAATAGATAGTACAACAAAACAATTAAATGAATTATATATTCTAAAATTTTGATAATAATTTGTGTAAACAATAAACAGATTAAAATATAAAGTCCATAACAAATTTAAAAAAACATGATATTGCATATCATACATTATGATCATATCAAATGACATTATACAGCCCGTGTTATTTAAAATTATAGTCCCCGATCAATCAAATTATCTATATAAATTAAAGTAAGTGCATTGTAACAGATGAAAAAAAATGTGCAACCATACCTAGAAAAAAAAAATTAACCGCAAAGAATAGAAATTTATGTTAATTGCTAGAAAAATGACCCGTGTTTTAATTATTAAAGATGTGTATTTTAAAAAAATAAAGGATGAATTCATTGTCAAAACACAGACAGAACTCAGAAGGCATATGAACAATTTTAACTTACGATGATATAAGCAAAAAATATTTATCCATCAATAATTGATCAATTCTCAAGTTTAGAGTTAAAAAAAGTCTGTTTGTTTGGAAGAATTGAAACACATCGAAATGGTACCAAACGTACTTAATAATAGAATGATTTGGCACAAGGTAGTTCCACTTAAGTCAATTAGCTACATTGTCCTAGGTTATGAAAGTTAGGTAGACATGGGAAGAGAAATAAAGGTAAAAAATGCTTAAAATCAGAGAGGTTAGAAGAAAAGACATAAAAGAGTTACAAAGAAAGTTTTAAGAACTGAAAACGCAAGGCCTAAGTAGAGTATTAGAAGATTTAGGAAAGCTTTTGAGTAAAATCAGTACTAAAACCTACAATCTCATACTGCAACATCTTGAAGGCTATTTAGTTTCTACCTTGAATATTGTCGGAGATGAACTAAATGAATGCATCATTTTTGAAGAACTGGAAAATTTTTAGGATTATAATATTAAAAATGTCTTCTTAATTAGAAAAAATCCATAGAACACTCTAATTCTATTCTATAATCCACAACAAAATTAAAAACAGACATGATTTATCAAAACTACTCGTATTAGTTTTCACATTATAAACTTTAACATATTTAAGCAAGTACAACATAGTCATAACATTAACATAAAAACTCTATGAACATCAAAAATATACAATCATATATGTCAAATGACATTGATAATGCATAGTTAGTTGAAAATCACAATATAAGGTAGCAGCACTGCTTTTTATCTCACTTGAGTAATAAAGGGAAATGCATGTATGTACAGAGAGACGCGTCTCTCAGAGACACAACTATCTACAAATTATGTATAAAATGTGTATAAAATGTGTCACCAAATTTTTTTACAAAGGTTTCCCCCATAGGAGATGCTCTTATAAACTATCTACGTAGGAGTAATTTATTGTTTTAGGTATGACACAACTTGTGACGTGATACGAGTTCTATACACATATTTTCCAAAAGCATAGTTCTCGGGATTATTGTGATTTCAATACATTACACAGGCTGAAGAAGCAACGATAGTAAGTACGTACTTGCAACAAAGAACAACCATAATATTAATACTCAAGAACAACCAAATCGAATTTAAACCATGGAATCCTGCATGTGAACTTCCTTGGTATCCAAAGGAACATAACGGTTGCTATATACCTCAAGATGATTGGAAAGGGATGATTTATCGATGTTTTCGTTGTGATAAGATTTGCAGATGAAGTAGATGATTGTCTGGATGACAAGTCCAAACAGAGATAACATAGACATTATCATAGACCAAAGACATACTAGCAATATCTTTCCCCAAACTGAGTCTACACCCACAGCACTTGCTTTGAAACCTTGATCTATTCCAAGGTAACATACGTTATATGTAAGGAAAAATGCAACACAAACTCCAGTGTTTCCCTTAATCAAATTTTTGCTGTTCCGCAATGCTTGAATTCCATATACGTCTTCTAAAACTGATATAACGTTTGCCAACTGCCACACCAAGCTCAAATAAGCGATTCCCAACAGAGGAATTATTAGTAAAACAATGATAGCAACTGGAATTCCAGCTGTGGCACTTTGTCCTAAAGTACCACTAACCAATAGAACTGTAATTACTATAATTATTAAAAGTGAAGCACCCATGATTATTCCAAAAGTTATGCCAAAGTTCCATAAGAAAGTGATCATAAGTCTTTTCCAAACCTTTGGAACCACTTTCATGACCTTCTTGTAGGTTATTTCTTTTTCAGTGTAAATGCATGCAACAGTATATACAACTGCTGATGTCGAAAACAGGAAAAGGATTATGGAAAAGATGAAAAAAGCGATCCTGAATAACCAAAGAAATAACATATCTGAAGTGTTGGAGTATTTTTGAGATCCCATTTGAGCATCATCCGGTACATTTTTATCTGGGATGATTTTTCCGAAGGAGATTTCTTTTTGAACAAAGTAAATCAAGGAAAGAGGAAGGATAACAGAGAGTGTTATTTGGCTGAAAATTTTTCTATGTGAGGTAATAATATTATAGGCTTCTTTCAAGATGCCAAAGAAGCCAAGAAACTGGAATTTTTTTTCTTCTCCGTCCATTGGATTGGATAGAAATTGTTAGGAATGCTGAGGGGAAATGCGTGTCTAAATAAAGGTGTCTCGGTGGACTGCAGGGAAGGGTGACTTGGTATAAGCGTGTACTTTGATTTTTCAAATTGAGGCTTTGAATTGCCTTGGGAAATTTCTTCTTTGATTGAGAGGTTTGTGGAAATACAGGTTTACAAGTTATTACGAAGAAAGTTTTAAATTTAATATGGTCCTTGACAATGACTCGTACTTGCACATAGTAAGCGTAAAGAAAACTTTACATATGTGTACGTAAATCATTATCATTAACAAATTTATGTAATCCAATTGATTGTTTCAAAACCCAACAAGTTATAATTCGAATTTAAATTATTTATTACTTATTAAAAGGTTAAGAGACAATTACATAAATTTAGTAAATGTAAAAATATGATAAAAATATTAATGCAACACCATTTTTATACATGATCACCAAAATAAAATATCAAACTTTTATAAAAGTGTAAAATAGTAAGTATTAGGTGGCAAGTTCAATTTTTATTTATAAAATAGCTTATAACAATATTAAAATATTGAATTAATAAATTATTAAGTATAAAAATCAATAAGTATAATTTAATATATAAATTGTAAAAACTGAACCTAAAATTATGGTGTAAATATATAATTAACTAGTCGACTAAGTCGCGCTTCGCAGCGGCCCTATAATATTTTTGTAAAATTTTAAATATTAACAATTTAAGAAAAAATAATATAAAATCAATCTATCTATCTATCTATAAATATTCTATAATAATTAAAAGATGTATTTGATAAAAAAAAGGTTATAATAATTAAAATAAATTTAACTATTCTATTTAAAAGGCATTTCCAAGACCTATTTACCACGACCAGTTTACAGGCCTATTTATTTTAAAACTAATTTTAATTCTTTTAATTATTTAAAAACATTTACATATTTTAACATGTAAACTTATTTTTTATCAAATACATTTAATTAAATTTAAGTATTAACCACCACTTCAAACTTCAACCATCAACCATTCGTATTATCACAAAAATTACAAATTTATTAAATATCTCTGGAATTTATATGCTGATTTTGTGTCATATTGTTTTAGCCGATGCCCGTTGCATATGTACATACAAATAAAAAATACTAAAAAATGCAACAATAAAATTTAAGTATTAACCACCGCTTCAAACTTCAACTATTAGTATCATAACAAAATTTACAAATTTCTTAAATATCCGTAGACTTTATATGCCGATTTTGTGTCATACTTTCTTCAACCGACGCCCATTGCACTAAATACATATAAATTAAAAATAATAAAATTAAGCAATAATAAAAATTTAATTATTAACCACCGCTTCAAACTTCAACTATTTGTATTATCACAAAAATTACAAATTTCTTAAAATATTCTTAGACGTTATAATAAAACTTTTTTAGTGCGTACATGTGCATCATTATAATATAAAAGTTTAATCATGGAAACATAATCGATTTTTATATAATCATTGTCTTTCCCGTTAATTTGAATGTAAGTAAGAGATTTCAATTTTAGTTTAGTTAAGAAAAAAACTTAATATTTGTTTAATTGAATTCTGAACATGATTGATTTTTATATATTTATTATTTTTACTATGAATTTGAATGTAAATAAAGTAATTCAATTCTCTAAATATGATTAATTAAAAAACTTATGAGATAATGGTACCGAATAAATCTAAATAATTCCCAAAAAACACAAAAAGAATATATCAAAAAATATATAAAAAGATAATATTCAATATAATTATTATTAAATACAGAAATAAACTAAAAGAAATTAGAAAAAATTGTATCCACACAATCTTGTGCAACCTATTACAATATACAATAGGTCTCTATTTGTGTTCCAACGTATTCAATGGTAGAAAAATTCTCTACCTAAGTGTTTTCAAATTCATATTTTCAATAGTTTTTTTCGAAAATCCAACCGTACGGATTAAAAAATTACGCAAAAATTAGTGGGTATACAAAATTACATAGAAATTGATTTTGTATCTGATGTAATTTTAAATCAAAAATTGATACAAAATCTGAGACGAAATTCATATTGTAAACGATATATAAAATAGCATGTTAAATTAAATATATTCTTAAAGGGTAAAATTTATAAAATTTTGCACACCTACTTATTTTTGCATAAAATTTTCATCGGTATGTTAGATTTACGAAAAAATTGATAAAAACATGATTTTAAGCCTCTTAGGTAAAAAATAATTCTACCGTGCTAGGTATATTCTCTTTCAAATCAAAAACCTGATTAACAATAGTCTCTAAGATGCACATATATAACCCTCAAAACCTCAAGTTATAGATGTTAGAAAGAAAAAAATAAATTAAAATATACAAACATTTATCATCAATATGCAATGTTATTAATGCACACGAAATATCATAAAATCCTCAAAATTAAATAGATTGAGTTATAATATATTTATGATTTTAATATTAATACTTGCCTCAAATATTTATTTCCTTTCCTACACGTTAAAAGCTTAAAACAGAAATTTTATTTGATTTAGAAGTAAATTTTTGTGGCATAACATAGATTAGAATTATAATATATGTAGGATTTTAATATTAAAACTTGCCTGGAATATAAATTTTATTTTCTATATGTTAAAAGCATAGAAAGGAAATTGAATTTTTTTAAATTTAAAAAAAGAAAGTTTTCTTTCTTTTATACAATTTAAAAAAGGTTTTGATTTTTTTTTCTCTAAAAAATAGGAGTTAAATAAAGAAGTTTTAGTTGAGAAAAAAAAGGTAATATCTGTTAATTAAATTTTAAGTAAGATTGACTTTTATATATTCATTGTATTTCCTAAAAATTTGATTGTAAATAAGTAATGTGTTCCCTAAAAATTCGAATGCAAATGAGGAAATTTAATTTTATTGAATTAAAATTTTGAAGCTCTAGAAAATTAAATAAATATGAACTGAGCGATTATAGAGCTCGTGGAGGTTTTACTTTATATATATAATAAAGAGATATAAAGAAGAAAATAAATAAAAGGAGAAAGAAGATAAAAATGGATAAGATAAAAAGATAAAGATGTTGAATATTAAAATAGAATATTTACTTTCCTTCATTATTAAAGATTTTAAAGAAAAGAATATAAAAATTGTATATTTAGTTTCCTCCATCATTAAAAATTTAAAAGGCAGTTGCTATTTTTTTATCCTATAAATTCGAATTTAAATAAGGAAATTTAATTTTATTGAATTAAAATCCAGAAGCTCTAGAAAAATAGATAAATAGCTTTCGGACGATCATAGAGCTCTTGGGGGTTTTCCTTTATATATATAAAGATATTATAGAGGGTATTTTAATTATGTAATTAAATTCTAAATAAGATTGATTTATATTTATTGTCTTTCCTATTATTTCGAATCTAAACAAGGAAATTTAATTAAGTTTGAAAATAATAAAAGAAAGTTCTATCAAGCCTACAAATTCGAAAATAATAAGGAAGTTGTAATCTAAATAAGATTGATTTATATTTATTGTCTTTCCTATTATTTCGAATCTAAAGAAGGAAATTTAATTAAGTTTGAAAATAATAAAAGAAAGTTCTATCAAGCCTACAAATTCGAAAATAATAAGGAAGTTGTAATCTAAATATGATTGATTTATATTCATTGTCTTTCCTATTATTTCGAATCTAAAGAAGGAAATTTAATTAAGTTTGAAAATAATAAAAGAAAGTTCTATCAAGCCTACAAATTTGAAAATAATAAGGAAGTTGTAATTTTCTAAATTAAAGAAAGTTCTATCAAGTTCTACAAATTCGAAACTAAATTAAAGAAAGTTCTATAAAGTCCTACAAATTCGAAAATAATAAGGAAGTTTTTGAAAGGCATATGAAATAGCCTATTTATAATTCGAGGATTCTACTCAACTTAAACAAGAATGTAATAAGTAAATATTAGATCAGATGTCACAGGAATCTCAGAAGATTATATCTGTTAAAGAATGAAGATTAAAGTCATCTACAGACTTGAAGTTATTCTACATTGAAAGAAGCTCAATTTATTGATCAAGCCTCAATGAAGTATTCAAGCTCAGTGGATTTATTAAAGTGACGGAGATTTCAAGTGGTGACAGAAAAAGATACTGATTACGGAGTTCTTGAATGAGAAGGAAGTGAATCACTGCTTAAAGTCAAATAGATAAAGAACAAACATTGTCGTTAGTCACTCATGAACCAGACAGTGCATCGAGTGTCAACGTACTATTGTGTTTGTTATTTATCTAAGTTTTAAGTGATTCTGGAATTAATTGAGAAGTCAACTAATTCTATTTATTCTCTTATAAATAATTAATACTATTAAGTAATTTATTTATTAAATTAATTATGTAAAGAATTAATTTAATACATAATTTATTTAGTTGATTATTTATATTAGAATAAAAATGAACTTAAGTGATTCTGAAATTAATTGAGAAGTCAACTAATTCTATTTATTCTATTATAAATAATTAATACTATCAAGTATATTATTTATTAAATTAATTCTGTAAAGAATTAATTTAATACATAATTTATTTAGTTAATTATTTAAGTTAGAATAAAAATGAACTAGGAAGACTTAGGTTTGAACTAGGAAGACATAGAAAAATGAACTAGGAAGACTCACAAGTGAGTCTTCCCGAAAGTCTTCCTAGGCCAAACCACTGTCTTCCCGGTTGTCTTCCCTTTGCAAAGATTGTCTTCCCGAAAGTCTTCCAAGACAAATTGGATTGTTTTTCTGTAAGTCTTCCAAGGCTTAATTCACTTCTGTTGAATGTGGATTGCACGTGAAGGATTAAAAAGAAATGCAAGTGGTATTAATACATGGCAGGAGACTTTTACAAAAAACACAATTCATTCACAGAAGCAAACAAAAAGACACAGCAACCTCAACATTACATTCTTCGGTCTTATTTACTTCTTGAACTGCTAAGCATTCAATTTCTACCAGAGATTTAATTCTTGTATTGATTCTTAACATTTAATCCATAAGAATCATTTCTCTTGTACTGCTTTAGCTTTCTAGCGGATCATAATCCCTAGATTTTATATCGAACTACTTTTTAGTATTCGATCCTTTTTATTACAAAAATAGATAAATTCATGTCGAATTTATTCTAGATTTGTTTTATCAAGTTATTTGTAATCAGTGATCAAAATTGTAACACCCTTCAAGTTTAATAGAGTTTTATTTAACTTGAATATTGTTTCAGTTTTATTCCGCAATAATTTGTTCTAAATTGTTAAATCTTAAAAGGACAAATTCGATTAAACGGTATCGTTTGTATTCAACCCCCCTTCTACAAACTTATCAGGACCTAACAATTGGCATCAGAGCCTTTTGATTGATATACAAATCAAAGATCCAATTGTTTTGAGATTTTTCTTAAACTCTGAATTTTTATTTTTCCTAAAAATCTCAAAAGATGTCTACTACACAGAAAGTGGGTACAGTCAAAATCCCAATGTTCAGCAAGGAGCATTATCCAATGTGGAAGAAGAAAATGCTCCTATTTCTTAAGGTTGCAAATCCTAAATACATTGATGTGATGAAGAGTGGTCCCAAAATCCCTATGATTATTGAGGAAGAGCTAAAAGTGGATAACATTGTTACTAGGGCTGCTAGGATGTACCCTAAGGATCCCAAGGATTTCACTCCTGGTGAAAAAGAGGATGTTACCTTGGATTCCAGTCTACAGCTGATCCTTATTGATTGTCTTGATCCTATCATGCATAATCATGTCCTAAACTGTGATACTGTCAAACACATTTGAGAAACCATAGAGATAATCAATGAGGGGACAGAGGAAGTTAGGGAGAATATGCTGGAAATTCTCACCTCACAATATGAGCATTTCAGATCAAACCCTGGTGAAGGTATCTCTCAGGTTTTTGAGAGATATAACAAATTAATCAATGATCTGAATCTCAATGGGAAGCACTACACCAACAAGGAGATTAACAAGAAGTTCCTTCTTACACTTCCACCTCATTTGGAGCACAAAATATCTGCCATTAGAGAAGCAAGAGATATGAATGAGATTGCTTTGGAGAGATTGTATGGTGTTCTGAAGACCTATGAGCTGGAGCAGATTCAACAAAGGGAGCTATATGGAACTGAGAAGATTGTTAGTACTTCTACTGCACTGGCTGCTGAAGTCCCACAGAAACTGGAAGTGAAGCATGTTCAACCTTCCAGTTCTAACATGAATGTTATTGATGCTGAATATGGATTAACATCCATTGATCAATCTGGTGGTGACTTCTATTCTTTAGAAGAACTTGATCAGCTGGAGGATGGTGATTTGGCTTTGATAGTCAGGAAGTTTGGGAAGTTCAGATTCAAGAGGAATCCCAATCTTAAGTTCAGACCCAGATTTTAGAGAGGTGGATCTTCCTCTTCAAGTGGCACAAGGGGTGGCTACAAAACTGGAACTGTGGAAAGGAGCACAATCAGATGCTACAATTGCAATGAGTTGGGTCACTTTGCTACTGAATGTAAAAAACCAAAGCAAGTGACAAGGAACTCATTTGATTCTAGCAAGAAGAATAAGATTGGGAAAGCGTATGTTGCTGAAGGAAAGAGTTGGGATGACACTGACAGTGATGAAGAAGCAGGTGAGATTGGGAATCTTGCACTCATGGCAATAGGAGACAAACTCTTTCAGTCCATGTTATCTTCACCCAACATGTCTGAGGTAAAGTTCACTGATACTGAAATGATTCGTCATCTTGGTGATACTTTAAGTTGTGCACGCAATGAAAATGATAAAATAATTCTTTTGAACACAAATCTTGAAAATGAGATAAAAGAATTAAAACTAGTGCATATTAATCAAGATGAACTCACTAAAAATGTAGCAGTTCTTGAGAATAGGGTTAAATTGTATCAACAACTGGAAACCATTCTCAAAGATCAGATTAGTGAGCTTAATACCAAAGCTAATGCCTATTACAACTCTTGTAAGACGGCTAAAGAGATTCTCAATAAGCAAGCTGTTGGTAATCATGTCAGTATAGGTTATGATTATAATGAGGCTATTGGACTGCTTGGAATTAATTCCCCTTGTAGATTCAAATCTGAAGGAAAGATTGTTCCATATGTGCTTAAGGGTATTGAAACACCCTTCTGTAGGGAGTCCGAGGCAGATCCTCTGAATGAATACTCTATCATTATTGCTGAGGAGATTCGTGAAGAAGATATTGCTTTGGAAGTTGCACAGTCCAAAAAGTGTATATCTGATATTCCAGTCAAAGTTGCTTCAACTAAAAAGACTAAATCAGATATCCATAAGTTGGATCAAAACAACTGTAGAACTAACATGCCTGCTGTTAATTCTTCTCATAAAGCATGTGGTGTGATTAATTGCATGTCTTGTGCTTTCAATGTTATGTATGCTTATTTTAATAGTAAGCATGTATCTAGTGATAAGACTGCTCCACGTCAACATGTTAATAATAAGAAGCATGTTAAAGCAAAGACTACTAGTCCTCCTCAGACTAGAGTGGATTCATTTATCCCTAAGCCTACTCAGAAATGTGTTAAGGCTGGCTATAAATGGAAACGCTCTTATGTGAAAGAGGTTGAAGTAGTTTTAGTTAAAAATGTTGTTTTGCCTGACAAAGGCCAATTCTTTAAGTATGCCGGACCCAATCAAGTGTGGGTTCCGAGGAAGGACTAATCAATCTGGTATTGCAGGGAGTTAAACAGGTAAACCGTGTTATGTGGATTCTTGACAGTGGTTGTTCAAGGCATATGACCGGAGATAGAGCCCTGCTATCAGATTTGGTTGAGAAGGCTGGCCCAGTAGTTACCTTTGGAGATAACAGCAAGGGTATAACTGAGGATATGGCCTGTTTGAAATCAAGAAATGTTATCAGTCAATAAGAACAACAATGTAACTTTTGATGACACTATATTCCCTAATATCCAAACAGCAGATTCATCTGAGAAAATGAAGTTTGATAACTTGCCAGACTCAGATTCAGATGATGAAGCCCCACCTGAAGTTATTGCTGGTAATGATAATAACAATGATGATAATGATCATGGTGATGGTGGTGGAAACACTGGTAACAATGGAGATACCATCAACACTGGAGAAGAATCATCAAGGCAATCAAGCAACAACTCAGGGGGAGCAAATGAAGGATCAACTAGTCACTCACAACATCAAAGTGAAATTCAAGGCGAATCATCAAGATCAAATCTTCCAAGACAGACTGTATGGAATAGAGCTCATCCTTTTGAGCTGATCATTGGTGATCCAGATGTTGGAGTTAAAACTAGAAGTGCAACTCAGAATGAATGTCATTTTTCAGCATTTTTATCTAAAATGGAGCCAAAGAAAACTGAGGAAGCACTGACTGATCCAGATTGGGTGATTGCTATGCAAGATGAACTCAATCAATTTGAACAACAACAAGTCTGGAAGCTGGTTACCAGGCCAAAGAACAAGAAAGTAGTTGGTACAAGATGGGTATACAGGAACAAGCTAGATGAGGAAGGCATTGTTACAAGGAACAAGGCAAGACTGGTTGCACAAGGGTATTCACAAGCTGAAGGCATTGATTATGATGAAACCTATACACCAGTGGCTAGACTTGAGGCCATCAGGATGTTCTTAGCATTTGCTGCTTATTCCAATTTTAAAGTCTATCAAATGGATGTTAAGAGTGCATTCCTGAATGGTGAACTTGATGAAGAAGTGTATGTGGAACAACCCCCTGGCTTTGAAAATCAGGAGCTGCTGGACTTTGTGTACTTTCTCTTCAAGGCTATCTATGGTCTCAAACAAGCCCCAAGAAAATGGTATGACACTCTCTCTGGTTTTCTTTTAGAAAATGGTTTTGTTAGAGGTATCATAGACAAAACTCTTTTTTCAAAGAAACACAAAAGTGATATGATATTAGTCCAAGTCTATGTGGATGACATCATATTTGGGTCTACTAATGATAATCTCTGTAAGAGATTTGCTGAGCTTATGCAGAGTAAGTTTGAAATGAGTATGATGGGTGAGCTGAAGTTCTTTCTTGGATTGCAAGTAAGTCAAAGGTCAAATGGTATATTTATTTGTCAATCCAAGTATCTCAAAGAACTCCTCAAGAAGTATCACATGGAGGATTCAGCATCAGCAAGGACTCCATCTTCAACAGCCATCAAACTTGGAGCTTCTGACAAATCTATCAAGGTAGATGTTAAAAGCTACAGAGGTATGATTGGCTCCTTACTCTATCTTACTGCTAGTAGACCAGATATTATGTATGCTACATGCTTGTGTGCAAGGTTCCAAGCGGACCCTAGAGATGTTCATCTCGTTGCTGTGAAAAGAATCTTGAGATATCTTAAGGGTACACCTAATCTAGGTATCTGGTACCCTAAAGATTCTGGTTTTAATCTTGTTGGATAGACAGATTCTGATTATGCAGGTAGTGTTGTGGATAGAAAAAGTACCTCTGGGAGTTGTCAATTCCTAGGAGGTAGGTTGATTTCCTGGTATAGCAAGAAACAACAAACAGTTTCCAATTCAACAGCAGAAGCTGAATATATTGCTGCTGGAAGCTGTTGTGCTCAGATCTTATGGATAAGGAATCAATTAAAGGACTATGGCTTTGCATTAGACAAAATTCCTATTTTGTGTGATAATACAAGTGCCATAGCAATCTCCAACAACCCCGTGCAGCACTCGAGAACGAAGCACATTGATATCAGGTATCATTTTATCAGAGAGCATGTCATGAATGGAACTGTGGAGTTACACTTTGTACCCACAGAAGAACAGACTGCAGATATATTCACTAAATCTGTTGACGAATCCACATTTATCAAGTTAGTTGGTAAATTGGGTATGTTAAACAGTCTTAGTGATTAACAATATCTCTGTCATGTTTGTTCTTTCAAAATCATTTTCTCTTGCTGATATTGAATGATATATTTTGCCAATTCTTGTTTAGAGTAAAGCTTGTTAATTTAAATATTCTGAATAATTTATTTAGAATCATTTAAGTTAGTTTCAGATTGTAAATATTGTTGTTTAAATATTTATGCAAGTTTATATTATTTTTATGCACCTCTATATTATTCTGTATATTTATTGCATGTAAATAGTTTCCTGTAAATATTTTTTATTATTTTATATTTTAGTTTATTATTATTTTAGTTTATTATTATTATTTATTATCTTTTATTTTCTATTTGTCTTAGTTGTTTTTAATAAATATATTGTATATATTATTTCTAATCTAGCTCTTGCTTAGCTGGAAATTCAGTGCCAAATCCAATTCAGGTATTACTTTCTGTCTCTCAATCCACTTCTTTTACTATTGCTGAACCCAAGTGGTTGTTAGGGCTGACCAAGGGATTGTAGATCCACAATCTTTATCCCAGGTCTTAGAGCCAAACAATGAGTCTACAACTTCATTACTTGACCTCTCAGCCTAAACAGAAATCAATGTTAAATAAAGAAGTATTTTGATTGAAACAGTGAGTGATCCCACAGCTCTGCCTCCTCTAAAGAAATTCAACATATACTGAGGCATCTGTCAGCCCATCTATATCCTCTCAATAGGATATGGACTTTGAAATGGCCAATGACTGTATCTAGAGACATTCTCTCAACAGGATGAATCTATTGAAATTCGCCATAGGGCCATGGCACTTTGTACTGAGTCAAGCACACTTTCATTACTCACAATGGGAGAAAACAATTTCATTAGATGAAACTCAGGACACAGTGAAAGCAGAGCACCTGCAACTGGTTACAGTGCCTACCATTGTTACGGTAGAAGTGCCTTCATAGGCATCTGAGGGAAAATTTGATTCTTTGCCAAATTTAAATAGAATCATTTTCTCCCCTCCCAGAGTGAACATCTCTGGCTCCCAAAGGGATTTTCCACTCGCAGATTTATCTGGAGAAAGTGGAAGGCAACTTGGTCAGTCTATCACTGAAGCAATTCAGATTTCAAATCCAAGTGATTTGATAGACATGATTGAGGATCGGGATTTGCGAACTCCCATTGCACCACCACTGACCTCTCTTGAAGAGGCTAGGGTGAGTTTCAATGCAGGTACTGATCAAAAAGGAGCAAACAAACAGCTAATGTTGAGTGATAAGAGTCAAACACTGAGTGAAACACATGCACGTGAGATGAGTGATACACTTACAAGAGAAATTCAAGTGAGTGCACACACAGACACATACACTGCAATGTAGTTAGCTCACATAGCTGATCTACAGGAACATCTATTCAAAACCCAGTCTGATAAAGAAATTTTGCAAGCACAAGTGGTTGAACGGTCTTTGTAACGCCCCCAAATCCGGGGTCAAAGGATTTGGTCGTCACACTGCACTCTTAATCCAAACAACCTGTTCAATATAAAATCAACACAATAATAATAATAATAATATCTGTGACCCCAACTCTACCAAGAATCTTTAAAGGTTATAGTGCTAGAAACAAGAATCCAAAATTTCATTACAACAATCTTTCTTCTTTACAACCATTCTCTTTACACAAATTCTAATACACTAGTATAACTTCGATAAGAAGTATACCGGCAACTAATCTTATACAATATATTATTCAATAGAAAACATCTATATACAAAACCTCTCACTAGCTCCAATGCTCTGGATCAAAACGTCTTTATGCTAATATCTTTCCCCGTCTCTGATCAGCTACGCGGACAACTCTTGCCAATACACCTTCTTTCCGGCAGGCTAAAATATATATAAATAAAACAAGTATGAGCGAATGAATTGCTCAGCAAGTGCATTATTAAATATAATACGAAAGGTTTCCAAAATAAACTTTGGATTTTCAAATAACAACTTTTGTTTTTGAACAATTAAAATCTCTAAAATTTTCAAATTAAGTTTGGTAATTTACCACAATTTCTCATTCAGTTTCTCTCAACTGAATAGTTTTAAAACACAAAAGATTTATATTGGTCGTTACGATGACCGAATCAACAATATCTACAATAGTAAGTAGAACATATGAAATAAATATAACTCATACGTCTTCAAGACCATAGTTTGTATAAAAATACTAGTTTTGAAGATAACAAATCTATTCACAACATTTTCTGAAACCAACAACTCTGGAAGGTTAGAATAATCAAGGGGTAAGAATGAGCCAACATGCTCGGTCAAGGAATAAAGAACGCACTTCAAGACTTCAACATGGTACCGACTAGATATGCGGTATGAATAAAACTCATCAAGATAGATATCTCACGACTGCCAATGGAATCAAGGAAATGGATTTCGACTATTTGGAATCCAAATGAATTAAGAGTAAGTGATTTCAGCAAGATTGAAACCACCATTTATTAATCAACAACCAACAATTTTTACGCAACGAATAAACCTGAATATCAGGTCATAACTCACAAGTACAAAACATATGGATGTAACTCATCTCAGAAATAAGAACTAATATTAGAATTGGATTTTTAACATTTATCAAATCAAAGGTTGTGCTGCTGGCCAGCCACGCAACAACCCCGGACTAGCTCATGCATAGTCCTCTACGGATCCAAGGCCAATCTGGGCCTAAATTACATCGACCATAAATGGCCCGACCAATAATTGGTCCATTTAAAAAAAAACATTCCAATCCTATATTATATACGTCAGGTGTCAGAACAATTGACAACCTTACTTCGACAATCAGGTGTCGGAAGAATCGACAACCTAATACAACAATTGCTGGAAAACTCACGTTCCAGGAAACAGTTCAATTATGATGAATCCATTAAGGAATAACAATATAATCTAGTATCGACGAGATCGACACAATATGGGGAGGTGCACATGAAAAGTGACAATATAATAAGCATCGACGAGTTCGATGTAACAACTGGGATATAATGGAGAATAAACAATGACATGCTCAACAAGGTTAGGTCTGATATGAAACAGACAATATGATATCAACAGAAAGTGTAACAAGTCAATATAGAGTAGGGTTCAAAGAATAAACAATAACATGCTTAACAAGATTGAATCTGAAACAGACAATATGATATTAACAGAAAAGAGTAACAAGTCAATATAGAGTAGGGTTCAAAGAACAGGCTCTAGATGGCCTCAATAGTTCAAATCATCACATTATGGAAGAATTAATAAAGGTTTACCAGTCTGGTAAATGACAAGAGAGTCAAGTTCAAGTTTAAGAAGAATTCAAGGTGAAGTTTATAAATGAAGAAAATAAGGGTTTATCAACTTCTGACAGAAATAGTTCAAGTCCTTCTTACATGTACTTATAATAGATAAGCCTTGTACTTGAAGGAAGTAAACTAAATCATGCACAGCATATATGAATTCGAATCAGGGAATGGATCAGATGATCGCATTAACAAGAAAGGATAACAAGGTTTGCATAGGTGCAAGGTGAAAAACGGAATACCTGAAGGGCAAGCAACACCACTTCAGAATTTCAGAATAAGTTTTCCCTCATAGGGTTCACAAGTTCCTGCTCATCTAGGGTTGGTAATATTCCAACTTAGCATTTTTAAATCAAGTCTTTTAAAAGAAAGCCTTAGTATACGGCCCATAATTATCTCTTCAAGCTTTTCAATATAATAAGTATATCTTTCCGATCAATATGAAAATATGAATCTAAACTCAAAAGGTATAAAAGAGTACTCGTCAATTTACGAGATTAAATAACATACTTGCAATTCAATGCAAAGAAATCAACATTTGAAAATTCAGTAATAAGCATTCAACATGCATACTAATAATTCAAGATAATATCCCTTAATTAATAAGCAAGGGTATAAACACTTGCCTCTGGTCCTTAGCTATTTCGTAACGCTGAAACAATACGATTTCCTCCTTATTCTGTCTTGTCGCACGATTCTCTACTTCCGTCCTTCTTTGCTTTAACGCTCTTGCGAATACCACTAGTCTGCTTTTACCATTTCGAATCCACGTGCCAGCCTCGATAGTCAAACATGAGACGGTACTTAGTCTTCAACGTATAATCCTCATATTATATAAATGATCGTAACTTAACTTCGACGCACTTACCGATCTTACCGATATCTCTGTTGCATAAACATCCACATCTCAACTGATAGACCAATCGCAATCAACCACATAAGTAATCCACGTAACTTGCTTGACGACAATCCCCATACTATAAAAAGTCAACATCCAAGTCAACGGCCTCGTAAATCTCACTTTCTAACATAACCGACAAATTTCTATCCTATCTACCCCTCGTGATAACATTAGACACAACCAATTACTCAAACAAGTCTCAACACAATTTATTCGCATGCATGACTCAACAACAGATAATTCACATCATTCACATAATACATTTAAACAAGTAACCGGTTACGTATCGGACGCCCGGTCTAATTTATAATATTAAAAACTCAGACACTAGCCCTAGTACGGGCATATACTGACTATAAAGCACATTACACAACTCATACGAATCACATAGCACTTAAAACTATTTTTAAAACATCACACAAAGCTTATTTGAATTTAAATAAGCCACAAACAATTTTTAAATCAAAAATCGGATTTTTAAATCCAATATAAGTATTTTAAATGCAAATAAATCAATTAATAAAATTAATTGACACTCTTTAAATGCTCAAACTATTTTTAAATAAATAAACCAAGCTAGAAAATAATTAAACTTAATTTTAATTAATTAAATCTAATTAATAATTAATTATTAAGAATTAACTGATTAAAAGAATTAATCAATTAATTAAATAAATTAATTATTAATCAAAAATAATTAAAATAATTAAATTTAATCAATTTTCGAATTTAAATAAATATTTATGAATTTATAAAATTTTCGGAATAATAAAATGTATTTTTAAATCAAAGATATGATTTTTAGAATTTTTAAAACAATTTTTGAATTATTCTTAAAATAAAAATCCAGAAACACTTTTCTGAAATGAAATTAGGGTTTGAAGAATCAAAACCGGGTTGGGTCAAAAGCTAAACGGGTCGCCAAGAACGGATATGGGTCGCCAAGAACAACCCGCCGCCGGCGGTGTTCCGGCAACCCAAACCCAGAATCCGGCGACCAAATCCGGCCAGCCTAACACTGCAAATCACATCAAAACATGGGGCTTAGATCCCCACCTAAACCAACAGCTAATTTACATCAAAAACCGGCACAAAACGAACCAAAAACCAAGTCGGAAATTTACCGCCGGCGAACTACAATTTTCCGGCCGACCAAAAACGAACACTAAATTGAAAACTGAACACATGAAACGGTTCTAATTAACACGATCTATACATCTGCAATCTTAAAAACTCTGTCAGCAATCGGGAATCCATTCTCCGGCCAAACTACCAAGAACTCCGGCGACTGTACTGTTTTCCGATTAGCTCGAAAACGAACTCCAAATTCAGATTAAAAATCATCAAAACACTCCTTACAACACATACAACTTATTCATATCATCAATTATCAAGAACAATCACAAACACAGATTTCCCCAAAATTAAACCTAAATTCGAAATAAATAAAAATAATTAAAATAGGAAAAACTCAGAAATCATACCCACATAGATTTTGATGATGGATTTAGGTAGAGGATGATGAGAGATTCATTTTGGTTACAAGAACATCGAAATCGGAATCCGATAACGCCTTCAAAATTGAGTTTGATTCTCAAGAACACGAAGAACACGTTTCAGGGGTTTTTAGATTTTTAACTGTAATTATGCTTTATTATACGCAAAACAAAGTACGATTTGCCTTTTTATATTAAACGGAAAATAATACCCCAAACGACATTTTTGGATCGATACTGATCTGATAGATCGCTTTAAATACAATTTAACAGATAAAACGCTTTAAATCTTTAATAAAGCAGAATACACGTTTTACGAGACGATAATCATCCATAAAGTACAGATAACTACAAGTATCGTTTAATAATAGATATACGAACCAAAATACTTCTATTACGAATATTTTCGAATACTTTCCACTTTAACGAATGAAATATTGGTACGAACGATATACCAATTGCCCGAATAATTTGGGAACGATCCAAATTTTCTTTCCAATAATTATAATAAAATAAAATAGTATAACATCCTTTTCAAAATAGTTTCAAATTCCCCACACATATCACATAGCATCACATTGTCACATATTCAATCATTTAACGAATAACTTAACACGTTTAAACAGATAATTCATTTAATAACTCTTAATATGAAATTAAAATTTCATTTCACATCATATAATAACACGTAATTTTCCCGGATCTTACATCCTTCCCCCCTTAACAGGATTCTGTCCTCAGAATCAGCTCGCGCAAACATAGGTGGATATTTTCCAACATCTCATTCTCAAATTCCTAGGTTGACTTTTCAACCTTAGGATTTCTCCTCATACTCATACTAATTTGACTCCTCTATTACTTATCACTCTCTCATACTGACTCCATATCTCAATCGGTTATTCAACATAGAACAATTTAACAAGATCTCTATAGGTTCATATTCTACGAAATACACTATGAATATACCACTCACGGGGTGGCAAGCAAACTTATACGCACTTTCCCAACACTCAATAAATCGTCGTAAGGTAGCATTTCAAAATCGTCATAGTAACTGTTGTCGTAAGGAAATCTAATCATCTGTAAACGATCCTCCCAATTACCTTCAAAATTTAGTACACAACCATAGTCTGTCTGAATTCTTCAATTACGTCGCGGATCTCTGTCAAATACAATTGAACTCGTCATTCCATGCCGTACCATTATCTCTCATTAATCGGTCAATAATAACCTAACTAACACCACGATAAGCTCTAAGCCTTAGCAACTCCATACCACAGTTTATCTCAACATGTCTTCGTCTCCATTCAGGAATCTCTTTAGTTGTAGTCGTCTACTATACCTCTGTTATTTTGTCTTCATTTTCCAACACCTCAAGTACTTAAACACTCACTAACATCAATATTCTTTTAAGTCTCTAATATATCCTTACATTTCTTTCTTATCCCTTATTCTTTCTTGCTCCTTCCTGTAATTGAATTCCATTTCTCTTTCCATAACTGTTTCCTTTATGTAGCCCTTTCTCTCTAATCAATCCTGGTTGAATCCTTATTCCCGTCATTTCTTTTAGTTAATCTCTCATTATCATAACCTTAAAGCTCCATCCTTTCTAATCCTTGTACCGAAGATATTTTCATCTCAATTCCCTCCTTTACTACTCATACTATCAGCCATCCATATTCTTGGGTCAACTTTATCTACCTCCAATATGTCTAACAACTACTTTCAACGATCACATACCTTTCATGCCAATTAACTCTTCAGCTGAAAACAACCCTTCATTACCTCATCCATTGTCTTTAAATCCTTATTAACACCTCTTCATCTTCTTTTCCTATCTTCACAGTAACACTCATGACACCTTCTCCATGGTTCCATCTCATTTCCCAAACAGCTTGATCAACTCGACATTATCTTGATTCTCATTCTATACATCCACATTGACTGGTAAAATCTACCTTAACTATCGTGAGCAAAAGACTTGCAACCATATCATACAATCCTGAAATACTCAAAGATTAACTCATTCTCCATTATTAGCCTATCATCCAATCTTAAAAGTTCCTCTCATTGAGACAAAAATCTATTATGTTCATCTTCCACAACATGGGATATCATCAGCACAATTACACATTTTCCCCCAAATTTCCATTCAACTCTTGAATTATCTAACTTCACCTTTTCCACATCGTAACGTTAATCGATAGAAAGAGAACAACTGGCCCCGTTATATGTTACTAGTATTCTAATCGCATCGTAGTCCGCTTTCGTTCATGGTAATTCAATCGCAAATTCTTCGTTCGGTAAGGTAGGGTAAATTCCAGTTCACCCTAATGGCATACCTCCCAGATTATTTGAAGTAAGAAGTTCATGATAGTTTGAAGTGAAAAGATTCTATATCGTAGCAAATGTCCCACAATTGGGGTTACCAAATCTGTATATTCCAAAGCAACATTATTGGAAGTGAAAGGATTACTGAGAGACCAATTTGATCACATGAACTCAATGTTGTGTGTCTCTATTAAGACAGTACTAAAGGTAATTAGCCTTCTTGTATTTCACAACACACAAGTGACGGCGTCCCGTCAGACTTCTATCACATAGACAGATAGTCCTTGTGTCCCCTATAAATAGGGTTGTTTATCTCAGTTGGAGTAGAGAAATATGAAAGAAATTTAGAGTCAGAATAACAATCAGGGCCTTTCGATAAGAATTCTCAAATACACACCTTGGATTGAAATTGAATAAATTCCAAAGGTGTTATTTCAGAAAAGAAGAACAACCAGAAAGGAAGTATCAACAAATAGTGTTACATCACAATTAGAGTTATCCACTCCGGAAGAATGAAGGAGTTGGAATTTAAATAACATATTTTCAACAGGCTTTACAAATTGAAATAGATGTCGCAACAACCTCTGATGCAATTGCAATCATGATTGATCAAAAGTATCAAGTACAAAGTCAAAAGGTGGAATATATTCACCAACACAAGTTTCGCTTAAAGAAATGTCAAATATTTCCTTAGGATGGGAGGGTATTACCAGGGTCTTCACACATGACTCCTCCGTCGACTCCTTCGATAGCTCGTTATTCGATTTCAGCCCTTCTTCTCCACGTTATTCGATTTCAGCCCTTCTTCTCCACGTCGCAAGGTCATCAATATCGTACGTCGCCGTCAGCTCGTAATAGTCCTCGAAGATTCCGCCGTAGACATCTACAATCGTATGAAATTCTATCCACCTCAGCACAATCATCTTAATCGAATACCTCTATCTTAACTCACTCAGTGGTACTATATCCAATAGTCCAACACGAACTCTAAATGAGCTCTGACGTTCCTTATATAACTATATACACTCCCACACACTCTCGTTTCTAGTTTTACTATAACCCTTGCTCTGATACCAACTGTAACGCCCCCAAATCCGGGGTCAAAGGATTTGGTCGTCACACTGCACTCTTAATCCAAACAACCTGTTCAATATAAAATCAACACAATAATAATAATAATAATATCTGTGACCCCAACTCTACCAAGAATCTTTAAAGGTTATAGTGCTAGAAACAAGAATCCAAAATTTCATTACAACAATCTTTCTTCTTTACAACCATTCTCTTTACACAAATTCTAATACACTAGTATAACTTCGATAAGAAGTATACCGGCAACTAATCTTATACAATATATTATTCAATAGAAAACATCTATATACAAAACCTCTCACTAGCTCCAATGCTCTGGATCAAAACGTCTTTATGCTAATATCTTTCCCCGTCTCTGATCAGCTACGCGGACAACTCTTGCCAATACACCTTCTTTCCGGCAGGCTAAAATATATATAAATAAAACAAGTATGAGCGAATGAATTGCTCAGCAAGTGCATTATTAAATATAATACGAAAGGTTTCCAAAATAAACTTTGGATTTTCAAATAACAACTTTTGTTTTTGAACAATTAAAATCTCTAAAATTTTCAAATTAAGTTTGGTAATTTACCACAATTTCTCATTCAGTTTCTCTCAACTGAATAGTTTTAAAACACAAAAGATTTATATTGGTCGTTACGATGACCGAATCAACAATATCTACAATAGTAAGTAGAACATATGAAATAAATATAACTCATACGTCTTCAAGACCATAGTTTGTATAAAAATACTAGTTTTGAAGATAACAAATCTATTCACAACATTTTCTGAAACCAACAACTCTGGAAGGTTAGAATAATCAAGGGGTAAGAATGAGCCAACATGCTCGGTCAAGGAATAAAGAACGCACTTCAAGACTTCAACATGGTACCGACTAGATATGCGGTATGAATAAAACTCATCAAGATAGATATCTCACGACTGCCAATGGAATCAAGGAAATGGATTTCGACTATTTGGAATCCAAATGAATTAAGAGTAAGTGATTTCAGCAAGATTGAAACCACCATTTATTAATCAACAACCAACAATTTTTACGCAACGAATAAACCTGAATATCAGGTCATAACTCACAAGTACAAAACATATGGATGTAACTCATCTCAGAAATAAGAACTAATATTAGAATTGGATTTTTAACATTTATCAAATCAAAGGTTGTGCTGCTGGCCAGCCACGCAACAACCCCGGACTAGCTCATGCATAGTCCTCTACGGATCCAAGGCCAATCTGGGCCTAAATTACATCGACCATAAATGGCCCGACCAATAATTGGTCCATTTAAAAAAAAACATTCCAATCCTATATTATATACGTCAGGTGTCAGAACAATTGACAACCTTACTTCGACAATCAGGTGTCGGAAGAATCGACAACCTAATACAACAATTGCTGGAAAACTCACGTTCCAGGAAACAGTTCAATTATGATGAATCCATTAAGGAATAACAATATAATCTAGTATCGACGAGATCGACACAATATGGGGAGGTGCACATGAAAAGTGACAATATAATAAGCATCGACGAGTTCGATGTAACAACTGGGATATAATGGAGAATAAACAATGACATGCTCAACAAGGTTAGGTCTGATATGAAACAGACAATATGATATCAACAGAAAGTGTAACAAGTCAATATAGAGTAGGGTTCAAAGAATAAACAATAACATGCTTAACAAGATTGAATCTGAAACAGACAATATGATATTAACAGAAAAGAGTAACAAGTCAATATAGAGTAGGGTTCAAAGAACAGGCTCTAGATGGCCTCAATAGTTCAAATCATCACATTATGGAAGAATTAATAAAGGTTTACCAGTCTGGTAAATGACAAGAGAGTCAAGTTCAAGTTTAAGAAGAATTCAAGGTGAAGTTTATAAATGAAGAAAATAAGGGTTTATCAACTTCTGACAGAAATAGTTCAAGTCCTTCTTACATGTACTTATAATAGATAAGCCTTGTACTTGAAGGAAGTAAACTAAATCATGCACAGCATATATGAATTCGAATCAGGGAATGGATCAGATGATCGCATTAACAAGAAAGGATAACAAGGTTTGCATAGGTGCAAGGTGAAAAACGGAATACCTGAAGGGCAAGCAACACCACTTCAGAATTTCAGAATAAGTTTTCCCTCATAGGGTTCACAAGTTCCTGCTCATCTAGGGTTGGTAATATTCCAACTTAGCATTTTTAAATCAAGTCTTTTAAAAGAAAGCCTTAGTATACGGCCCATAATTATCTCTTCAAGCTTTTCAATATAATAAGTATATCTTTCCGATCAATATGAAAATATGAATCTAAACTCAAAAGGTATAAAAGAGTACTCGTCAATTTACGAGATTAAATAACATACTTGCAATTCAATGCAAAGAAATCAACATTTGAAAATTCAGTAATAAGCATTCAACATGCATACTAATAATTCAAGATAATATCCCTTAATTAATAAGCAAGGGTATAAACACTTGCCTCTGGTCCTTAGCTATTTCGTAACGCTGAAACAATACGATTTCCTCCTTATTCTGTCTTGTCGCACGATTCTCTACTTCCGTCCTTCTTTGCTTTAACGCTCTTGCGAATACCACTAGTCTGCTTTTACCATTTCGAATCCACGTGCCAGCCTCGATAGTCAAACATGAGACGGTACTTAGTCTTCAACGTATAATCCTCATATTATATAAATGATCGTAACTTAACTTCGACGCACTTACCGATCTTACCGATATCTCTGTTGCATAAACATCCACATCTCAACTGATAGACCAATCGCAATCAACCACATAAGTAATCCACGTAACTTGCTTGACGACAATCCCCATACTATAAAAAGTCAACATCCAAGTCAACGGCCTCGTAAATCTCACTTTCTAACATAACCGACAAATTTCTATCCTATCTACCCCTCGTGATAACATTAGACACAACCAATTACTCAAACAAGTCTCAACACAATTTATTCGCATGCATGACTCAACAACAGATAATTCACATCATTCACATAATACATTTAAACAAGTAACCGGTTACGTATCGGACGCCCGGTCTAATTTATAATATTAAAAACTCAGACACTAGCCCTAGTACGGGCATATACTGACTATAAAGCACATTACACAACTCATACGAATCACATAGCACTTAAAACTATTTTTAAAACATCACACAAAGCTTATTTGAATTTAAATAAGCCACAAACAATTTTTAAATCAAAAATCGGATTTTTAAATCCAATATAAGTATTTTAAATGCAAATAAATCAATTAATAAAATTAATTGACACTCTTTAAATGCTCAAACTATTTTTAAATAAATAAACCAAGCTAGAAAATAATTAAACTTAATTTTAATTAATTAAATCTAATTAATAATTAATTATTAAGAATTAACTGATTAAAAGAATTAATCAATTAATTAAATAAATTAATTATTAATCAAAAATAATTAAAATAATTAAATTTAATCAATTTTCGAATTTAAATAAATATTTATGAATTTATAAAATTTTCGGAATAATAAAATGTATTTTTAAATCAAAGATATGATTTTTAGAATTTTTAAAACAATTTTTGAATTATTCTTAAAATAAAAATCCAGAAACACTTTTCTGAAATGAAATTAGGGTTTGAAGAATCAAAACCGGGTTGGGTCAAAAGCTAAACGGGTCGCCAAGAACGGATATGGGTCGCCAAGAACAACCCGCCGCCGGCGGTGTTCCGGCAACCCAAACCCAGAATCCGGCGACCAAATCCGGCCAGCCTAACACTGCAAATCACATCAAAACATGGGGCTTAGATCCCCACCTAAACCAACAGCTAATTTACATCAAAAACCGGCACAAAACGAACCAAAAACCAAGTCGGAAATTTACCGCCGGCGAACTACAATTTTCCGGCCGACCAAAAACGAACACTAAATTGAAAACTGAACACATGAAACGGTTCTAATTAACACGATCTATACATCTGCAATCTTAAAAACTCTGTCAGCAATCGGGAATCCATTCTCCGGCCAAACTACCAAGAACTCCGGCGACTGTACTGTTTTCCGATTAGCTCGAAAACGAACTCCAAATTCAGATTAAAAATCATCAAAACACTCCTTACAACACATACAACTTATTCATATCATCAATTATCAAGAACAATCACAAACACAGATTTCCCCAAAATTAAACCTAAATTCGAAATAAATAAAAATAATTAAAATAGGAAAAACTCAGAAATCATACCCACATAGATTTTGATGATGGATTTAGGTAGAGGATGATGAGAGATTCATTTTGGTTACAAGAACATCGAAATCGGAATCCGATAACGCCTTCAAAATTGAGTTTGATTCTCAAGAACACGAAGAACACGTTTCAGGGGTTTTTAGATTTTTAACTGTAATTATGCTTTATTATACGCAAAACAAAGTACGATTTGCCTTTTTATATTAAACGGAAAATAATACCCCAAACGACATTTTTGGATCGATACTGATCTGATAGATCGCTTTAAATACAATTTAACAGATAAAACGCTTTAAATCTTTAATAAAGCAGAATACACGTTTTACGAGACGATAATCATCCATAAAGTACAGATAACTACAAGTATCGTTTAATAATAGATATACGAACCAAAATACTTCTATTACGAATATTTTCGAATACTTTCCACTTTAACGAATGAAATATTGGTACGAACGATATACCAATTGCCCGAATAATTTGGGAACGATCCAAATTTTCTTTCCAATAATTATAATAAAATAAAATAGTATAACATCCTTTTCAAAATAGTTTCAAATTCCCCACACATATCACATAGCATCACATTGTCACATATTCAATCATTTAACGAATAACTTAACACGTTTAAACAGATAATTCATTTAATAACTCTTAATATGAAATTAAAATTTCATTTCACATCATATAATAACACGTAATTTTCCCGGATCTTACAGTCTTCTTCTTCCACCTCTGTCAACAATCAGCTGGGACTGCTCAAGGAAATCTTGAAGACAAATTTACTTTCCAAGATCAACTCCATCAACTATCTCAACTCCTACTGGCTTCAGATACTCATAAAGTTAAATCTGTAGAGAATTCCTCAACTAAGGGGGAGAAGTTTCTAGAGAATTTTGGAGAAGCTAGTAAAAGGGAGCTGAAAAAGATATAAAAGGAAAAGGGGGAGTTTCAGGGGAGTAAAGGTAAGTTAGCTCTGTTTAGTAAGTAGAGCTTAGGTAAATCAAGACAGGTTTAATGTTATCATATGTTCAGTCTAGAGGAACACCTGTCTTGCATTTATCTTTACTGGTGAAATCTGGAAATGTCATATTTGATCCAGAACTTTCTAGTATTTACTTAGGCTTAAGAGTCCTATCTTTTTCTTGGTTTTAGTTGAGTGATCCTCTAGGTATTTGGTTGTTATTCTCTAACAAACAAATAGGGGGAGATTGAAAGGCATATGAAATAGCCTATTTGTAATTCGAGGATTCTACTCAACTTAAACAAGAATGTAATAAGTAAATATTAGATCAGATGTCACAGGAATCTCAGAAGATTATATCTGTCAAAGAATGAAGATTAAAGTCAACTACAGACTTGAAGTTATTCTACATTGAAAGAAGCTCAATTTATTGATCAAGCCTCAATGAAGTATTCAAGCTCAGTGGATTTATTAAAGTGACGGAGATTTCAAGTGGTGACAGAAAAAGATACTGATTACGGAGTTCTTGAATGAGAAGGAAGTGAATCACTGCTTAAAGTCAAATAGATAAAGAACAAACATTGTCGTTAGTCACTCATGAACCAGACAGTGCATCGAGTGTCAACGTACTATTGTGTTTGTTATTTATCTAAGTTTTAAGTGATTCTGGAATTAATTGAGAAGTCAACTAATTCTATTTATTCTCTTATAAATAATTAATACTATTAAGTAATTTATTTATTAAATTAATTATGTAAAGAATTAATTTAATACATAATTTATTTAGTTGATTATTTATATTAGAATAAAAATGAACTTAAGTGATTCTGAAATTAATTGAGAAGTCAACTAATTCTATTTATTCTATTATAAATAATTAATACTATCAAGTATATTATTTATTAAATTAATTCTGTAAAGAATTAATTTAATACATAATTTATTTAGTTAATTATTTAAGTTAGAATAAAAATGAACTAGGAAGACTTAGGTTTGAACTAGGAAGACTTAGAAAAATGAACTAGGAAGACTCACAAGTGAGTCTTCCCGAAAGTCTTCCTAGGCCAAACCACTGCCTTCCCGGTTGTCTTCCCTTTGCAAAGATTGTCTTCCCGAAAGTCTTCCAAGGCAAATTGGATTGTTTTTCTGTAAGTCTTCCAAGGCTTAATTCACTTCTGTTGAATGTGGATTGCACGTGAAGGATTAAAAAGAAATGCAAGTGGTATTAATACATGGCAGGAGACTTTTACAAAAAACACAATTCATTCACAGAAGCAAACAAAAAGACACAGCAACCTCAACATTACATTCTTCGGTCTTATTTACTTCTTGAACTGCTAAGCATTCAATTTCTACCAGAGATTTAATTCTTGTATTGATTCTTAACATTTAATCCATAAGAATCATTTCTCTTGTACTGCTTTAGCTTTCTAGCGGATCATAATCCCTAGATTTTATATCGAACTACTTTTTAGTATTCGATGCTTTTTATTACAAAAATAGATAAATTCATGTCGAATTTATTCTAGATTTGTTTTATCAAGTTATTTGTAATCAGTGATCAAAATTGTAACACCCTTCAAGTTTAATAGAGTTTTATTTAACTTGAATATTGTTTCAGTTTTATTCCGCAATAATTTGTTCTAAATTGTTAAATCTTAAAAGGACAAATTCGATTAAACGGTATCGTTTGTATTCAACCCCCCTTCTACAAACTTATCAGGACCTAACAGTTTTAATTTTCTAAATCAAAGAAAGTTCCATCAACTTTGAATATTATAAAAGAAAGTTCTATCAAGTTTGAAAATAATAAAAGTGTAATTTTCAATTTCCTTCCTACAAAATCGAAAATAATAAAGGAAGTTGTAATTATTAAAATTAAAAATTGTGAAAAATTGAGAAAATTAGAAAAATAGAACGGAGCGATACCTCACCACCCCCGTCTTCTCCTTTATATAAGTATATTATATAGGGTATTTTAATTATGTAATTAAATTCTAAATAAGATTGATTTATATTTATTGTCTTTCCTATTATTTCGAATCTAAAGAAGGAAATTTAATTAAGTTTGAAAATAATAAAAGAAAGTTCTATCAAGCCTACAAATTCGAAAATAATAAGGAAGTTGTAATTTTCTAAATTAAAGAAAGTTCTATCAAGTTCTACAAATTCGAAACTAAATTAAAGAAAGTTCTATCAAGTCCTACAAATTCGAAAATAATAAGGAAGTTGTAATTTTCTAAATCAAAGAAAGTTCTATCAACTTTGAAAATAATAAAAGAAAGTTCTATTAAGTTTGAAAATAATAAAAGTGTAATTTTCAATTTCCTTCCTACAAAATCGAAAATAATAAAGGAAGTTGTAATTATTAAAATTAAAAATTGTGAAAAATTGAGAAAATTAAAAAAGTAGAACGGAGCGATTCTAGAGCGCCACCTCACCGCCTCCGTCTTCTCCTTTAAAGAAAGTTCTATCAAGTTCTACAAATTCGAAACTAAATTAAAGAAAGTTCTATCAAGTCCTACAAATTCGAAAATAATAAGGAAGTTGTAATTTTCTAAATCAAAGAAAGTTCTATCAACTTTGAAAATAATAAAAGAAAGTTCTATCAAGTTTGAAAATAATAAAAGTGTAATTTTCAATTTCCTTCCTACAAAATCGAAAATAATAAATGATGTTGTAATTATTAAAATTAAAAATTGTGAAAAATTGAGAAAATTAGAAAAATAGAACGGAGCGATTATAGAGCGCCGCCTCACCGCCCCCGTCTTCTCCTTTTATATAATCTAAAGAAGGAAATAATAAAAAAAAGTTCTATCAAGTCTACAAATTCGAAAATAATAAGGAAGTTGTAATTTTCTAAATTAAAGAAAGTTCTATCAAGTTCTACAAATTCGAAACTAAATTAAAGAAAGTTCTATCAAGTCCTATAAATTCGAAAATAATAAGGAAGTTGTAATTTTCTAAATCAAAGAAAGTTCTATCAACTTTGAAAATAATAAAAGAAAGTTCTATCAAGTTTGAAAATAATAAAAGTGTAATTTTCAATTTCCTTCCTACAAAATCGAAAATAATAAAGGAAGTTGTAATTATTAAAATTAAAAATTGTGAAAAATTGAGAAAATTAGAAAAATAGAACGGAGCGATTCTAGAGCGCTACCTCACCGCCTCCGTCTTCTCCTTTATATAAGTATATTGATACTAGCCTATAACCCGTGCCCATCAAAAACAAATTAAAAAATGACAAATTAAAAAACATTAATGAGAACATAAACTATTAAATAAAGAATAAAAATCAATATGATAAATTATAAAATGAGAAACTTAAATATAAATTGGAACATAAAAAAAATACAAATGGGTCATTATTAATATTATTTTATTATCCATTAAAATAATATTAATAATAAGGAAAAATAGAAAAGCTAACATGTTTTAATTAAAAAAATTAACTATCCATGATATTTATTGAAGTGTTTTAATTATATTAATTGTATTTGTTAAAAAATACGTTGGTGTGTTAAAATATGTAAGCTTTTTTAAATAATTAAAAGTATTAAAATATATTTTAAAATAAATAAATAATAGTTGCACCTGATATTTTTGGAAAATAAATATTTTAGTGAGAACAAATATAAAATGTAATATGTTTTAATTTAAAATTAATTGCCCATTATATTTTTGGAAAAATAGTATATTTTATTAGAAAAAAGTGTTTTAATTTAAAAAAGTAACTGCCCGTGATTTTTAGAAGTGTTTTAATTATATTAATTGTATTTGTTAAAAAAATACGTTGGCATGTTAAAATAGGTAAACTTTTTTAAATAATTAAAAGCATTAAAATAATTTTTAAAATAAATAAGTAACAGTTGAACCTGATATTTTTGGAAAATAGAGATTTTAGTGAGAACAAATATAAAATATAATATATTTTGATTTAAAGATTATTGTCCGTAATATTTTTGGAAGTAATAGATTTTGTTAGAAAAAGTATTTTAATTGTAAAAGGCAATCATTTAGTTAACATTTTTATATTATTTTCTTATTTATTAAATAGAATAAATGACCGAAAACCGAAAACCGAAAACCAAAACTAATATTTTGAGCTGAAAAAGATAATTGATTATAAATCATTAATGTTATTAATTTAATTTTTTTTATAAATAGGTAAACTTTTTAAAATAATTAAAAGTATTAAAATAGGTTTTCAAATAAATAAATAACGGTTTGCCCATAATATTTTGGAGAAGGAAGAGTTTTAGTAAGAAAAAAAATATAAAAATATGTTTTAGTTGAAAAAGATAATTGTAGAAAAAAGTAATGTGTCTTAACTGAAAAAGATAATTGTTTATAAATAGGTAATATTAGTCTTTAATTATATTTTAGTTGAAAAAAATAATTATGATATTTTTTAAAAAAGGAGAGAATTTGACAAAGTGTTGTAAGTGTAGTAACTAGTAAGTATGAAATATAGTTTGGCATAGTAGTTTTACCTGTCAATAAACTCCAATCCAGCTCCTCTAAAATCTTAAGATGTTAGAGAAAGACCCCAAATGGATGTTATACTATATATATTTCAACAAAAAGAAAATGGAAAAGCGAGTTGAGTAGATCCGAAACAAAAAGACTGGACTTCCACCTCCTCAATCGTAGCTCAGTTCGAGTTCCGTTCATGACCAGCGAGAAGAGGCAATTTATCAGCACATTTGATGGTTTCAAAGTGTTGAAGCTTCCTTATAAACAACGTTGGGAAAGAAAGCGTGGTAGGCACCAAGATACGAAAGAAAAGCGTTCTTACTCCTTGTGCATATTCCTCCCTGATGCAAAAGATGAGCTGCCATCATTGATAGAAAAAGCCATGACAAAATCCAAATTTCTCAACCGACATATTCCAGAACAGAGTGACATATAGGAAACACCTAATTAGTCTATGCATCAACAAGAGAGATGTATAAAGGTTGCATATGACCAATAAATATGTACTACCACTTCAATATTTTGAGTACAGATGATCTGCATATTTCCTCCACAAATAGCTAGACATCTTCCACACACCTTCCTGTTTGTCGAGATGCACTCTAAAAAAAGTACAATGTAGTTCAATTTATGATGATAAAAAAGGCACTTCTGCGAAAATATACAAAGTTCAAATATCACCACAACTATCCTAAAACCAGTGATATAAGATTTGTAAAATTATAATAGCAGACACATTGTGAAAATCGATAAGTTAGAATACATTTGTTTTATCATAGATGAACCTTATGTTTGTCAAGGTTGAGAGGAAATGAATAAGATTTCAGTTCCTTCACACAAAAATGCCTATAGTTCCAAGACAATATAATGCCTCAAACAATGAGGATATTAGTACAAGACAAGCTATTTTTCTAAACCTACATAACATGACCATTCTCAAGGCATTTCATCATAAAAGTTCAGACAAACCTGGCGGAACCCCCTGCACAAGCTATAGTGGTAATAAGTCGCCGAAAAGGGTAAGCACCGTAAAATGGAGACTATATCAAGATCTCTAGAATCTGCGCGAATGCATTATACTACAGTCTTTTAGGTGCTATGGGAGCACCTCACTTTTGGATGTGGTACTTTTACAGAGAATGTTGAGAGATAAAAACTTTTCCAATAGTCACTGGATATCTCTCCGCACGATGCTTGGTTCGATATTTTCTTTTTGAATATAAAGATATTGGCGTCATAAAACTCAATTTCAAACCCAACACTAACCGAAAAATGATTAGTACTTTCGGTTACATGTTAGTGAAAGATTTGTGCAAGATAATATGTTTTCCGTTGTGTCCTGTCCTAAATCCTAATCGATCCTTGACTGGGGCTTAAGAAGTATAAGAGTATTAAACAACTGCTCACACGAAATCAATATTAGTCATCCAATTACTACTTATGTAAGATTATTAGCAAGTAATTACAAAAACAAACTTGAGAATCAATGTAATAACATCAATATGAGCAGAGACGGAGGCAAGGGCGGCCTCCACCCCAAAATCCCATATAGCCATTTATATTTTAAAGCTAAAATATTGTACTTCTTAATTTTTACCCAAGAAAGTTCATATTTTTACAAACACATGGCCTGCACAAAATCTACACTTCAACTAAATCAAACACAAAAATTCCATACAACTAACGAACAACATCATCACAATCAGAAAAAAAAAAAATAAAAAATTAACCCATCAAATTTAACACCAAAAAAATAATTTAAAATTTCATAAAAAGCTAATTTATAGTTCATTTTAGTGATTTTATTGCAGATAAGTATAAAAAAATTAAACATATAAAAGAAAAAGAGCCCTCGTAATACCTGGTCAGCACCGGCGAGTGATGGGGTGAAACTGGTTTCAAGGTCAGTATATTCTTTTTACTTCACATCAAAGTTTGATTATTACCACAGATGGCCAAACAAAACAAGTTGCAAACTGGATGTTAACAAATAAAAAGTGGAGACCGACTTTCAAACGTAGAAGGTAAGCTTTATATTTTATTATTATTATTAAAAGTCAGTTAAGCCCCCCTATAAATATAAAAGGGGCTCAGAACTTTGTTCTTCACTACTTAGTTAGTTAAATAAATAAAATATAAGAAAAATATCTAAATTGATAATAGTAAGTTAAACCGTCGAATATTGTTTTATGACATGAGGTGGTTAATATTGAGATCCTAAGCGGACTTAAAGTTTAGAAGTTGTGTGAGTTAAGTATATATTGTACTATTTTCCTGTTGAAAATGTGATTTTGAAATATCGATGATTTTATTGTTGAAGCTTCATAAAAATTGAGTATTCCTACATTGATATTGTGAACTGCGATGCTTCCTTTTTGGAAGTAAAGCTAAACTAATTGTTTAGCTGGTCGGGATCTCCACTAGTAGAACTTGTGAATCTGTTGTGTTTGAATACTCATTTTCAATCTTGCGAGAACTATTTTGTGATGATGAATTCTTGATGATTTTTATAAATACGATGAACTTTGATGAAAACTTTTTATTAGATAAATCTCGGATGAACTATATAGTATGTGCTTACTGAGCTGTATAGCTCACTCTTTTATTTTTACAAATTTTACAGGTGATATGGGTTAAAAATAACCCTAAAGACATAATTAATATTGCATTAATTAAACCTAGATGGTCCATAAATAAGGCTCATTAATAAGGCCTGAAACTCTAATTAAATATTAATTTCGTAATTAATATTTGGGCTAGAAGTACAACCTGTATTAGGAGACGTCCAATACAGGCTTGTTCTAATACAAGTGGGTTTGTTTCAATACAAGTCCGTTATGATATGGAAACAACTCTTACAAGGAAGGATCTAGAATTTATCCTTATCCACTGTCAAAGATAAGACTTATCCTTTAAGAAAGTCAATACTTATCCACCGTTAAGGATAAGACTTATCCTTCAAAGAAATCAATACGTATCTATTAGGCTTTTAAATGCCTATATAAATGGTCTGACCCCTCATCTCATAACTACATTTTGGACACAGCTCCATACGTCATCTACAACGTTTTAGACTTCATCCTCGAATAAGGACATACAAGTCACTACGTCCTTGGTGTGCCCCTGCCGCCATAGCCCCGAGGGCAACACCAAGAACTACGTTTTTATTGGCTTGATTCTCTAAACACTAGAGATACGTAGGCATCTTGTTAGGACCGAGTTAGTCCCCAACAACAAGAGCAGCCATTAAAGCTCGAAGCTCTCTAACCCTAGCATTGAATTCAAAGATATAGTTTTTATTCCACAACATTTGGCGCCGTCTGTGGGAAAAGAACATCAACCATGGCAAACACACGAAGAACTTCACGTGATCCACCATCGACTTCTGGTGTTCAAACGGCAGGAAGTCAGCCACCACCAACTACTGGTACTCAAGAGACGAATATCCCCCGCACCACTACTCAAGGACCAGATATCTCAATCTCAGTTGAAGGGACGAATCCCATGCAGATGGTGGTTCATGGCGCCAACCCCCAAACTCAAGAGATGACTCATCATCAACCAATCACATCCTCTCAAGTGATTTTGAATGCGCCCCGAGGCCTCCAACTTCATACTACTGATCTTTCCGAATACACAAATCAAACTTTGGGTATGCCACCTTATGGAATGCCTCCACGGCCCCCCATTGGGGGTAATGGTCACAATCCACTATATCACGAATCATATGTGCCTCCTTATGTTCGAGGCCTGGAGCCCATTAATCAACAAACTCAGACTCAAAAAGTCCCTCTGATTCGAGACTTTTCTGGTCCCTATACCGAAGATGAAGATTACTCATCTGATGATGAATGAGACGTTCCCTCAAGGAGAAGACGTCATACCTAAACAAATCGGAAACCCCAAACTATTAAAGACAAGATTACAGCATATGAAGCTGAGGTTGTAAGGCTTAAGAAGGTATTAACAGAGGAAGAGGCAGTTAGAGCCAAAGGCAAATCAACCGAGAGGGTTCCTGTAATTAACTTAGATCCTACACCGAGAATGCCAAGGAGGGCTGAAGCCCCAAAGGGTGATCCTACTGAGTTGTTGCCCTTAGGAGATCCAGATGATCCTACACCCCCTTTTACTGAGGATATCATGAAAATTCATATATCCAGAAAGTTCAAAATGTCAACCATTAAGGCCTACGATGGAACAGGAGACCCTACTAATCATGTGAGAACCTTCTCTAATGCACTATTGTTGCAACCTACCAATGATGCAGTCAAGTGCAGAGCGTTTCCACAAACCCTTGTGAGCATGGCTCAACGTTGGTACAATCGTCTCCCTCCTAACTCTATTGGGTCTTTTAAGGAGTTGAGCAATGCGTTCATCAACTAGTTTGTTAGTGGGGGAGTGCATGAGATGAGTTCAACATCTCTCATGGGAATTCAACAAGGCAAGAATGAATCCTTGAAGGACTATATAAATCGATTTACCAGGGAGGCTATTAAAGTCCCGGATCTGGAAGACAAAGTGGTCATGATAGCCCTGCAACAAGGAACCACTGACGACCACTTTAAAAGGTCTTTGGCAAAGCACCCCCCTGAAAGCATGTTGAAGCTACAAGACAGGGCTAGAAAGTACATTAAAGATGAGGAGATCATGAGGAAATATGAACCAAATAGTGGGGGTAATGGAAACAGAAAGAAGATGAAGGAGACTCAAGAGTATGACACTGGGGACAAATATCCCAAGACAGTGAAGGATTCTGACTCTCCACCTAAAAAGAACAACTTTGGACCCAGGTTCAATGAGTATGCAAGGTTGAACACCTCAAGAAGTCAAATTCTGATGGATATTGAGAAGGAAGAAGATCTTCGATGGCCAAAGCCACTAAGATCCGACTTGGAGAAACGAAACAAGAATCAATTTTGCCGTTTCCATAAAGAAGTTGTTCATGACACCGACGATTGTAGACAACTGAAAGATGAGATCGAGTTCTTAAACCGAAGAGGAAAACTCGATAAGTTCACTAAGGATGGGAATCGAGGAAATCAACAAGGAAACTATGAAAGGAAAGACTATGATAGGAGGGACAACAATCAAGATCGTAATCCTAAACCCCGAGGGCATGTCATCAACATGATATTTGGAGGACCGACTGCTGCTGGGTCCTCCCAAAAATCAAGGAAAGCTTATGCCCGAGAGGTAATGACTGTTGTAGGAGAAGCACCAAAACGTGCCAAGACAGAAGTAGCTATTAGCTTTGATGATTCTGATCTTGAAGGGGTGAAGTTCCCCCATGATGACTCGTTGCTCATTATACCTGTAATAGGAAACTCTAAAACCAAGAGGGTTCTGGTAGATAATGGAGCTTCCATGGACATCTTGTTTCAGGATGCCTTCATCAAAATGGGATATACTGATTCACAATTGACACCCTCAAACATGCCTATCTACGGATTCAATGGAGTCGAATCAAAGGTAGAAGGTTGTTGGTCCTTGACTATTGCAGAAGGGGGGGGGGGGGGGGGTTGAATGCAATAGTGATAAAACTCAATCTACGTTTCAACAACAAAAACTAAGATTAAAGTTTATCACTTAATCGATTGTAAACAAAAGTAGACACACAAACAATTCTCACAAAATAAATGTTTTATTTATTTTGTAATGGGTTGCTACAACCTCAAGAAAATGTATGTTTTCTTGAGCTTCAGTTTCTCGAGTGATTGATCTCACGTTGTTACAAAGAATGGAATGATAGATAGTTTTTGTAAAAACCAAACCTATCACTATCAACACGGGTCTAGTGAAGCTGCTGTCATTTTCAAGTGGCAGCTTCTTACAATTTGCCTACCCATGAATCTTTCCTAAATTGCTATACAAACAACTTATCAATACATTACAAAGCAATCTAGAAACTTTCCATATTAAGCTAACACAATTCAGTAGATGTAGATTTGTCATACACTGGAATTGGTGAGCTTTGTCATGTGATCTCTTCGAGCTTCGGTCGTAGTCTTGCAGACCTGTTGCAGTGTTGGGATACTGCAACACGCCTGTTTCTTGAACATCTAAAATGTCACATGTTTGACTGGGTTGATCCCCAATACAAATGATATCCATTCATGACAGTATCCTGATGGCTAAGCTTGCTGTCACAGGAGTGTGCTTTTGGTGACAGTAAGAAATCCCCGCAGAAGGTGCTGTCAGGATTTCCAAGCTTGCTGTCAGGTTAAGATAAAGTTGCTGTCAGAGGGCTTCCGCCAATGTTGCTGTCAGAGTGAATGTACTGTCGTGACTTGCAACATGTTGTCTTCAAGTAACCCTACTGTCAATGCTGTGACAGTAGTATTTATTCTTGCTGTCCATCTTGAGCACTTCTTGAGGCTTGAACAAACTAATGAACTTCTACCAAGATGTACTAGAATCTTATTTTAAGCAAACAAAAACGGTTACATAGACATACTCTGGCTGTGACAGTGTGTTCATACTTAATAAAATTAAGTACATAAAATATCTAGTTAAGTTGTCTCATAGCTATCACCCATAAATCCTAACAATCTCCCCCAATTTGTTTTTATGGAAAATAACAACAAATTTACAATTAGTACATGCTGACAACTTAACTAACCAAGATCAGAGTTGATAAAAAAAAATTTACTTAGCTTCAGATTTCTTCTTTTGTCTTGCTTCATCCTCTCTGTTGAGAGCTTCTTTCAGAATCTCCTTGAGTCCTTCCACCATTGCTATTTCATTAGGAGAAATGGCATCATCTTCAATTTCATCAATGTACTTCTGGACTACTTTGGAGAGACATACTCTTGCATCCTGAAGGTCTATCCATAGTTCTTGACCAAATGCATAACTTCTGAACTTTAATGCACCATTGACAAGCTTAAATCTTCTTCCAGGATATGCATTTAGGGTTTTCCTTCTAGATTTATCCAGCTTTGAGTCTTCACCCTTTCTGTTACTCAGAATTTCCTCAATCTCAAAACAGCATTCCTGTTCTAATGAGTGAGTTGATCCAATCACCAAATATAGTAGATCTTTCAAGGCACTTGTCTTTAGCTTATGAAAGCTTCTAACAGGAATCTCTTCATTTATGAACTTGATCCTTAGTGGACTTTCCACTACACAAGGTTGGTAATTGGGTGCTTCACTCTCCACTCTGTTGGCTTCTTTGCATTTATTCAGTAGTGGAGCTTCCATGTCCTCAGTGGCATCCTTTTCTGCAGGGTTTGAGGAACCTTCCTGACTTGGTTGGGTTTGCATTTCTTCTTCAAGAGCTTCATCACCATAATCAACTAACTCTTCATCAGAATACTCCAGCAAGTGAGCAGTGTCAGAATCATCATAGAGTGACCATTCTCCAAACTTCTGATAGAATTCCATATCCCTTTCAGCTTTGTAAGCTAGAATGTGGTTCATGACTTGCTCAGGGATATTTCCATAGCCTTGCATTAGATCAACCATTCGTACCAGGTAAAAATAATCAATCCTCCTTGCTTCTGTTCTCCTTGTGAATGAGAGAGTTGCTGATACATCATGTGAGGTTACCTTCATGGTGAAGTCCTTTTCAACTTTCACAAACTGTGATGAGTCAAGCCAAAGAGTGTATTCAGATGCTTCTTTGTTATTGTCCAACTTCACCTCAACACTCTTGATTTGCATAGATTTCTTTTCCAACAGATCCAAAGAGCTGTAGAGTTTTGACTGAATGGGCTTTCTCAGTTTTCTGCCAAGTCCAGTGGCTTTCTCCTTTCCTGAGTACTTGTGTTTGCCTTTCTTTACTGTTGAAGTCTCCTCAGGTTCAGGTTCCTGTCTAGAAAGCCAAGCCCTTGCCAAGAGTTTTGTCCTCTTAGATTTGATTTCATCCTTGACAGCATCTTTGTTGCCAGTATCTTCAGTGACAGTGTCTTTCTTGACAGTGTCTTCCATGACAGCATCTTTCATAACAGTATCTTTTTCAGCATTTATGCTATCTATGGCACATCTTAAAATACTTGCCTCCAAAGCTTCAAATATCTCAGACTCCTCTTCTTCTGTAGCTCCAGCATCTTTCTTTTCTTTCACAGGAGCTTCTTCTTTACTTTCCTCTTGGGATTTGGAACCAACATTCCCAGAGGTGCTTCCACTAGCAATCCCAGCTTCTCCAGTTCCTCCATTACCATCCAAGTCATCATCATCATCAAAGGGAACATCATAGGAGCAGCTTTCTCCTAGTTCAGCTATGTTGGAGTTAGCTTTGGAGATCATCTTTTTCATAGTAGAACTCAGTTCCTTGTCCCTTTTCACCAGCAGATCATAGATTGCTTTGACAGCAAGAACTCTTTCCTTGTTGTCTTTAGAGTTGAGAATCATGTTTAACACCTTCAAGATTGACCTTGACTCCATTGTTGAAGTGCCTCCTAGACTCATGTATGCACATCTCCTGCTACCACTTTTAGTGGTACTTTCATAGTAGACACAAAATGGATTGGTGTAGACTTCTGGGAGTTTCTCAGCAATTAAGTTCATCATTTGCAGATGTAGAACCTCATTGAAGACAGTGTGGTTTGATGTGATTTTGTTCTTCATTACTGTTAGCACCCTTGCAGGAAGGCTCTGCAGCAGCTGCATAGTAATGAGCATGGATATTCTAGTGTTTAAGTACACATCAATAGCCCACCTCCTTTCTTCATTGATTTTTACACATACACTGATGATTTTCTCCTTAAGTAAGGCTGAGCAGTTACTCAGCCTTCTGCTTGGTTCCTTCATAGCTCCCTCAACTATCTTGTAGAAGTCCTCATCATGATTCTTCAAAGTACTTTCCCTGTAGTTCACCATTATAGCATTTGCATCTTCTTGGCTGAACTCTGTTCCTTCACTCCAGGTGTTTCCTGACAAGGTGTATTCAAACATCTTGTCTTTCCCGTTGCCCAACTTATTCTGCTCCTCCTTTTCTATCTATTGCCTTTCAAGAGCACTCTCCTTTGGAAATGGAGTTGGCTCTCTAATTGTTACAGGAGGTAAGATTGGGTTCTTGAAAGGAACATCCCTTTGCATTGCTTCCAGGGTTTCTTTGGACATTAGAACTGTTTCTCCAACCATCTCAAATTCAAAGAGATTTTCAGCTTCTTGCATTTGCTCCCCTTGACTTCCTGATCCTTCTTTAGATCCCCTTTTCTTCTTTGCAGACTGTGATCTTCCTTTAGCTGCAGGCTCCCCCTCACTCCTTGAAGTCTTCTTTGAGACAGGCTCCCCCTGAGCAACATCCTGCTTGGAGACTCTTTATGATTCAGATCTTTCCCTTCCTGATCCTGCCCTTGGTGATTCTGATCTTGCCCTTTTCTCCCCCTTAGGTAAGTTGGCAGCATCAAGACTAGCAGTAAGAACCTGAATAGCTTCCTGAATTGTGGAGAATCCAGAGGCCATCATGGTAGACAGGCTGTCAAGTTTGGATTCCATGGATAGGCATTGGTTCTCTAGAGATTTCAACCTGAAGGATGTAGAAGAGCCACCTGATCTTAACCTTCTTGGAGGTGAAGGAAAAGACTGGGGCTTGGAGGCTGTGGGGGTTCTCACACTCTCAGTGTTTTTCTGAGTGATCTCATCACTCCTCACAAAAGAACTCTCATGGCCTAAGGCCTGGATATGTGGGGCTCCCTCAAGTTCACTCTGGACATGCTCAAGTCCCTCACCTTTTGCCAGCTCATTTGGATGCCTCTCATTTTTATGCTCACCTCTCTTTTCTTTTATCTCTCTTTTCTTTTGCACACCCTCACTCATCCTAGATGCATTTGTATGAGCAGTACTGTCATGCAAAGAAATAGATGGTTGAGAATGTACCTTTAAGAACTGAGATAGTGGCACATCATCATCAGAGACATCCTCAATAGATACAGCATCAAAGTCAGGCTGGATAGAGGTGACAGGAGCTTTTCCAGGAATGTTGCTGTCAGTTGGAACATTGACAGTAGGTTCCACTGCAACATGGACAGCAGGTTTGGTCTTGACAGCAGCTGAGTCCGTGACAGCAGGGTCACCCATGACAGCAACATCCACAGTGTCCTTGACAGCAACTTGGGCTGTGACAGCATCTTCCCTAAGGTAAGATGCTCCTTGGAGATTGAAAAAAGTACTGGTTGTTTCATTTTCTAGCAGAATTGTACTTTGCTCTTTCTCAGTGTTTGAAGGAGTGGTGTCCATCTCACTTTGAGAAATGGGTTCTTGTGGACCACTTGATGGGGGCTCATCCATGATTGGAGATGAATGATCAAAACCTGAAGGGTTGGGACTGTCCCCCTCTCTAGGTTGTGGAGAAGAAACAAATGAATGTGTAGGGAAGGAAGAAGGTGAAAGTGGAGAAGTGAATAGTGGTTGCTTCTCAGATGTGACTTGAGAAGCATCAATAGGGGAACTGAAATCCTCACAGTGTCCTGACTCCATGTGTATTTCTGCAAGTGGAGGCTCCTCATGAGTTGGAACATGAGGTTGTGCAGACTCTTTACAGGATGCCTTGGGAGACATGCCAATTTCAATAGATGGTCCCTGTTGAGAGGGCACATCTAGGGAGGAGTTTATTTCCCTATTTTCCTCTATAGTCTTTTGGGAGACTGCAGGGTGGCTGACAGTGGTTTTGGTCCTCTTAGCTCTCTTCTTCTTAGGCTCAGGAGGAACCACTGTGGGTTCTGATTGACTACCTTCCTTATTTGCTGCACCAGGTGCAGGAACTCCCTCTAGACTCTCAGCACTACCACCAACACCAGTTTCTAGGGATCTTTTTCTGGTTACTTGTAAGGCTTGTCTCTGTACTTTGGGAAGTCTAGAGAACCTAGGCTGAGTGTATGGGGCAGAATGAGGGTTGACTGAATTTGGGTCTAATGCAGTCTCATTCTCAATAGTGAAGGTATCAAAACCAGGAGGTAATGGAAAATCAAGGTCAGACACTTGATCAACCATGTGCTTAGTGAAACATAGTGGAATATGTGCATTTAAATTTTGTGAAGTGAGAGTTGTGTGAGTGTTTCTTTACAGTACTGGGCACACCTCCAAACGAGGGGCATTCTCATAAAAGTCACATAAAGAATTGATGCACAACATTAGAAAGCGAGGATAGACGTTTACCTTATTACCTATGGCAGCCTTGAAGTGTGCCATGAGCAGCTTTCCAACATCCACTTTGTACCCATGAATAAGAGAATGAGTGAGCTTCTTGATGTAGGTGGGAATACCATTCCAGCCTGTGGTCTTGGTAGAGAACACTTTCACCATAGCATCAAGCACCATGCTCCACTCCTTGCAGAGATATTTCCTGTCCATTTCACCAGAAGGGTACCATTTTGTTGTTCCCTCTTCAAGAATTGGTCCAGAATATCCAATTTTCAAGAAGAGCTTCTTCAGGGTTTCATCACTAGCAAGCTCAGAGTAAGACTTTCCTTGTTCCAACACAATTCCTAGATCTGCATTGATGCCCTGAGCGTTGAGAGAGTAGCTATGCTCCTTGATTTTGAATTGAATGGAGGAGATGTCACCATCTTCGTGAGCAATAGCTGTCGCCCAAAAACTTTCAATCCTGTCTAGGTCAAGAACATGAGTAGAGGTAATTGCATACCCAAGATAGGACTTATTCATGTAGTAAACAAGCCCTTTGAATCCCTCACCAGCATCACTTGGTGAGTAGATGCCAGCAAAGTTGGTTTGCGAAATTGATTGTTTGGGGGCCATTTTTGCTTTGTGAGAGAGAAGAGAGAGAGTAGAAGATGAAATGCTTGGAGAGAAGAGAAAGGAGAGTGTTGTGTTTGCTTTTTGAGAACAGTTGTATGTTTGATGAATTTAGAGGGAAGTTCAAGCGTTTAACTGACATAGTGGAAAAGTGAAATAGTGTCTTAACCCAATTAACAGTCACGTGGGTTACTGGCTGATTTCTCTCTCCTCGTGGAGGAAGTGTGTCCAATTTTAACGGTCCACTACTTTGACAGTAACCTGTGCGCTTACAACAACCGCGTCAGTAACTTTGGTGTGATGACAACATGTTTTGCGTGACAGAAACATTTCGCGCAAAACTTACTATCATCGTTAAGTTCTCATATGACAGTATCTTTTACAAGTCATGACAGAAGGTCGTTTATTGCTGTCGAGAAGCCTACTGTCAGAAAGCTGTGACAGCTACTTTTCTTAATGACAGCAACCTTTGCGGGGAAAACTACACTGTCAAGACTTAGTATAGAAACCGTTATGAATGAAAACTTAGCTGAAGAGACACCAGTTAAACAAATGCAATATTTATTACTAATTCATCATTCATCCAAAACATTATTCTACCAGATAAGCAATTAAACAACACACATAGGAATCAAATGGAAACTGCAGAAAGAGAAATTTTATTGATTTTAATGAAATGATGTTGCCCAGTAAATAACAATTGTAGAAGGGGGTTGAATACAATTGTATAAGATTCTCGACTTTATATAACACAAATATGAAAGATCAATAACAATAACAATAACAGCTTTATTAACTTTGATATAAAACTGTTACAAACTCTCTTAAGAAATTCTGATGTTCTTAAGAGCTGCTAACTTACAAAAACTCTCTCAAGAAATTCTGTTCTTAAGAGCTTCTCTCCGATTATGTTCTCTCTCGAATGAATAATTCTCTCTCTCTGATGAGTACATAAATCGAAACCAAAACTGTGTTTATATAGTGCACACAGCTTCTCTATCAATAACAAGATAAGTCCTAATCATAATAAAGATAGAAACATATCTTTAATCGATAGCTGCATTCTACAAACCAGGAACAAACTTCCATGTTTATCTAGACTCCAAATATAACTCGAAGTAGGAATCCTGATCAGCTTCAAGTTCTGATGATCAATCCTGATCATAGTCTGAGTAGGAATCCTGATGATCAATAAGATACTGACGCTTGATCAAATACTGATGACCATGCAATATTGATGACGTCAGCAATCCTGATCAGTTGAGTCTAGCTTCTGACGATCATTGAATTCTGATCTAACAATCTCCCCCAATCTCATACTTTGTGAAATAAAGTATAGATTCCAAATATTCAATGATGTCAAAAACATGTATCAAAATGTACGAGTTTCTTCAGAAACAACTTATCTGTTTAAGCTTTTTGATAGAACAAATTCATCTTCAAGAAGTTGGATAATAAACTTTCTTCTTTTTCTTCAAGAATTTGAATCAGTCTTTCCTTAAGATTTCTGAGTTCTTCATCTTCCTCATTAATCTGGTAGATAGCTGCTCTGAGATTCTGTATGGAGTTTCTCTGTAGACTGTGCTCTTCAAGCAAAAGATAAGCAATTTCCTTCCCATCAGGATTGAGAGAAAGATGAGTCATGCCAAAATTTACTTCTTTAACAGCAGTACCCCTTTGCATTTCCACATCCTGACCTCTTTGATTTAAGTACATGGGAGTATAATTACCATTGAAATTACTGTTTCCATCCAGTCTTCTTCTTATTGTTGACAAAATCATGTCACTCCATTCTTTGTACACTTGGTTCTTCCATCTTAACAGATAGTGAACATATTTCAGTTCCTGTGTAGTTTTCATCAGCAGATCTTGAATAGATAGAATCTTTACACTACCATCTTTCATGAAGTACAGAAGCTTTTCTTTCTTTTCAAAACCATCATGACAATCTATAACTATATCAACAGCTAATAAATTGTTCAGGTTTTCAGAAGTTAAAGTACCTCCAATTTCTGTCAAGGAGTAAGGATCAACATATGACATATTCAGATATTCACCATCTCTGTGTCCAATACCTCCTCTTGAATTACTTGACAATTGCTTCAGATTTGAAAACATTTTTAACCAGAGTGCTTTTGATCTAGCCATATCAGACAAATCAACAACACTTGAAGCGCTTGTAATAATTCCACCAGACTGAAAATTGATAGGTGTATCACAACTTAATGTGCTAATATGTTTCCACTTCTTGTATTTCTCCTTTTTATGAGCGTAGCTTCTTTCAAGTAAAGATTCTTGTCTGCTTGAATTTCTCCATTTTCTTTCATTTGAAACTTTAAGCCTTTGTAGATAGAGATTGAAATCTTTATTTGTTCTTCTTGTAATATCTCTTCTTCTGGCTTCTTCTTCTTCATCTACTTCTTTGTTGTGACAATCAACAACAGTAGATAAAATTATCAAATCAACCTCTTGCAGAATTTCAGATTCGTCAGGATCTTGAATATTGTCAGGATTAGAATCTTCAATTTGATTTGTATTGCTGAGAGTTGATTTTCTTGATTTTCTTTTCAATTCTGGTTCTTCTTCAACAATTCCATCATCACCAAAAGTAGATCTGTCAGGAACTACTAGAGTTTGAATAGGTTCAGGAATTTCTTCAATTCTTAACCCTCTAGACCTTGTCTGTCTAGGTACTGTTTGAGTTGAAGAACCTCTTCTACTTCTTCTAACACCTCTCCTACCTCTGCTTCCTCTACCTCTAGCAGGAGCAGTATAGCTTTCCATTGTCTCTCTTTGTAGTCTCAAGAATTCTTCATGTGAGAGATCTGGATATTCTTCACTTGCTGTAGAGAGTGCTTTTCTTGCAAATAATTGTTGAACTCTTTTATCAGTGTGATATAGAGTAACAATTCTGCCGTCTTTTGTAGAAAACTTCTGGAATAAATTTGATGCATCTTCAGGATTATCAATAATCACATCTTCATCACCTTCAGGAATTGTAGCAAGAATTTGTCCATGACCAGGTGTCAGGATTTGATCTTCCGTCAGGATCTGAGATTGCACCAATGTTCTTACTGTCTTAACTCCAGAATCAGAAACATGAGTTGACTGCGTTGTTTGACTTTGAGAAGTTTGGATTGTAGACTTCATAACAACAGCATCAGAGGTTTCTCCTTGTATCGCTTTGTCACCACCATCATCTCCAGTATCATCATCATTATTTCTTAATACTAGATCAGGTGTACATTTTGTCTGAATAACCTTCTCCCCTTTTTTGACATCAGGATTTGACAATAATTGCAAAATTAAGGAAAGAGAGGCTTGAATTTCAGTTACCTTAGTATCCAGAGAATCAATTCTTTGATTGATTGAGGTTTGTTCTGAAACAACAGATTTCACTTGGGATTCCACTACCCTTAGTTGTAAAGTAGTAGGCACCTTTGTAAAATTATTAAAGATATCAGTCCTCACTTTTTCAGTTGAGCCCTTGATAGAATCAATCTCACTTTTCAGGCTTTTGGATAACAGAGTAGTAGCCTTCAGATGATTCTTCAAGTCTTGATTCTCTATAGACTTCACTGCATTATAGGCATGTTCAATAGCAGAAGAAAAACTGATAGATTCATCAGATTGGTGCCATGAATTGTTCCATTCATTCTGTCTAAATGCCTCTGCAGGATCAAAGGAAGGAGTAGAAAAATCTTGTCTCTGATCTTTCCCAGTAAAAGCTTTGCCAGCCATATACGTACTTGATGAACCAAAATTAGTTCCAAGACTAATCTTGAGTGCTGTAGCAAGCTGTTCCTTCTCTTTTCTATTCTCATTATCATCATCACTATCATCATCAGAACTATCATCATCAGTATCAGGAGTAATATCAGGATCAGGAATAGCAATACCTTTCAGTTTATCCTGTGGTTCTGAGATAGGATGATCTATTGGTCTTGAACGAAGTGGCTGTATCAAAATAGGTTCATTATCAGGAGCACCACTAACGTCAGGATGAACATCGTCAGGATTTGATATGCTTGCATCAGTATTTGCTACCAATGGTTCTTGTGGAGCTTGAGGTTCAGAAGCTTCTTCAACACTTTGAGCTAAAGGTTCTTGTGTGCTTCCCTCATTGACAATGTTCTCGACCAATCTTTCAACAGAAGCTGTAGCTTTGCCTGCATCTTCACTTTGAGAAGATGGTTCTTGTGTAGCTGGAATGTTGATGTCTTCATTCTCCCTTTGAGAAAATGGTTCTTGTGTGACCATTCCACTAGCTAAGCCTTCACCCAAACTTTGATTGAGTGGTTCTTGTGTGGCAGGATCAACAGTAGCTGCTGAATTACTCTGAAATTCAGGTTCTTGTGGGCTTGATCCTTTCAGCTTCTTCTGTCTCTGATAGACTAACTCTTCTGCATTCCTCTTTTTCTTTGATGTAGGTGTAAGACCAACCAAGGAAGCAGTTGTAGAAACCTTCTCCCAAGAATATCCTCGAATCTGAGATGGAGAGGCTGGAGAGTCTGATATAGAGACAACTGTTGTTGCTGCATCAGGAATACTAACATCAGGATTTGATGTCTGAATATCAGTATCCTTCATTTGCACTGTCAAAGGAATATGATACCTGCTCTTTGATAATTTCCTTGTCTTTTGTGGTTTTGATGAAGGTACCACAGCTTTAGTAGCAGTATCAGCAACTTCCTTGTTCACATTCATCACAGAGGATATAGGTAAGTCATCCTCTGAATCACTTTCATCAATCAACCTTAACTTCCTTTTCACAGGAACATTCTTAACAACCTTATCAGCTTTCTTGACCAGGACCCCTTGTACACCCCCTTGTATCTTCTTTTTAGTGAGTGGTGTAGAGGAAAAATCCTTTGAACCTGATTGCCTTCCAGACACATCAGTTCTAGCTGATTTCTTTGATTTTACAACTAAAGTCTTTTGAGAGACAATAGAGGTGGTTGTTAACTGTTTAGACTGTTTAGGTTGCATGCTTGTGTCAGGAACAAGGTGGGTTGGTCCTTGTACCATAGCATTAGAAAGTAGTCCATAACGAGTAGGCATTTTCTGATGTAAGAAAAACCTAACCTCATCAGGAATAAAAGCATTTCCTATAAAACCATTTGCCTTATCACTGTTGACTAAGGACTTAATATTATTCTCAGTAATTCTACATATTGGTAGAACTACATCATCCTCAAAAACAACATTAAGACATAAGTGATTAAATATCAACTGTAAAAATCTAAGAAAACAGACAGAACCCAACTTATCTGATTTCCTATCACTTAAAGCTTTTAAGATAAAAGACCCATAATCAAACACTGTAGAATGGATAAGAGAGTACCCAATTTTAAGAGATCCTGATGGAAGAGCATCAAAATTTGATGTCTTGTTCAGGAAACAGCGGCTGATTGTATCAAAGAAGAAATTCCATTCCTTCTTAAGCTTTGTCCTAAAGAGATTTCCATATCTCTTTACTTCTCCATTGTAGCCCAGTTTCTTGACAAACTCAAATAGAGCAGAGTCTGAAATCACCCTAGGGACTTTTTCACCCAGAATAGGCAAATGCAGTGCCTCTTCTATAACAGCAGGGGTGACATGATGAGTGACCCCATTTGATTCGAACTGCATCAGAATGGTTCCTGTAGAACTTTGTCCAAAAACAACTGTGTTCCAAACCTGCATTACAGACTTAAAAGAAACACTTGCAGGCTCTGTTAAAGCATACTTCAATGGGCTTGAAGTAAGAAAATCTTGAATTATATGGAACTCAGTAGGCAATTCTTGATGGTCTAGAATGGCTACAAAGTTATTAGTGGCAAAAGTAATATCACGAATTACTGTTTGTTTGTTCATGAAAGATGAAGACGCCATTGTAATGCTTTTGAAAACTCGAGAATTAAGATTTGAAGCAATTAGGGTATGAAAGCACAGAGAGAGATAAAAACGAAAAACTGATGATGAGAGAGTAATGAAAGATGTGAAACAATGAAAAATATTTTGTTAAAACAAAATATTACTCTCAATGACAGGTGGCAAAATATGATTTGTGCATAACTAATTAGTGGACAGATTACGTGTGTCATTAAATAAAACTGCACCGCTTTTTATGTGTATGTATAGATATAACTATAAGAGTGCAACACACGCGCGTATACAGTTGTCCTACTAAAACTCAATCGTCTATTAGCAGATACGGACGAAAAATTAGGCACAAATTTAGCAATGAAAATACTGACCTGTACATCAGAATTGACCAGTTGACTTCCTGTCAGGATTGAGTCCTATCAGGATTTGATCAAAGAAAACATACCTTTCTGAATAACCATCAGGATTTGACAGTTATCAGGATTTCCTCTCTGTAGCTTTTCCTCAGAAATTCTCAAAATTCATCATTCCAAGTTCATTCACCAACTTATTGAAAGTAGCTTCAGGTAGTGGCTTGGTGAATATATCAGCTAGTTGTTGATCAGTAGGAACAAAGTGAAGTTCAATTGTTCCTTCCAGAACCTGTTCTCTTATAAAGTGATATCTGATACTTATGTGTTTAGTAAGAGAATGCTGAACTGGATTTCCTGTCATTGCAATAGCACTTTGGTTATCACAATAAATAGGGATTTTTGAGTATGACAGGCCATAATCTAACAACTGATTTCTCATCCACATTATCTGAGCACAACAACTTCCTGCAGCAATGTACTCAGCTTCTGCAGTTGAAGTGGAAATAGATTTCTGCTTTTTACTGAACCATGAAACTAGTCTTCCACCCAAAAACTGACAACTTCCTGAAGTACTTTTCCTGTCTATTTTGCATCCTGCAAAATCAGCATCTGAATAACCACACAACCCAAAATCTGATTCCCTTGCATACCAAAGGCCAAGTGAAGGAGTGCCTTTGAGATATCTGAAAATTCTTTTGACTGCAATCAGATGTGGTTCTCTAGGTTTTGCTTGAAATCTTGCACATAGACAGGTTGCAAACATGATATCTGGTCTACTGGCAGTGAGATACAATAAAGAGCCAATCATTCCTCTGTAGTGAGTTACATCTACCTCTTCACCTTGATCAGGATCAAGTTTGGTAGCTGTAGCTATGGGAGTTGAAGCAGGAGTACTGTCTTGCATGTTAAACCTTGTTAGTAAATTCCTTGTGTATTTAGACTGATTAATAAAAATCCCTTCATCAGTCTGTTTAACTTGAAGACCCAGAAGTAACTCATTTCTCCCATCATGCTCATTTGATATCTTGACTGCATAAGCTTGGAAAACTTTTCACACAGCTTATTGTTTGTTGACCCAAAAATGATATCATCAACATAAATCTGAACTAACAGCAATTCCTTACCATGATTCAAATAAAATAGAGTTTTATCAATTGCACCTCTTTTGAATCCACTTTCCAGTAAGAATTGAGCTAAGGTTTCATACCATGCTCTTGGAGCTTGCTTTAGTCCATAAAGTGCCTTATCCAGTCTGTAGACATGATCTGGATATTTAGGATCAATGAAACCAGGAGGTTGTTCAACATAAACTTCTTCCTCCAGTTCACCATTTAAGAAAGCACTTTTAACATCCATCTGGAAAACCTTGAATTTCTTATGTGCTGCATAAGCAAGAAATATCCTGATGGCTTCTAGTCTTGCAACAGGAGCAAAAGTTTCATCATAGTCAATTCCTTCTTGTTGAGAATACCCCTTTGCAACTAGCCTTGCTTTATTTCTGATAATGACTCCATCAGAATCAGTCTTGTTCTTGAAAATCCACTTTGTACCAACTATTGATCTATTCTTTGGTCTTGGTACCAGTTTCCAGACTTCATTCCTTTCAAATTCATTCAGTTCTTCTTGCATTGCAGTAACCCAATCAGCATCTTTAAGTGCATCTTCAACTTTCTTAGGCTCCTCCTTGGATAGAAAGTTACATTCATTCTGAGTTGCACTTCTTGTTTGAACACCTGCATCAGGATCTCCAATTATCAAATCAGGAGAATGATCTTTTGTCCATTTCCTTGCTGGTGTCAAATTGTTTCTTGAAGTAGATGCTCCCCCTGGATTGGTGTTATCTTGATTGAAAGAATTTGATTGATTTGAAGCTCTCCCTGAATTATTGCTATGCCCTCCTGATGTGTTATCAGGATCTTCACTTGAATCAGTATCTGAAGAATTCTGTCCTGATGATTGAGTTGACTCTGAACTTGTAGTTGAATGCCGTTGCTCCCCCTCAACATTAGCACTACTAGTTGTATCACTGTTGTTTGCATCATCAGTATTAGCACCATCAGTATCTGGTGAGTCATCAGGATTTGGTGACCCGTCAGTACTGGATGAATGGACAGCTTCTGATTCACTTTCTTCAGGTTCCTTGGAAGCTTCATTTTCAAATAACAATCTATCATGCGAGTCTTCAATGATTCCAGTTATCTTCTTATCATCAAAAGATACATGAATTGACTCCATGACAGTTCTTGTTCTCAAATTAAAAACTCTGAAGGCTCTTGATGTAGGATAACCTATGAATATTCCTTCATCAGCCTTTGTTTCAAATTTCCCTAGCTGTTCAGGATGAGTTCTGAGAACAAAACATTTACAGCCAAACACATGCAAATGCTTCAGACTTGGTTTCTTCTCTTTGAGTGACTGATAAGGAGTGACACCATGCCTGTTTATCAATGTGAGATTTTGTGTATAGCATGCTGTGTTGACTGCTTCTGCCCAGAAATATGTAGGTAATTTAGCTTCTTCCAACATAGTTCTGCCAGCTTCAATAAGAGTTCTATTCTTCCTTTCTACTACTCCATTTTGCTGAGGTGTGCCAGGAGCAGAGAATTGTTGAATGATTCCTTTGTATTTGCAGAACTCTTCCATCTTTGAATTCTTAAATTCAGTACCATTATCACTTCTCAGAATCTTGACTTTGTACTTTGTGGTTGTCTCAATCATCCTCACATGATCCAACAGAACTTCAGGAGTTTCATCTTTTCTATGCAGAAAATACACCCAGGTGAATCTAGAATATTCATCAACAATTACAAGAGTGTACCTTTTCTTACTGATGGACATGATGTTGACTGGACCAAACAGATCAAGATATAGCATGTGATATGGTTCTTCAATCGAGGATTCTGATTTACTCTGGAATGATGTCCTTCTTTGTTTTGCTTTTTGGCATGCATCACAGAGTCCATCAGGTGTATATAAGACATTAGGTAATCCTCTTACTAACTCTTTCTTAACCAACTCATTGATGTTGCTGAAGTTGAGATGAGAAAGCTTCTTGTGCCAATTCCAACTTTCATCTACTGAAGCTTTACTGATGAAACATGTAGGGGAGCCATCAGTATCTGAGAGAATGTTGGCTTCATATATGTTACCATGCCTGTAGCCAGTTAGTGCTATCTTCCCTGTTGCTTTACTGACTACTTCACAATGTGTGGAATAGAAATTGACATGATAACCTCTGTCAGTGATTTGACTAATACTCAACAAGTTGTGTTTTAGTCCCTTCACTAGAGCTACTTTCTCAATGATGACATTTCCAATGATTATATTGCCATATCCCAAGGTTTGTCCAATGTTGCCATCTCCATAAGACACAGTTGGGCCAGCTTTTTCTTCATATTCTGATAACAGGGCTTTGTTTCCAGTCATGTGCACAGAACATCCACTATCCATGACTAACACATTTTTCTTTTTACCCTGCATCAGAATAAAAACTCACTAGTTAGAACACTTAGGAACCCATACATGTTGGGTTCCTTTCTCATGCAATTTATTAATTTTAACAGCAGAAGACTTTTTGACTTTAGCAGTCCTGACAGGATTTACTCCATCAGGATTTGCTTTGTCAGTATCAGTATTAACAAAAGCATGCTTCACTATGACATTTTCAGTTCTATCAGACTTTGTACTACTTTCAAACTTAGGCAATGGATCATAAAAGTTATAGTACAAATCATGATACTCTTTACATGTATAAATAGAATGCCATAGACTACCACAATGAAAACAGGACTTCTGTGGTTTATAGAGTACTGATCTATTCCTAACATCAGACTTAGGAATATCAGTAATCTTTTTCTTACTCTTCTTACAATCAATAGCAAGATGATTAGAGTTACCACAGTTAAAACAACACTTTCTAGGTGCATTTGGGATATACTTATAACCATTCTCTTTATTGATCCCAATTTTACCATTCCTGTTTCTCTTAACAGTAGCTTCCTTTTTCTTATCTGTAACCTCACAGATTTTATCTTTAAGCTGTTTCTGAGACAATAGACCTAGATTCTTAGTGACTTTATTCAAGACAGGTTTAGACTTAACGATTTTAATTCCTTGTGTAGAAGAAGATCCCTTTTCAAAAGTAGAATTGGAATCCTTACCAAAAACAAAATTAACAGGTGTAATCTTAGATTTGGTTGAGTCTATAACATGTCTATAGGTCTTTGGACTGACTGTCTCATCAATGACAATTTTCTCTTTCAATTTCTTATCCTCATCTGACTTATATCCTAGACACTCTTTCCAATTCTTAGAGGTATTAATCTCATGAAATTTCCTACCAGAGTCTGTCCAGGTTCTGATTTTCTCATTAGCATATTCAAGTTCTTTTTCAAGGGAAGTACATTTAGATGTTATCTCTAAGAGCATGTGCTTAACATTATCACATTCTTTTTGTACTTCTTGCATACGAGAAAATTCAGCTTCTAATATCTCATTCCTCTTTCTAAGGTCAGACATCTCAGATAAGATTCTAGTATTCTCAGCAGTTTGACTTCTAAAGCTAATATGTAATGACTTTAGAAAACGTCTTAACTCAGAAGCATTATCAGTATCAAAATCAAAGATAGTATTTAGTACCTTATCATCAGGAGCAGCAGTTACATCAGCATTGGCCATTAACGCATAGTTGACTACCTCAGTATCAGATTCTGAGGAAGAGTCCATCCAATCCTTGCTTGATGTGATGAGTGCCTTTGTCTTGTTACATTCAGAAGCAAAGTGACCCATACCATTACACTTGTAGCATCTAACCTTTGACTTGTCAAATTTGCTACTCTTGCTGTCCTTCTTGATATACTTGTCTTTGTCTGCTTTGAAGGTCTTTTTCTGAAAGTTGCCTTGTCTTCTATTCTTCCTGAACTTCATCCTTCTGAAGTTTCTGACAATCATAGCAACCATCTCTTCCATGTCTGAGTCAGAAGAGTCATCACCAGTATTGGCATCAGGATTGCCATCAGTATCTGATGAAGAGTCGTCAGGATCTGACTCATCTACTCTTGCTTTCCTTCTAGAGACCTCCATAGCTTTCTCTTTTGATTTTGCTTCTACATTCAAAGCAATTGACTTTGCCTTGCTGCTTTTCTTGTTCTTCCTCTGTTGAACTTCAAGATCATGAGTTCTTAGCATCCCATAGATCTCATCAAGAGACACAATGTTCAGATCATACTGGTGTCTAATGATTGAGGTCTGAGTATCCCATTCTTCAGGTAAAGCTCTAAGAAATTTGGTGTTTGAATCTTCAGTTTCATATACTTTGTCAACTAAGGATAAGCTGTTCAATAGTGTCAGGAATCTATCATATAGATCAGTCAGGCTCTCTTCAGGTCTTGCATCGAATTGTTCATATTCTTGAATCAATAGAGCCCTTCTGTTTTTCTTAACAGATGCAGATCCCTGGCACTGAGTTTCCAAAGTATCCCAGATTTCTTTTGAAGACTTGCATGCTATCACTCTGTTTGACATAACAGCATCAAGACCATTGTGCAAGATATTCTTTATCTTTGATTCTCTGAGTACATGAGCTTTTTCTTCTGGAGTCCATTCAGATTTAGCTTTGACCACATAATGTTCTGGTACTGTATCTGTTCGTTCTACGAACTTTGTTGGTATATATGGTCCATCACGAATCCTGTCCAGATTGTCAGGATCCATAGCCTCCAGGTACATCAGCATCTTTACCCTCCATGTGGGATATTCTGATATCTTCAAGATGGGAATCTTCATGCTTTCATACTTGGTTGTCGACATCTTTAGATCGTATCTGATTCAGAATTAAATCAGTTTGCTCTGATACCAATTGTTGCCCAGTAAATAACAATTGTAGAAGGGGGTTGAATACAATTGTATAAGATTCTCGACTTTATATAACACAAATATGAAAGATCAATAACAATAACAATAACAGCTTTATTAACTTTGATATAAAACTGTTACAAACTCTCTTAAGAAATTCTGATGTTCTTAAGAGCTGCTAACTTACAAAAACTCTCTCAAGAAATTCTGTTCTTAAGAGCTTCTCTCCGATTATGTTCTCTCTCGAATGAATAATTCTCTCTCTCTGATGAGTACATAAATCGAAACCAAAACTGTGTTTATATAGTGCACACAGCTTCTCTATCAATAACAAGATAAGTCCTAATCATAATAAAGATAGAAACATATCTTTAATCGATAGCTGCATTCTACAAACCAGGAACAAACTTCCATGTTTATCTAGACTCCAAATATAACTCGAAGTAGGAATCCTGATCAGCTTCAAGTTCTGATGATCAATCCTGATCATAGTCTGAGTAGGAATCCTGATGATCAATAAGATACTGACGCTTGATCAAATACTGATGACCATGCAATACTGATGACGTCAGCAATCCTGATCAGTTGAGTCTAGCTTCTGACGATCATTGAATTCTGATCTAACAAATGAAGAAAGGGAAAATACTACAATTGGTGAGATTAACTAATCAATACAATCTTTCTTAACCAATCCTAGGACTTCTTCCCTAACTTTATCTTCTGTGGTTCCTTCTTCCTTGAGGAGAGTTTGAAACTCCTTTTCCTCTTCTTGCACCTTGGCCTCCTCTGCGGCCTTGGCTGCAAGTGCTTTTTCCTCTTCCTCATCAAGAGCATCCCCGAGCATGTCAAACATTGCTTCTACCTCTTCATTGTAGGGTTCACTTCCACAAGGCTTAGGCATGTACTCAATCCCTACTTTGTTTTCCATTTTACCCTTTTTCTAAATGATTCACTAATATGGCCTAAGATTCATTTTATAGGCATACTAGGTTAAGAGGGAATGTAAATGGTCAACAGTTTGGAATACCCATACAACTACCACAGATTGCAATTAAGTGATGTCTACCACTAATACAACAATCAAAGCAAAACTGACCAATTAAGAAAAACCCTTGACCAATTTCAACATTAACAACCATGCAAGTTAGTGTAATATCCCGTAATTTTTAGATTAATATTAATGAAAGAATTTGAAAAAAAAAATAGGATTTAAAATTGAATTAGACTAATGGGCCTAAAATATGAATCAGATTTAAGTTCGGATAACTACTAGGTTTGGACTTGGGGTTTCGTAACGCTGTATAAACATCTTATTCTCTTTTCTTCATCTTTTTAATCAAAATTCGTAGGTCTTTGTCTCAAAAAAATCAGCAGTCTTGTAAACTTCGTAGAATATTCATCGTAAGTCAGAACTTGATGATTCTAGACTTTTAGGAAAGCTCTTTCAATTTTCTACAACTTCTATTTCATAGTGTTTTTCCATATTATGCTCTGAACTATTCTTAAAATCACAAAGCACAAACAGATCTTGTTTTTCAGTTTTTGTTCAATTCAGCAGATGTTTTATTTAATTCCCGATTCGTTATAAATCCGTTTCTGATGAGCAATACCTTGTCGGAAAGAACTTTTCATTCTCTACAATATTCGTGGTTTAAGATTTTCAAAACAATGTCGTTTAGAGGGTCAAAAGGAGTAAATACAGTTCTGGTCAGAATTGGGTACGTGCTCTAGGATGATTTGATTCTTGATTTTTCGTGTTGAGGTAAGTTTCCGATCGATTTTCCTAGTGTTTTCAAAATTATGTGTTATATGTATATATTTGCTTATAGAACTTAGGCTAAGTGAGATTATATTTTGAATTAGTGATGTGTTTATTTGATATGTGTTATGTGTAAGCAATAATAGTCTTGGAATTCTGATTTGTGCCATGGTTTGTGAAAATATCGAATAAGAATAAGGACCGAGTCACCGGGTTATAGTGACAGTTTTCTGAAAATTTAGGACCGTTATCATCGGGTTGTAGTGGTCGTGGCATGAATTATGGGTTTCAGGTTATTGTTGTTATGTGGTATCGTATATATCGAATAAGAATAAGAATATGTGAATCGAAAGTTATGTATTGTGTATTGTTATTTTATCGTATTGAATATCGTATTATCTTGTATGTATACATGTTATTTGCCCGACTAGTTGGGCGATAGTTACTTGCTGGGCTTTGCAGCTCATTGTTTTAATATATTTCAGGTTCGGACTTTTGGAAGCTAAGTAAGAATAAGGATGTGGAGTTATGGATTTCGTGCTATGTGATTTTGCATAAGACTATTTGAATAATTTGATTATCTGTTAGACATTGAATATTGTTGGATTTATGGAGCTGTGTCTCCGCTTTTATGTTTTGAATTATTGTTAAGTTTGACCGCTGCTTTGACTTTTGTGCAATTTCGTATTTATTGAATAAAGAAATACTTTTATTTACGTTTTAAATTTAGAATTAATAGTCCGAAAAGTCGGGCTGTTACAGTTAGTGTCACTCAAAAATCAACTTTCAAGTAAGAGACTAGCACAAAATTCAATTTAAGCAAAGTCAAAGTGAGCGTGCTGTCTAAAACAGATAGAGACTCAGGTTGACAGTAACTTTCTCATGAGAACAACTTGTTGAGGTTACTGTCACAAGCTTAAAAGAAAAAAAAAATTAGAATGGAAAAACTAGTAAGTTAACATACCAGATTTAACATTCCCAGTTCACTTACCAACCTGTTAAAGGTTGCTTCATTCAGTGGTTTAGTGAAGATGTCTGCAAGTTGCTTTTCTGTTGGGACATAGATCAACTTCACAGTTCCTCTTTCAACATGCTCTCTAATGAAATGATGTCTAATATCAATGTGCTTTGTTCTAGAGTGTTGAACAGGATTGTCTGAGATGGCTATGGCACTAGTGTTATCACAGAAGATAGGAATGTTGCTCAACACTAGACCATAATCCAACAGTTGATTCTTCATCCATAGAATTTGTGCACATCAACTTCCAGCAGCAATGTATTCAGCTTCTGCTGTAGAAGTAGAGACTGAATGTTGCTTCTTGCTAAACCATGACACCAATCTTCCACCAAGAAATTGACAGCTTCCTATAGTGCTTTTTCTGTCAATTCTACATCCAGCATAATCTGAATCAGAATACCCCACTAACTCAAATCCAGTATTTTTAGGATACCAGAGGCCTAGATTTGGAGTGCCTTTAAGATATCTAAAAATTCTTTTGATAGCAATCAAGTGTGACTCCTTTGGATCAGCCTGAAACCTTGCACAGAGACATGTAGCAAACATTATATCAGGTCTGCTAGCAGTTAGATAAAGAAGTGATCCAACCATGCCTCTGTAAACACTAGAGTCCACTTTCTTCCCTTTGGAGTCTAGATCCAGACTAGTAGAAGTAGAGATGGGAGTCTTGACAGGTGATGAATCTTCTAGGTTGAACTTCTTGAGAAGCTCCTTGACATACTTTGATTGACAAATGAAGATTCCATCAACCTTTTGAAGAACTTGTAAGCCAAGGAAGAATGACAGTTCTCCCATCATGCTCATCTCATATTTGTTTCTCATTAGAGATGAAAACTTTTCACACAGCTTCTCATTTGATGAACCAAAAATGATATCATCAACATAGATTTGAACCAGAATGATGTCTTTGCCATGATGTTTGTAGAATAGAGTCTTATCTACTACACCTCTTGTAAATTGATTTTCCAATAGAAAGGCTGAGAGGGTATCATACCATGCTCTAGGAGCTTGTTTCAACCCATAAAGTGCCTTGAACAACTTGTACACAAAATCATACATCTCAGCATCTTCAAAGCCAGGTGGCTGTTCAACATACACTTCTTCCTCCAACTCTCCATTTAGAAAAGCACTTTTGACATCCATTTGGAACACCTTGAAATTGCAGTGTGCAACAAAGGCTAAGAAAATCATGATAGCTTCAAGTCTGGCAACAGGTGCAAATGTCTCATCATAATCTATCCCTTCCTGTTGACAGTAACCTTTAGCTACTAGTCTTGCCTTGTTTCTGGTCACATTTCCATTTTCATCCAGTTTGTTTCTGAAGACCCACTTTGTCTCAATAACTGACTTTCCCTTTGGCCTTGGAACCAGTTTCCACAAATTGTTTCTTTCAAACTGGTTGAGTTCCTCTTGCATATCAATCACACAATCAGAATCCAACAATGCTTCATCAATTGCTTTAGGCTCCACTTGAGATAGAAAACAGGAAAACATGCTGTCAGCAGAAACATTGTTCCTGGTTCTCACCCCAGAAGAAGGATCTCCAATAATTAAGTCATTTGTGTGATCCTTGTTCCACCTTGTAGTTCTAGGCAAGCTTCTTGTATGTTCTTGTGACAACCCGAGTCAAATCCCGAGTCTTTTTTCGAAAATCGGGTCAAGTCCCGATTCCGGGTCTGAAATAAGCCGAAGCCTACTGGCCCAAACACAGCCAACTTGGGTAACAACTAGCCCACCACAGGCCCCCAAAAGATCATGATTTGTTTGGTGCTTATTGGTAGTAGTACTTTGCCTTATAAACTGAACAGAAGTCCCAAATCTCCTCGATGTGGGACATGGGTGTTACAAACTCCCCCACTTAAACTCTTGACGTCCTCGTCAAGCCTGAACGGATAGCCCATAGGTTCTAAGATCGTTCCTCCCTAGCCATTGTGGGATAATACCAGCTGGCTTCGTGTCCCCACCTCCAGATCTCTGTCCATTGTGGGATAATACCACCAGCCTTCGTGTCCCCACCTCCGGCAACTTGACGAATCAAGCTTTCGAGAGTCGGCTCTGATGCCATATGTGACAACCCGGGTCAAATCCCGAGTCTTTTTTCGAAAATCGGGTCAAGTCCCGATTCCGGGTCCGAAATAAGCCGAAGCCTACTTGCCCAAACACAGCCAACTTGGGTAACAACTAGCCCACCACAGGCCCCCAAAAGATCATGATTTTTTTGGTGCTTATTGGTAGTAGTACTTTGCCTTATAAACTGAACAGAAGTCCCAAATCTCCTCGATGTGCCTATGTTTATGAATTATTGAGTTTGACCGCTGCATTTGACTTTTGTGTGATTTTGTATTTATTGAATAAAGAAATGTATTTTATTTTTAGTTTCGATTTAGAATTAATAGTCCAAAAAGTCGGGCTGTTACAGTTGGTATCAGAGCAGGTTTTCCTTCGGAGTGTACTAGGTATGGGACTAGTGCATTTCCTAGGATGCGTTCCTATAGATTTTGAGTTTTAGGGTCCATTTATTTTGTGATTATTTGACGTATATGATTTTGTGCTATGTGATCATTGAATATTTATTTAAAAGTTTATATATTAATGGATATAAGAAGTCGTATGGCGGTTAACGAAAGATGGACGAGAAAAACGACAATAGCAATGAAGGAGCAGACAACAAGACAAGTAACGGACGTGTATTTCAACTCCCCAGAATTTCTTGACAACAATCGTACTTAAGGTATGATTTCTTTTCGTATGTGACTTATTTAATTTTTTTATTTTGAGAATTTGGGGACCAAATTCTTTTAAGGAGGGAAGAATGTAAAATCCCGTGATTTTTATTTTATTTTATAATTAGATATTAGAAATTGAAGTAAATTTTATTTAGATAATTATTTTAATTAGAACTTTTCGTATAAGATATTGTATTTTAGATAATGATAAAATTTGTTATTATGGAAAGAAGTGTGAGAATATTTTATAAAATCGATATTTTTATATTTTAGTTAATAATGTGTGGAATATTTATATATTTAGAATTACCTTATTTAGTTTTAGGTTAAGTGTGTGCATATATAAACACGCATAAGAAAAAGACAGAAGTGTATAGCCTCTTCGATCAAAGGTACGCTCTCTTGGTTCTGCTTTATATTATGAATTTTGACATGTTCTTCAATATTTGGTTTCATGAATTACGTATACATGTTTGTCAATTATGCACATATATTTAAATTACTTTATAGCCATGTATATATTCGTGATTGTCTTCCTGCTCAGACTTGTTTGCATTTGAAGATCTGTATGTATATAAATTCACCGATATGTAAAGGTCTTGAAATAAAATACCCTAAAATTATATCGATATATGGCTTGATTTTCGATTACATGCATAAGACAAGTGGCTGATTTTAGTAATAAATACATGGTATTTTTATGCTTTCTTGACCATGATTATAAGTAAATTAAATTATTTTGTTGTGTGATTAAATTGGTCCAGTACACAAGTTTAACATACTTATGCATGTTTTGATAATTATATGATTCATGATGCACGCATGTAATTTGTATTAGATACATGGATTTTAGATTGTAATATCTATTAATTTACATGTTAAGTTGAAAATGATTTGGCATTGATATGAAATTTTGCATATGAAATAGACCAATTTACGTGTATATGCTTGTAGCGCATTTAATTTCCTTGACATGATTTAATTGTTTAAGATTTATGGCTACTGTTAATTTCTTTTAAATGACTTTTAAATTGCCTCACATGTACATAAACATGTACCGAATAAGTGATTAATTATGTTTTGTTCTATTAAGTAAATTTTAGGATTTGTTCGTGCAATTATTTTTGGGTGTTAAATGTCGACTTCGAGGTAAGTACTTTTTGACTTACTTTTATTTTCGGAAAAGATATTTTTATTCCGCAATTTTCAGATTTTGTATAAGATATAAGAAATATTGTTTCGAAATGTATAAGAAATAAGATACGAGAATCTTCGAATCCCTCAGTCTCTACGTTATCGAACCCGTTCGTAATTTACGCTATAGTTCCGGAACTGGCCTTAGATACCCTTAGTAGGCGCACAAGTGTGTAACTTTAGATACCTATTAAGGGGGCGTAATTATTGAACTTTAGATGCCGGTCACTGGCAAAGTGTGGGGTATAAGAATAAGAATAAGATCCCGGCTACTGGGAAAGTGTGGCCGTAGAGAAAGACTGTGGTTATTTATAAGAATTTCGTTTCTGTTTTTAATTCTGTTTCTGTTCAAGATTTTTAAAATGTAAACTTTGGGTTGGATCTATTTTCGCAAAGACTTTTAAATTATTATTGTTTTGAGAAAATCTGTTTTGCTAAAACGCCCACTGATTTTGAGAATATCTGTAAGTCAATCTGTTACTTGCTGAGCTTTGTAGCTCACCCCTTTCCTAACATTTCAGGTTTCGATTTTGGAGGCTTATTGAGAATATGGATGAGAACTTGTGAATTCCGTGATATTTGTTAGGATGTAAATTACTAGTTAAGAATAGTTGTGCTATTAGAATCAATTTTGTTAAATTGCAAGATATGTATTATTGAATTGTGGAGATGCGTCTCCGATTTTATGTTTATGAATTATTGAGTTTGACCGCTGCATTTGACTTTTGTGTGATTTTGTATTTATTGAATAAAGAAATGTATTTTATTTTTAGTTTCGATTTAGAATTAATAGTCCGAAAAGTCGGGCTGTTACAGTAGAGAGAGAGAGAGAGAGAGAGAGAGAGAGAGAGAGAGGAGAAGAACGCAAAAAGATGAAGATTCATAACAAGTTTAGAAGAAGAGGTAACGATTCTTTAATTCTCTTGTTATTCGTGTTGTTTCATGTGTATGATATTTGATTTATTTTGATTATGTCAAAGATCTTTATATGTTCTCTTGAGTATTTGTATATGTGTATAATATGATATATATCCATGAGTTCTTTGTTTTGTTCATTATGTTCGTATGACTACTCCGATTTTGTATGTATACTATATATAAAGTCTGAATTCTTGTAAAAATCGTATCTAACTCGTATAAGATATAAGAATATTGTTTCAAACTGTATAAGATATAAGATACGAGAATCTTCGAATCCCTCAGTCTCTACGTTTCGAACCCGTTCGTAATTTACGCTATAGTTCCGGAACTAGCCTTAGATACCCTTAGTAGGCGCACAAGTTTGCAACTTTAGATACCTATTAAGGGGGCGTAATTATTGAACTTTACATGCCGGTCACTGGAAAAGTGTGGCGAAAGAATAAGAATAAGAATAAGATCCCGGCTACTGGGAAAGTGTGGCCGTAGAGCAAGACTGTGGTATTTATAAGAATTTCGTTTCTGTTTTAATTCTGTTTATGTTCTAGATTTTGAAAATATAAACTTTGGGCTAGATTTGTTTTTGTAAAGGTTTAAAAAATTAGTATTGTTTTGAGAAATCTGTTTTATTAAAACGCCCATTGATTTTTGAGAATATCGGTAAGTCAATTTGTTACTTGCTGAGCTCTGTAGCTCACCCTTTTCCTAACATTTCAGGTTCATTCGTTGCGGAAGCTAAGTAAGAATAAGACTGTGGACTTTTGCAATTTCGTGCTGCTATGTGATTTTGTTTAAAGATTTATGGAAATAAATTTCTTATATGTTAGACTTTATTGTTGAATTGTGGAGCAGTTTCTCCGATTTTATATTTTTGATTATTAAGTTTGACCGCTGCATTTGACTTTTGTGAAATTTTATTTATTGAATAAATAAATGTATTTATTTAAGTTTTGTATTTAGATTTAATAGTCCGAAAAGTCGGGCTGTTACAGTTGGTATCAAGAGCATGCTGTCCTTCGGAGTGTGTTAGGTATGGGACTAGTACACTTCCTAGGATGCGTTTCTGTGGACCATAGATTAAGTTTGACTTGTAGAAGATTAGCGGGTAAACGTGTCATGTGATAGGATTGTTGTGAATTTGGGGGCCAAATTCTTTTTAAGGAGGGTAGTTTGTAATATCCCGGATTTTTTTTTGTAATTTTAATAGATTAAAATTTGCTAGAAATTAGAATTAGAAGTGGATTAAAATTTACGATAATTATATAATTTGATTTTAGAATAAAAATATAGAATTAATGAGTCTTGTTAATTTAATTTTGTTGGGCTTTAGTTTAAAGTTTTAGTTGGTCCAATTTAATTAAAATTGACCTATACATATATAGATACGAGCGTGTTAAAAAAAGATGAAAACCCTAGCATCAGTAAAGAAAAGAGACGCCGCGAGAGAGAGAGAGAGAGAGAGAGAGAGAGAGAGAGAGAGAGAGAGAGAGAGAGAGAGAGAGAGAGAGAGAGAGAGAGAGAGAGAGAAGAACGCAAAAAGAGGAAGATTCATAACAAGTTTAGAAGAAGAGGTAACGATTCTTTAATTCTCTTGTTATTCGTGTTGTTTCACGTGTATGATATTTGATTTATTTTGATTATGTCAAAGATCTTTATATGTTCTCTTGAGTATTTGTATATGTGTATAATATGATATATATCAATGAGTTCTTTGTTTTGTTCATTATGTTCGTATGACTACTCCGATTTTGTATGTATACTATATATAAAATCTGAATTCTTGTAAAAATCGTATCTGACTCGTTATTTGTCGGAATTTTATGATATTAGAGTCTCTGAAAAGGTATGTGAATTATCTACGACTTTGATTCTTTGTGTTTTCCGAAATTAGGTCTGTAGATATGAGTTTTTCTGATATTTATTGACCAGCCAGTATGTTTTCGAAACTGAGAAGTCTAACTTTGAAAATCCATAGTAAATTGAGTCTTTATCCAAAAATTATGAGTAATATCATTCTGGAAAGATCTGTTCGACCTCTGCACTTTGTGTTTCATTCCGCTGACTATTTCTGTGATTACGATGTCTTAAACGTCGAAATATTAACCTGATCAGCGACTGATTCTGTTCTGCAGTCCGCAAATATCTATGCTCTGAGTTCGTTACTTATCCGTTTTTAACGAGCCTTATCATTCTGGAAATGTCTCGGAATTGCCTACATTTTTCGTGTTTTGTACTTTTTCAGATAAAGTCATTTTCATAGAGTAGTTTGTCAATTTCTAGAACTGGTCATAACTAATTTTGTTAATAATGGTTTATTTTGCAAGATGTTTTGGTGTCTGATTTTTGAAATTTCATTGAGTAAGTTATATGTAAGCGTCGCATGAGGTCTATTAAGTTGGTGTGAATATTATTTGACTTTGATTGGTTTAATAAAATTATAGGATTTGCTCGCATTGATTTCGGTATTTAATCGCTTTTGAGGTAAGTACTTTTTGACTTACTTTTATTTTCGGAAAAGATATTGATACTCTATTTTTTTTTGAATTTCGTATAAGATATAAGAATATTGTTTCAAACTGTATAAGATATAAGATACGAGAATCTTCGAATCCCTCAGTCTCTACGTTTCTAACCCGTTCGTAATTTACGCTATAGTTCCGGAACTAGCCTTAGATACCCTTAGTAGGCGCACAAGTTTGCAACTTTAGATACCTATTAAGGGGGCGTAATTATTGAACTTTAGATGCCGGTCACTGGAAAAGTGTGGCGAAAGAATAAGAATAAGAATAAGATCCCGACTACTGGGAAAGTGTGGCCGTAGAGCAAGACTGTGGTATTTATAAGAATTTCGTTTCTGTTTTAATTCTGTTTATGTTCTAGATTTTGAAAATATAAACTTTGGGCTAGATTTGTTTCTGTAAAGGTTTAAAAAATTAGTATTGTTTTGAGAAATCTGTTTTATTAAAACGCCCATTGATTTTTGAGAATATCGGTAAGTCAATTTGTTACTTGCTGAGCTCTGTAGCTCACCCTTTTCCTAACATTTCAGGTTCATTCGTTGTGGAAGCTAAGTAAGAATAAGACTGTGGACTTTTGCAATTTCGTGTTGCTATGTGATTTTGTTTAAAGATTTATGGAAATAAATTGCTTATATGTTAGACTTTATTGTTGAATTGTGGAGCTGTTTCTCCGATTTTATATTTTTGATTATTAAGTTTGACCGCTGCATTTGACTTTTGTGAAATTTTATTTATTGAATAAAGAAATGTATTTATTTAAGTTTTGTATTTAGATTTAATGGTCCGAAAAGTCGGGCTGTTACAGTTCTGAAGCAGTAGCCTCAGTTAGAGGGACTGATTCTTTACCAGGACAATTATCCCACCATTTTCTTCAATATCTCCAGAGTCACCATCATTTTGAGTATTTCCTGAAATAGTCTGTGACTGAGCTGGAGTTTGATTTGTATTACTTTCAATGACAGCATCTTTTTCAGTTTCCACAGTTTGAGTAAATGAAGGTTCTTCATCAACAAATTCTTCTTCTTCCAAGTAGCCTTGATTCTCAAACCTAAGAATCTGCATTTGACCTTCCTCATGCAGTCCAGGAAACTTGGTTTCATCAAATGTGACATTCACACTTTCATCTGTGACTCTATGTTCCAGAAGATAGACTCTGTAGGCAGTCCTTTCTAAAGCATACCCCATGAAAATTACTTCATAGGCTTTGGTGTCAAACTTCCCTTTCTTTTCATGGTTATATTTCATCATGAAACATTTGCTTCCAAACACATGAAAGTACTTGATAGTAGGTTTCTTTCCATTGAGCAGATAGTAAGGAGTGTTCCCATGAGTCTTGTTGATTAAGGTTCTGTTCTAAGTATAGCAAGCTGTGTTGATAGCTTCTGCCCAGAAGTATGTAGGTAACTTTGCATCATAAAGCATAGTTCTGGCAGCTTCAATGAGAGTCCTGTTCTTCCTTTCTACAACACCATTCTTCTGTGGTGTCCTTGCAGCAGAAAACTGTTGTACAATTCCTTCATCTTTACAGAAATTTCCAAGAGTGGCATTTCTGAACTCAGTACCATTGTCACTTCTTAGCAATTGAACTTTAGCATTTGGAGTTCTGTCAAGAACTCTTAAGTGATCAATGATGACTGGCTTCATCTTTTGATTCTAGGTATTTCACCCAAGTACACCTAGAGTAGTCATCCACCATAACTAATGCATATATCTTTTTGGCTAAGGATGGGACATTTACTGGTCCAAAGAGATCCATATGAATTAGTTTGAGTGGTTCTGTGTTGGTGTTGGTTTGCTTTGACTTATGCACAGCTCTTCTCAATTTTCCCATTTGACAGTCCCCACACAGTCCTTCTTGACAGAATTCCTGTTGAGGTAGTCCTCTAACCAATTCCTTCTTCATTAACATGTTCATTGTTTTGAAGTTGAGGTGAGAGAGCTTCCTGTGCCAAAGCATATTGTCACCAACAGTAGCTTTACTGTAGAAACAGTAAATCTTGTCCTTCCTTGTTGAGCTTAGGTCAGCAACAAACAGGCTTCCTTTTCTTACCCCTTTCAGAGAGAGGCTTCCATCCTTCTTGTGATAGATATTGCACACCATCATGTCAAAATCAACCTTGAATCCCCTGTCACTGAATTGGCTGACACTGAGCAGGTTGTGCTTCAATCCATCAACAAGAGAAATATCATTTATGACAACATTTCCAATTTCCAAACAGCCATATCCCACTGTGTAACCTTTGTTGTTGTCTCCAAAGGCTATGATTGGGCCAGCTTTCTCTACAAATTGTGATATCAGGGCTTTATCACCAGTCATGTGTCTAGAGCAACCATTGTCAATGATCCAAGTGACTTGCTCCTTTTTCTTGCCCTGCAAAACAAATTGTATTTAAGAGGCATATGGTACCCAATCCTTGTTGGGTCCTGCTACTTCAGTATCACAGACATAATCAACATTTTCAACTTTAATCATCACATCAGGAATCTTCTGTTGGACTCCCCTCTTCACCCACTTTTCTTTAGAATTAGACTTGTTCTTATTCTTAGTGGATGAGGCCTTCTTACTGTTACCAGTAGGCTCAGGAGTCTCAACAGTTTTCATGTAGGTACATTGTTCAGTAGACAAAATAGGCAGATTGAAGCAAGTACTCATGGCAGTTATCTTACATGGCATACAATCAATGTTATTACACACTACCATAGGTCTATGCATAAGAGGGGTTCTATGTAAGTTACCATTTTTCAGAGTCACATGATCCTTGACCTCTTTTGGATTCTTACAAACATGATTTAAGTGATGTGAAGAGCCACAATTATTGCATAGTTTCCTAGGAGCATTACTACCATTAGCATTGCCATTTCCTAACTTACCATTCTTGTTTCTAGACTTGTAAGTTACTGTGTCATCAGGATGTTCTGAAGTTGTTATCGAGCTTTTCTTGACAGTACCTTTCATGCCTTCTGTCATGACAGTAGGTTTGGAAGTTGCTGTCTTTGAAGCTCTCTTGACAGTGTCTTTAGAACACTCTGTCAGATTGTTTGGCAAAGTTACTATCTTGGGGAATGTGACAGTATCTTTTCCACCAACTGTTGAAATGTCAGTACCTTCAACCTCATCATCAAGTTGCTGCTTGATGAGCATGGCTTCCTCATCAAACTCAAGTTCAGAAAGTTTAAAAATTGGTTTGTTGAGTTTCTTGAGAACATGAGGTTTGACAGTAGCATCAGTTGAACAATCCTGACTGACAATTTCCTTACCAGGTCTTTTTCCATATTCAAAACCTATCCCTACCTTTTGATCCTCTGTGTGTTTTTCATGATAATCCTGAAGTTGTTTAGATGAGTTTCTATAGGCTTTAATCTTGAATTCATTTTCACTAATTTCTTTCCTTAGAAACTCCTCAATCTCTTTAGCACAAGCTAATTCATTTTTCAGTTTAGCATTCTCTTGTGTTAAAGATTCTAATCGATTGGTCTTTAATAAAAGCAAATCATTTTCAGAAGTGAGTTCATCATTCGACTTAGTTAACCTAGCAATTTCTTCATTAGCTGCAGTTAAACTAGTATGAACATTAAACATCTCAGTACTCAATTCTTCAACAGTTTGCTTGTATTCATCTTTAGACATATCAAGTAAGACAAGTGAGGGTACCTGACTTGGAGAGCTAGATGGGGCCTCTTCAGATTTAGCCATGAGTGTTAAATTCACATATTCCTCTTCCTCTTCATCATCAGTATCATCCCAGCACTTTCCTTCAGCCACATAGGCCTTTCCCTGTCCTTTCTTGAAGTGTCCACTTGACCCTTTATCCATCCTTTGATTTTGCTTTGGCCTTCTGCATTCAGTAGCAAAATGGCCAAGCTCATTGCAGTTGTAACACCTGAACTTGGATATGTCCACCATCCCTATTTTGTATCCACCTCTTGTAGCACCACCTTCAACTTTGGAGAAGTTCCCTTTGCTGAACCTTGATGTTTGACCTTGAGACTTATATGGCTTGTTTCTCTTGAACCTTATGTTCTTGAATTTCTTAGCCATGTAAGCCATGGTTGGATTATCCATCTTTTCCATTTCTTCCAAGGAATAGAAGTCTTCATCTTCAACATCAGTTAGTTGTAGTACAACTTTCTCCTCATCATCCACAACCTCTTCAATCTTAAGAGTTGGTATTGGAGCAGGTTGGATGACTTGATTAGGTTGAGTGATTCTTGGTACATGAGCCACGAGAGCACCTGACATATTAGCCATCTTTCCTCTGGATCCAGCTAGAATAGCTCTTTTCTGGAAAAACTCAAGCTCATATGATTTAAGCACACCATATAGAGTTTCAAGAGAAATATTGTTTAGATTTCTTCCTTCTCTTATGGTAGTGACTTTGTGCTCAAGATGCTCAGGAAGTGTGAGCAAGAACTTGACATTCAATTCTTTCCTATCATAGTACTTGCCATGAATTTGTAGCTCAGTCATAAGTTTGCTAAACCTTTCAAACATAGTTGTAAGGTCTTCTCCTGACTTTGCCATAAAGGCTTCATACTGTGAGATAAGGATTTGTCTCTGGTTGTCTTTCACTTCTTCACTTCCTTCACACAGTAGCTCGATCTTATTCCACATATCCTTGGCTGATGAGCACCTAATGACATTCCCACACATGGCTTTGTCCAAGGTGAGAGCATCCAGTATGATGAGTTGCAAGTAATCATCCAATGCCACCTTCTCTTTTTCTGGTTCCAGAAACTCAGAAGGTAGTTTGTTGACCCAGTAGGCTGGAATAAGAACACCATCTACAGTTGAGGCTTCAATTTCTTTACGTGGAATGAAGGGACCATTCTGGAGGATACCCAAGTATAATGGATTAGCAGCTTTGATAAACAACATGATTTTTCTTTTCCATACATTGTAGTTCTCTTTATCAAAAGCTGGAATCTTTATGCTACTTGACTTCTGCATACTTGTCATGATCTCAGATTTAAGAACAATCTGTCTGCTCTGATACCAGTTGTTGGTCCATGACTATTGCAGAAGGGGGGGTTGAATGCAATAGTGATAAAACTCAATCTACGTTTCAACAACAAAAACTAAGATTCAAGTTTATCACTTAATCGATTGCAAACAAAAGTAGACACACAAACAATTCTCACAAAATAAATGTTTTATTTATTTTGCAATGGGTTGCTACAACCTCAAGAAAATGTATGTTTTCTTGAGCTTCAGTTTCTCGAGTGATTGATCTCACGTTGTTACAAAGAATGGAATGATAGATAGTTTTTGTAAAAACTAAACCTATCACTATCAACACGGGTCTAGTGAAGCTGCTGTCATTTTCAAGTGGCAGCTTCTTACAATTTGCCTACCCGTGAATCTTTCCTAAATTTCTATACAAACAACTTATCAATACATTACAAAGCAATCTAGAAACTTTCCATATTAAGCTAACACAATTCAGTAGATCTAGATTTGGCATACACTGGAATTGGTGAGCTTTGTCATGTGATCTCTTCGAGCTTCGGTCGTAGTCTTGCAGACCTGTTGCAATGTTGGGATACTGCAACACGCCTGTTTCTTGAACATCTAAACTGTCACATGTTTGACTGGGTTGATCCCCAATACAAATGATATCCCTTCATGACATTATCCTGATGGCTAAGGTTGCTCTCACAGGAGTGTGCTTTTGGTGACAGTAAGAAATCCCCGCAGAAGGTGCTGTCAGGATTTCCAAGCTTGCTGTCAGGTTAAGATAAAGTTGCTGTCAGAGGGCTTCCACCAATTTTGCTGTCAGAGTGAATGTACTGTCGTGACTTGCAACATGTTGTCTTCAAGTAACCCTACTGTCAATGCTGTGACAGTAGTATTTATTCTTGCTGTCCATCTTGAGCACTTCTTGAGGCTTGAACAAACTAATGAACTTATACCAAGATGTACTAGAATCTTATTTTAAGCAAACAAAAACGGTTACATAGACATACTCTGGCTGTGACAGTATGTTCATACTTAATAAAATTAAGTATATAAAATATCTAGTTAAGTTTTCTCATAACTATCACCCATAAATCTTAACAAAGGCACAATCCAGCTCCCCATGGCTATAGGGCTCGAAGACAATGACTCAAATGTTGAAATTCTTGGTTATAAAGGCAACCTCTACTTATAATGTAATCCTTGGAAGGACTGCCTTCATGCTTTTAAGGTTGTTGCCTCAACATACCACTTGAAGATAAAGTTTCCTACAAGGAACGGGGTTGGTGAAGAGCGAGGAGATCATAAAATGGCTAGAAGTTGCTATGTAGCCGCACTAAGACCTGATGGAGTCGGGGGGTAGGTTCTCCCAATTGAGGACATGGATTCAAGGGATGATGAAGATAGAAGGGGAAAGCCAACTGAGGATTTGATCCATATCCCCTTAGTTCCAGGAGAACTAGATAAAGTCACTTACATTGGAGCACTGTTGCCTGAACCCTGGAAGGGCAAGATTATATCTTTCCTCCAAGAGAATGAAGATGTTTTTGCTTGGACAGCAACTGATATGCCAGGGATTGATCCCCAATTGATAACTCACAAGTTGAACGTACATCCCGAAAGGAATACGGTGAAGAAAAAGAAGAGGAACTTTGCTCCAGAAAGGCAAGATGCCATAAATCAAGAGGTAGATAAGCTCTTGGAAGCATGATTCATTGAAGAGATTCAATTCCCTAAATGTTTAGCTAACCTGGTAATGGTCAAGAAAGCCAATGGAAAGTGGAGAATGTGCGTAGACTCTATGGACTTGAACGATGCATGTCCTAAGGACTATTTTCCCCTACCAAGGATCGACACTTTAATATATGCCACTGCAGGGCACGAAATGCTAAGCTTCATGGATGGCTTCAACGGATACAACCAAATCAAGATGCATAAGGATGACATTCACAAGGTATCATTCATTACTGATTTTGGTGTTTACTGCTACTTAGTTATGGCCTTTGGACTCAAGAATGCAGGTGCCACATACCAAAGGTTAGTGAACAAAATTTTTAAATATCTCATTGGCAAAACCATGGAGGTTTACGTGGATGACATGTTAGTCAAAAGCCTCGATAAGGCCGATCACATAGAGCACCTCCGAGAGGCATTTGAAGTGCTGATACACCATAAAATGATGTTGAATCCTGCCAAGTACGCCTTTGGCGTAGGGTCTGGCAAGTTTTTGGGTCTGATGGTCTCTAAACGAGGAATTGAAGCCAACCCCGACAAAATTAAAGCAATTATGGATATAGAACCACCGCACTCTGTTAAAGATGTTCAGAAACTCACTGGGAGAGTAGCAGCATTGGGAATGTTCATCTCCAAGTCAGGAGAAAAGTGTCTACCCTTCTTCAAAGCATTGAAGAACATGAAAATTTTTGAGTGAACAACAGAAAGCCAAGAAGCCTTTGAGGCCTTAAAAAAATACATGACTGAAGCACCATTGTTGGCAAAACCAAAACCTAGAGAAACGCTCTATCTATATTTGGCAGTTTCAAACACCGCCTTGGGAGCTGTTTTGGTGAAGGAAAAATTAAAGGTTTAGAAACCCATCTACTATTTGAGAAAAATTCTGTACGGAGCAGAAGTAAACTAATCTCTGATAGAAAAGTTTGCTTTAGCCTTGATCATGGCCTCAAGAAAATTACGTCCGTACTTTCAGGCGCATAAGATAGAAATCTTGACTGACCAACCATTAAGAAACATCCTGCATAGTCCTAAGGTCAGAGGATGACTGATCAAATGAGAGATTGAGTTGGGAGAGTTCGACATCAAGTATAAGCCTCGAACGACCATTAAAGCACAAGCACTTGTTGACTTCATGGTTGAATGTACCATCGACAACCAAGAAGTCGGGGAGCAGAAAGTAGTACCTTTGGAGGGCAAATAAGTTGAAAAATAAGATGAAGAGATGGTATTTAAGGAATACTGGGTGCTTTATTTTGATGGGGAATCAAAAAAAAAATAAAAAAAATCAAGCGGAGCAGGTTTAGTGCTACAAAGTCCCGATGGATTTCTCATTGAGTATGCACTAAAGTTGGACTTTCCGACAACAAACAATGAAGCTGAGTATGAAGCCCTGATAGCGGCTTGGTTTGGCTGGGGCCTTGAGAGTTAATACTCTCAAAGTCTGTGGAGACTCGAGATTGGTAGTCTCACAAGTAAATGGAGAATTTGAGGCTTAGGATGAAACCATGGCCAAATATCTGAAGCTTGTGAAAGCCATCATGACCCAGTTTGATGAATCCTATATGGAACACATCCTTAGAGAAGAAAAGTTGAAGGCCGATGCCTTGTCTAAATTTGCTTCTTCTGAGATAGAGAACTATGACGGAAGTGTATACTTCCAAGTCTTGAAGACCCCGAGCATCAATAGAAAACTAATAGCACCTATTGACATAGGTGGCTGTTGGATAGACCCCATTAAGGCTCATCTTAAAACCGGTTGGTTACCAAATAATGCCTTGGAGGCACGAAAGTTGGCAGTGAAAGCATTGAGGTACGCCTTGATCGAAGCGATCTTATAAAAGAAGTCTTTTGTCATTCCTTACTTGAATTGTCTACGACCCCAGGAGGCGGAGTTAGCCTTGAAAGAAGTTTATGAAGGAATTTGTGGGCAGCACTTGGGGGGCAGGGCCCTTGCTCATAAAATCACCCGTTTAGGCTTCTATTGGCCAGATATGCTTGCTAATGCGAAAGATTATGAGAAGTGTGAACGGCGTCAAAAGCATGCACCTGTGGTTAGGCAACCGCCCGAGATGTTAACATCAGTTAACTCACCAATCCCGTTTGCCATTTGGGGCATGGACATACTTGGGTCATTTCCAGTGGCAAGTGCATAAAGGAAGTTCTTGATAGTGGCAATTGACTACTTCACTAAGTGGATTGAGGCTAAACCTCTAGCCAAGATAACCACCAAACAAGTATTGCAATTTCTATGGGAAAGTTTAATGTGTCGATATGGAATCCCACGAATCCTGGTCACGGACAATGGGAAATAGTTTGACAATGAAGATTTCAAGAAGTATTGTGAGGAGAACAACATTGAGTTGCGATTCACATGAGTTGCTCATCCTCAAGCAAACGGACAAGCCGAGGTGGCCAACCGAATCATCCTAGATGAACTCAAGAAGAGAGTTGAACGCTCAAGGAACACTTGGGTGGACGAGTTGCTCCCTATACTTTAGGCATATTGTATCACTTACAAGGTTACTACTGAAGAAACTCCATTCATGTTAGCCTATGGGGCAGAAGCCGTGGTTCCAGTGGAGATTACTCATACCTCCCCAAGAGTAGGGGCCTTTGAGCCTGAATCGAACGAAAAAGGTATGAGGTTGGCTCTTGATCTAATTGATGAAGTCAGAGATGAGGCAAATGCCAAGATCGTGGAACATCATAAGCGAGCATCTTTCTACTACAACCTGAGGGTTAAAGAAAGGTTCTTTCATCAAGGAGACTTGGTTCTCAGAAATATTGAAGTATCCGGGGTTGGACAGAAAGGAAAATTAGCTCCTAATTAGGAAGGGCCCTACAAAGTCAAGAATGTGTTGGGACGAGGCTCGTATAAGCTAGAAACCCTCAAAGGGCATGAGGTGCCAAGGACTTGGCATGCCTCAAACTTAAAAGTTTATTATATTTAGTGCATCCTAAAAGGATCCGCTAGTAGGACAAGTAGAAATAAGGTTCGATGAAATCATGAGCTTCCTAGAAAGCAGATGAAGGGTTGAACCCATTTTGATTGGTAGAAACATCCTCAAAGCTTTGCCAAGACAAACTACAAATGAATGCAAAGGAAAGCATACAAAATATGCATGTCAACTGCACAAATAGAGTTGAATACAACGAACCCCGGAGGGTGAATGTTGTTAATAAACATACAAAAGAAAGTCGAAGATGCCTATTGTTAATTAGCGAAAATTTCAAGCTCAGGAGAAGTTTGATATGATAGACTTGAGAATGAATCACTATGAGTGCAGGCATCAGTAAGAACTCGTAAGGGTGAAGGGTTGAAACCCCAGAAACCTAAGACAGTCAGTCCAAACCCCATTATTCGATATACTCAATGAAAGGCTTGAAGCCAAAACAAGACGGTATAAGACATAAAAGGCTTATGCAAATGTCAAGATAGCCTCGAATAAGGCAAAGTCATCGTAAATGTGTAGGTCGCTCCACACTTTACACCAAGACGATACTCGTGAAACACTAGTGTATATTAAAATCCCCAAAAAAGGGTAGTAAGTCCCAGGCAAGGGATAAAAAGACCCCAGGTCTCGAAATAGACCGGTATAACTTCTATGAAATCCTAGTGCATTATCATAGAAGTTGGGGGGCAAATGATATGGGTTAAAAATAACCCTAAAGACATAATTAATATTGCATTAATTAATCCTAGATGGTCCATAAATAAGGCTCATTAATAAGGCCTGAAACTCTAATTCAATATTAATTTCGTAATTAATCTAGAAGTACAACCTATATTAGGAGACGTCCAATACAGGCTTGTTCTAATACAAGTGGGCTTGTTTCAATACAAGTCCGTTATGATATGGAAACAACTCCTACAAGGAAGGATCTAGAATTTATCCTTATCCACTGTCAAGGATAAGACTTATCCTTTAAGAAAGTCAATACTTATCCACCGTTAAGGATAAGACTTATCCTTCAAAGAAATCAATACTTATCTATTAGGCTTTTAAATGCCTATATAAAGGGTTTGGCCCCTCATCTCAGAACTACGTTTTGGACACAACTCCATACGTCATCTACAACGTTTTAGACTTCATCCTCGAATAAGGACATACAAGTCACTACGTCCTTAGTGTGCCCATGCCGCCATAGCCCCGAGGGCAACACCAAGAACTACGTTTTTATTGGCTTGATTCTCTAAACACTAGAGATACGTAGGCATCTTGTTAGGACCGAGTTAGTCCCCGACAACAAGAGCAACCATTAAAGCTCGAAGCTCTCTAACCCTAGCATTGAATTCAAAGATATAGTTTTTATTCCACAACAACATGAAAGAACTTTAGAGAGAGATTGTTGTGATTGTTAAGAATGTGATGGACTCGAGAGTTAGTACATCAGGTGAAGATGTATAGAACTCTATAAAGTTTGATGTTGCAACACGGGTTGAGGTTTGTATCAGGATTCGAAGATTTGAATAAAACAAAATAGTAGATATTTAATTAAATTAAATTCAATTATTGTGAACTTATATGTAGATGAAAGGTTTGGATTTGACGGACCCCCGGGCCGGACCCAATTGGGATTTATCGGAGTTGGGGGACGTCACAGGTGGTATCAGAGCTATGGTTAGAAAAGTGAGATTTTTTTTTGGATTAAGAGTTTTGTGTGACTAAGATAGTTATTGAGCTTAAGGTTCAAAATTTAGAACGCGGGAAGATTTTGAGTATTTGATGGATGATCGTGAAGCCGTAAGTTGAACAAGTTAGATGTATATGGAGTCGTGAGGATAGTATGCGAAGATCTTTGGATCGTAATGGTGAGGAATTGTGGATTGATTTTGAGTTTTATATTAAGATTGTGAGGATATTGCCAAAGATATTAGTGGTAGACAACTTTTGAGAATATATTGTAATCATATATTAAGAAATTTGGATATATTTCTATAATGATGATACAAGTGTTTAAAAGATAAATGTTTGAGGTTATCTTATATTAGTTGATGATATAGTACTTCATGATGTTGTTTACTGATCGATGATAATGCCCATGAATTTAAATCTACAGTTTTTCGGAATTAAGAATGTTGTTCGAGGAAATATGACTTGATTACGAATGTAGATATTTGTTAGAACTATTTATAATTGATTAAGGAATAATATCGTTGATTAGTTACGTTAAGATTGTGTTAAGTTGAAGTTTGAGATATATTGATGAATTGTTCTTAATATTGAGATTTTTAGGACTAATGAGATTTAGAATTGAAAACGTTTGGGAGAAAGTAAAATTTTAAATTTGGGGGTACTAATTTTGAGGATTTTGGTCGGCGTGTGATATTTTCAAACTATATTGATACAAAAGGGTTCGGTAACCATTAGCAAATGATAATCAAGTTTATGTGTAGAACGTGTATTGTTTGAAGTGATGCATTCTGTTGTTCAAGGATTTGATATTTACTTGGAATAAATGTTAATAATAGAATCTGGCTCTTCTATAAGAGTTCAGGAATTTAGGTGATTGAGAGTGATCAGTGTAATATAAGAATCAAGGTAACATGATGAAGATTGTTGTAGAATATGACCACTTTGTGGAAAGTATGAATTTTTTTTTGAGAAATTGAACTATTCTTTAAGGACACTGAAGTTTGTGACATTATCGTTGTTCAAGAATACATGATATGATTTGAGAATGTAAAATTTTATTGAACTATATTTAACTGGTTAAAGAATTAAATCACTAATCAGTTAAACAGAGGCTGTGTGAAGTTGAAGTTTCAGTTACTGTTGGATTAGTGTTTGTTGAGACTTTTGGGACTCGTAAGAGTTAGAATAAATAAAGTCTGAGAGGAAATAAAATTTTAAATTTGAGGCAATAAATTGAGGATTTTGATTGACATGTGAGATTTGTAAATTATACGGATATTCGAGATTTAGTTAGCCATCCGTAGGTGGTGATCAAATACAATTTTTATGTCTAAAATAGTAAATTTTGAGATGATACATATTGTTGTTCGAGGATACAAACATTGTTTGATGATGTTGATTCAGATTTAAAATTTTTAGTTTGAGGATTACATAGTGATTAGTCAGAGAAATTACACTAGTGGCATATATGTGGGGAAGTGTTCGAGGATGTTGATGCTTTTGAGATTTAAGAATTAAGAATTATTAAATTTAAATTTATATATAAAAAAATATATACTTTGATAGTGAAAATTTTATGGATTAGAAAATTTATGAATATTTATTAACGTGAAAGAACTTGAGTAATCATAAATATACGCAAAGGCTTTATGTAACGTGATATTTTAAATAATGTTTTGAGTTGACCCCAATAAACTTGAATTTATAACACTTTGAGGATATATGATAATATGAGGGTATAGAAATTTTGTCGAGATTATTCAGGATCGTCTTGATATTGAAATTATTGATAAAATATATAAACCGGTATGTATGTGGGTTTTGATGTGATGATAAAATTTCTTAGTTGGAGATTTTTATAACAAAAAATATTCATGAGTGAAATTTTGTGGACGTGATTGAAGGTGAATTTGGGACTACTAGCTGTAGTGTTTCATATTTTTGGGAATCTGAAATCATCAGTACCAAGGTAAAATGCGGATAGTTGATAAGAGATATAAATGTAGATGTCATTTATCGTTATTATAATAAGTTTTTTTTTCGATTGAAAAATGATTACAAGTTTTGAAATTATATATTAGTTTTGAATTTTGGGATTACGGTAAAACTCATATAGAATTTCATTATATACCTTTCGGATTTAGGATGATAGTATTTGAGGTTTAACTTTTGAGTAATTGTGGGGGAGGGGGAAATATCGTGTCGGATTTTGGGAATATGTATTCTTATTTGAGGACTTGAAATATTATATAACACGAAAAGTTTATGTTTTTTTTAAAGCAAAAAGTTATGCATTGACAATTTAGTAAATTAAAAGTATTAAGATAATTGAGACATCGTTTATTCAATGTTTAATTAATAACATGATACATGTTTAAGCCTGGGAGTGAAGATATGATTAGTAGATATTTACCAATTTTTGCAAGTTAAGAAGATAATACATGTCCAAGCTATCTATTAACTATGCGAATTTCGAGGACGAAATTTTTCGAAGGGGGGAAGAGTGTAACACCCTGATCCAAATTTGTTATATTTACGTATCTAATTCCTTGTAAGTAATTTGAATATGATTATTTAAAAAATTATTATATTAGCAAAGTCATTCGTTATTGCCCAATTAAGATATGTAGTTAATTTCAAATTTTAAGGTTAAATAATTAAAAATCATAACAACTATTATTAAAAAAAATTAGCACAGAGAATACTAAAAATAACAAAGTAAAGTTAAAGGAAATTTCCCCCTCTACTCCTTTTTATAATCTTAATTCTAATTTTACTACCCTCCATATCTTATTTCAATTCTATAGTTTTGTTTTTTTTAAAATACGCCTCGCTACTTGTATACTTCTGTTTTTTTTTGTTTTATACTTCCGACCTTCTCCTTTTTCCCGACCTTCCGACCTTTTCCTTCTTTCCGACCTTTCATATCAATCATTGAAATCTATTATTCATTCTTGTTTCTTCCACTTCTTCTCATCTCCTCCTTCATTTTTATCTGGGTATTTTCTCCATATACACACACACACACACTGTAACACTCCGATACAAATTTGTTATATTATTATTTATATACAAAAAAGTATATATCTAAAGTAGCTATGTGGTCAAGGAATGATTGTTTAAAAGTAAACGTCAAAGAAAAATGTTATTAAGACCATGAATTATGAGTGAGAAGTGCGTGGATTAAGTAGTTTTAGAGAGAGAAGCCGCAATGAGCTAATTGATTGGGCTATTTGGATTAATAAAACCAAAGGAAATTTGAGTTTGATAATATTATTTGTTAGACAAATTATGTATTATTAGACTATAAACGTAGATATAATTAAAATTTTATATGCGTGAATTAGATTATTGAGTGACTTATAATTGTATTGAGTTTAGAAAAAGTTAAGGTGATTTGGGTTTAGAAATTAATTTGGTCGACTTATAATTTTAAGTTCTTATAAACATGAATTGGATGTGAATTTCGAAAAATAGAAAGAAATTACAAATGGAACGGAGAGATTGAGAAAAGATAAAAAAAATTAAATAAATAAAATATTAGTAGAGGCAACAAAAGACACTGACGTGTCTTTAAGTTTTGGAAAAGTAGTCTGCTAAGATAATACACTTGGTTACTTTGGTTCATTGGGCACAACTAGTGAGCTTTAAAAAAAGATGGTATGCGCTAAAGACACGTGGAACAGAAAGAAATGAATTTTATTCTCAATTAATGATAATGAAGAGAAGGTGATTAATAAATGGATGAATTGATAATAAATTATCTATTGTTAGTAGTTAAGAGTTGTTAATGGTTTTAATTGGGGTAAAGATCAAATCTAAAATGTAGATAGAATGTGACTTTATAGTAGAAATGGACTTATGGGATGATATAGGCTAAGTCAAGTTAATACACGCAAATGGGTTAGTAACATGTATTTAGGAGAGCATTTTAGGATTTAAAATATACTAGCATAAAAGCCCGTGCGAGGCACGGGCCGGTAGCTTAAATTGTGTTTATAAATTATTCTATGTATGATCATTATCGTTTCAAGTATATGATTGATATATAGAGAGCTTTTTCTTATTGATGGTATATGTAGCTATTGGGTACTTAAGTTTCAAGTTTTTAATTTAGAAATTAATACGAGTATTTGTTGGTCCTTGACTATTGCAAAAGGGGGGGTTGAATGCAATACTGATAAATCTCAATTTACGTTTCAACAACAAAAACTAAGATTAAGGATTATCAGTTTATCGAATGCAAACACAAGTAGACACACGAGTAATTCTCACAAAATAAATGTTTTATTTATTTTGCAATGGGTTGCTACAACCTCAAGAAAATGTTTGTTTTCTTGAGCTTCGGTTTCTCGAGTGATTACAGAGAATGGATTGAGCGATAGACTAAGTAGGCTAAACCTATCACTATCAACACGGGTCTTGTGAAGCTGCTGTCATTTTCATGTGGCGGCTTCTTACAAATTGCCTACCCGTGATTCTTTCATAAATTGCTATACAAACAGCTTATTAGTACATAGCAAAGCAATCTAGAAACATTCTATTTTAAGCTAACACAATTCAGTAGATGTAGATTTGTCATACTCTGGAATTGGTGAGCTTTGTCATGTGATCTCTCAAGCTTCGGTCATAGTCTTGCAGACCTGTTACAGTGTTGGGATACTGCAACACGCCTGTTTCTTGAACATCCAAACTATCACAAGTTTGACTGGGTTGTTCCCCAATACAAATGTTATCCCTTCATGACAGTATCCTGATGGCTGAGCTTGCTGTCACAGGAATGCGCTTTTGGTGACAGTAAGAAATCCCCGCAGAAGGTGCTGTCAGGATTTCCAAGCTTGCTCTCAGGCTAAGGTAAAGTTGTTGTCCGAGGGCTTCCGCCAATGTTGCTGTCAAAGTGAATGTACTGTCGTGACTTGCAACATGTTGTCTTCAAGTAACCTTACTGTCAATGCTGTGACAGTAATATTTATTCTTGCTGTTCATCTTGAGCACTTCTTGAGGCTTGAACAAATAAATGAACTTCTACCAAGATGTACTAGAATCTTATTTGCAGCAAATAAAAACGGTTACATAGACATACTCTGGCTGTGACAGTATGTTCATACTTAATAAAATTAAGTACATAAAATATCTAGTTAAGTTGTCTCATAGCTATCACCCATAAATCCTAACAATCTCCCCCAATTTGTTTTTATGGAAAATAACAACAAATTTACAATTAATACATGCTGACAACTTAACTAACAAGATCAGAATTGACAAAGGATTTTTACTTAGCTTCAAAATTCCTTTTCTGTCTTGCTTCATCCTCTCTGTTGAGAGCTTCCTTAAGAACTTCTCTGAGTCCTTCCACCAGTGCTATTTCATCAGGAGTGATAGCCTGTTGCCCAGTAAATAACAATTGTAGAAGGGGGGTTGAATACAATTGTATAAGATTCTCGACTTTATATAACACAAATATGAAAGATCAATAATAATAACAATAACAGCTTTATTAACTTTGATATAAAACTGTTACAAACTCTCTTAAGAAATTCTGATATTCTTAAGAGCTGCTAGCTTACAAAAACTCTCTCAAGAAATTCTGTTCTTAAGAGCTTCTCTCCGATTATGTTCTCTCTCGAATGAATACATAAATCGAAACCAAAACTGTGTTTATATAGTGCACACAGCTTCTCTATCAATAACAAGATAAGTCCTAATCATAACAAAGATAGAAACATATCTTTAATCGATAGCTGCATTCTACAAACCAGGAACAAACTTCCATGTTTATCTAGACTCCAAATATAACTCGAAGTAGGAATCCTGATCAGCTTCAAGTCCTGATGATCAAACCTGATCATAGTCTGAGTAGGAATCCTGATGATCAATAAGATACTGACGCTTGATCAAATACTGATGACCATGCAATACTGATGACGTCAGCAATCCTGATCAGTTGAGTCTAGCTTCTGACGATCATTGAATTCTGATCTAACAATCTCCCCCAATCTCATACTTTGTGAAATAAAGTATAGATTCCAAAATTTCAATGATGTCAAAAACATGTATCAAAATGTACAAGTATCTTCAGAAACAACTTATCTGTTTAAGCTTTGTGATAGAACAGATTCATCTTCAAGAAGTTGGATAATAAACTTTCTTCTTTTTCTTCAAGAATTTGAATCAGTCTTTCCTTAAGATTTATGAGTTCTTCATCTTCCTCATTAATCTGGTAGATAGCTGCTCTGAGATTCTGTATGGAGTTTCTCTGTAGACTGTGCTCTTCAAGCAAAAGATAAGCAATTTCCTTCCCATCAGGATTGAGAGAAAGATGAGTCATGCCAAAATTTACTTCTTTAACAGCAGTACCCCTTTGCATTTCCACATCCTGACCTCTTTGATTTAAGTACATGGGAGTATAATTACCATCGAAATTACTGTTTCCATCCAGTCTTCTTCTATAGTTGACAAAATCATGTCAGCCCATACTTTGTACACTTGGTTCTTCCATCTTAACAGATAGTGAACATATTTCAATTCCTGTGTAGTTTTCATCAGCAGATCTTGAATAGATAGAATCTTCACACTACCATCTTTCATGAAGTACATAAGCTTTTCTTTCTTTTCAAAACCATCATGACAATCTATAACTATATCAACAGATAATAAATTGTTCAGGTTTTCAGAAGTTAAAGTACCTCCAATTTCTGTCAAGGAGTAAGGATCAACATATGACATATTCAGATATTCAGCATCTCTGTGTCCAATACCTCCTCTTGAATTACTTAACAATTGCTTCAGATTTGAAAACATCTTTAACCAAAGTGCTTTTGATCTAGCCATATCAGACAAATCAACAACACTTGAAGCGCTTGTAATAATTCCACCAGACTGAAAATTGATAGGTGTATCACAACTTAATGTGCTAATATGTTTCCACTTCTTGTCTTTTTCCTTTTCAAAAGTGTAGCTTCTTTCCAGTAAAGATTCTTGTCTGCTTGAATTTCTCCATTGTCTTTTATTTGAAACTTTAAGCCTTTGTAGATAGAGATTGAAATCTTCATTTGTTCTTTTTGTAATATCTCTTCTTCTGGCTTCTTCTTCTTCATCTACTTCTTTGTTGTGACAATCAACAACAGTAGATAAGATTATCAAATCAACCTCTTGCAGAATTTCAGATTCGTCAGGATCTTGAATATTGTCAGGATTAGAATCTTCAATTTGATTTGTATTGCTGAGAGTTGATTTTCTTGATTTTCTTCTCAATTCAGGTTCTTCTTCAACAATTCCATCATCACCAAAAGTAGATCTGTCAGGAACTACTAGAGTTTGAATAGGTTCAGGAATTTCTTCAATTCTTAACCCTCTAGACCTTGTCTGTCTAGGTAATATTTGAGTTGAAGAACCTCTTTTACTTCTTCTAGCACCTCTCCTACCTCTGCTTCCTCTACCTCTAGCAGGAGCAGTATAGCTTTCCATTGTCTCTCTTTGTAGTCTCAAGAATTCTTCATGTGAGAGATCTGGATATTCTTCACTTGCTGTAGAGAGTGCTTTTCTTGCATATAATTGTTGAACTCTTTTATCAGTGTGATATAGAGTAACAATTCTGCCGTCTTTTGTAGAAAACTTCTGGAATAAATTTGATGCATCTTCAGGATTATCAATAATCACATCTTCATCACCTTCAGGAATTGTAGCAAGAATGTGTCCATGACCAGGTGTCAGGATTTGATCTTCCGTCAGGATCTGAGATTGCACCAATGTTCTTACTGTCTTAACTCCAGAATCAGAAACATGAGTTGACTGCGTTGTTTGACTTTGAGAAGTTTGGATTGTCTTCATAACAACAGCATCAGAGGTTTCTCCTTGTATCGCTTTGTCACCACCATCATCTCCAGTATCATCATCATTATTCCTTAATACTAGATCAGGTGTACATTTTGACTGAATAACCTTCTCCCCCTTTTTGACATCAGGATTTGACAATAATTGCAAAATTAAGGAAAGAGAGGCTTGAATTTCAGTTACCTTAGTATCCAGAGAATCAATTCGTTGTTTGATGGAGGTTTGTTCTGAAACAACAGATTTCACTTGGGATTCTACTACCCTTAGTTGGAAAGTAGTAGGCACCTTTGTAAAAATTATTAAAGATATCAGTCCTCACTTTTTCAGTTGAACCCTTGATAGAATCAATCTCACTTTTCAGGCTTTTGGATAACAGAGTTGTAGCCTTCAGATGATTCTTCAAGTCTTGATTCTCTATAGACTTCACTGCATTATAGGCATGTTCAATAGCAGAAGAAAAACTGATAGATTCATCAGAATTGTGCCATGAATTGTTCCATTCATTCTGTCTAAATGCCTCTGCAGGATCAAAGGAAGGAAAAGAAAAATCTTGTCTCTGATCTTTCCCAGTGAAAGCATTGCCAGCCATATATGTACTTGACGAACCAAAATTAGTTCCAAGACTAATCTTGAGTGCTGTAGCAAGCTGTTCCTTCTCTTTTCTATTCTCATTATCATCATCACTATCATCATCAGAATTATCATCATCAGAACCATGAGATATGTCAGGATCAGGAATTGCAATACCTTTCAGTTTATCCTGTGGTTCTGAGATAGGATGATCTATTGGTCTTGAACGAAGTGGCTGAATCAAAATAGGTTCATTATCAGGAGCACCACTAGCGTCAGGATGAACATCGTCAGGATTTGATATGCTTGCATCAGTATTTGCTACCAATGGTTCTTGTGGAGCTTGAGGTTCAGAAGCTGCTTCAACACTTTGAGCTAAAGGTTCTTGTGTGCTTCCCTCATTGACAATGTTCTCGACCAATCTTGAAACAGAAGCTGTAGCTTTGCCTGCATCTTCACTTTGAGAAGATGGTTCTTGTGTAGCTGGAATGTTGATGTCTTCATTCTCCCTTTGAGAAAATGGTTCTTGTGTGACCATTCCACTAGCTAAGCCTTCACCCAAACTTTGATTGAGTGGTTCTTGTGTGGCAGGATCAACAGTAGCTGCTGAATTACTCTGAAATTCAGGTTCTTGTGGGCTTGATCCTTTCAGCTTCTTCTGTCTCTGATAGACTAACTCTTCTGCATTCCTCTTTTTCTTTGATGTAGGTGTAAGACCAGCCAAGGAAGCAGTTGTAGAAACCTTCTCCCAAGAATGTCCTCGAATCTGAGATGGAGAGGCTGGAGAGTCTGATATAGAGACAACTTTTGTTGTTGCATCAGGAATACTAACATCAGGATTTGATGTCTGAATATCAGTATCCTTCATTTGCACTGTCAAAGGAATATGATACCTGCTCTTTGATAATTTCCTTGTCTTTTGTGGTTTTGATAAAGGTACCACAGCTTTAGTAGCAGTATCAGCAACTTCCTTGTTCACATTCATCACAGAGGATATAGGTAAGTCATCCTCTGAATCACTTTCATCAATCAACCTTAACTTCCTTTTCACAGGAACATTCTTAACAACCTCATCAGCTTTCTTCACCAGGACCCCTTGTACACCCCCTTGTATCTTCTTTTTAGTGAGTGGTGTAGAGGAAAAATCCTTTGAACCTGATTGCCTTCCAGACACATCAGTTCTAGCTGATTTCTTTGATTTTACAACTAAAGTCTTTTGAGAGACAGTAGAGGTGGTTGTTAACTGTTTAGACTGTTTAGGTTGCATGCTTGTGTCAGGAACAAGGTGGGTTGGTCCTTGTACCATAGCATTAGAAAGTAGTCCATAATGAGTAGGCATTCTCTGATGTAAGAAAAACCTAACCTCATCAGGAATAAAAGCATTTCCTATGAAACCATTTGCCTTATCACTGTTGACTAAGGACTTAATATTATTCTCAGTAATTCTACAGATTGGTAGAACTACATCATCCTCAAAAACAACATTAGGACATAAGTGATTAAATATCAACTGTAAAAATCTAAGAAAACAGACAGAACCCAACTTATCTGATTTCCTATCACTTAAAGCTTTTAAGATAAAAGACCCATAATCAAACACTGTAGAATGGATAAGAGAGTACCCAATTTTAAGAGATCCTGATGGAAGAGCATCAAAATTTGATGTCTTGTTCAGGAAACAGCGGCTGATTGTATCAAAGAAGAAATTCCATTCCTTCTTAAGCTTTGTCCTAAAGAGATTTCCATATCTCTTTACTTCTCCATTGTAGCCCAGTTTCTTGACAAACTCAAATAGAGCAGAGTCTGAAATCACCCTAGGGACTTTTTCACCCAGAATAGGCAAATGCAGTGCCTCTTCTATAACAGCAGGGGTGACATGATGAGTTACCCCATTTGATTCGAACTGCATCAGAATGGTTCCTGTAGAACTTTGTCCAAAAACAACTGTGTTCCAAACCTGCATTACAGACTTAAAAGAAACACTTGCAGGCTCTGTTAAAGCATACTTCAATGGGCTTGAAGTAAGAAAATCTTGAATTATATGGAACTCAGGAGGCAATTCTTGATGGTCTAGAATGGCTACAAAGTTATTAGTGGCAAAAGTAATATCACGAATTACTGTTTGTTTGTTTATGAATGATGAAGACGCCATTATAATGCTTTTTAGAACTCGAGAATTAAGATTTGAAGCAATTAGGGTATGAAAGCACAGAGAGAAATAAAAACGAAAAACTGATGATGAGAGAGTAATGAAAGATGTAAAACAATGAAAAATATTTTGTTAAAACAAAATATTACTCTCAATGACAGGTGGCAAAATATGATTTGTGCATAACCAATTAGTGGACAGATTACGTGTGTCATTAAATAAAACTGCACCGCTTTTTATGTATATGTATAGATATAACTATAAGAGAGCAACACACGCGCGTATACAGTTGTCCTACTAAAACTCAATCGTCTATTAGCAGATACGGACGAAAAATTAGGCACAAATTTAGCAATGAAAATACTGACCTGTACATCAGAATTGACCAGTTGACTTCCTGTCAGGATTGAGTCCTATCAGGATTTGATCAAAGATACATACCTTTCTGAATAACCATCAGGATTTGACAGTTATCAGGATTTCCTCTCTGTAGCTTTTCCTCAGAAATTCTCAAAATTCATCATTCCAAGTTCATTCACCAACTTATTGAAAGTAGCTTCAGGCAGTGGCTTGGTGAATATATCAGCTACTTGTTGATCAGTAGGAACAAAGTGAAGTTCAATTGTTCCTTCCAGAACCTGTTCTCTTATAAAGTGATATCTGATACTTATGTGTTTAGTAAGAGAATGCTGAACTGGATTTCCTGTCATTGCAATAGCACTTTGGTTATCACAATAAATAGGGATTTTTGAGTATGACAGGCCATAATCTAACAACTGATTTCTCATCCACATTATCTGAGCACAACAACTTCCTGCAGCAATGTACTCAGCTTCTGCAGTTGAAGTGGAAATAGATTTCTGCTTTTTACTGAACCATGAAACTAGTCTTCCACCCAAAAACTGACAACTTCCTGAAGTACTTTTCCTGTCTATTTTGCATCCTGCAAAATCAGCATCTGAATAACCACACAACCCAAAATCTGATTCCCTTGCATACCAAAGGCCAAGTGAAGGAGTGCCTTTGAGATATCTGAAAATTCTTTTGACTGCAATCAGATGTGGTTCTCTAGGTTTTGCTTGAAATCTTGCACATAGACAGGTTGCAAACATGATATCTGGTCTACTGGCAGTGAGATACAATAAAGAGCCAATCATTCCTCTGTAGTGAGTTACATCTACCTCTTCACCTTGATCAGGATCAAGTTTGGTAGCTGTAGCTATGGGAGTTGAAGCAGGAGTACTGTCTTGCATGTTAAACCTTGTCAGTAAGTTCCTTGTGTATTTAGACTGATTAATAAAAATCCCTTCATCAGTCTGTTTAACTTGAAGACCCAGAAAGTAACTCATTTCTCCCATCATGCTCATTTGATATCTTGACTGCATAAGCTTGGAAAACTTTTCACACAGCTTATTGTTTGTTGACCCAAAAATGATATCATCAACATAAATCTGAACTAACAGCAACTCCTTACCATGATTCAAATAAAATAGAGTTTTATCAATTGCACCTCTTTTGAATCCACTTTCCAGTAAGAATTGAGCTAAGGTTTCATACCATGCTCTTGGAGCTTGCTTTAGTCCATAAAGTGCCTTATCCAGTCTGTAGACATGATCTGGATATTTAGGATCAATGAAACCAGGAGGTTGTTCAACATAAACTTCTTCCTCCAGTTCACCATTTAAGAAAGCACTTTTAACATCCATCTGGAAAACCTTGAATTTCTTATGTGCTGCATAAGCAAGAAATATCCTGATGGCTTCTAGTCTTGCAACAGGAGCAAAAGTTTCATCATAGTCAATTCCCTCTTGTTGGGAATACCCCTTTGCAACTAGCCTTGCTTTATTTCTGATAATGACTCCATCAGAATCAGTCTTGTTCTTGAAAATCCACTTTGTACCAACAATTGATCTATTCTTTGGTCTTGGTACCAGTTTCCAGACTTCATTCCTTTCAAATTCATTCAGTTCTTCTTGCATTGCAGTAACCCAATCAGCATCTTTAAGTGCATCTTCAACTTTCTTAGGCTCCTCCTTGGATAGAAAGTTATTATATAAACATTCATTCTGAGTTGCACTTCTTGTTTGAACACCTGCATCAGGATCTCCAATTATCAAATCAGGAGTATGATCTTTAGTCCATTTCCTTGCTGGTGTCAAATTGTTTCTTGAAGTAGATGCTCCCCCTGGATTGGTGTTATCTTGATTGAAAGAATTTGATTGATTTGAAACTCTCCCTGAATTATTGTTATGTCCTCCTGATGTGTTATCAGGATCTTCACTTGAATCAGTATTTGAAGAATTCTGTCCTGATGATTGAGTTGACTCTGAACTTGTAGTTGAATGCCGTTGCTCCCCCTCAACATTAGCACTACTAGTTGTATCACTGTTGTTTGCATCATCAGTATTAGCACCATCAGTACCTGGTGAGTCATCAGGATTTGGTGACCCATCAGGATCTGATGTATTGACAGGATCTGATTCACTTTCTTCAGGTTCCTTGGAAGCTTCATTTTCAAATTGTAATATATCATGTGAGTCTTCAATGATTCCAGTTATCTTCTTGTCATCAAAAGATACATGTATTGACTCCATGACAGTTCTTGTCCTCAAATTAAAAACTCTGAAGGCTCTGGATGTAGGATAACCTATGAATATTCCTTCATCAGCCTTTGTTTCAAATTTCCCTAGCTGTTCAGGATGAGTTCTGAGAACAAAACATTTACAGCCAAACACATGCAAATGCTTCAGACTTGGTTTCTTCTCTTTGAGAGACTGATAAGGAGTAACACCATGCCTGTTTATCAATGTGAGATTTTGTGTATAGCATGTTGTGTTGACTGCTTCTGCCCAGAAATATGTAGGTAATTTAGCTTCTTCCAACATAGTTCTGCCAGCTTCAATAAGAGTTCTATTCTTCCTTTCTACTACTCCATTTTGCTGAGGTGTGCCAGGAGCAGAGAATTGTTGAATGATTCCTTTGTATTTGCAGAACTCTTCCATCTTTGAATTCTTAAATTCAGTACCATTATCACTTCTCAGAATCTTGACTTTGTACTCTGTAGTTGTCTCAATCATCCTCACATGATCCAACAGAACTTCAGGAGTTTCATCTTTTCTATGCAGAAAATACACCCAGGTGAATCTAGAATATTCATCAACAATTACAAGAGTGTACCTTTTCTTACTGATGGACATGATGTTGACTGGACCAAACAGATCAAGATGTAGCATGTGATATGGTTCTTCAATAGAGGATTCTGATTTACTCTGGAATGATGTCCTTCTTTGTTTTGCTTTTTGGCATGCATCATAGAGTCCATCAGGTGTATATAAGACATTAGGTAATCCTCTTACTAACTCTTTCTTAACCAACTCATTGATGTTGCTGAAGTTGAGATGAGAAAGATTCTTGTGCCAATTCCAACTTTCATCTACTGAAGCTTTACTGATGAAACATGTAGGGGAGCCATCAGTATCTGAGAGAATGTTGGCTTCATATATGTTACCATGCCTGTAGCCAGTTAGTGCTATCTTCCCTGTTGCTTTACTGACTACTTCACAATGTGTGGAATAGAAATTGACATGATAACCTCTGTCAGTGATTTGACTAATACTCAACAAGTTGTGTTTTAGTCCCTTCACTAGAGCTACTTTTTCAATGATGACATTTCCAATGATTATATTGCCATATCCCAAGGTTTGTCCAATGTTGCCATCTCCATAAGACACAGTTGGGCCAGCTTTTTCCTCATATTCTGATAACAGGGCTTTGTTTCCAGTCATGTGCACAGAACATCCACTATCCATGACTAACACATTTTTCTTTTTACCCTGCATCAGAATAGAAACACACTAGTTAGAACACTTAGGAACCCATACATGTTGGGTTCCTTTCTCATGCAATTTATTAATTTTAACAGCAGAAGACTTTTTGACTTTAGCAGTCCTGACAGGATTTACTCCATCAGGATTTGCTTTGTCAATATCAGTATTAACAAAAGCATGCTTCATTATGACATTTTCAGTTCTATCAGACTTTGTACTACTTTCAAACTTAGGCAATGGATCATAAAAGTTATAGTACAAATCATGATACTCTTTACATGTATAAATAGAATGCCATACACTACCACAATGAAAACAGGACTTCTGCGGTTTATAGAGTACTGATCTATTCCTAACATCAGACTTAGGAATATCAGTAATCTTCTTCTTACTCTTCTTACAATCAATAGCAAGATGATTAGAGTTACCACAGTTAAAACAACACTTTCTAGGTGCATTTGGGATATACTTATAACCATTCTCTTTATTGATCCCAATTTTACCATTCCTGTTTCTCTTAACAGTAGCTTCCTTTTTCTTATCTGTAACCTTACAGATTTTATCTTTAAGCTGTTTCTGAGACAATAGACCTACATTCTTAGTGACTTTGTTCATGACAGGTTTAGACTTTATAATTTTAATTCCTTGAGTAGAAGAAGATCCCTTTTCAAAAGTAAAATTGGAATCCTTACCAAAAACAAAATTAACAGGAGTAATCTTAGATTTGGTTGAGTCTATAACATGTCTATAGGTCTTTGGACTGACTGTCTCATCAATGACAATTTTCTCTGCTAATTTCTTATCTTCATCTGACTTATATCCGAGACACTCTTTCCAATTCTTAGAGGTATTAATCTCATGAAATTTCCTACCAGAGTCTGTCCAGGTTCTGATTTTCTCATTAGCAAATTCAAGTTCTTTTTCAAGGGAAGTACATTTAGATGTCATCTCTAAGTGCATGTGCTTAACATTATCACATTCTTTTTGTACTTCTTGCATACGAGAAAATTCAGCTTCTAATATCTCATTCCTTTTTCTAAGGTCAGACATCTCAGATAAGATTCTAGTATTCTCAGCAGTTTGACTTCTAAAGCTAATATGTAATGACTTTAGAAAACGTCTTAACTCAGAAGCATTATCAGTATCAAAATCAAAGATAGTATTTAGTACCTTATCATCAGGAGCAGCAGTTACATCAGCATTGGCCATTAACGCATAATTGACTACCTCAGTATCAGATTCTGAGGAAGAGTCCATCCAATCCTTTCTTGATGTGATGAGTGCCTTTGTCTTGTTGCATTCAGAAGCAAAGTGACCCATACCATTACACTTGTAGCATCTAACCTTTGACTTGTCAAATTTGCTACTCTTGCTGTCCTTTTTGATATACTTGTCTTTGTCTGCTTTGAAGGTCTTTTTCTGAAAGTTGCCTTGTCTTCTATTCTTCCTGAACTTCATCCTTCTGAAGTTTCTGACAATCATAGCAACCATCTCTTCCATGTCTGAATCAGAAGATTCATCACCAGTATTGGCATCAGGATTGCCATCAGTATCTGATGAAGAGTCGTCAGGATCTGACTCAGCTACTCTTGCTTTCCTTCTAGAGACCTCCATAGCTTTCCCTTTTGATTTTGCTTCTACATTCAAAGCAATTGACTTTGCCTTGCTGCTTTTCTTGTTCTTTCTCTGTTGAACTTCAAGATCATGAGTTCTTAGCATCCCATAGATCTCATCAAGAGACACAATGTTTAGATCATATTGGTGTCTAATGATTGAGGTCTGAGTATCCCATTCTTCAGGTAAAGCTCTAAGAAATTTGGTGTTTGAATCTTCAGTTTCATATACTTTGTCAACTAAGGATAAGCTGTTCAATAGTGTCAGGAATCTGTCATATAGATCAGTAAGGCTCTCTTCAGGTCTTGCATCGAATTGTTCATATTCTTGAATCAAAAGAGCCCTTCTGTTTTTCTTGACAGATACAGATCCTTGGCACTGAGTTTCCAAAGTATCCCAGATTTCTTTTGAAGATTTGCATGCAATCACTCTGTTTGACATGACAGCATCAAGGCTATTATGCAAGATATTCTTTATCTTTGGTTCCCTGAGTACATGAGCTTTTTCTTCTGGAGTCCATTCAGCTTTAGCTTTGACCACATAATGTTCTGGTACTGTATCTGTTCGTTCTACGAACTTTGTTGGTATATATGGTCCATCACGAATCCTGTCCAAGTAGTCGGGATCCATAGCCTCCAGGTACATCAGCATCTTTACCCTCCATGTGGGATATTCTGATATCTTCAAGATGGGAATCTTCATGCTTTCATACTTGGTTGTCGACATCTTTAGATCATATCTGATTCAGAATTAAATCAGTTTGCTCTGATACCAATTGTTGCCCAGTAAATAACAATTGTAGAAGGGGGGTTGAATACAATTGTATAAGATTCTCGACTTTATATAACACAAATATGAAAGATCAATAATAATAACAATAACAGCTTTATTAACTTTGATATAAAACTGTTACAAACTCTCTTAAGAAATTCTGATATTCTTAAGAGCTGCTAGCTTACAAAAACTCTCTCAAGAAATTCTGTTCTTAAGAGCTTCTCTCCGATTATGTTCTCTCTCGAATGAATACATAAATCGAAACCAAAACTGTGTTTATATAGTGCACACAGCTTCTCTATCAATAACAAGATAAGTCCTAATCATAACAAAGATAGAAACATATCTTTAATCGATAGCTGCATTCTACAAACCAGGAACAAACTTCCATGTTTATCTAGACTCCAAATATAACTCGAAGTAGGAATCCTGATCATCTTCAAGTCCTGATGATCAAACCTGATCATAGTCTGAGTAGGAATCCTGATGATCAATAAGATACTGACGCTTGATCAAATACTGATGACCATGCAATACTGATGACGTCAGCAATCCTGATCAGTTGAGTCTAGCTTCTGACGATCATTGAATTCTGATCTAACATAGCCTCATCTTCAATCTCATCAATGTGCTTCTGAACAGTCTTGGGGAGGAATACTCTAGCATCCTGAAGATCCATCCATAAGTCTTTGCCAAATGCATGAGTTTTGAACTTCAATGTGCCATTAAAGTCTTTGAATCTACTTCCATGGTATGCATTCAGAGTTTTTCTCCTTGACTTATCCAGCTTTGAGTCTTCACCCTTTCTCATTTGAAGAATGCCCTCAATCTCAGAAGAGCATTGTTGTTCCAATGGATGAATTGATCCAATCACCAAGTAGAGTAAGTCTTTCATAGCACTGGTTTTAAGTTTATGAAAGCTTCACACTGGAATCTCTTCCCATATGAACTTGATTCTCAGAGGATTCTCAAGCATACAAGATTGGTAATTGGGTCCTTCACTCTCTACCTTGTTGGCTTCTCTGCTTTTGTTCAAGAATGCATCTTCCATATCTTCAGTGGTTTCTCTTCCTGTAGGGTTTGAAGATTCTTCATTACTCGGTTGGGATTGCACCTCTTCTTCAGGAGGATCATCTTCATACTCAGCTATTTCTTCTTCAGAATATTCGAGCAAATGAGCAATATCAGCATCATCATACATTGACCATTCCCCAAATTTCTGATAGAATTCTTCATCTCTCACAGCTTTGTATGCCAAAACATGGTTCATGACATTCTCAGGGACATTGTCATAACCTTGCATTAGATTGACCATCCTTACCAAGTAGAAGTAATCAATTCTCCTTGTTTCTATTCTTCTACTATATGAAAGAGTTTCTGATACATCATATGATGTTACCTCCATGGCAAAATCCTTTTTAACTCTCACAAATCTTGATGCATCAAACCAAAGAACATATTCAGTTGCTTCTTTGTTGCTATCCAACTTCACCTCGACATTCCTGATTTGTGCAGCTTCCTTTTCCAAAAGATCCAGAGAGCTGTAAAGTTTTGATTGGATAGGCTTCCTCAGTTTCCTGCCAAGTCCAGTAGCTTTCTCCTTTCCTGAGTACTTTTGTTTTCCTTTCCTTGCTTTTGTAGTCTCCTCAGGTTCAGGTTCCTGTCTAGAGAACCAAGCCTTAGCTAGGGATTTTGTCCTCTTTGGCTTGACAGTAGGCTTGAATCCATCCTTGACAGCATCTTTGTTGATAGTGTCCTCTATGACAGTATCTTTCTTGACAGTGTCTTCTGTGACAGCTTCTTTCATGACAGCTTCCTTGAGGACAGTATCTTCTGTGACAGCTTCTTTGGTGACAGTATCTTGCTCAGCATTTATACTGTCTATAGCACATCTTAAAATATTTGCCTCCAAAGCTTCAATCAATATAGACTCCTCTTCTTCTGTAACTCCAGCATCTTTCTTTTCTTGCACAGGAGCTTCTTCTTTATTTTCCTCCTGGGATTTAGATCCAACATTCCCAGAGGTGCTTCCACTAGCATTTCCTGCTTCTTCAGTTCCTCCACTACCATCCAACTCATCATCATCATCATCATAAGAAACATCATAGGAGCATCTTTCTCCTTGTTCAGCTTTGTTGGAGTTTGCTTTGGAGATCATCTTCTTCATAGTAGAACTCAGTTCCTGGTCCCTTTTCACCAGCAAGTCATAGATTGCTTTGACAGCAAGAACTCTTTCCTTGTTGGCTTTAGAGTCGAGAATCATGTTTAGCACCTTCAAGATTGAGCTTGACTCCATTGTTGAAGTGTCTCCTAGACTCATGTGTGCACATCTTCTGCTACCACTTTTAAGGGTACCTTCATAGTAGACACAGAATGGGTCGGTGTAGACTTCTGGGAGTTTCTCTACAATTAAATTCATCATTTGCAGATGTAAAATCTCATTGAAGGCTGTATGGTTTGCTGTGATTTTTTTCTTCATTACTGTTAGTACTCTTGCTGGAAGACCCTGCAACAGCTGCATAGTAATGAACATGGATATTCCAGTGTTTAAGTACACATCAATAGCCCACCTCCTTTCTTCATTGATCTTTACACATACACTGATGATTTTCTCTTTAAGCAAGGTTGAACAGTTACTCAACCTTCTGCTTAGCTCCTTCATAGCTCCCTCAACTATTCTGTAGAAGTCCTCATCATGATTCTTCAAGGTACTTTCCCTGTAGTCAACCATTAGGGCATTGGCATCTTCTTGGCTGAACTTTGTTCCTTCACTCCAAGTGTTTCCTGACAGGATATATTCTGGCATCTTGCCTTTCCCTTTTCCTGCCCTGTTATGTTCCTCATTTTCTCTCTATTGCCTTTCAAGAGCACTCTCCTTTGGAATTGGAGTTGGCTCTCTTATTGTTACAGGAGGTAGAATTGGGTTCTTGGAAGGAACATTCTCTTGCATTGCTTCCAGGGCTTCTTTGGACATTAGAACAGTCTCTCCAGCAATCTCATATTCAAAGAGGTTTTCAGCCTCTTGTACTTGATCCCCCTTACTTCCTAAAATCTCCTCTAGTTCCCCTTTTCTTCCTTGCAGACACTGATCTTCCTTTGGCTGCAGACTCCCCCTCACTCCTTGAAGCATTCTTAGTGACAGGCTCCCCCTGAGCAACACCCTGCTTGGGGACACCTTATGTTCCTGATCTTTCCCTTCCTGATTCTGCCCTTTGTGATTCTGATCTTGCCCTTTTCTCCCCCTTAGGTAAGTTGGCAGCACTAAGACTGGCAGATAGAACTTGAATGGCTTCTTGAATGGTAGAGAATCTAGAGGCCGCCATGGTAGACAAGCTGTCAAGTTTGGATTCCATGGACATACACATGTTCTCTAGAGCTTCCAGCCTAAAAGATGTAGAGGAGCCACCTGATCTTAACCTTCTTGGGGGTGAAGGAAAATATTGGGGCATGGAGGCTGTGGGGGTTCTCACACTCTCAGTGTTTTTCTGAGTGATCTCATCACTCCTCACAAAAGAACTCTCAAGGCCTATGGCCTGGATATGTGGGGACTCCCTCAAGTTCACGCTGGACATGCTCAAGTCCCTCACCTTTTGCCAGCTCATTTGGCTGCCTCTCATTTTTTATGCTCACCTCTCTTTTCTTTTATCTCTCTTTTCTTTTGCACACCCTCACTCATCCTAGATGCATGGGTATGAGCAATACTTACATGCAATGAAATCGATGGTTTAGAATGTACCTTTAAGAACCGAGATAGTGGCACATCATCATCAGAGACATCCTCAACTATGACAGCATCAAGATCAGGCTGTGAAGAGATGACAGGAGCTTTGCCAGGAATGTTACTGTCAGTTGAAATATTGACAGTAGGTGCCACTGCAACTTGGACAGCAGGTTTGGGTTTGACAGCAACTTCAACTGAGTCCTTGACAGCAGGGTCACCTGTGACAGCAACATTCACAGTGTCTTTGACAGCAACTTGGGTTGTGACAGCATCTTCCCGAAGGTAAGATGTTCCTTGGAGATTGAACAAAGTACTAGCTGTTTCACTTTCTAGCAGAGTTGTACCTTGCTCTTTCTTAGTGTTTGAAGGAGTGGTGTCCATCTCATTTTGAGAAATGGGTTCTTGTGGACCACTAGATGGGGGCTCATCCATGATTGGAGATGGATGATCAAAACCTGAAGGGTTGGGACTGTCCCCCTCTCTAGGTTGTGGAGAAGAAACAAATGAATGTGTAGAGAAGGAAGAAGGTGAAAGTGGAGAAGAGAATGATGGCTGCTTCTCAGATGGAACTTGAGAAGCATCAATAGGGGAAGTGAAATCCTCACTGTGTCCTGACTCCATGTGTGTTTCTGCAAGTGGAGGCTCCTCATAAGTTGGAACATGAGTTTGTGTAGGGAGGAGTGTATTTCCCTATTTTCCTCTACAGTCTTTTGAGAGACTGCAGGGTGGCTGATAATGGTTTTGGTCCTCTTAGCTCTCTTCTTCTTAGGCTCAGGAGGAACCATTGTGGGTTCTGTATGACTACCTTCCTTATTTGCTGCACTAGGTGCAGGAACTCCCTCTTGACTCTCAACACTACCACCAACACCAGTCTCTAGGGGTCTTTTTCTTGTTTCTTGTAAGGCTTGTCTCTGTACTTTGGGAAGTCTAGAGAACCTAGGCTGAATGTATGGGGTAGAATGAGGGTTAACTGAATTTGGGTCTAATCCAGCTTCATTATCAATAGTGAATGTGTCAAAACCAGAAGGTAATGGAAAATCAAGGTCAGTCACTTGATCAACCATGTGTTTGGTGAAACATAGTGGAATATGTGCATTTAAATTCTGTGAAGTGAGAGTTGTGTGAGTGTTTCTTTTCAGTACAGGGCACACCTCTAAACGAGGGGCATTCTCATCAAAGTCACATAAAGAATTAATGCATAACATTAGAAAGCGAGGATAGATGTTTACCTTCTTACCTATGGCAGCCTTGAGGTGTGCCATGAGTAGCTTTCCAACATCCACTTTGTACCCATGAACAAGAGAGTGAGTGAGCTTCTTTATGTAGGTGGGAATTCCATTCCATCCAGTGGTCTTGGTAGAGAACACTTTCACCATTGCATCAAATACCATGCTCCACTCCTTTCGGAGATACTTCCTGTCCATTTCACCAGAGGGGTACCATTTTGTTGTTCCCTCTTCAAGAATAGGTCCAGAGTACCCAATCTTCAAGAAGAGCTTCTTCAGGGTCTCATCACTAGCAAGCTCGGTATAAGTCTTTCCTGGTTCCAGCACAATTCCTAAGGCTGCATTGATGCCCTGAACATTTAGAGAGTAGTTGTGCTCTTTAATTTTGAACTGAATGGAGGAGATGTCACCATCTTCTTGAGCAACGGCTGTCTCCCAGAAATTTTCAATCATGTCTAGGTCAAGAACAGGAGTAGAGGTAATTGCATACCCAAGGTAGGACTTATTTAGGAAGTAAACAAGCCCTTTGAAACCCTCACCAGCATCACTTGGAGAGTAGATGCCAGCAAAGTTGGTTTGTGAAATTGATTGCTTGGGGGCCATTTTTGCTTGTGGAGAGAAGAGAGAAGGTAGGAGATGAATTGTTTGGAGAGAAGAGAAAGAAGAGTGTTGTGTTTGCTTTTTGAGAACAGTTGTATGTTTGATGAATTTAGAGGGAAGTTCAAGCGTTTAACTGACAAAGTAGAAAAGTAAAATCGTGTCTTAACCCAATTAACAGTCACGTGGGTTACTGGCTGATTTCTCTCTCCTCATGGAGGATGTGTGTCCAATTTTAACGGTCCACTACTTTGACAGTAACCTGTGCACTCAAAACAACCGTGTCAGTAACTTTGGTGTGATGACAGTATGTTTTGCGTGACAGAAACATTACGCGCAAAACATATTGTCATCGTTAAGTTCTCACATGACAATATCTTTTACAAGTCATGACAGAAGGTTGTTTACTGATGTCGAGAAGCTAGCTGTCAAATAACCATGACAACTACTTTTCTTGATGACAGCAACCTTTGCAGGAAAATAACAACTGTCAAGACTTTGTATTGAAACTGTTATGATTTATAACTTAACTGAAGAGACACCAGTTAAACATTTACAATATTTATTACTGATTCATCATTCATTCATAACAACATTCAACCAGTTAAGCAATTAACAACACATACATCAAATAAGAAGAAAATATAGAAGACAACTGATAAAATTTATTAATTGAAGGGGGGTTAAATTACTACAATTGGTGAGATTAACTATTTATTACAGTCTTTCTTAACCAATTCTAGAACTTCTGCCCTAACTTCCTCTTCAGAGGTTCCTTCTTCCTTGAGGAGTGTTTGAAGCTCCTTTTCCTCTTCTTGCACCTTAGCCTCCTCAGCGGCCTTGGCTGCAAGTTTTTTTCTTCTTCTTCATCGAGGGCATCCCACAACTCATCAAACAACGCTTCTAATTCTTCACTGTAGGGCCCACTTCCACAAGGCTTAGGCCTGTATTCGATTCCTACTTTGTTTTCCATTTTACCCTTTTTCTAAATGATTCACTAATATGGCCTAAGATTCATTTTATAGGCATACTAGGTTAAGAGGGATGCAAACGGTCAACAGTTTGGAGTACCCATACAACTACCACAGATTGCAATTAAGTGATGTCTACCACTAATTCAACAATCAAAGCAAAACTGACCAATTAAGGAGAATCCTTGACCAATTTCAGCAGTAAAAACCATGCAAGTTAATGTCATACAAGATCAAACTATCACATGTAAGACTAACACAAAATTCAATTCAACAAAGTCAAAGTAAACATGCTGTCGAAAACAGATAGAGACTTAATTAGACAATAACTTTATGATGACAACAACTTCTGGAGAGGTTACTGTCACAAGCTTCATTTGAATAACAGAATGAAAAACTAGTAAGTTAACATACCAGATTCAGCATTCCCAATTCACTTACCAACCTGTAAAAGGTTGCTTCATCCAGTGGTTTTGTAAAAATGTCTGCAAGTTGCTTTTCTGTGGGCACATAGATCAACTTCACAGTTCCTCTTTCAACATGCTCTCTTATGAAATGGTGTCTGATATCAATGTGCTTTGTCCTAGAGTATTTAACAGGATTGTCTGAGATGGCTATGGCACTAGTGTTATCACAGTAGATAGGGATATTATTTAACACTAAGCCATAATCCATCAGTTGATTCTTCATCCACAAGATTTGTGCACAGCAACTTCCAGCTGCAATGTATTCAGCTTGTGATGTTGAAGTAGAAAATGAGTGTTGTTTTTTACTGAACCAGGATACCAATCTTCCACCAATAAATTGACAGCTTCCTGTAGTACTCTTTCTGTCAATTCTGCACCCAGCATAGTCTAAATCAGAATACCCCACTAGTTCAAATCCAGTATATTTAGGATACCAAAGGCCTAGATTAGGAGTGCCCTTTAGATATCTAAAAATTCTCTTGATGGCTACTAAGTGTGACTCTTTTGGATCAGCCTGAAACCTTGAACAGAGACATGTAGCAAACATTATGTCAGGTCTGCTAGCAGTTAGATAGAGAAGTGATCCAACCATGCCCATGTATGCACTAGAGTCCACTTTATTCCCTTTGGAGTCTAGATCCAAACTTGTTGAAGTAGAGATGGGAGTCTTAGCAGGTGATGAATCTTCTAGGTTGAACTTCTTGAGAAGTTCCTTGACATACTTTGCTTGACAAATGAAGATTCCGTCATCTTTTTGAAGAACTTGTAAACCAGGGAAGAATGACAGTTCTCCCATCATGCTCATCTCATATTTGTTTCTCATTAGAGATGAAAACTTCTCACACAGCTTCTCATTTGATGAACCAAAGATGATATCATCAACATAAATTTGAACCAGAATGATGTCTTTGCCATGATGCTTGTAGAATAGAGTCTTATCTACTACACCTCTTGTAAACTGTTTTTCCAATAGAAAGGCAGAGAGGGTATCATACCATGCTCTTGGACCTTGTTTCAATCCATAAAGTGCCTTGAACAGTTTGTACACAAAATCATACATTTTAGCATCTTCAAAACCAGGTGGTTGTTCAACATACACTTCTTCTTCCAACTCTCCATTTAGAAAAGCACTTTTGACATCCATTTAGAACACCTTGAAGTTACAGTGTGCAGCAAATAGGGCTGAGCAGAACCGAACCAGAATCGAAAAACCGAACCGAATAGTATAATTTCGGTTCGGTTCGGTTCTGACCGAAAAGACCGAAATAAATATTGGTTCGGTTCTGTTCTTTCAAAAAATATTCGATCTGAACTGAATAGACCGAATTTTTTTAATTTAATATTTATATAATTTTTATAGATATAATATATTAATTTTATATGTATGTATATATTCAAAATTTTGCATGACTAATTTTTGTTTCGAGATTTGAAGTTTGAACTCTTATATTTACATTTCATACTTGTATTTCATTAGCTAATATTTTTATTTTTAGAAAAATCATTTTTTTTTGTTTTTTTTGAAATAAAAATTTTTTATTTGAAAAAATTTCGGTTCTTTTATGAAAGAACCGAACCGAATAGCATTATTTCGGTTCGGTTCGGTCCGAAAAAAAATGATAATTCGGTTCTCGGTCTATTCGGTTCGGTCCAGAACCGGACCGAACCGACCGAATGCTCAACCCTAGCAGCAAAGGCTTGAAAAATCCTGATAGCTTCAAGTCTGACAACAGGTGCAAATGTCTCATCATAGTCTATTCCTTCCTGTTGACAATAACCTTTAGCTACTAGCCTTGCCTTATTTCTAGTTACATTTCCATTTTCATCTAGTTTGTTTCTGAAAACCCACTTTGTCTCAATAACTGATTTTCCTTTAGGTCTTGGAACCAATTTCCACACATTGTTCCTTTCAAACTGGTTGAGTTCCTCTTGCATAGCAATCACCCAATCAGAATCCAACAATGCTTCATCAATAGCTTTAGGCTCTATTTGAGAAAGGAAACAGGAAAACATGTTGTCAGCAGAAATATTGTTCCTGGTCCTCACCCCAGAAGTAAGATCTCCAATAATTAAATCATTTGTGTGATCCTTGTTCCACCTTGTTGTTCTGGGCAAGCTTCTTGTTTGATCTGAAACAGTAGCCTCAGTTTGAGGAACTGAGTCTTCACCAGGGCAATTGTCTCCACCATTTTCTTCAATGTCTCCAGAGTCACCATCAATTTGAGTATTTCCTGTGATAGTCTGTGACTGGACTGGAGTTTGATTAGCATCAACTTCAATGACGGCATCCTTTTCTGTTTCAACAGTTTGAGTGAAAGTAGGTTCTTCATCAACAATTTCTTCTTCCTCCAAGTATCTTTGATTCTCAAATCTAAGAATTTGCATTTGACCTTCTTCATGCAATCCAGGAAACTTGGTTTCATCAAATGTGACATTCACACTTTCATCTATGATTCTGTGTTCCAAGAGATAGACTCTGTAAGTAGTCCTTTCTAGAGCATACCCCATGAAAATACCTTCATAAGCTTTGGTGTCAAATTTCCCTTTCTTTTCATGGTTGTCTTTCATCATGAAACATTTGCTTCCAAACACATGAAAATACTTTACAGTAGGTTTCTTTCCATTGAGCAGATAGTAAGGAGTGTTCCCATGAGTCTTGTTGATCAGGGTTCTGTTCTGTGTGTAACAGGCTGTGTTGATAGCTTCTGCCCAGAAGTATGTAGGTAACTTTGCATCATGTAGCATAGTTCTGGCAGCTTCAATGGGAGTCTTGTTCTTCCTTTCTACAACTCCATTCTGCTGAGGGGTCCTTGCAGCAGAAAATTGTTGTATAATTCCTTCATCTTTACAGAAATTACCAAGAGTGGCATTTCTGAACTCAGTCCCATTGTCACTTCTCAACATTTGAACTTTGGCATTTGGAGCTCTTTCAAGAACTCTTAAGTGATCAATGATGACTTGAGCAGCTTCATCTTTTGATTCTAGATACTTCAACCAAGTATACCTAGAATAATCATCCACCATAACTAATGCATATCTCTTCTTGGCTAATGATGGAACATTGACTGGTCCAAAGAGATCCATGTGAATTAGTTTGAGTGGTTCAGTGTTGGTGTTGACTTGCTTTGACCTGTGCACAGCTTTCTTCAATTTTCCCATTTGACAGTCCTCACACAGTCCTTCTTGACAGAATTCCTGTTGAGGTAGTCCTCTCACTAGTTCCTTCTTCATCGGCATATTCATTGTCTTGAAGTTGAGGTGTGAGAGTTTCCTGTGCCAAAGCATACTGTCACCAACAGTAACTTTACTGTAAAAATAGTAAATCTTCTCCTTCTTTGTTGAGCTTAGGTCAGCAACAAACAAGCTTCCTTTTCTTACCCCTTTCAAAGAGAGGCTTCCATCCTTCTTGTGATAGATGTTGCACACCATCATGTCAAAGTCAACCTTGAATCTCCTGTCACTGAATTGGCTGACACTGAGCAGGTTGTGCTTCAATCCATCAACAAGTGCAATATCATTAATGACAACATTTCCAATTTCCAAACAGCCATATCCCACTGTGTAACCCTTGCTGTTGTCTCCAAAGGTTATGATTGGGCCAGCTTTCTCTACAAATTGTGATAGCAGAGGTTTATCACCAGTCATGTGTCTAGAGCAGCCACTGTCAATGATCCATATGACCTGCTCTTTGTTCTTACCCTGCAAAACAAAATGTATTTAAGAGGCATATGGTACCCAATCCTTGTTGGGTCCAGTTACTTCAGTATCACAAGCATAATCAACATTTTCAACTTTAATCATCACATCAGGAATCTTCTGTTGGACTCCTTTCTTCACCCACTTATCTTTAGAATTAGACCTGGTCTTCTTCTTAGTGGATGAGGCCTTCTTACTGTTTTCAGTAGGCTCAGAAGTCTCAACAGTTTGCATATAGAGACATGGTTCAGTAGATGAAATAGGCAAATTGAAACAAGTACTCATGGCAGTCACTTTACAAGGCATACAGTCAACATTATTGCAGACTACCATAGATCTATGCATAATGGGGGTTCTGTGTAAGTTACCATTTATCATGGTCACATTGTTCTTGACCTCCTTTGGTTTCTTACAAACATGAGTTAAGTGATATGAAGAGCCACAATTATTGCATAGTTTTTTAGGAGCATTAGCATTGCCATTTCCTAAATTACCATTCCTGTTTCTAGACTTGTAGGTGATTGTGTCAATAGGATGTTCTGAAGTTGCTTTCGAGCCTTTCTTGACAGTACCTTTCACACCTTCTGTCATGACAGTAGCTTTGGAAGTCACTGTCTTTGAGGCTCTCTTGACAGTACCTTTGGAAGCTACTGTCTTGCCATTATTGACAGCATCTTTAGAACATTCTGTCAGGTTGTGTGGGGAAGTTACTGTCTTGGGGATTGTGACAGCATCTATTCCATCAACTGTTGTAATGTCAATACCTTCATCCTCATCATCAAGTTGTTGCTTGATGAGCATGGTTTCCTCATCAAACTCAAGTTCAGAAGGCTTAAAAATGGGTTTGTTGATCTTCTTGAGAACATGAGGTTTGACAGAAGCATCAGTTGAATAATCCTGACTAACAATTTCCCTACTAGGTCTTTTGCCATACTCAAAACATATCCCTACTTTTTGATCCTCTGTGTGTTTCTCATGATAATCCTGAAGTTGTTTGGATGAGTTTCTATAGGCTTTAATCTTGAATTCATTTTCACTAATTTCTTTCCTTAGAAACTCCTCAATTTCTTTAGCACATACTAATTCATTTTTAAGTTTAGCATTCTCATGTGTTAAAGATTCTAAACGACTAGTCTTCAACAAAAGCAAATCGTTTTCAGAAGTGAGTGTTTCATTCAATTTAGTTAACCTGGCAATTTCTTCATTAGCTACAGTTAGACTAGTGTGAACATTGAACATTTCTGCACTCAATTCCTCAACAGTTTGTTTGTATTCATCTTTAGACATATCAAGTAAGACAAGTGAGGGTACCTGACTTGGAGAGCTAGAGGTGGCCTCATCAGATTTAGCCATGAGGGCTAGATTCACATATTCCTCTTCCTCTTCATCATCAGAATCATCCCAGCACTTTCCTTCAGCCATATAGGCCTTTCCCTGTCCTTTATTGAAATGTCCACTTGACCCTTTATCCATCCTCTGATTCTGCTTTGGTCTTCTGCAATCAGTGGCAAAATGACCAAGCTCATTGCAGTTGTAACACCTGAACTTGGATCTATCCACGATCCCTGTTTTGTAACCACCTCTTGTGGCACCACCTTCAACCTTGGAAGAATTCCCTCTGCTGAACCTTGATGTTTGACCTTGAGGCTTAAATGGCTTGTTTCTCTTGAATCTTATGTTCTTGAATTTCTTAGCCATGTAAGCCATAGTTGGATTATCCATCTTCACCATTTCTTCTAGGGAGTAGAAATCTTCATCTTCAACATCAGTTATCTACGGTACAACTTTCTCCTCATCATCCACAACCTCTTCAATCTTAAGAGTAGGTACTGGAGCAGGTTGTGTGATTTGAGTTTCTTCACTAGGTTGAGTGATTCTTGGCACATGAGCCACGAGAGCACCTGACATATTAGCCATCTTTCCTCTGGATCCAGCTAGAATAGCTCTTTTCTGGAAAAACTCTAGCTCATATGATTTAAGCACACCATATAAAGTTTCAAGAGAAATATTGTTTAGATTTATTCCCTCTCTTATGGCAGTGACTTTGTGCTCAAGATGCTCAGGAAGTGTGAGTAAGAACTTGACATTTAAGCTCCTTCCTATCATAGTACTTGCCATGAATCTGTAGCTCAGTCATCAGTTTACTAAACCTCTCAAACATTGTTTTTAGGTCTTCTCCTGACTTTGCCATAAAGGCTTCATACTGTGAGATAAGAATCTGTCTCTAATTGTCTTTCACTTCTTCACTTCCTTCACATAGCAGCTCGATCTTGTTCCACATGTCCTTGGCTGATGTGCACCCAATGACATTCCCACACATGGCTTTGTCCAAAGTGAGAGCATCCAGTAGGATGAGTTGCAAGTAATCATCCAAGGCTACCTTCTCTTTTTCTGGCTCCAGATACTCTGAAGGTAATTTGTTGACCCAGTAGGCTGGAACAAGAACACCATCCACGGTTGAGTCTTCAATTTCTTTTTGTGGTACGAAGGGACCATTCTGGAGGATACCCAAGTATAATGGATTTGAAGCTTTGATAAACAACATGATTTTTCTTTTCCATACATTGTAGTTCTCCTTATCAAAAGCAGGAATCTTTATGCTACTTGACTTCTGCATACTTGTCATGATCTCAGATTTGTAGAATAATCTGTCTGCTCTGATACCAGTTGTTGGTCCTTGACTATTGCAGAAGGGGGGGTTGAATGCAATACTGATAAATCTCAATCTACGTTTCAACAACAAAAACTAAGATTAAGGATTATTAGTTTATCGAATGCAAACACAAGTAGACACACGAGTAATTCTCACAAAATAAATGTTTTATTTATTTTGCAATGGGTTGCTACAACCTCAAGAAAATGTTTGTTTTCTTGAGCTTCGGTTTCTCGAGTGATTACAGAGAATGGATTGAGCGATAGACTAAGTAGGCTAAACCTATCACTATCAACACGGGTCTTGTGAAGCTGCTGTCATTTTCATGTGGCGGCTTCTTACAAATTGCCTACCCGTGATTCTTTCCTAAATTTCTATACAAACAGCTTATTAGTACATAGCAAAGCAATCTAGAAACATTCTATTTTAAGCTAACACAATTCAGTAGATGTAGATTTGTCATACTCTGGAATTGGTGAGATTTGTCATGTGATCTCTCAAGCTTCGGTCGTAGTCTTGCAGACCTGTTACAGTGTTGGGATACTGCAACACGCCTGTTTCTTGAACATCCAAACTGTCACAAGTTTGACTGGGTTGTTCCCCAATACAAATGTTATCCCTTCATGACAGTATCCTGATGGCTGAGCTTGTTGTCACATGAATGCGCTTTTGGTGACAGTAAGAAATCCCCGCATAAGGTGCTGTCAGGATTTCCAAGCTTGCTGTCAGGCTAAGGTAAAGTTGTTGTCTGAGGGCTTCCGCCAATGTTGCTGTCAGAGTGAATGTACTGTCGTGACTTGCAACATGATGTCTTCAAGTAACCTTACTATCAATGCTGTGACAGTAATATTTATTCTTGTTGTTCATCTTGAGCACTTCTTGAGGCTTGAACAAATAAATGAACTTCTACCAAGATGTACTAGAATCTTATTTGCAGCAAACAAAAACGGTTACATAGACATACTCTGGCTGTGACAGTATGTTCATACTTAATAAAATTAAGTACATAAAATATCTAGTTAGGTTGTCTCATAGCTATCACCCATAAATCCTAACAGTATTACTAATAGTTGTCATGTTAGTTTACAATTTTTTTGCGGGATAGAATAGATACTGGGTGTTCTAGATGAGTTTTAGAACATTGTAATCCTAAATTTTCTTTCAATTCTTCAAGATGTTACATTCTGGAGAGTAAGTTTTATTACTGATTTTGATCAAAAGCCTTCGTAAATCTTCTAATACTCTACTTAGGTCTTGCGCTTTCAGTTCTTAAAACTTTCTTTCTAACTCGTTCATATCTTTTCTTGCAATTTGTTGATTTTAAGCATTCTTTTCATTTGTTTCGCTTCCTCAATCTTTCAGACTTTCAAAACATCGAATAATTCAGTGCCAAGTAATTATCCCAAATGCAACAACTTGGGTAATCCACAAACCCACCCCAAGTTCCCAAAAAATCATGATTTGTTGGTGCAATTTATAGTAATACTTTGTCTTATAAACTGAACTAAAGTCCCAACTCTTCTCGATTTTGAGACTCGAGTGGTACAAACTCCCCCACTTAAACTCTTGACAACATCGTTAGATCTGAACGGATAGCTCATAGGTCCAAGATCGTACATCTCTAGCGATTGTGAGATAATACTGGCTAGTTTATGTCCCCACCTCTGGACCTCAGTCCATTGTGAAATAATACCACCAGTCTTCGTGTCCCCACCTCCAGCAACTTCACGAATCAACCGACGACCAATTGGCCCAAATGCAATAACGTGGGCAATCCACAAACCCACCACATGTCTCCAAAAGATCATGATTGTTGGTGCACTTAGTAGTTGTACTTTGTCATATAAACTGTACTAAAACCCCCACATTTCTCGATGTGAGACTCAGGTGTTACAATATGTTTTAATTTAATAATATTTCAATCTATTATCAATATTAGTTCTTTATATATATATTAAAATAATTTTCAAATACAATAATTTTTTTTATTTTACAACTAAAATTTTAAAACATAATTATGTTTTAATGACCTTGGTATGTCTAACTGATAATAATATTAACATTCGTGAACTATTATTTGCTATTATAACTTCAATTCTCGTATTTTGTTGCATGAACCCGTGCAAGGCACGGTCATTTTCTAGTGATTAAAATAAAATTTTATTCTTTGCTATTTAAATATTATATTTAGATATATTTGTACATATTTTGTTCATCTCGTTATAATATACTTACTTTAATTTATATAGATAATTTGATTGATCGGGACCTATGATTTTAAATAACCCGGGGTTTATAATGTGATCGATCCGATCATAATATTTTTGTATGCTATATAATATCTTGTCTTCTAAAATTTGTTAACTGGACTATATTTTTTATCTATTTATTTTTTACACAAATTAGTATCACCAAGTATTTTTCCAACCCAAATTTATGTGTTTATATTGTCTAACCTTTTCAACATGACCATATAATTCGTTTAATTTTTTTGTTGTACTATCTATTTATTTTTATTATCTCATCTTTTAAATTATTTTAATTCAAAACAAATAGTTTTCATATGTTATATATATGTATATATTAATCCAATTCCAAATAACTAATTATTTTCTTCCATAAAATGACATTAAAATTCATGTGATAATAATTAAAAATGTCTCATATACACAATGCATCCAATCTAATTATAAATCTACTCACTTTTATTATATCTATCTATTTATATTGTATTATTAAAACCGAAATATTGAAAGTTTTGTAGTCAGTCGGTACGGTACTCGTATTTTGGTATTTGCACTTTAGTTCTTTTGTTTTTACAACTTAACCTTAATTTATTAAAAACAATGATTCTGATCAAAATATAATGTAGTCGGTCGGTTAGAATGATACTCATATTTTGATATTTGCACTTTAATCCCTTTACTTTTGCAACTTGACCTTGATTTATTAAAAACAATAATTTTAATTAAAATATATTTTTTAAATACTGTTAAACACAAAATTCTTGAAACACAATTTAAACATGCTCAAACACAAACACAAACACATACGTCAATTCAACATCGAGTTCAACAATCACATAAAACTATTTAAATTTAAGTTCATCTTCGTTAAAAAAAGTATAAATATAAAATAAATTATTAAAATACATATAAGATAACAAATTTAAAAGTCATTTTTGCATTGTACCGGCCCTATGCTTGTATACATAAGAACAATATTCATAAATATCGTGTATACATTTTATTGATATGTGCTATATAATAATGTTTATTGTAGAGATAGACATTCACCCCTTCCGCCCAACCCCGATCCATTCTCTGCCCTGTTTCGGGTGGATAATTGAGAACTTTTTTGGCGATCGGGAAAAAATATGTAAAAATTTCGGGGATCGGGACGGGGTCAGGGATTAGTGTCTCTCTGACATGCTTCTCGGTCCCCAATTTCTATATTTAACAAAAATATTATATATTTTTATGTATATTAAATAAATTATTGTGAATAAATATGATTTGTATATATTCTTATAGTTTAAACTTTTAATCCATAGTTTTCACGTGTAGAATACAATTAAATTACAATAATATTTATTTTATCTCTTATTTTAAATAAATATTAATTTGAATTAATATTTAAAATATTAAATTAAATTCAAAATATAAATTATATATCATGATTTATCAAACTAATTTTATTATAAAATTTTAAAGAGATTTTATAGAAATTAATAAGTATGATTTAATAATTTAAATATATTGTATAGTACAGGAAAAGTTAGACCATTATATAAGAAAATAGAATATATTATAGTTAAAGTTACATAACCGAAATATTTATTTTAAACTAAAGGAAAGATAAAAATACACCACGCTTAATATTGTTTTTGAAACTTAATATAAAAAATTTATAAGATTGGTAGTATATAGTTTTGTATGATATTTTAATAATTAAAAAATAAATATTATAAATATCCTTTGCAAACATACTCTAAAAAAGAATTTAAAAAATAAAATTTAATAAATATTATAAATCACCTTGATTTTTACTTAAAAGTTTAAATAATAATTAATATAGGATTAAGAATGATGTGAGGTTTATGTAATGTGATTTTTCACTTAAAATCAAAAAAGTCATGTACCTCAATGGTTATAAGAATGATTTCCTTAGGGAAGGTCAGATGTTCGATTTTGCACAAAAACATTATTTACTCTTTTTTTAGATAAGAGAGTAGTGGCATGCCATGTAATTTCAAAATATAAAAGGGTAAAATTATAATTTCACAGGCGTTTTATTTTCTTTTTTTACCCTTGTGTTCTTCTATTATATATAGAAGATATATATATATATATATATATATATATATATATATATATATATATATATATATATATATATATATATATATATATATATATATATATATATATATATATATATATATATAGGAGGAGGTTCAAAAGAGACCATACCTTAGCAAGAGAACAAGAGACCCTTAAAAATTACCATTGATTTCTTTTTGATCTTATGGTCTAGATTTAATCTGAATTAGCTAGTATTTAAATGATTTTATACTATAAGGTTAGTATATTGAAATTAAAAATACAACATAAATATACGTATATGTACAGAATCATAACCTGGTTTAGAAAGATTTGGTAATATATGCTATACACTTGCCATATATAAGCTATCAATCAACTTTTGTAATTGTTTATTATTCATTTATTTTGATTAAGCATCATTACAAGGTCAGATTATACTCTCTCGTCATCATAACACACAGAGTTGCAAAACTGTTTGATGGACCCTATTTTGGAGAACGAGTTAGGTTTTCTTTATACTATTTTGTTGCGGTATCTATTTGCATAGTTTATGGATGTATATGTTAAAAACTTTTATTGTATTGGAATCCATTGAACTTTTCTTAGTGAGGCCCCTGTGAACTATGATATTACAGATTAAATGGATATGCTTGATCATTTACAATGAGGTTGCAAATAAGGATGTTTTTTAATTTGTTAGAAACCTTCTCCTAGAGGAAAAAAAACCATCCCCTAAACGCGTGTTCTACACCAAGGTTCTCAACCTTTTGTTCTTGTATATTTTATATTCTTAAATTAATGTGAATTTTGTATTGCAATAACAACGTTTCTTATGTTAATACAGTACTTTTCCATTTTTAAGAATCTGTTTGGCTATTTGTTTTGGAAGTATATGCAATCATACTTTAACTCAAATAAAATCATTCCACAATTAAAGGCTCTAAAAATATTTTATTTTAATATTTGAATTACTTCAATATTTAATGTGATAACACTTACCTTAGTAGTTGTATGAACAATTTCTAGCTTATAACACGAATATTTTGAAGTAATTATTGCAAATATGTATCATAAATATTCCTTTGACCTAATATTTTTGTTTTCAAAATTAATATGCTCAATATCTTTATCATTAAACACATAAAATTCAGCAGAATCTTTATGTTCTAATTTTTGTGCATATCATAGTCCACTGAGGGAATGAAAAAAGACACGACCAAAAAATTCCAAAAATTAAAAATGAGTTTTTCTTACGTATGCATTTTGTACTAGTGTAAATAATGAATTTACTTGAAATTAAGATTCGTTAATGTGTTTCGAATAATTATCAAAATCAAGACTAGAATTTTAAAAATATTAACGATCATAAACATATTAGTATAGAACACTAAGATTCATTAAAACAAATCCAAATTATCATTTTAATTTCATTGAAGTGTTGCTTTGAAACATTTAAGAGAATCTTCTCTCGTCATATAAATGACACGAGAATGTTATTTCAAATCATTAATATTTTTTAGTAAAACACTAAACAGACTCTTGTGTGATTGTAAAAATAATTTATTTACATAAGTAATTTCTTTAATTAATTAAAATATTTTTTCACTGAAACACTTACGAGAATTCATGTAAAACATTGACTGAATATATAAATGAACGGTAAAATAACATTATTGAACATAGAAATACTTTTAAAAAAATTATCTCGTCGTAGAAATGACACATGAATGTTATTTAATTTTTTTTAATAAAACACTTAAGAGAATCCATGTAAAACACATACACAAAAGTTTAAACAACAAACATATTTTTTTATATTTTATTTTTTTGAAAAATATATAGGCCTAATATAAATTTTTAGAAAATATGTCAACATAATAAAAATTTTGTAAAACATAAAAATTATACTAATTATAAAATACTTTTTTTGTAAAATTTAATGGGATATAGTTTAATTTTATAACACAACAACACTTTGAGAAACAAAAAAAAATACTAAAACAACTAATCAAAATTGTGTGAAACCCATAATATAATCTTGTCTCGCAATAGAAATAATACAAAAGAGTGTTATTTAAGAGAATCTTGTCTCGTCATATAAATGACACAATAATTTTATTTCAAATCATTAATATTTTTTAGTGAAACACTTAAGAGAATATCGTGTGGTAGTAAAAATAATTTATTTGCATAAGTAATTTTTTTAAAATAATTAAAATATTTGTTTTACCGAAACACTTAGGGGAATCCATGTAACATTGAGCAAATATATAAAACAAATAGTAAAAATAATATTATTAAACTTATTAAATACTTAAAAAAATTGTCTCGCCATAGAGATGACAAATGAATGTTATTTTTAATAATTAATAATTTTTTTAATAAAGCGCTTAAGAGAATCCATATAAAGCACACACACAAAACTTTAAATAAAAACGTAATTTTTCTATATTTTATTTTCTTTGGAAAATATATCGGCCTAATATAAATTTTTTAAAAATATGCCAACATAATAAATTTTTTGTAAAAAATAAAACATTATACTAATTATAAATATTTTTGTTGTAAAATTTAAAGTATAATTTTATAACATAACAATACTTAGGGAATACAAAAGATACTAAAACAATTAATCAAAATTATGTGAAACACTTAACAAAATCTTGTCTCAAATAATACAAAAGAGTGTTACTTAAGATAATTTTGTTTCGTGTATAAATGACACAAGAATGTTATTTCAAATCACTAATATTTTTTTAGTGAATCACTTAAGAGAATTGTGTGTGGTCGTAAAAATAATTTACTTACATAAGTAATTTCTTTTAAATAATTAAAATATTTTTTATTGAAACACTTAGGAGAATACATGTAAAACATTGGACGAATATATAAAAAATTGGTAAAATTTTATTTTTTAATAAAACACTTAAGAGAATCCATGTAAAACATATGCACAAACGTTTAAATAACAAACATATTTTGTTTATATTTTATTCTTTTGAAAAATATATAGGCCTAATATAAATTTTTAAAAAATATGTCAACATAATAAAAATTTTGTAAAACATAAAAATTATACTAATTATAAAATACTTTTTTGTAAAATTTAATGGGGTATAGTATAATTTTATAACACAACAACACTTTGAGAAACCAAAAAAAATACTAAAACAACTAATCAAAATTGCGTGAAACACTTAATATAATCTTGTGTAGAAATAATACAAAAGAGTGTTATTTAAGAGAATCTTTTATCGTCATATAAATGACACAATAATTTTATTTCAAATCATTAATATTGTTTTAGTGAAACACATAAGAGAATCTCGTAAAAATAATTTATTTGCATAAGTAATTTCTTTTCAATAATTAAAATATTTTTTTTACTGAAACACTTAGGGGAATCCATGTAACATTGAGCAAATATATAAAAACAAATAGTAAAATAATATTATTAAACTTATTAAATACTTAAAAAAATTGTCTCACCATAGAGATGACAAATGAATGTTATTTTTAAAAATTAATATTTTTTTAATAAAGTAAGAGAATCCATATAAAGCGCACACACACAAAAGTTTAAATAAAAAACAGAATTTTTCTATATTTTATTTTCTTTGGAAAATATATCGGCTTAATATAATTTTTTTTTAAAATATGCCAACATAATAAAATTTTTGTAAAACATAAAACATTATACTAATTATAAATATTTTTGTTGTAAAATTTAAAGTATAATTTTATAACATAACAATACTTATGGAATACAAAAGATACTAAAACAACTAATCAAAATTATGTGAAACACTTAACAAAATCTCGTCTCAAATAATACAAAAGAGTGTTATTTAAGATAATTTTGTTTCGTCGTATAAATTACACAAGAATGTTATTTCAAATCACTAATATATTTTTTAGTGAATCACTTAAGAGAATTGTGTGTGGTCGTAAAAATAATTTACTTACATAAGTAATTTCTTTTAAATAATTAAAATATTTTTTTATTGAAACACTTAGGAGAATACATGTAAAACATTGGGCGAATATATAAAAAATAAAATTTTATTTTTTAATAAAACACTTAAGAAAATCCATGTAAAACACATACACAAAAGTTTAAATAACAAAGGAGAATACATGTAAAACATTGGGCAAATATATAAAAAATTGATAAAAATATTATTATTATTAAACTTATGAAATACTTGAAAAAATTTGTCTCATCGTAGAAATGACACATGCATATTTTTTAAATAATTAATATATTTTTTAATAAAACACTTAAGAGAATCCATATAAAACATATACACAAATATTTAAAGAAAAAACATAATTTTTTTATATTTTATTTTCTTTGAAAAATATATCAGCCTAATATAAATTTTGAAACAATATGTCAACATAATAAAATATTTGTAAAACATAAAATATCATACTAATTATAAATATTTTTTGTAAAATTTAATGGGGTTTAGTATAATTTTATAACACAACAACACTTAGTGAATTAAAAAAAAACTAAAATCAACTAATCAAAATTGTGTGAAACACTTAATAGAATTTTGTATAGTAGTAGAAATAATACAAAAGAGTGTTATTTTAAATAATTAATATTTTTGAAAATAACAATTTAAGATAATCTTGTAGAACAAAAATATTTGCCAAGTACGCTTTTTTGAATAATTAATATATTTTTTAATAAAATACTTAAGAGAATTCATATTGAAGCACAAGCAAAATATGTTTAAGGAAATTTCAGTAGAAATTGACAAAATTTACTGTGAAGCATATTAATGAATCTTTCGATAAAAACACCTTATAGAATTTTTTGTGAACCATTATATAAAGTGTTTTCTAAATGAAATTTTTCTATTTAAAATTGAATCCTTAAGAGAATCTTAAGTTCCAATTTTAATGAATCGTTAATAAACTCTCTAGGTATTCTGAATTTTGTATAGCATTATAAAGTTTTTCTATGTCTTCTGTTAAGGTGCTTGGCTTTGTAGTTGTCCAAACCAAATAGTAAAAGCTTTAATCAGAATCAAAATATCTTAACCACTTCATTTCTTAGAAAACATAATAAAATGTGGCTCACAATTTCCGGAACACTGAAAAAAGACAATGCTTTTGGAGTCTTTGAAATGGGGACGCTAACATTTTATAAATTCCCGTCACCTTTAACTCATGAACACATGATTCAAAACCAAAAATTATTGGATCAAATCAACAGCCTCAATGAACCAAAAATAAAATAAAATCAACGGCTTTGATAAAATTTGAACCAACATCATGCCACCAATATGATAACATTAACATGTCAAATAAGACTGAACCCCATTATCAATTTGGACATTACCACAAAGATCATTTTAAATAAAGCATTGAGAAACAAGAAAGAATTGTGAAACAAGCTAAGCAAACAGTGGTCTTAGCAACTATCATAATCAGCAACAAATATCACATAAATATTTCACGGTAAATCTAGCCATAGTTAGAAAAGAAATCTGCATTTTTTAAACAATGACTTTAAGAACACTAGATTTCACCAAGATCAACCCGATTACTATAGTCAGGAATACTAGAGACTTGTCATTCTCAAGAACACATCAGTCAAAAGGCCATTATTGATTCTCAATAAGAGGCATGAACGACAATTTTGTTATTGAACTTGATCTTTTCTGAAAAATAACAATACTTTTATACCACTGTTGATTATAAGAACACATACATGAACTTAAAAATATATAAAGAAAGACGAATAAAAAAATGCAACAAGTATTAGATAACTTTTCAGAATCGTGTAACATACAAAAATTGTTTAATTTTAAACTATTACCCATTGGTATTGTCGTTTCTAGTTGTTTTGTTTGTCCATCAACAAGAAGCGGTGCAAGGTGGTTGCTAAGAATCCAAATCAAAGTAAATTCTTTCAAATTAAATTATAATAGTGAACCAAATCCAGTATCAGTAACTCATTCTGATCCTCCGTCGAAGAAGATATCACATCTGACAACATATGTGGTTGAAACCTGTGGTTGAAACCTTACAATCAAATGTTCTTGTAAGTATTCTTGTAAGTTCTGCAGAAAAAAAAGTAGTTCAAAATGTTTAACTCTTACCAAATGCAAAAAAAATTACATCATTGTATAGTTTTTCTCCTCCATTTTCTTCCCGGGTATGCTTCTAAGTTTTTTGTAGCGACGTACAATTGGAAAATTGTATTGTTCATGATATTTGTGTCATGACATTCTTTCCAAATTAAGAAAAGATTTTAAAGATTGTGTTCTATAATCAAATCATAATTTAAAGATTCTTTCCTTTTCTAAAACAAAATACTATACGTATAATACTTGATGGTGAATTCCAAATGACCTTAATCATTCTAATTTATTACAATACTGCAATTATGTCTTGTATAATGAAATTAAAATGAAATTTAATTAATGGATGGTCTAGATTTAGTCTCTTGGGTCTCTTGATAGAGAGGGTCTTCCTAGAACCTTACCCTATATGTAAGCAAACAAATATATATAGAGAAGATAAAATATAACTATTGAAATATATATGTAAGCAAACAAACTCAACACATGAGTAAGAGAGGAGAATGAAAGAAAGAAAGTTCAAATTATTATTGCGTGCTTAGAACTGATACATAATTCTCTTTATATAGAGAATTCAATGACTCTACTATTCGAGCCAGGACAACAAACTTTTACAAAATTCAAAATAAAACAAACAACTTTTAAAAAGATAAAGGAAAAGTAAGCATTATTGATACCGGGTGCTCTTTGGGCCCCATCGTCATATCAGATAATGATTCTTTACCACAAACAAACAAAAGACTTTATAAAAGCAAACATTATTGCTGGACAATTTGAAATGGAGGGTCCTACTCTCCATTATTCTCTTCAGAAAATATTCCTTCTGATCTTCATCCGGTAAGGTTATTCCAAGATAGAGATCTAATTATTAAATTATTTTTCTCATAGAGTCTTCTTTCGAGCTTTAAATGTAAAAGCTGAGAGGTTTCAAAGATTTCTCTGATTTCCCAATTTGAACGCCTTCTTTTTTCTGCGAAAGAGGCTTGATGACATTTTTTGAATAGATCATCTATTTGAACTTGTAGCCTAGAAATTTTCCGGTCTAGCTTTCTGATACGGTAGAAGACCTGATTGAGAGGTGTCATTATCCTGTCAGATTGCAAATATGGAGAAGATGATTATTCCAATAATTTCTTAACTCCTTTAAATCTCTAATTCTTCTTTTGAGATTCCTGGAGGCCGTAAAATAATAAAAGGATAGATACTTCCTTTTCTGCAAAGATACTTCAGAATGATGACTACGGAGATCCTCTAAATTGTTTTGAAGATCATAAATTTTTTTATCAAGCTCTTTTAATTTGTAAAAAAGCTTTTGATGAGGAATCATAATTTTAATTCACTAATTGGACCCTTTCCTTTATTGAACTTAATTGCTCCAATTAAGGCATCCCATAAATCTTCTTTAGTGGGATCTTCAGGATTAGATTCTTCCGCTTGAGATTCGCCTGCTAAACAATTAAAGGCGTTAGAATCCATTGATCCTTGAGATGAATTATCTTTCATTGAATCGTCTTCTTTTGACGCTTGACTTGGAAAGGTGTTGAAAATTGATCTTTCATTTGGTCAAGGATTCTGACCATAATTTGATCTTCAGAATCATTTGGATATTTTTTCTGAAAGTATTCTTTCATTTTTGCCATATAATGCTGTTGGAATCCTGCATCTTTGGTTCTAGTCTTTTCGTCATTATTAATGACTGATTGAATATTATTCTTGATGTCTTTAATATTTTCAGGACTCATCTTGTTCCACCATTTGAAGAAGAAATTTCTTCTTAACATTGGAATTTCCAAACTATCTTTTGAGACAGAAATGGTCCATCTCCATATCCATGGAATTTGGAATTTAACAAAGAAGAAAAAGGGACATTGTCCATAGATAAGATTTTCAGATGGCCTTTTTAAGACCAAAGGACTATTTTTGCACCAGGGTTCATATAACTCAATAATTTCTTCGGGAAGAATTTCCAAAGAAGGACCAAACATTGCCCACCATTTGTAAAACCAATTTGGTACTGATTTATCCAGAATTTCTGGATTTATAGAGAAAAACCAAGAATGTTTATTCTTGGGATTTTGATAATAAAACGCTTTAGAAAAAGCCTGGATATAATCCCAATAATTGAAGTAAATATATTTACCTTCAGCAACTTTGATAGCCTTTTCTCCATTGGGGTTTATTCCCCATTCTCTTGGAAGGAGAACCTTATTAACGTGACATTTACTGAAGCTTATAAAGCTTTCAGGGTTATTATTTTGAAAATGATGGGTTATGGTTACCGATTCGGTAATTGTTAGAAGAATTTCTAAATGTTGCCTGGCTTTACCATGCAACGCTGCATATCCTCTTGATTCAAGATATCTTGTCTTTAAAGACCATCCATCATTTGGGGTCAATTGAAGATCTTCATCTTCCAAATACATAATATTCTCAACAACAGGATTTTCAAAGTATTCTTGTTCCTATGTGGCCTCATTAACAATGGCATCTTTATATGATGGCAATTTATTAGAAGAGGAAGATGCTTCCTTTTGTGGAGGTGCAGGTAATTGCTGCAAGGGTCTAGTTCGACCATGATAAACTGTCCAATCCCCTATTAGAGGAACTGTAACATCTTGACGAGGTAACATATTGTTACTCCCGTAGTTTCCTCTGCCACGGTTATAACCGCGACCTCTTCCCCTATAAGGGGTTGTCATATTCCCTGTAAAAATTCTCGGGTCAAAAAATCAGCAAGAGAATTATTTTCTCCTTTTATATATTGGATATCAAATTCAAAGGCAGATAATTGAGCTTGCCAATTTGCAAAAATTTGCTTTGCTACTAGATTCTTTACGTCCTTTTCAATAATTGATTTTGCTGAACTACAATCAATTCTCAGCAAGAATTTTTTATTTAATAAATCATCTTGAAATTTAGATATGCATTTTATAATTGAAAGCATTTCTTTCTTTACAGTCGAATATTTTGACTGAGTAGGATTCCATTTTCCTGAAGTAAATCTAACTAATACCTCTTTAGAATTATTAGGATTTACTTGCTTTCATATACCACCATACCCTATATTAGAGGCATCGGTTTCAACAATTTTGAAATAGGTTGGATTTGCTAGAGATAAACAAGGTAAACATTTTACCTTGGCTTTTATTACTCTAACAGCTTGAGAGTGTTTCTCAGTCCATGGCTCAGGATTTTTCTTAAGCCTAGCGTATAATATAACTGTATCTTTAGCTAAATTTTCATAATAGTCTGCAATATAATTGAGACTTCCTAGAAATCTTTGTAACTGTTTAGTATCAGTTATTATATCAGGGAATTTAGAAGCGAATTCAATACTTCTATCTATAGGAATAATTTTTCCTTGATTTATTAAATGACCTAAAAATCTAACTTGAGTTTGAAATAACTTCATTTTTGGGGCAGATATTACTAACCCATTTTGTTTTATTAAGTTTTTAAATATTTTTAAATGTTTTATATGTTGATCTATTGTTTTAGAAAATACTAAAACATCATCAATATAAACAATAATAAATTCTGAATAAGGGTTAAAAATATCAATCATAATGTTCTGAAATTCAGAAGGAGCATTCTTTAAACCAAAAGGTAAAACATTCCATTCATAATGTCCAAATGGGACTATAAAAGCAGTTTTATATCTATCAGATTCTTTTATCTGAATCTGCTAGTATCCTGATTTCATATCAAATTTTGAAAAGATTAAAGCATTGTTTAATCTGTCTAATAAATCTTTTTTATTAGGGATTGGGTACCTAATCCATTTTAGTACCTTATTAAGAGGTTTATAGTTAATAACTAGTCTTGGAACACCTCTTTCCTTTTCAGCTGCATTATTAACATAAAATGCAGTACAACTCCATGGAGATTTAGATTTTCTAATTAATCCTTTTTCTTGGAGAGAATTTATCTCTTTTTTGCATAGCTCTAAATATTCATGATTCATTTGAGCTGGCCTAGCTTTAGTAGGTATTTGATTTTCATTAAAATCATTTTCATTAAAATCTTCTATATAAGGTAAAGAAATAACATGTTTCTTTCTATCCCAAAAGGCGTTGGGTAAGTCATTACAAATTTCAATTTTAAATTGATTTTCTATTAATTTTATTTTATTCTGAGTGTCACTCTTTTTGAGTTGTTCATTAATATTTAATATTTCAACTTCTTCTTTAAGAAAACATAATTGTTTTTCCTTATTAAGAAGAATATCTCTAACCTCATTAATTAATCTAGTTTGAGGATCTGTTATAAATTGAAAAATTATTTTTCTACCATTTATTATAGTAGATATACCATTTTGATCAATATTAGTCATTGGCATGATCTTATGAAGAAACGGAGTTCCTAATATAATTCTATGGGTAAGATTTTTAACCATAATAAAAGGTGTTGGAAGACAGATATCTTGATTACAGATGTATGCATCTGATAATTTATATTTTACTTGAAGTTTATCTCCTCCTGCTTGAGTCAGAGATTGAGTAGTTTTAGAAAAATATTTAGAAGGAATTATTCCTTCTTGAATGCAATTAAGATCGGCTCCACTATCTATGAGAGCTATCTCATTTTCTAAAATAAAATCTCTGCTAATTGCTAGAGTTATTTTCACATACCATTTTTGTGATGTAACTTGGTCTAATAAATTAAGATAATCATTATTATCGGGTTTGCCAATAATTTCTTTATTATCTTCAACCTTTGAGGGAGACTTAGTTTCTAGTAAAGTTATTCTTTGAGATAATTTTTCATTATTCTTCTTAATCTGAGAAATTTCAGATTTTAAAAGATTAACTTCACCTTTTAAGTCATTAATAGAAACAGGTGTTTCTTTTGTATTAGATTGTTGAAATCTACTTAAAACTTCACTTAATTGGTAAGGCGCTTCCATTATTAAGGGAGATTCTTGTTTAGTATTTGAATTCTCTATAAGAGTTTCTATCATTTTACGCTTTAGATCAGGATCTGTAATAGCCTCTATTACTTTTAAGGCTTTGTCTTGATCTGCTGTTAAAACATTTAATCCATTCATTTCTACAATGGATTTCCAGTAATTTATTTCATTACATTGACAATCATTGTTGTTAGGAGACGAAGATCCTTCTGAAGAATCTGAAGAGGTTTCATAAATTAATTCTAGATCTTCTTCATTAGAAGATTCTATATCTGAGTCAGAACTATTAATCATAATTTTTTCTAACTGAGAGCGTAATTGCTCATCCTCTATTTTATTAAGGGCTTTTTTAGTCCAACATTGATTGGCATAATGGCCAACCTTACCACACTTATGGCAACTAATATCAAGCTTTTTAGCTTTTCTTTTTCCTTTATTAGGAACAAAAGGTTTTTCTTTTTGTTTATTTTTAAAATGATTTCTTTTATACCTTTTTTTTATAAGGTTTTTCATAATATTTTATTTTACTCTTATAAGATTTATTTTTATAAGGTTTATTGTTTTTATAAACAATCTTTTTCTTCTTATTTTTATCATTAGGAAAATTAGGATTTCCTAAATCGAACGCAAATTGTTCACAGAATTCACCAAGTTGATGTTTTTCTGAAAGCTTTTGCTTTTTTAATTGATTTCTAAGTTTTATGTCATTACATAAATTTAAACCTTCATTAATACAAGTACAAATGATTTGACCATATGTTAAATCAGAGTAATTAATATTTACTCCATCATTTTTAGTTCTTAAAGATTGCCGAACCTTTTCAGCAAAAAGATGTGGTAATCCATCTACAAATTTAGATTTCCAATGAATTGAATTAGGGTTATTAAGTTGATAAACCCTTGATAAGTAAGTATCTTTATACCATCTAAAATGGGTTAAAGATGGACATCTAAGGTTCTGTAGGAGCGTTTGTATTTTTTCTCCTATTGGTGTTGTAGTTCCTACAAAATGTTGTAGAATAGAGAGACACAGCGTATAAACTGCGTCTTCCTCCCCCGTAGTCCTAATTTGACTAGTACTAGGATTTTTATCCTCGATTTTAACCAGTTTCTTGTGGTTTAAAATCTCTGTTTTTTGGGCTTCATTAAGATAAGAATCCCACCATCCTCTTAATTGTCCTACAAATCCAGTAGTAATAAAGGATGCTATAGCACTATCACTATTTCCATGTTGTTTACAAATAGTAGAATACATAATCATTCTGTGTATTACATCTATGATTTGTTTGTCATTAAGACCATCTATATTCCATTCATAGATAGCTTTTCCATTATAGGAATTTTGAAAAGATTCAGGTTCTTCAAAAAGAAGATCCATTGGAGAAGGTCTCTTGTAGTAATATTTATCAAGAGGCTTCGAATCATAAATATGGTTTAATTCATTAATATTTTGGTTAGCAAACATATTTGCTAATTGATCTATGTCTTCTAGATCTTCAGTGGGTTCATAACCCTCTGATTGGTTAGCGGAGTCAATCTGAGATAAAACTCCTAGATGGAAATTTTTTAATTTACTCTCAAGAATTTTAATAAATTCTTCGTTGTCATTCTCCATTTTAAATCCTGTAATTGGAGTTGGAGGTTGAATTAGCGGGGTCTCTGGGACTTCCGAAATTACTGGTTTTGTATGTGAGGAAGAAGAAGTCGAATCTGACTTACTTAATTGATTAATAATTGTTTGTTGTAGAGTTATTTGCTCTTCTATCAATTTTTCAATGTTTATTAATTGATCACCTAAACATATTAAAAAGGTGTTAGTATAATTTTGCGATTTTATTATCGTGTTTAACTCCTTAATGGTTACTTGAGCACTTTCAAATTTTTGAATACTCAAATAAGCAGTAGCTTCAATGCTAGGATCCAAACTAATTGTTTGTTATGGAGGAAAGGGTGATTTGATCGTTTCACCCCTAGTAGTCTTCCAATTTCTTTGTAAGACTAAGATTTCATTATTAATATTATTAATATAATTGTTTACGAACCATTGAACAAATGATATATAATCTTTTATTTTTTCTAAAGAGATATAATATTCTCTTTTAAATGTTTGTAGTTCTTCATTCGAATATTTATTAAAATACCAATTCCTAAATTCTTTATGTTTTTCTTGGTAAAATTCCTTATTAAGGATTTCCCTCATAATACTTCCTGGGGATAAATCAATCATTTAAATGGAAGCTCATTTCAGATTGAGTAGGGGATTCTCTACTCTGAAACTCTTGTTTCTGATAAATTCCTTGAGGAATTTTATTTTTGACTCATTCTTATTGATTCTACTGTTTCTTCTCTAATTTGAGGAGTAGACGTAGACGCTCTAGAAGTAGAGGCTCTACTTGGCTCTATTTGAGCAGTGTAGTAGTCACTTGTTGTGGAATACCTAGAAGATAATGATCTGGGTATCCTAACGATTCTTTGAGGCGTAAATTTTATTTCTACGTCTCCTTCAATAGTTTGAATTATTTGATCAATGTCTTTATTGACTATTGGTTCTCTTTCTACTTCATTAGGAAGAGACCAGGTTGTTGGGAAGTTAATTTCATCCCATTTTATTAACCTATTGGTTACTATATTAGACGTTAATAAATTGGTTTGGACTACCGTAGTAGTTCCTGGAAAGGATATTTGTTTAGCTTTTGGATTTAAAGTATTTAATACTTTATAATAAATTCTATAGCATATTGCTATTATTTCACTTCCTTGTTTAAAATTGTAACCATTGGTATGAATTGTTAGTTGCATAGCGTCTAACAGATTATCATCGGATAACGATAAATTTAAATTTGGAGACACATCAAAATAGACGGGTCCATGACATAAGCTCGTTTCTATTAACGCAGCTAGAGAGGGTTTAAAGTCTTTACATCTACCATCTCTAACATAAGCCATTATACTAGAATTTAAACCTAACAGTGTTAAAGGTTTAAAAGCAATTTGAATTAATCCAATATGGATAAAGCTATAATCTCTAAAGGGTACCAAATCTTTTTTGGTAAGCAACCTAATTGTTTGATTTTCTCGAGATATTCTGATTGTTTGCTCTATTGTTTTTACAGCAAATCTAGATTTTAAATCAAATAAACCAATATTATAAATTTTGGTTGTAGGAATTGTAGGAATTGTCCATTTGTTAAGTTTATCCAAATTGTTTGGATATTCTACCAATTCGGCATTTTTAATATTTTCATTATCTCTATCAGATATTTCCATCATTGATGAAAGTTTAAAAGTGTTGTGGCTGGGTCAGATGTCGAAGTGTAGTCTGAGTATGTCTATTTTATTAAAAAATAAATGACCTGAAAATTACATTCTTTTTGGCATCTCTGCAAATGATTTCTCATTTAACTATCAACCCTAAGGGATAGATGGATTTCTCCAAAATCAGAGATAAAAAATGTTTTTTGGCAAAAATCTTCTCCTTTTTATCATCATAAAAACACCCTTCTTTCTTCATCGGGATAAAAGATGATCTTTGAGAAAACACTAAAAACATTTTCATTTTTTCATTTTTTACTCTTTTTTTTTTTTTTTTTTTTTAACTCAGAAGTAGAAATAGAGAAAGAAAAAACGAATTATAAAAGATATGATTTTGGGTTGTGAATTAAGATGGGGTATCTAGTCAAAGGCCACATTATAATACCCAATTAGAGTTATGGAGTAGACTAGGCAAGTGGGCTATTACCACATATGACCCAACAATACAAGTTGCAAACTGGATGTTAACAAATAAGAAGTGGAGACCGACTTACAAACGTAGAAGGTAAGTTTTATATTTTATTATTACTAGCTTATAGCCCATGCACGGTTACTCAAATTTTATTTATAATTATTTTGTTTATAATTATATTTTTATTACCCATGCAACACACAATTGTTATTTTAATATTTATAATTATATTTATTTATGAATATTTTAATATTTAAAAGTTATTAGTTTACATGATTAAATTATTGTCAAAAAATATTTAGCCAAAACAATTATAGTTAAAAATTTGATATTTATTATATTTTACATGCTCAATTTAATATTTGTTTATACTGAGTTATAAAAATTAGATTTTGCCAATTTTATAGTTCACATGAAATTCACAAAATAATCTTTAATTTAGTTGTGGTTTAATAGTTCTTTTTCAATTAAAAACTATTCTAAAACTAAAAAAAGAATAAAGTGACGAAATTTAATGTTGAGAATTCTATTCAATTTAGGAAATCTACTCATATGTAGTTTAGATTATTAGAATACCCTTTATTAACCCAATACAGTTTTTAATGTTAAATCTAACGGTTTTCACCTATCTAATTAACATTAAACGAAACGATTTTTATTATTTTGGTATTAAATGAGTTTCCTTATTTAATTACAACTATTTTTATGTTTTGACTTTTTAGAAAATCCAATCATAATATAATATCTTTTAACTTATATCATTTTTAGATAATAACTTCCTTTTATATGATATAATCTTGCTCATGTATTTTTAAAAGTATTGGATCTAACGATTGAGAATATTTTGGCGGTATTTAGAACCAAACTACCATGATAACATCATTAATTTTTCTTAATATTTATAATTTTTTAATTAATAATTTTTTTAAATATTTATTGCTAAAATATAATATACTCTTTTTTGTAATATGTTAAAGATGTAGGAATTTTGAACTTTTGAGAAAATAAATTATCAATTAAAATATATTTTTTTGTAATAGTTCTTCTTTTAAAGTAGTACACCGTGATCAAAATTCTGTATACATTTCATTTTTTTATAGTATATTCTGTAAATATCTATGTTATTATATTAAATACTAAATAATGAAAGCTTCCTTATAAGTTTGGTCTCTTTGTTTGATCACTCAATCCATAATCGTTGAATCTTTCAAATTAAATTATTGAAAAACGTTTCATGTAGAATGATCTAAGTTTTGAATCTACCAACAACATATTAAATTTTATAGATTTTTTTGAAAAATAAGATTTTTTTTCATTTTTTCTTGCAGACATATGTTATTTGATAATATTTTTTGTAAAGTACAATTTTTCATAAAAGTACTATACTAATTGATTAACAAACTTTTAAAGTTTCGAATTTAATAATTTACAATGTATATAGGTTTAAAAAGTTTGGCCTCTTCTGTAGCTGAGTCTAAAATTTCAAAATAAGTTTTTTTTAATATGAATATAGTTCTGTTAACAATGAAATTAGGTCTCTATGAGTTCTTATAAAACAAAATCACCATTTATGTATAATTTATTATTTAATAATAAATAAGATTTGATTAGTTATGATATAAAACTTAATAAAATAGGATTAAAAATATGCATAATTTTATAAAATTTTATCCTCGTATTATTATATTTTTTGTTGATTTGAATTTTTCTTAGATTGATTTTAATTTTTGAACATAGATTTCTAAATTTAAAATAGTTATAAAAAAGTAATTAAATTGGTGTTAAAATTATGATGACATAATAATTATTATTAGAATTTAAATATTCACTTTATCAATTTGGGCTTTATTTTGTGTTTTAAAAATCAGATTTTGAGGATTTTACACCCACATGAAGATAACTAAATTATCTTTAATTAAAAGATGGTTTAACAATTTTTATCTAGGTGGAATTATCCATGGAAGAGAAAAGAAAGTCGCAAATTGTTTACATAGAGAATTCTATTCAATATAGAAAACTTATTTATATTTGGTTTAAATTATCAAAATACACCTTTTAGAATTTAAATATAATCCTATTATTAATAAAATAAACTTTTTTAATATTTGATCTAACGATTTTCATTTATCTAGTTAAGATCTAATGGTCCTTATTAATTTGGTTGTCTACGACAAAAAATTGGGATAAAATCCCTATTATGATTATTATATATAAGGATTTAATATAATAAGGATATCAAGTATATACTGATATAAGTATCTTACTAACTGCTTTTACTTTTAATGTTTCGGTTTTATTTACGGTGTAAATAAAATTTTAAGATACATTATTACTTAGAATTTATTAAATAGAATAAAAATTATGTTATGATTATATAAAATTTTATTCTCATATTATTATATTCTTTATCGATTTGAATTTGTTCTTAATTAATTTTGATACTTTATTGAAAGAAACATAAAATTTCTATATTTAAAAGAATTAGTGGAAAAATAAATAAATTGGTGCTACAATAATAATAAAAAATATTAAAATTTAGATACTCGCTTTAATATTTGGGTTCTATCCTTAGTTTTAGAAATTGAATTTTGACGATTTTACAACTCATGCGAAACTAACGAAATTATCTTTAATTTAATTATGGTTTAATAATTATTATCTAACTTGACCAGTTGACCTACCCATAAAATAAACTGAAAAGAAAAGATGGTTAAGAAGTTTTACACAAAGAATTCAATTCAATATAGAAAACCAATTTATAATTGGTTTAAATTATCAAAGCATACTTCTTAGTATTTAAATATAATCTTACCTTTAATCAAATACACATTTTAATATAAGTATTATATTCAAAATTATCGTTTATGAATATGAAACCCTCAACATTTTAATAATATTTTGATATTATCCTTTTATGTTTGTTATATGTAATATAATATAATTATAATTTGGATTAATCAAATTGTTATGTTCCTTCAGAAAAAAAAGTGTTTAAATTTATTCATATATACGAGTTCTCCTAAGTCTCTTATAACGTAGGGTATCATTGTAATCGATATGAATTATTATCTTAATATTTGGTTTAACAATTATTATCTAACTGGAACTATACATAAATTCAAAAGAAAAGATATTTAAGAATTTTTACATAGAAATTTTTTAAATTATCACAATACACTTTTTAGTATTTAAATATAATTCTATTATTAATCAGATACACTTTTTAATATTAGATCTAACAATTCTCATCGATCTATTTAAGATCTAACTATAATTATTAATTTGGTCGTATACTGATCGTACACGGACCAGATCGATTTTAATTTTTTCTTAAATTGATTTTAACATTTTATTGAAATAAACATAGAATTTATAAATTTAAAAAAATTAGGAAAAAAACTAAATTGGTGCTACAATAATAAAAAAATATTTATTAAAATTTAGATAATAACTTTACTGTTTGGGCTCTATCTTGAGTTTAGACAACAGATTTTAACGATTTTACAGCCCACGCGAAGCTTACAAAATTATCTCTAATTTAATGATGGTTTAATAATTATTATATAACTGGAACTATCCATAAAATGAAGAGAAAAGATAATTACGAATTTTTAAATAAAGATTTCTATTAAATATAGAAAACCCATTTATAATAGGTTTAAATTATCAAAATACACCTTTTAGTAATTAAATACTATCCTATTATTAATCAAATATAATTTTTAATATTATATCTGACGGTCCTCGTCGATTTGAATATTTATAGTTTTATAATCCAACGAATCGTATACTTTTGGTAGTACAGTGACCGACCAAAATTTTGGATAAAATCTCCCTTACGCTTATTATATATAAGGAGTTAATTATTAAAAGTCGGTTAAGCCACCCTATAAATATAAAAGGGGCTCAGAACTTTGTTCTTCCCATTTCCTTCGCTACGACAAGACATAGATGGAGAAAGAACCGAGAGGCGAGGGACAAGAGCGGCGCCGTCCGGTAAGTTTGTTATTTTAGTTTACTCAATTTTTATTTAGTAAGTTATTTACTTAGTTAGTTAAATAAATAAAATATAAGAAAAATATTTAAATTGATAATAGTAAGTTAAACCGTCGAATATTGTTTTAGGATATGAGGTGGTTAATATTGAGATCCTAAGCGGACTTAAAGTTTAAAAGCTGTGTGAGGTAAGTATATATTGTACTATTTTCCTGTTGAAAATGTGATTTTGAAATATCAATGATTTTATTGTTGAAACTTGATGAAAATTGAGTATCCCTACATTGATATTGTGAACTGTGATGCTTCCTTTTTGGAAGTAAAGCTAAACTAATTATTTAGCTGGTCGGGATCCTCACTAGTGGAACTTGTGAATCTGTCGTGTTTGAATACTCATTTTCAATCTTGTGAGAACTATTTTGTGATGATGAATTCTTGATGATTTTTATAAATACGATGAACTTTGGTGAAAACTTTTTATTAGATAAATCTCGGATGAACTATATAGTATGTGCTTACTGATCTGTATAGCTCACTCTTTTATTTTTACAAATTTTACAGGAAAGAACTTTAGAGAGAGATTGTTGTGATTGTTAAGAATGTGATGGACTTGAGAGTTAGTACGGTAAGTTAAGATGTATAGAACTCTATAAAGTTTGATGTTGCAACACGGGTTGAGGTTTGTATCAGGATTCGAAGATTTTTGAATAAAACAAAATAGTAGATATTTAATTAAATTCAATTCAATTATTGTGAACTTATATGTAGATGAAAGGTTTGGATTTGACGGACCCCCGGATCGGGCCCAATTGGGACTTATCGGAGTCGGGGGATGTCACACACACACACACACACACACACACACATATATATATATATATATATATAGAGTAAATTGCATAATTGTGGCCGTCCTTTACATCGATTTTCAAAAAAGTGGCTCAACTTTGAAATTCTCATTTTAATGGCCAGAGTTTGATTCCGCCTTTTATAAAAGTGGCTCCCGTTAACTCCCCACTAACAGAGTTAACAGAGCAGGGGTAAAATCGATTTTTTTAAAACTAAGCAAGCTGATTAAGGGAGCTCATCTTCAAGATTTGGATGCCGCAGAATATGAAGAATCTCCTGCAATTGCTTTTAACATGTCTTTTGGAGTAAGTCCTACAACTTTCAGTTATTCAGCTAAATTTGTAAATAATGTTTCAACTTTGCAGCATTTCTGGTCATTTAAAGAATTTACTTTAGACTAATATATAGCTCCAATCCAGTTAGCACATACCTGTTAATTTTTGTTAAAGCCAACCCATCCATTAAGATAATCTAAATTTACTGTCACTGGACTAAGACTATCGTCTATTAAATTGTAATCATTTACCGAATTTTGGTAGGTATGGTAGGTTCGATACTCTTTTCTTGTAATTTTGGCAAATTTTGCATTCATCTGTGTTTGAGATTCTGAATCATCATTAACCTGCATACTTGCAGGGCCAAGACACTGAAACAAGGACTGCTCAGATTAGCAGTGGGGAAATACTGGATGGAATTATGACAAGAAGCCGTGGTGAGATTCGTCGGCCACAGAGTCCAAAAGTAACAAGTTCGACCCCAGCTTCAGAAGAGGGTATGAAACCTGAATATTGCCCACGAGCATCACCTGAGGCATACAGTCCCCACATGAAGGAGTTAAGGAGTAATAGAATGAAAGTCAAAGGAATTGAAATAAGGCAAACACCTAGTCCTGGGCCATCCATTCTTGGCCAAAGCAGTCATAGTTCGCCTTCATTTTCATGTAACCCAGTACTAGGAGGGCTTGAGAACAACTTTACGATAATTATTACACTTAACATTTTTTTTGCAGCAGTTTCTTCTCTTAAACTGTGCTTAATTTTGTAGTTCATGTAGAGAAACATGTGAAGGAACAAGTTAATCAGCTTGCTTAGTTTTAAAGAAATCGATTTTACCCCTGCTCTGTTAACTCTGTTAGTGGGGAGTTAACGGGAGCCACTTTTATAAAAGGCGGAATCAAACTCTGGCCACTAAAATGAGAATTTCAAAGTTGAGCCACTTTTTTGAAAATCGATGTAAAGTACGGCCACAATTATGCAATTTACTCATATATATATATAAATAATTAGCATATTTGTATGTGTATATATTTATATTTATATATATTTGGGGTTAATATGATGTCGTCGTCGTGGAGTTTATGCTTCTGATTTCTATTGTTGACTTTTGAGTTAATCTGGTGAGTTATTTGTGATTTTGGTTGATGTTGTTGCTTGTTGAGTTATGCATACCAATTGTTCGATGAATGGTATACAGAGATAAAGTTGTAGGGGTTGCAAATTTATATATGTATGTGATATTTGGCCCCGTAGGGGCACTAAACTTGATTGTTGATTTAGAACGTGTAATTTATTTAGGTTGTTTATGAGATTTCAACTATGCATATCAATTTTTTGAAAAAATGTTGCTACTAGTTTCTTCCAATGGTTAGAAAGCTGGGTTGCAATTGGTGAGTTGATTGTTGTAGTTGTTTTAGGGGTTGCAACAGATTATTTTTGAAAAAGCAACTGATGCAACTAGAATCTATCTTAAAAGAAATTTGTTAAAATGTCAAAAGAATTACTAAGTTGAATTTTGGGTTGCAGAGGTTGCAAAGCGTAGTTTTGAAAATAGTTTTAAAAAAGAAGTATTTTTGTAAATAATTTTCAAAATCAGCGTATTTTTGAAAAAAAAGATTCATAATAAAGGTATTTTTGAAAAAACCCCTAAAGTTAATTATTTACTCTTAAAATATTGACATAATACCATTATTAAAATATAATAGAAATGTTAAATAAAATATCTGAAATATTTAAATAAGATAGACATTATTAAATAAGATAGAAATATGTCATAAGATATTAAGGTAGATATACTATTAAATAAGATAAATATATTAAATATATCTTAAGAAGATATAATAGTAAATAAGATAGATATATATGCCATTAATTAGTCCGTACCTAATAGAATATATGAGTATCAATATACTTATATAAAGGAGAAGACGGAGGCGGTGAGGTGGCGCCTCTAGAATCGCTCCGTTCTATTTTTCTAATTTTCTCAATTTTTCACAATTTTTAATTTTAATAATTACAATTTCCTTTATTACAACTTCCTTTATTATTTTCGATTTTGTAGGAAGGAAATTGAAAATTACACTTTTATTATTTTCAAACTTGATAAAACTTTCTTTTATTATTTTCAAACTTGATAGAACTTTCTTTGATTTAGAAAATTACAACTTCCTTATTATTTTCGAATTTGTAGGACTTGATAGAACTTTCTTTGATTTAGAAAATTACAACTTCCTTATTATTTTCGAATTTGTAGGCTTGATAGAACTTTCTTTTATTATTTTCAAACTTGATAGAACTTTCTTTGATTTAGAAAATTTCTTTGATTTAGAAAATTACAACTTCCTTATTATTTTCTAATTTGTAGGACTTGATAGAACTTTCTTTGATTTAGAAAATTACAACTTCCTTATTATTTTCGAATTTGTAGGCTTGATAGAACTTTCTTTTATTATTTTCAAACTTTATAGAACTTTCTTTGATTTAGCAAATTACAACTTCCGAATTTTCAGGATCTTATGTTAATAATTGCACTTTTCTCTTTTATTATTTTCAATCTTGATAGAACTTTCTTTTATTATTTTCAAACTTGATAGAACTTTCTTTTATTATTTTCAAACTTTATAGAACTTTTCTTTAATAATACTTCTTGACTTTTAAATATAATGGATTTCCATATTATTCACCTTACAAACACCTATAAATTAAAGGTCATTCATAACAAAAAATCTACACCGAAACTTTTTTACATACCTTCAAATTTTTACAACCATATTTACAATGTCTACACCATGTTGGATGCTTTGAACGACAACAACTATACCTGAATGAGAAGAGTATGAGTGTGTAAAATGTGGGAATATGTCAATCCAAATACTGAAGAACTGATCAGTCTTGACATGATTTTGATCGATGAAAAGGTTAATACATCAATATACTTATAACTTATTAGTTTGTCAAATTGTATGATGTTATTAACTTTTCTAAGATATGTTGTATGACAGGAAAATTTGATCCATGCTACGATCCCGAAGATTCTGGTCTCTCGGTTCAAAGATCTTTTAGAGGAAGACTCTGTGTACAACATCAAAAATCCGAAACAGGGAAATATAGACCACTATCACACAGGTCTAAATTGTTCTTCATACGCATAACGTTGCCTAAGAGATTGGAAGAAGACATCGTCAACATATCACTGCATGGATTTCAGTTCATATGTCCGGATATGATTGATGCACGTATTAATGACACCAACATACTCTCAGGTTTTTGATGCAGTAATATATTAGAGTAATATATAAGTAATACTATTATATAAGTTATAATTCAAACTATCATGTTCTAATATTATTTTTTCTATGTTGATTTAGATGTTGTGGGATGCTTAACCTACTTAGGTGGCATTAAAGTTGTCGTTGGAAAAAAAGAGATCTCAAAATTGCCACAAATTAGTAAGTTATGCATTATATTAATTTTAATATAACTGTTAATTGTTTTTTATTGTTCTTTCAGTTCATATGTCCGGATATGATTGATGCACGTATTAATGACACTAAGTATTTTCATGCAGTAATAATTAGAGTAATATATAAGTAATAATATTATATAAGTTAAAATTCAAACTATCATGTTCTAATATTATCTTTTCTAATAATACTATAAATATAAGTAATATTATATGTTTATATTGATTTTATCAATATAATTTTTTAAATATATATCTGGCAATGGTATCGGTCCAAAAAAATAAAAAATCAAACTCTATAAACAAAAGGAATATATAAATAATTTATAATATTACTTACCCAAATGCAAATTTTACAGAATATATTTTATTTGATAATTTAAATAATTTTGTAGATAGTTATTTCACAATTTTTATTCTAATATTCTTTTTCTTAACAAATATATTCTAATGCCGCTGCGAAGCGCGGCTCACTAACCTAGTTTAATACATATAAGAATATTAGAGTAATTGTTGCGTTAAATAAAATTTAGCGCGTTTAGCAACACCCTTATTTAAAGATCCAATGGAGCATCTTTAATATTTTCCATTTTTTGGAGGCGTTTTTCCTTCAAAAAATAGTGCTAGGTAATGAGAAGATTCTTAATTTGTTTTTTTAAATAGTGTGGTGTAGCATAATAAATAATTTATTTTAATTTGTGATCTTATATATATACAAGCCTATAACCCTTGCAACGCACAAACGACTTTAATATTAATTTTAAAATTTACTTTAAATTTTTTTTAGATTTTAATACTTCTGAAAATGCTACCCTTTTAAAAAGAATTAAAAGTACTACTTTAATACTTTAAATCTAAATTTTTTTTATAGATTTTATAATAGTTTATTAGCTTAGTAAGCATGTCAGTAAAGATAACCGTCAAAATTATCAATATATTTTATTGTAATATATATAAATATAAATATTTTCTAAAAAAAGGTCGTGTTTTTGAATTTTAAGTAAAGTATAAATAAAGAGTTTGTAGTTATGTTATATATGTGAGAAAATCGAAAATCAAAATTTTTACTGTTTCAGCTATTATATAATAGTACAGATAGATAGATAGATTAAATAGAATAAATTACTGAAAATTAAAATCAAAACTTTCAATGTTTCGGTTATTATATAATAGTATAGTATATATAGATATCGTCTGCGATAATTTTAGAAAAGGAGAAATTTTAGTTAAAAATATAAAAAAGAATATACGCTTTGGCTAACAAAGGTAATCGGTTAATTATTAGTATTTATAATATTACTATTTTATGTTACTAAATGAAATTGCATGTAATAGTTTTGAAAAATGTGAGATTTTACTTAGGAAAAATTTTAGTTAGAAAATAAAAAAAAATATACACTTTGGGAAAAAAAGTTAATCGGTTAGTTATTAGTAATTATAAATATTACTATTTTATTTCATTAAAAAGAACTACCCGTGATATTTTTGGAAAATGAGAGGTTTTAGTTAGAAAAAATAGAAAAGTAAAAATTTTAGTTAGAAATTATAAAAAAGAATATACACTTTGGCTAAAATAGGTAATTGGTTAGTTATTAACAATTATTATTTTATTATTTTATTTTAATAAATGAAATTGTCTGTGATATTTTTGGAAAATGTGATGTTTTAATAAGCAAAAATAAAAAGTTTATATGTTTTAGTTAAAAAAGGTAATTGCCCGTTATATTTTTGAAAAAGTAAGGGAATTTTTCAGAAAAAATAAAAAAAAGTAATATATTTTATGTGTAAAAGGTAATTGGTTATAAATAGGTAATATTATTATTTAATAATATTTTTTATAAATAAGTAAGGGTAATTAAGTAAAAACACGAATTACAATTAAGTAAGAGCCATTAAGTAAAATCACAACATACCAAAAAATATTTAGTATTATATCTAATGGCTCTCATTAATTTAATTTAAAAGATCTAACGCTTAGAGATTGGATGACCAAACTATGAAGGATCAGACTACAAATCGACTATAAAAAACTTTTAATATTTCATTTTTAATATAATAGTATAGATATATTTTTTTTTATTATTAGAAAAACTATCAAATTTATACATACCACATAAGTATCCGAGATATTGTTTTAGAAATTTTTTTGGGTTAACTAATACTTTTCTAAAAGAAAGATAAGCATTTTTGGCAGGATCAAATATACGGAGTGAATAATTAACACAAGAAATGTACAGAGTAAATTGATGGGCTAGGCTGAAATCTTTTTTTTTTTTTTTATTTTATCAACTAGGCTGAAATCTTGACAAATGATTAAAAAGGGTTTGTTTGGGTAAACAAAATAATACAAGATTGCTTAAATTTGATATTTTTTAAAGCAAAAACTGAAAATTGAAAATAAAAATAAAATAATACATCCAAATAATCTAACTTTTGTTAAATAAAATTATAAAAATAAAATAAGTTGTTAAAAAAGTAGCTCTCATCTATACTATCTATCTATACTATACTATTATAAACAAACTAGCCTCTATTTGGTTTGGTTGGTTGGTAGTTTAGTACATTATAGTTATTTAAACAATAAACATACTAATTTATTGTGACAACCCGGGTCAAATCCCGATCCTTTTTCGAAAATCGGGTCAAGTCCCGATTCCGAGTCCGAATAAGTCGAAGCCTAGTGGCCCAAAACGCAGCCAACTTGGGTAACAACTAGCCCACCACAGGCCCCCAAAAGATCATGATTTGTTGGTGCTAATTAGTAGTAGTACTTTGCCTTATAAACTGAACAGAAGTCCCAATCTCCTCGATGTGGGACTGGGGTGTTACAAACTCCCCCACTTAAACTCTTGACGTCCTCGTCAAGCCTGAACGGATAGCCCATAGGTTCAAAGATCGTTCCTCCCTGGTCATTGTGGGATAATACCAGCTGGCTTCGTGTCCCCACCTCCGGCAACTTGCCTCGACAAGCTTTTGAGAGTCAGCTCTGATACTATATGTGACAACCCGGGTCAAATCCTAGCCTTTTTCGAAAATCGGGTCAAGTCCCGATTCTGAGTCCGAATAAGCCGAAGCCTACTGGCCCAAACGCAACCAACTTGGGTAACAACTAGCTCACCACAGACCCCCAAAAGATCATGATTTGTTGGTGCTAATTAGTAGTAGTACTTTGCCATATAAACTGAACAGAAGTCCCAATCTCCTCGATAAGGGACTGGGGTGTTACATTTATACTATCTTCTATACTATTATAAGCAAACTAGCATCTATTTGGTTGGTTAGTAGTTTGGTACATTATACTCCCTCTGTCCCCCTGAATTCTTTAAAGTAGGGGGGCGGCACGGAGCTTAAGAAAAAGTGTAAATTAATAGGAAAAAGTAAGAAAAATGAGTAAAGTGGTGGGGCCAATCAATATTTAATGTATAAAGTGAGTATAAAGTAGGTATAGTGGAGGAAAATAGTTGATGTGATTGGATTTTATATTATAAAATGTTACTATTTTTGGTATGTAAAGAAATGAGAGGGACATACCAAAAAGGAAAGTGTAAAGAAATAAGGGGGACAGAGGGAGTAGTTATTTAAGCAATAAACATACTAATTATTTGGTACAATAAATAGACTAATAAAATAGGAAAAAGATTAGAAAACTAATCGTACATATCAGTTCAATTCAAACTCGAACACTTAAACAAAACAAAGCAAACTAAAAGAATTCCTATGTGACAAAAACGCATACTCAAGAGTATTGTAGCTCAATTAAATTTTAAATATTATTGTAGTTTAACAATATAATTACAAAAGTATAACAGATTCTTCCTTTGAAATTATTAAAATTAAAAACAAAACAAAATAATTAACAACTAAACACCAACTATAATACATATAAATATCCTTTCAAAGGTTAAATTAGTAACAATAAAAATTTTATATAAAAAATAAAATAAATTACATATACATAGCGCGTGCATCACAACCCTCTATTTGGTTGGTTGGTAGTTTGGTACTCTAAATAACAATTGTTAGATTTAAAGATTAATAAAGTAAAACCATTAGATGTGATGTTTAAAAAAAATTCATTTCTTAATATCTAAAATACTCCCCATGGGTTTAAGGATTGAATCCCGTCAATAAAATATAAAGAATTTATTAGCAAAATACAAACAAATGCTTAAAATAACATCGTATATATATTATTATATTTTTTAATTTATTTCTACTGATAACATTATATAAATTAAAATATAAATAATAAGATAAAAATACTAAAATTCATACAGAATTAAAACTGGGGGTGTATTCAATTGGGATTTTAAAGGATTTTTATGAATTTCTGCAATCTTGGTGTATTCATTCTAGATTTTAAAAAACGCTTTAAAATTTTGTGGTATTCAATAAAGATTTCAAAAAGTCTTTTAAAATCTGGGTGTATTCAATTTAGATTTTAAAAAGTCCTTTAAAATCTAGTGGTATTCAATATGGATTTTAAAGAATACATTAAAATCGTGTGGTATTCAAAAGTCCATGGACTTTTTTTTTATTTGATAAAGTTGTGGATTTTCAAGGATTTGCTAGTGTATTTTGCATGTCTTGAAATCTTGTTAAATTCATGAGATTTTGAAGGATTTGTCGAAAACTCCACTTTAAATCAGCAAGACTCTACGAGATTTTACACAAACTCTGCCAAAATCTACGTAAAATTAAAATCAACAGCAATCTGTTAAAATCTATAGATTATTATCAATCCATTAAAATCTAAATTGAATACACCCCCTAAGAATCATCTACAACATTCCCATTAACTAAGCGTAATATACTGAATCCTCGCCTATCTTGGTCAAGTAATTCTCTGACTTCGTCTGGAGGATCTTGAAGAATGATGATTCCTAAACCAAAAGCATCAATGCCTAAAAATGATAATTTATCCGCAACTCTATTAACTTCACAATACACGTGCTTCAGAACTACTGTCCCAGGCCTTCTAAGAAGTTGGCGTATTTGATCAATGGTGCCAATATATTCATAATATGCGTCTGCATGCTGAATGGCATGAAGGGCCTCAAGGCAATCTGATTCCAGGATCATGTGAGACTTTCTGAGATCTCAAGCAATGTCCAACTCATGGGCCATGGTGATTAGCCCAGAGTTCAGAACAAAGAGTAGATGTTCTGAATACATCCCATGAATCCACGAGCCCACGTATCGAAAGTATCCCTAATCAAATCATACCACCTATCCCGACAACTCCACTTGATTCCAGGCGTACCTAAGCATCAACATTAATCTTCCAAGCACCTATCGGTGGTTCGATCCATTTGACTTGTAAGATCTTGGAGTTATTATGGAATTGATTTGGACTACTTGAATTTATAATCTCAATGATGCGGTTCTTGATGTGATTAATTTTGCTGGTAGTCATGTGTTTGTCTTCACTGTGCACAATCTCATTGCGCCAGAATTATATTGTATTTGCTGTTTCTATGAATGTTGTATTCCAGGAAGGTTGCCAAATATCCATACCATCTTTTGTTGTAAGTTCCAACCAATCCAATTTGTAAGAGGAAGTGAAAAGAATTTGGTGTGCCATGGTTTAAGAATTTTTTTTCCAAATGCATCTGGATTCTTTATAATCCCTAATAATGTGCAAATTTGTTTCTTCTTCCTGGAGACAAAGTGGGCACATTGGAGTTGATGAAATTTTCCTTGCGTAAAGGTGTGCTAAAGTAGGTAACCTGTTATGTCTCAACAACCAAATAAAAATTGGCTCCGATAAGGGCATTTTTGGCTCCAAATATTTTACCAAGATTTACCATTAATGTGATGGTATGTTGATGCACAAGTAAATTTACCTGATGGATGAAGCCCCCGAACCATATTGTCTTCTGCACTAGCATTATGTCGTACATAGCTTATTAGACACTTACCTGCGTAGGTAAAGGACCGATGACTACCCAATCCCAACCTTGATGATGGTCCCAAATATCAAAAACACGTAGCTCACCTTCCTCTTCAGTGATAGGACTAGTGATAGGACTGTTAGTGTAGTTTTCCAATGGCATATCTCCCACCATTTATCAGTCCAAAAGCGTACGTTAACGCCATTACCGACTTTCTACTTTAAAGTTCTATAAAGAAATGGCATAGCAGCTTGTATGCCTCTCCAACAATGTGAAGATCTGTTGTTTGAAAATCCTCTATTCGCAGAATATACTTGTGTCTAAAGATCTAGACCGAAAGCTTGCAATCATTTTTAAGAAGGTTCCAACTAGAGGAAGGTTAACTGCGTTAGTGTTCAAAAAGCCAAGGCCACCATTAAGCTTGTCCTTACAAACCTTTTCCCAAGATAACAGACTTAGCTTTTTTGTTGAGTCAGTACTGTTAACGGAGGAATTTGGTATTAACAAAGTTTGAGGTTCATCGCTAAAATCAAGATCTATGACGGTGGTTCTTCACCGGAAAGTCACCGGAGTGTGGTGGTTGTGATGAATTGGGGGCTGAGATTGTAAGGGTTTTCTTGGTGGTGGCTCGCTGAGCTCTTCGCTTCCAACCCCCTACAATGTGACCCCGTATTTATAGGGGATCAAGCCCAACGTAGTTCTTAGAGAGAAAGTTACCTTCATGGGCTTGGTCTCTGATTTCTGAAGCCCATAAGAAGTCTTCCACTACCTTCCATAATTAGACTCTGACTCGCTTTTGGAATGTCTGACGATGAGGCATAGTCACAAAGGCCCAAGGCTCATCTATGACGTCAGGACTTCACGAATAAAGAAACTTCCCCCGTCGAGGACTAGTCCCATCCGTTATCAGCTATTTCCTTAATTCATAGGCGCATGTATAGCCATGACTTACCCCAAATGTCAGACACATCCTTGTCCCCCGAATGAGAAGCACCCACCAGATTGCAGAACAAGTGATCCCAAGTGTTTGGGTGCAAAGTGCAGGATTACTCCAAAATTCCCCAATGAGGACGCGCTTATTGAGTACAAGAACAGAGCTCCCAAAGCACACACCAAGGTTCACCCCACATCCTCAATGAGGACGTGCCCATTGAATACAGAAGGAGGTCTTCAGTCATCAGGCACCCCTGGAGGCCTTCAACCACGGACATCCCCCTCCTAGGGCACATCTTTGGAGGGAATTCTTCAATCATCAGGCAAACCCGTGGAGGCCTTCAATAACGGACATCCCTCCCTTAGGGCTCATCCTAAGGGAGAAGTCTTCAATATCTTGCAAGTATCAAGCCAAGAGAGTCGTCCTTCACCACCAAGTAGCTACTTCAAACCAAGAGGGTGCGCCCTCAAGGGGTGGACGACCTAAAGGAGCGCGCCTTTACCCCTATGAGGGCAAACCCTAAGTCTTCCATATGCTAATCCCATGTCAATCTAGCTGTTATTCTCTGTCAAGTCATCCATTCATGTCAAGTTGCCAGTTGTCACATAGGCGTGCGGAAGCACGAAATTTTTCACAAACTTGTCGCCTAGTGATGCGCCAACTCCCCAACCAAGAGCCTGGCCAGCAATGCGCAACTAACCTTGGTGCCTGCAAAGAAGGTTAGTGATAACCACAAGATAAACAAAGACAGAGTTACGGGAAAATTTCGTGCTTCCGCACGCCTATGTGACAGTTGGTATCAGAGCTTGATTGGTGACTTTTAGAGCACCGTTGGCGAAAGAGTATTATGGCTGGTCCTACAGTTGCTACACTCAGTGAGAAGGTTGCTAGACTTGAGGAGTTGATTGGCATACCGGAGTCGACCGATGTTCAACCATTGCAGACCCAATGTGTGAACATGAAGGCTGATCTTGATCAAATCAGGCTGATCTTGGAGAATCACATGCGTGAGTATGAAGAAAGGGTTGTTCAGTTGGAAACTTCTCATTCAGAACTCTATGAAGAAGTGACTATCCTAAGGAAGGCAGTGGCTGTCAGTGGCGGTACCTCGAGTGATGGGGCAAGAAAGTTCAAAGTGCCAGACCCGAAGATGTTTGAGGGAGGGCGTGATGCCAAGGCATTGGAGAATTTCTTGTGGGACATGGAGCAATACTTCAAAGCATCTCGTATTGGAGAGGTGGAGCAGGTAACTGTGGCTAGTATGTTCCTTGCAGGTGATGCTAAGTTGTGGTGGCGCACTCGCATGGAGGATGTTGATGGCACAGGGAAACCCGGTATTCAGACTTGGGAAGTCATGAAGAGGGAGCTTAGGGAGCAATTCTTGCCCAATAATGCTGCGTGGATGGCTAGGGAGAAGCTAAAGCACCTAAAGCAGACGGGTTCTGTGCGAGAGTATGTGAAGGCATTCACTTCTAATCTGTTGGACATTCGTGACATGGCAGAAGCGGACAGGTTGTTCAACTTCATTTCTGGGTTGAAGCCATGGGCACAGGCTGAGCTGAGAAGACAAAATGTCAAGGACCTAACAGCAGCTATTGTAGCGGCAGATGGCTTGGTGGACTTTGCAACAAGTTCTAATAGCAAGGGGAAACAAACCCAAGGGGCTAAAGAAAAGGGGTAGAAGTTCAAAGGCAAGAAAAAGGCCCAAGATGAGGAATCTAGCAAAGCCAAGAATGGTGGTGGGCAAACAAAGAAGCAGCTGAAGTGCTTTATTTGTGATGGTCCTCACATGATGAAAGAGTGTCCAAAGAGGGAGAAGCTGAATACTATGACCGTGGTAGAGGGAGAGGAACCAAGGAGGGTGAATCCGCTCAGGATGGTCAATGCACTACAGACAAAGGAGGCAGTAAAGTCATCTAGTTTGTTGTATGTGCAGGTTGAGATAAATGGTCATGAGGTGATGGCTATGGTAGATACTAGAGCTACTAATAATTTTGTGGCTGACAGGAGTGTGGAATCTCTCGGCTTGGTTCTGGGTGCAAGCACCAGCCGGGTGAAAGCGGTAAATTCTGAGGCCCAAGTGATCAAGGGATCAACTGAGGCAGAGCTTAGAATGGGACCATGGACTGGAAGGGTAACTCTCTTGGCTGTTCCTTTAGATGACTTCGATCTTATATTGGGGATGGACTTTTTAAGGAAAGCTAAGGCGTCGGTGATGCCACATCTTGGTGGGGTGATGATTGGAGAGGAAAACAACCCTTGCTTTGTGAAGGGTGTGTTTGATCGTGACTTGGGAAAGAAAAGGGAGGGAATGTTGTCAGCTATGCAGGTTGAAGCTGGGCTGAAGCATGGTGAAGTGACTTATCTAGCGGCTCTTGTGGAGGAAAAACCTGATCAGTTAGAAATACCTGATGCTGTTGTTCCTACTCTCAAGGAGTTTGAAGATGTCATGCCCCCAGAGTTGCCTAAGAAGTTGCCGCCAAGAAGAGATGTGGATCACAGGATTGAACTCGAGCCGGGTGCACGGGCACCTTCTCAAGCCCCCTACCGTATGGGACCAATGGAGTTGGCTGAACTGAGAAAGCAGTTGGACGAGTTGTTGGAGAGCGGATTCATTCAACCGTCTAAAGCTCCTTATGGTGCCCCAGTCTTATTTCAGAAAAAGGCAGATGGGTCATTGCGGATGTGTATAGACTATCGGGCCTTGAACAAGGTAACTATTAAAAATAAGTACCCTGTTCCAAATATTGTTGAGCTGTTTGACAGGCTCTCGAGAGCTAAGTACTTCACGAAGCTAGATCTGAGGTCGGGATATTGGCAAGTCAGAATTGCTGCAGGGGATGAGCCTAAGACCGCATGTGTAACGAGGTATGGGTCTTATGAGTTCCTAGTTTTGCCATTTGGGTTAACAAATGCGCCTGCTACATTCTGTAATCTGATGAATGATGTGCTATATGAGTACCTAGACCGTTTTGTGGTAGTGTACTTAGATGATATTGTGATCTATAGTGATAGTCTTGAAGCTCACCTAGAACACTTAAAGTACATTTTCACTAAACTGCGAGAACACAGTCTTTATGTCAAAAGGGAGAAGTGTGAGTTTTGCAGGGAGGAGATCCATTTCCTAGGGCATGTGATAAGCTAAGGAATGGTGAAGATGGACAAGAGGAAAGTCGAGGCCATCATTGATTGGCCTGCCCCGAAGAAGGTAGCTGAGTTGAGATCTTTTCTTGGTCTTGCTAACTATTATCGCAAGTTTATACAGGGATACTCGAAGAAAGTAAATGTCTTGACAGATTTGCTAAAGAAGGATCATGTTTGGGAATGGGATGATGAGTGTGAAACGGCGTTTGAGGAGCTGAAAGTTGCAGTTGCTTCAGAGCCCGTGCTCAAACTTCCAGATTTTGGGGTGCCATTTGAAGTGCACACTGATGCTTCTGATCGTGCCATTGGTGGAGTGTTGGTTCAGTTGGGACATCCGGTGGCATATGAAAGTCGAAAGCTAAGAGATGCTGAGCAGAGGTACAGTACTCATGAAAAAGAGATGACTGCAGTGGTTCATTGTTTAGAGGTGTGGAGGCATTACTTGCTGGGTGCGGAGTTCGTGGTTTGCACAGACAATGTGGCAAACACTTATTTCAAGACTCAGAAGAAGCTAACCCCAAAGCAGGCCCGTTGGCAGGAATTTCTGGCAGAATTCGATTTTGTATGGCTGCATAAGCCGGGAGCACAAAACCAGGTAGCCGATGCACTAAGCAGAAAGGTGCAAGAATCTGTGGCATCCATGACAGTGGTGGACACTGAGTTCCTAAAGGAGATCAAAAAGCAGTCGAAGACAGATGCTGTGTATGGTAAACTTGTGGAGGAAGTGAAGACAGGGGTGGTTCGCAAGTATTGGTTGGAGAACGGTTTGCTATATTGTAAAGGCAGCCGACTTTATGTTCCACATGGGGGAACTCTCCGGCAGCGAATCTTGAAAGAGTCTCATGATGCTAAATGGGCAGGACATCCGGGGGTAGCGAGGATGCTCGCATTGCTGAGTAGATCCTACTATTGGCCGAAGATGATGGATGACGTTGAAGCATTTGTCAAGTCGTGCTTGGTGTGCCAACTTGACAAGACTGAAAGGAAGAAGGAAGCTGGGCTTCTACAACCTTTACCTATTCCAGAGAAACCGTGGCAGTCAGTATCTATGGATTTTATTCTTGGGTTGCCTCAGGTGGAGGGAAAAGGGTCAATCTTTGTGGTGGTTGATCGGTTTTCGAAGTATGCTGTGTTCATTCCCGTGCCGAAGGTGTGTACAGCAGAGATAGCAGCTGGCCTATTCTTTCAGCATGTGGTGAAACATTTTGGGTTGCCAGAGGATATCATTAGTGATCGTGATAGCAGGTTCACAGGGCGGTTCTGGACAGTATTGTTTGGGTTTTTGGGAAGTGAGTTGAAGTTCTCTACTGCAAATCATCCCCAAACAGATGGTCAGACGGAGCGGATGAATCAGCTACTGGAGGAGTATCTCAGGCACTATGTTTCAGCTAGTCAGAAAAATTGGCTAGAGTTGATGGATGTAGCACAGTTCTGCTGCAACCTACAGCAGTCTTCGGCAACTGGCAAGAGCCCCTTCGAGGTGATTTTTGGGTTTCAGCCAAGAACCCCAAACGAAGTGGCAATTCAGAAATCAGGTGGTACTTGTCCCGCAGCTTACAGGTATGCGTTGGGTAGACAGGAGATGGTCGATGAAGCCAAAGCTAGTCTGGAGAAAGCTGTTTGGAGGATGAAGAAGTACGCTGATAGAAAGCGTCGTCCCTTAGAGTTTGAGGTCGGCGACCAGGTGTTATTGAAGTTGACACCACAGATCTGGAAGAAGATAAAATCCAGAAAAATCCACAAGGGGTTAGTTCAGAAGTATGACGGGCCCTTTGAGATAGTGAAGAAGGTGGGCACTGTGGCTTACCGTTTGAAGCTGCCCGACAGATTGAAGGTACATCCTACCTTTCATGTGAGTTTCTTGAAGCCGTTCCATCCAGACTTACTGCTTGATGGGAGGAAGCAGAAGAAAAGAGCACCTCCCGTGATCAGGGTACAGTTTGGGAAGAAGATAAAGAAAATTCTGGATCATAACACTCGAGGGATGAGTAAAAAGAACAGGAGGACTGATTATCTAATTCAGTGGGAAGGCGAGGAAGAGGCTGATGCTACTTGGGAGAAAGATGTGACCTTGTGGCAGTTTGAAGATCAAATTCGGGAGTATTTGGATCGCCCCTCGATGAGGACATCGAGCTCTTTCAGTGGGGGTGGTTTGTTAGACCCTTAAGAGATTTTCATGCCCTAGTGTTGGGTGTAGAGGCGAAGGCGTGCTTGAGGGGCACGATTCTGTCTTGGGCATGAACACTAGGCGAGGTCAAGTATGGGGCTTGACATAAAAACTAAGGCATTGAGATGAAGTGGGCATTTGAGGCACTTACACGGATTGGGCTTGTCTAAGGCATGAAGCATTCAACCAGGCACAGACATAGAGAATGTGGGCTTGAGCAGAGGCACACTTGGGCTTAGGAGAGTCATGCAGCATGGCGCAAGGGGATTAGAGACAAAGCACGGGCCTGGCCAGCCCAAAGCATTGGGTCTCCGTGACATACCTGCGACATGGGAGAAGAGTCTTCTAGTTCAAATACAGTGAGGCAAAGCTGGGCCAGAATTCTATAGTTGGGCAAGGGTTGGAGCAGGATGCAAATGAAAGACTTGGGCCAAGGTGTAGGGTGTAAATGGGCTTATCAGATTTGGGATAAGACCATATCTTTGGAGATCATTCAAGAAGAATCAATTAGGGATTGCAATCTTCTGCAGAAAAGGAAAGTCTATCAGAATCAAAGATACGATCATGGTGGATCTTCTATTGGAGGAAAGGCAATCAAGAAGATTGAGGATATCTTGAAAATCTCAAGCAAAGATGGAAAGTAGGGTTGGGCTTAGCCTAGCCCAAAGCCCGTAAAGCTGCCTATATAAAGAGGGGCTTCTTCAATCTCATTCATTCATTCAGATACACAGAAAACAGTTGTAGAGAGAGTGAGAACATATACAGAGAGAGCTAGCATTGTAGTTAGGCTTTCTTGTATTCTAGCAATTAGTGGGCAGTTGTGCCGACGTGTGGGCAACAGGCCTAGGTTGTTAGTCCTTTTTGTTGAAGTAATAAAAAGGTTGGGAGATTCCCGTAACTCTGTCTTTGTTTATCTTGTGGTTATCACTAACCTTCTTTGCAGGCACCAAGGTTAGTTGCGCATTGCTGGCCAGGCTCTTGGTTGGGGAGTTGGCGCATCACTAGGCGACAAGTTTGTGAAAAATTTCGTGCTTCCGCACGCCTATGTGACACCAGTCCACACCAAGAGGATGTGTCCTAAAGGGTTGGATGGCCTAAGGGCACCCCATCTCCCTTATGAGGACGAGCCATGAGCTTCCCTTGTACCAATTCAATCCACAATTGCATCTTGGATATCCCCAATTGAATCCTACTTGACCCAAATTTACCTAAAAACCCGATACCGAATTTTGGCTATAACAAGTACCGCCCCATAAGAAATTATGATTAGCTTGGTCGATGTCCTTACAAATTTTAACCGGAAGCTTGACAGTTTGCACTTTGCATATAGTAATTTGCTATAGTGGTTGAAACAGTCTAATGAGGGTGGATCTACCAGCAATTGATACGAAATTTCTTTTCCATCCAGCTAACCTTTTTTTGACTTTTGAAACAATAAATTGAAATTTAGAATCAGAGCGCTCCCCTGACCTCTGAAGCATAGGGGCCCTTGAGTATCTTTCCAGATTATATGTACGTTTGAGTCCAGTTGCGTTTATTATATGATGAGCACAATCAGACTGCACATTGGCTGAAAAGAAAAGTCTCGATTTATCTTTATTGATTTTCTAACCAGACATGTATGGTATGCACTTGCGAAGACGAGCATTCTCCAAACACAATCAGATCATCGACACCTTAGGACCAAGTCTAGATGAGGGAACCGCTTTCCAACATTTATTTACAACAGCATTATCAATCATGGTGCCCAATTTTTGAATACAGAAAACAAATAAATATGGAGAAAGCGGATCCCCTTGATGTACTCCTCGCGTTGGAATAAATTTATAAGATTTAGACCCGTTCCATTGTAAGGACACCGGTGGAACATTGTCTCTTTTTTGTGACCAAATGCCCCGCATGAGAAACAGATTGAATAGAGACCTTCATACTCTACAGCTTGTATAACAGAGTTAACCTTGATGAAAGGAACACGGTTAAAAAATCATTAAAGTTAAAGCGACTGCCAAACAGGCCCAGCAACATGAATGAGTATGATCAGATGTTAAAAAATTCAAGTCCGAGTAAAGTTCATAAGTTTCAAAAGGTTTTCAGGAAAGTTTTCGGGAATTTTTTTTGAGAAAAATGTTTTGGGGAAAGTTTTTTCGAGATTTTTTTTTTCGTGAAATGTTTTTCCAGAAAAATGTTGTCGGAAAAGTTTCTTTGAGAAAAAACGTTCTTGGAAAATGTTTTTCGGGAAAAAGAATTCCGGGAGTTTTTTTGAGATAAATGTTTCGTGGAAATGTTTTTGGGAAATGTTTTTTTGAGAATTTTTTTCAATTAAGATTTTTTTTTGTAAAAAGTTCTCAAATTTTTTTCCCTAGAAAATGTTTAACTTTGTTTTAAAATTTTACGAGAAATTGATTAAATTTAAAATAACTTTCATAAAATTTATATATATTCTCATTGCATTCCAACTGAATCAATATACTTATATAAAGGAGAAGACGGAGGCGGTGAGGTGGCGTCTCTCAAATCGCTTCGTTCTATTTTTCTAATTTTCTCAATTTTTTGAATTAATAATACCAAAATGTAGAAAAAATCTCAATTGTCTTTTAAATTTTTACTAATATAGGAAACTAAATATACAATTATAATATTCTTATCTTTAAAAATCTTTACTAACATAGGAGAGTAAATTAAGTATACTATATTAGTAATCTCTCACACGTCCTCTACAAATCCTCAAATTTTTGAATTGATAATCTTTTGATTGCCTTTTAAATATTTATCAATGGAGGAAACTACCAAATATTAGAAATGAGTATTTGTTCTCACATATATTGGGGTAAGCGAAAATCGAACCCAGAAAATGGGACGACAAGAGATAAGATCTCACCACTTGAGTTATCTTATCTTGCTTGAGAAAAGGAAATTAAGTATACAATGTTAGTAATCTCTTAAACGTTCTCTATATAGAAAAAATTTTAATTGTCTTTTAAATTTTTATTAATGGAAGAAATTAAATATATAATTATAATATTTTTGACTTTAAAAATCTTTACTAATATACAAATCTAATCTTTATATATTATAAAAGATGAGCTCATCCATTTAATTCATTAATATTTAAATTTCCTTATTTATGTTTGAATTTTGAAAAGTCTATAATTATACAACTTTTATTAAAGGCGGTCATATTTCTTTCATAAAAATTGATATTTCCTTATATACATTCAAAATATATAATCCTATATAAAGCGATTTCCACCTTAAAAAACAATACAATTGCATCACTGCACGCCTCGATTTTACAATTTGATTTTCCGGTTACATATTATGACGTAAAGTTTTGTAATGAAGTTTTTTTTTTTTTTTGGTCAGGAGTTTTGTTATGAAGTTTGTAAGTGTGTTAATATATGTTTTTTTTATTTCTACAGGTACTTTGGAGAATTACCGGTTCTTTAATTTATCGAAGATTTTGAGGAATTGAACAGGCAAGGTATCATGTTACTATATGGAGTTATGGACTGTATATTATAATGTTAATTAAATATTAAACTTGGTCATTCAATATCGTCTTTACATAGTCTAATTGAATTTAATTTCCTCAAAATCTTCGGTTCAACTGCTTACATCAATTTTTGATCTATTTTCTCTCTTTTTTATTTTCAACATGCCTATAAATAAATTTATTGAATGTATGTCAATGTCTTTTTCCTTATATTACATTTTGATTTTGCTTCTCTTTTCTTTGATTGTACGTGTATGTAACTAGGTTGTGTATTTAAAATCTGAAACAGCATGAAGAGGTAAATACAATATTCTTTCTTAATTTTTTTTTTATGTCAAGATGGAACTTAGGTTTAATATGACTATAAATTATATCATAGTAACTTATTGGTCGATTCTAAAAATTGATCCCAACAGTATTAACGTGAACATACTCGAATTTATAGGAAAGAAAAATCTAAATTTGTATTTATGTGTTAATTATTATAATAAAAGTAATTGCAAATTTATGATTAATCTTGTGTGCCAAGCGAATTTAATTTCAAAATTTGAATAAGTAATTCTAGAAACACAATAACAAAAATAAATACATCTATAAAGATCCATGAAACTTTCGTCATAATAGAATGTCTGGCCCATGGGTTATATGCTTTTGCAGGTTAAACAAATACGAGGTGCAACCGTGCAAGCATATGCATATTGGACGGTAGCAGAGATGCGCAGAAAAGTCCTTGGTTCCGGATTTTGTTTGAGTTTTACGAAATTTTAGTTTTTAAAAATTGAGTTGGACCGAATTTTTTGAAAATCAATCAATATAGTTATATAAATAAAGGAGAAGAAAGGACATCGGATGCCTCTCAAATCGTCTCGGTCAATTTTTTTTAGTTTTCTCAAATATTTGAATTAATAATACTAAAAACTAGAACATATCTCGATTGTCTTTTAAAACAAGAATAATGGCGGAAACAAAATACGCAATTTTAATATTTTTGTCTTTAAAATCTTTTTTAATAAAGAAAACTAAATATAAAATTTTAATATTCACCTAAATTCTTTATTTATCAATAAAACTTATTAATATAGGAAACTAAATATTTAATCTTAATATTATACTAAAATTTTAATTTAAGTTAAAATTTAAAAACTTGAAAAATACAAAGGATAAAAGGAGAGTCGATGTGACGCTTCTCCGATCGCCTCAATTTATTTTTCTTAAATTAGTCTTCAACTCAAGCTATCATATAAAAATTCTCATGAACTTTCTTTTCAAATTAAATTATTATATTTTATTCTTAAATCAGACTATCATATTTATATTCTCATAACTTTTCTCTTCAAGTCAAATTATTCAAGTTTTCCTAAACTTTCACCACATATCAAATAGTCATCTCAATTGTTTTCTACTATTTTTCTTCAAATCAAATGACATATTCGAAATTGAAAAGACATTCAAATTTATAGAGAAAAAAAAATTGAATTTATAACAAAAATATATAACTAATTTTTTTAACATATTCGAGATAGGACAAACATATTTGCCCGTAAAAGAGTTTATCTGTCAAATTTTGTGAACATCGACTAACAAGGAGAAACGTATTCAACAAGAGAATGGTTCAACAAGAAGAGTGTGTTATCTGTTAAAATTTAATATTAGTGTTATATTTTGTATTTTTCAAATAGAAGTTGGGTTTTAATTTTGTAAAAAATAAATATTGATGATAAATATAATAATATTTGAGATAATATTAAAATAATAAAAATATTAAACAATAATCCTTCTATATATTTATTGAGAATGTATGTGAATATATGTGAATGAGCAAGATGAAACGAATAATTTAAAGAAAATCTTAAAGTTATGCGATAAATATTATTATTTATTTTATTAATTAAATATGCAGTTGGAAGAATATTTTTGAAAAATTTTATAACGCCGCTGCAAAGCGCGACTTAGTAAACTAGTTTTATTTAAATAAACAAGTGAATAGAATGTTTATTACATTCTTTCGTTATTTCATTACTCTCCCCTTTCATTTTCATATTAATTTCATTACCGCCTTTCTGCTAAGTGAACCCTTAGTTGTAAGATGTCTAACCCTGATTATAAGTTTTCTTTAATAAAACACATGTTGCGTGCAAAATTATAAGACGCATAAAAGTTATAGTTTTATAAATTATTCCTTTTTTTCCTCAAAGCAAAATATAATATTTAAATTTGTATTCCAACAGAAAATTTAAAAAATACTTTTGGAGTTGTTTTTCTCATCCACCTTACCGTACATGCAAAAATCAAATTGAACACTTCAACACATTGAAAGGAAAATATTATCATCATTCCCCACTGCAAATTCAAAAGAGAAATGCTAAGAAATTATAAAAAAATTCTCATAAAAATTATCATAATACCATATTTTTCTTTTTAATTAATTGATATAATAATTAATAAAAGAAACCTGCATGCATTCATATAAATCTGTCCAATTAAAACATTCTATTTTACCAACTCATAATTGTTATCTGATTCCGATAATTTTTATGGAGATTTTTTATGATGTCATGACATTACTCCGTTCAAAAACAGTTTCCAACTACCATAATTTGCTTTCGTACGAGTACTAATTAAAAATGGTCATTGGCTACAAAATCCAGACAAACTGATTTTTTTTTTTTTTTTTTTTTGCAAAAACAGAGTTGGGAAAACCAACTCATCCAGACAAACACTGATGGTTGTCCAAATAAGTATACAATATCAGAAGAGTTAAATTCTATGAAGACCATCATTTTTTATGAAGATCTAGAGACTACATGTTCTGCAATTTGAATTTAGCAAAATATAATATTTTATAAATTATGTTTTATGAAAATAATTATTTTCATTTAAAATCTTTAAAATTATATATGTTTTACAAGTAAAACATAACAAAACATATTGTTCTGCAAAACATGTTTGGTTTGCAGAACATTCATGTTTTTTTTTTTTTTGACAAAATGCAAATTCATATCATTAAATTAAAACAAGTCTAGCCGGGACAAATCCCCAACTGACAATGCAATCAGGTTGATAAAAAATAAAGCGAGCTAAACAAATAGTCGCATTGTTTCCAGACTGCTTAACACACTGAATCCATGGATTCTTGAAATTGAAAATGAATACAAAGGCTTCTCGAGTAATCCAGCCAACATCGGTCCCGAAAATGGTAGCTTCACAATTGACCTTCACAATAGTTCCATGGCTGTTGCGGTGTTCAGGCGACTCAGTTACAAAAACTAAGCAATGAGGAACAATAGTCCTCGAATAATGAACAACTATAATTTGTGAAAGGTGAGCACATGCGGTCACAACCATTCCAAGCATACCCCAGCTATCTACATGCCGGGATCCAGCTATAGACATGCCGAAAGTTCCAAGCATACCCCAGCTATCTACGTGCCAGAATCCAGCTATAGACATGCCGAAAGTATAACTGATGTGGTAATCCAGATCTCCCAAAACCCCATCCAAATCATTCTCATTGATAACACACAAACTCGCATAAAGCGAGAAAACACCCATAAAGCGAGACGAAAACAAAACACACATAAAGCGAGACAAAAAACAAAACACGCATAAAGCGAGACAAAAACAAAGCTAATCGATTTTATTGAATCTGAAAAATCAAGATCGGAAGAAAATGAGGGAGGAAGGAGGAGAGAAGCGGAGGGAAGAGAGAGGATAGAGGCGAATGGGGGGGGAGGCGGCTCAGACGACTCTCATTAGGGTTAGAATGTATCTTCCAACTATTTTATTGATTTAGCTATGTTAAGATACTACAATACAGAACATTCATGTTTAGTTTGCAAAACTTACATCATTTTCAAGATTTTCAATGAAATAGTGATTTTCATTGAATATACTTTGCAAAACAATACGTTTTGCAAATTTTTATTACAAAATATGATCTATTTTACCAAATTTAGATTACAGAACATATATGATTTCTAGGTCCTCGCAAAAAAGGGTGATCTCTATATAACTTAACTCTGCAACATTAAACTACTGTTAAAGAAACCCAACTGTTAACTAACTTGGTAAAAATAAACCGGTCATCTATAGCGCTCCAATACAAGGCAGAACCAAACTTTACAAGTTACAACATATCTTGAATTACTGGGCCCTTATCCAAGATTTCAACATTGTCAAGAGGATGTTAATACAGTATGCTCAATAGTACTTTGCATTTAGCAATGTAAAAGCTAAAGATAATGAGATACAACATACTAAGATTATTTCTCATCATCTTCAGAATCCGACTTCGCAAAAACTGGCTCAGGCTGTGTTTGAGAATATGCTGGAGCTATAAATTTAGGATCTTTCTCGGCCACATCAGCATATTTCAGGATAGCTTCTCGTGGATCTTCGTCCATCCAAGTCTCTTTAATCAGGCCACCTTGCTGCAATAACAACTTAATATAAGTTCCCTTTATCAGATTTAAAATACCATCTATTACATAAAAGTAAAATATATATATTACCTTGAGAAGATACTGTGTTAACAAGCTTCCCTTGGTTGTACCAACCCTACCACCATGGCCAGGCCCATTCATGGGAACTTCAGGTTTATGAGACTTAAGTGGGTCCTTCAATATCTTTTCACGCTGACGTTTACGGCTTGGCTGGTCTCTGAATAAAGGTAGTGCATGAGGGTTGTGGATCTGAGGCTGAGGCTGAAAATCATCAATAGATTTTTTCCTAGGTGCACGTGCTACACTGACAAGAGCTCCTCTCTCACTGAGCGATGGATCATATAATATATGAGTTGCCCCGTTGTGTTTGTCACCTACAGTGGCGAAGACCTGTAAAAACAATACGTTCAAGTACAATTTATCAGACTATCTATCATAGAAGATCTTCAGTGACAAAAAGAAAGTAATATAAAGGCTGAAATAATTTATCTGAACTTGATAAAAGATTACTTTTACGAACAAATGTACTCAATATTCAGAAATAGGTTTTCTGCATCTTACCTGGTTTAACTTCGGATGCCAAGCACATTGCACAACACTATATGTTGGAGATATTCCGACCTTTGAAACAAGTTCAAGTTTCGCACGATCATAAAAGCATAGCAGCCCTCCCTTTGTGCTATCTCTCTCAATAGATGTTCCAGTCAAGAAAAGTTGTTCATCAGGACTAAAAGCAATATTACATTGTGGATAATTATTTGGAAGATCCTCCAGTACACGAACGGGCTCCTTCATTTGGCGCAGATCCCAGACCTAGTCAATGAATATTGCCAAATGGAAAGGAATTGAGATCGTCCTAACATAACTAAATGAAACATGTAAGGAAAGTACACGCTTTATTAAAAAATATTTCTTACCTTCAGTGAACAATCAAAGCTTCTTGACAGCAAAGTTTTACCATCACTAGAAAACTTAAGACAAGTAATATCATCTGAGTGAGCTGCAGCGACATAGATATCCGGCCTGCTTCCCCATCCAGGCTTAATATTCCATATCTGAAAAATGAATAATACAAAGTTAAAATAAAATAAAATTTAATAGCTTAAATTGTAGTTAACAAAGGGAAACGTTGTGAGTAGTACCTGTATCGATCCATCTCCAATACCACCGGCAATACACTTTCCATCACGATTCCAAGTACATGTCGTAACAGGAACTCTTCCAGGTTTTGAAAGTCTTGGTTTAATAACCTACACCACAGTCAGTCATTTTGAAGTGTTAGTCTCCTGCACACCACACGGATGCTCTAAGGCTTTTAGTAATTTAAGAATACAGCAAGTAATGGTTTCAAATCCACTTTTAAAATACTAAAACTTTACAAATGAACTTAAATAGTCATATTTAAATCCATTTAGAACATGTTTGTGAGAAGACCCACAAAAAAGGACTGCCTAACATAATCAAAAGCTTATAAAAGACTTGTATAGCTTTTGCAAGTTTCAGTTTTGCACATTGCTACCAAAACTGAGGTCGGATAGGATCAAGAACAAACCACAGACACAATAATATACAGGAGACAAATCTTTAAAGATAGAAATTCATGTTATTATCCCTTCACATTATGGTGTATTACTGATGCACGCAACCTTTCCAGCTGCAATTCATGAAAAACTCGCAGACCAAAACTTCTTAATTAGCAAATTCGCAGCCCAAAACTTCTTAATTTGCATATACAGGTAGGGAAGCCAAAAAAAACAAACTCTAACAGTTTCCGATTATAATTTACAGGAGATATCCATTGTGCTACTCCCCTCTCCAAACTCCACACTTGTTTACAACAGTTAATATAAACAATCCTTATAGAATTTCCTTTAATTTTGAAGTAATTGACATATGCCTTACATATGAGTGGTGGAAAAGTGATTTGAGTTGGAGAGCATGTGATGGCCTACAAGTTAAATAAATGTCTTCGTAAAGAAAAGAGTGGGACTGACACAAGAGTCAGTTTAAAAGTGGTATAACTGGCTTAACAAAACCATAATTTAGACATATTAAAGTAAATATATTCCCTTAGTAATCCACAGTCAATACCAGACGGGTAACTTTTTGCAACAGTTCAAACACTAATTTAGAGCTAGTGCAGCAGGAAAACAAAGAAACTACACATAAATGAGGGGAAAAAACTACCTGCTTTTGAGTCTTAAACTCATTTACATCCCATATACGCAATGAACCATCCTCTGATGACGTCAAGATAGTCTCTCTATCTTTAGGATGCCATTCCCCACAAGTCAATCCAGATATGTGGCCCTTCGTATTTTTCAGGTCACGTATGTACATGTCCCCTTTCACAAACTCGCCCAATGTTAACCCATCCCGGTCATAAATCTGAAAAAAAATGTCATATCACCCATGTATAAATCTCCAGCAATCGGAAACTGAACCAAACCATTCTAAACTCCAATAGCTCCCCCATACACAAAATCCAAGTTCATGTGTTCATAACAATTGACATCAATATAGAAATAATTAATAAGAGAAGTAAACTTACCTTTGCCACTGCTGAACCACTAACACACAGAAAACGATCAGCAGTAGGACTCCAACTTAGACTACGTACTTGGTGACCTTCAAATGGCTCAAGCTGCCTAAATGATTCTAAACGAGCATTCATCCCTTGAAAGTCATACATTCTAACTGTGTAGTCATAACTTCCCGAAAGAACTCTGGACCCTGAATGGTCAATAGCAAGCGCAGAAACAACCTGACAACCACATCAAAATTACACACAAGCAATTATGTTACAGAGTAATATAAACCAACATAAACACATCAACTAAATCCTCAAACTTTTAACAGACTTAAATCTATAAAATTCAGCATTTAGTAGCTCAATATCATTTAATTTATCCACATTACATCACATTGGTTTCTTAATTTATTTTATTAACAACTCAAAGAACTCTAGATCCTGGATAAGAAAATATTAACAGTACTAAAATTCAGTTTGTAATATTCTTATAACATTAAATTACACTATAAATAACGAGAAATACTCACTTTGGTGTGACCTTTCAAAACAATCTCATTGTTCAACGGAATCCGATACGCATTCACCCCACCAGCCAAATCATCATCATCATCATCATCATCATCACTCTCCGACCCAACCACACCTACCGGAGGCCTCGGAGGCCCAATCTCAACCTCATCCTCATCATGAATGACCGGAGGCCTCGGCGGCCCAATCATCTCATCATCATTCTCTTCCTCATCCTCCTCCACCACAGTACCCAAAGTACGCCTTCCCGGCCCGATAACAACATCATCATCAGCACTACCTACATTATCACTAAACCTAGGGTTAGGGTTAGAGCTAGGTTTGTTTTTGAGAGAATGAAGCCAAGTTTTGGAAGAAGAGGACAAAGAAGGGAAAGGATTAGGGTCTTTGGAGGAATCGACGGAGCGGAGAGTGGATTTGTGGATGGTTTCGAGAGGGGTTTGGGATTTGGATTGCTTGCCGAAGGAGATAGGGAAGCTAGCTCGCATCCCGGAGTAGATTTCTTCGTCTTGTTCGTTTTCTGACATTTCTAATTCACTGGACTACTTTAATTGGGGGTTTCTTTTCAATTTATAGGCTTTGATTTATCGTTAGGTCGAACAAGATTGATTATTGGCAGGTCGGGTTATTGTGTCTGGGGTAAATTCAGAATTGTGTATTGTTGGACCGACTCATATAAAACGTTTTACTTTCTTTTTCGAAAGACTAAACTTTGGTTTGCATTCTATTATTTTCATTTAAAAATAAATGAGGTTCAACATTGATTACATTTATGGCATTCATTGATATAACAAAACTAATTTTTTTTTTTTTTTTACAAATAAGCAGATTTTATTAACTTAGCAAATCATTGAATCCAGCCGGGATAAATCCCCGAACTGTCAACTACAGCCTGATTGTGAAACAAAAAACAAGCTAAAACAAATAGTTGTTTTGTTTTCAGATCGCTTAACACATAGAATATCAAATTCTTTAATCGAAAAAGTATTACAATGACATCTCGAGTACTACATCAGTTGTGAAACTAGTAGCATCGCAATTGACATTCACGTAAGAAACATTTGTAATCCAATGTTCAAAACTATCAATTAAATCAACTGATTTTAGAGTAACAAATGCCCCCAAAATATGAACAATTTTTTGTTGTGAAAGGTGAGCTCTTGGGGTATTCACCACCATCCCAGATTTGATACAAGCCTTACGGATCACCCAAACTATCGTATAAATCCTTCTCAGAAAAACTATCGAAACTCATAACAAACCACACAAAAATATCAAAACATAACACACTAATATCCCAAAAAGATGGGCACGACTAACAAACTTGATAACAAGGTACTCAACCAGAACTCACCCAAAAAGGATTAGATCTCGATTTTATTAAAAAACTGATAAATAACAGAGATAATGGGAGAGTGAAGGGGGTTTAATCAGTGAAGGGGATGATGGTTGAATAATGGAGAAATGGCGGCTCGAACCCTAATTTTGGAAATCGACTCTCAAAACGAGATAGAGATATCTTTAACGGATCTTAGTCCCCATTAACTCTATTAGGTCTTGGCTTTTCTATTTATTATTTTTTTTTTAAAACTAAAATATTGAAATTATTAAAATATTACATAAACAATTTAATTTCAAATTATAATGGAGTTCATTATACAAAAGAATAAAATTTTAAACCGTTAGAAAAAATTTTAAGATACTAAAAATCACTTCTAAAATTTTTGATACGATATATTAAATTCAATTTTTTATTTTAATGATCCAAAAATTAAATTAAAATATGATGAACAAAATTTAGATATCTTATGTTAATATTGGAGTGATAAAATAGAAAAGGGATAATTTGACAAGACAAAATGTACAATACAAGACCAATCTCTTATTTACAAGTAATAATAATTTATTGTTTAGGTGAAAATTTTAAAAAATATATTTTTATTAGTTTGATGAATACTTAATGTAATTAAATTTAATTGCTAGTATTTTTAGTGTGAGATTTAAATCATGTACAAGTTAAAATTGTAAATGAATATGAGATATATGCATGTGAAAGTAGAGAAAAAAATTAAGATATAAATATATTGTATGAAAATTCTAAAGAAAATTTTAAAACGCGGAACTAATTATATTGTATTAATTACTTCTGAATTTAAAAAAGATATATATGTTATGTATACAAATAGAAAATTAAAATATTTAAAAAATTACAATAATTGAGTATAAATAATTATCAGAGGTTATTTTTTTTCAACTGTAATGAAGCTAAATAAAATTAACATTATAGTATAATTTTTTAATTCTATAGTCCTCACTAACTCTATCTAGCCGGGCCGATTTTTGTTATTGTGCATACATAATTCTTCAATTACTTAAATAACCTCATAATTTAAAAGTAAATAAGGTATTAAGGTGATTTGATGGAACTGATGCAAATTATATTAAAAAATATTCTTGTGATGTAAAGCGAGTCTGTTATAAATGTTGGATCCAATATGTTTTCAAACAAAAATATTCAAAAAGAAAAAGATTGTACCATTAACAACGATTTTTGTTAATTAGTTTCCATGTTTGTCTAATAAATAAATGAAGTCAATTCACCTTAATTTAATGTAATTACAATATTATGCACGAAAGGAATATATTTATTCAGCTAATGTATTTTAATATATGCGTTTCTTTTCAAAATATATGCATCTCCCTAAAAGTTATATACTCCTTATGTTTATGAATATTTATTTTTTTAAAAATTTAGTTTGTTACAAAATAATAAAATATTTGATTTTCTTTTATATAACTAATTAGTATTAGTTTATTTTAATAGTATCTTTCTTGTTAAATTTTTTAAATAGTATGTGGTTCTTGTTAAAAAGATGACCGATTATGTCAACTTTTGAGAGACTGTAATAAATAAAATATTAATTTAAGTGCAACAATCAAAAGATGGAAATTCAAGTGTAGAGTGAATATAATTATAATTTTATTTATTAATTTTGGATATTTTTTTGTTAAGATTAATTTCAACTCAGATGAGTCGAGTCAATGCAAATATACACGTGCATATAACATGTCGATAAACACTATTTTTCGTTAGGATTCTCTGAACCAGAAAACCAAAATCTTTAATATTTTGATTTTAATATAACTAGTTGAAAAAATCGCGATTCGCGGCGGTGTAATAATTTTTTTAAAAACATTTATCAAATAAATTACGAAAATTACTCGGTACTCGCTAATAAGTCGTACTCCCGTGAAACACGCTTTCCTTTTTAATATCAAGAACTCAAATTTAATATATTGAATATATATTTGTCTTATATATTAATTTTTATGTTACCATACTCCTTTCTAATGAGACACTCTTTCGTTGAAAAAACATCTATATAATTTTACATATTCAATTCAAATATAACTTTTAGTTATGTATTACAAATGCTTTTTCTACTTTCAATAAAATTTTTAATTGCAAGTGCTTCTTTTATATCCGAACTCTTATCCTCTGTAAATCGAAATACTTATTCTACTTCAAATAAAACTTTGTAAGTACGTCTTTTATATTTGAACTTTTCCCCTCTACAAATTCAAACATCTGTTCTACTTCAAATAGAACTTTTAATTATATGTCTTCGCTATAAATTCGAACTTTTCTCCTCAATAAATTCGAACATCTATTCTACTTCTAATATGTTAAAGGATATTTTTTTTATTTATCAGTATTTAAAATTCTAGAAAATTAGAAAAATAGATTGAGACGATCTTAGAGCGCCACCTAACCTCCCGTGTATTCTCTTTTAGTAATTATTAAATTATTATTTTGTAAGTAGATTGTAATACAATCTTAGGGGCGCCACCTAACCTCTCGTGTATCCTCCTTTATATATATATATATATATATATATATATATATATATATATATATATATTGATTGATTTTTTTAATAAAGCACCAATAGAACGTTTAATATATGCATTCTCTATAAATTCGAACTATTTTCCACTATAGAGTATCTTCAAATATCTATGCTACTTACAATAAAATTTGAATTATATGTCTTTGTTATAAATTTGAACTCTTTTTTTCTATAAATTCGCACACGTATTTTACTTTTAATAGAACTTTTAATAGTATGTATTTCTTATTCTAAATCTTATCTATAAGTCTGAACACATATTCTAAAAAGGACCATTTTGTATAATAAAAAAATTATTATTTTTAAAATTTATTAAAAAATTTATAAGTTCGGACACATATTCTAAAATTTATTATTTTGTATAATAAAAAATTTGAATTCTACGTCTTAACTATAAATTCGAATTATTCTTCTTTATAAATTCAAAAACCTATTCGAGCACATATTCTACTTCTAATAAGTTAGCGATATTTTTTAATTTATTAAAAATTAAATAAATAGATTGAGATAATTTTAGAGACGCTACCTAACATTAAAAGAATAATTTTTAAAAAACAGTAACGCTTATTCAAAGGCAGAGAGACAATGAGTTGCTGGTAAGTTTTGTTGCCTCGTGTGCGTTGCCATGTCAGATTTGTAACATACAAACTACATGAATCATGTTAAAATAATAAATACTTTGACCACAATATATGTATACATATAAAACCTCAGCTATTATAATTAGAATAATTTGATACGTATCAAAAAATAAGATGAAACAGTTAGTAGTTTAACAACATCAATATATAAACTTCCATCACTAAGATCTTGTAAAACTAAAGGTTAAAGTAAAAAAAAATTGAAACAAAAATCAATGTTAATGCCTAAAACGGTGAGATAAACATTAACATTAAACAATGTTAATTAAAGAAAACACCATAACAAATAAATTCATATTCCATGCTATGACCGTGCCTAGAAGAACTTTAATTTTCAATGCTGTTTATAGCCTCTATCCTGAAACTTTTGGTTTCTGTAAAGAAAATCACAAAAATCATAAAGTTAGCCGTACGCATGTTATTTAAGAAAAAGCTAAACTCATACAAATTTCCATAAATTTTATTTACCTATGAGAAAATATGAAGTCGTTAGAATGGTACACAACATGATATAAAGAATGTATCATGATTAAATTTCAGAATCACATATACCGATTCAGCTAAACAACTTATGACATCGATCCATAAATATAAACACTGAACCGAAGACGCTGGCATAAAATAATTAGGAGACTTTATTTGTTGTTAACTTTCTAATCATATGGAAGCCAATAAAATGCATGAGAGCGCAACACCTAAACTCATGAGTTTTTATATTATATAGTATACAAATATTTTTCTTATTGATATTAATTATAACTCTTTTTCTTTATATGTTTTCGTTATAAATTCGAACTCTTCTCCTCAATAAATTCGAATACAAGTTCTACTTCTAATATGTTAAAAGGATATTTTTTGATTTATCAGTATTTAAAATTCAAAAATTCTAGAAAATTAGAAAAATAGATTGAAATAATCTTAGGGCGTCACCTAACCTCTCGTGTATCCTCCTTTATATATATATATATTGATGGTAGAGATTACAACATCCGTCTTATTTTATTTGGCTATTTATGCACTTAACCTGATTAAACTGAATCGAATTTATCTTGCCAACTAAAATTTCAAGTGACAATTAATCTCTCTATTTCGTTTTGAGAGTCGACTCCCAAATTAGGGTTCGAGCCGTCACTTCTCCATTCTTCAACCATCATCCCCTTCACTGATTAAACCTCCTTCACTCTCCCATCATCTCTTTTATTTATCAGTTTTTTAATAAAATCGAGATCTAATCCTTTTTGGGTGAGTTCTTGTTAAGTACCTTGTTATCAAAGTTGTTAGTCGTGCCCATCTTTTTGGGATGTTAGTGTGTTATGTTTTGATGTTTTTGTGTGGTTTGTTATGGGTTTCGATAGTTTTTCTGAGAAGGATTTATATGATAGTTTGGGTGATCTGTAAGGCTTGTATCAAATCTGGGATGGTGGTGAATACCGCAAGAGCTCACCTTTCACAGCAAAAAATTGTTCATATTTTGGGGGCATTTGTTACTCCAAAATCAGTTGATTTAACTGATAGTGTTAGGCTCAAGGCATGTCTGATTACCACTATTAACAAGCCTAATCATTGTGACTATGTCACTCTACATGACCTAGTGATTTCTATAACTGGGATATAGTATAGGTCTCTCTGTACTTGTCTTGTTCTCATGAATATTAGCTTGATCATGTATGCTCAGAATTATAATGAGCTTAGTAAGTTTCATGCATCTAGAATGTACATAGGCCATTGAATAATTGTTCTGGTAGAAGTTCAGAATTGTTCATGCAGCAGGATGGAGATTAATAAGGCCCTGAAGAAATAAGTTGCAGAAATTTATCTAAGGCATTATATAGCAAAGTCAGAATAAAGCTATATCGTGAAGTCACCAATATCCATGTCGAGAAGTGCTTTATCGCATAGTCCAATTTGTACTATGTCGTGAAGTCATCAAGACTCATATCGTGAAGTGTTGATACCGCAAAGTCAAGATGTACTGGATCACGAAGTCCTCAAATAGTCTATGTCGCATAGTCCTCAAAAAGTCTATGTCGCATAGTCATCAAAAAGGCTATATCACGAAGTCCTCAAAACGACTAGATCGCGAAGTCCTCAAATGGCTTATGTCGCAAAGTCCTCAAATGGCTTATGTCGCAAAGTCCTCAAAGGTCATGTCGCGTAGTCTTCACAAGGGACATCGCGAAGTCAGGAATGAAGTGGAGTTCACGATATCAACACTTAGCCATTTACAGCAAGACAAATGAAGGTACAAGATCAAAGTCAATGGAGACAAATACTGAAGCATTTGTTCTGGCAAGGTGGTCCAAAGAACAGATGGCAAATCTACAGCTAAACTTGGAGAGAAAGATAAGAGACAAGCAGCTACAGAAACGGGAAAGACTCCGAAAAGCAGGTGGTCCTTCCTGACACAGTTAACCTCTTATGGTAGAACAAGTTGGACGAACAGTGAGGGTAACAGTGTAAATAGGTGTGTGCACTAGTTTGTATAGGACTTATATATATCATGTACACCCTATTGTTAGCTGTAAGAGAGATACACAAAGTTTTATCTTAAGCACTCTTTTCTCTGTAAGCAAAACAAGATACAAACTGTTCTTGTTTAGAAGCCAGAAATTCAGTTGTGAAATTCTGGAAAGCTGTAGTATTTAATTTGCTTAATACAAAGTAGATTAAAGTGATTGTGTGTGTTGTTTATTTTCTGCATTTTACAAAGCATAATCATATACAGCTTATTTAGTTTCAAGAATCGAAAAATATCAAAACTATCCATTCACCCCCCCCCCTCTGTCTAGTTTCTAAGTGGTATTCATTTCTAACAAGTGGTATCAGAGCGAGGTTGTTAACATACAAACAGGAAAAGATCAAGAATGAGTTCACAGAAACTAATCAGTATAAAGATTCCTCCCTTCAACAAGGAGCACTATAGTTTATGGAAGAAGAAGATGTTGCTTTTCATCAAAGCTTCTAACCCCATGTATTTAGACATTCTAAAGCATGGTCCCTTTATTCCAATGATTGAGGTTGCTGAAACAACTTCTGGTACTGAAATAATACCAACAAAGCATGTTCCTAAAGACCCCTCCAAATACACTGATCTTGAAGAGAAAATAGCACTGAATGGACATCTCCAACTTATCATTTGTGAATCTATGGATTTCAACATGCATGGCACTGTTGCTCACTGTAGTAGTGCTAAGAATATGAGGGATCTTATAGAAGTGTTATGTGAAGGAACTCCTGAAGTAAGAAAAAACAAGAAGCAGATTCTTGTTTCACAGTATGAAGCTTTCATGGCTCAGCCAAAGGAGGGAATCACCGAAGTGTTTGAGAGGTTCAACAAGATGATAAATGAACTCAAACTCTATGACAAACACTATGAGACAGAAGAGCTCAATATAAAGTTCTTACTAACTCTTCCAGATCACTTGGAACCAAGAATCTCTTCCCTTAAAGAAAGAGATCTAACAAAGATTGGTTTTGATGTGTTGTATGGTGTTTTGAAGACATATGAGCTAGAGTTGTTTCAAAAGAGATCTATTCAAGCAAATCAAGGATTAATGGCTAATACTTCTTGTGCCCTTATTGCTGACAATTTAGGTTAAAGGATGGAATCTCTTAAGGTCAGTCAAGTCAAGATTGAAGAACTGGAAAGTGATGACACTGGTGATGAAACTCAAGTTGTTTATGATTTGCCTGAGGAGGATGAGTTCTACAGCATAGATGAGCTGGACAAGATGGAAAACAAATCTTTTGCATATATGGCTAGGAGATATCCTAACATTAGGTTTAAGAGGAATCAGCCATTCAAGTCCAAATTTAATGCTGGAGGTTCAGGTGGCTCAAACTCCTTCAACAAAGGTAAAGGGATTGCTGGTGCTGCTAAAGGAGGATACAAATCAGGGAGTGTGGATAGGTCCAAAATAAGGTGCTATAACTGTAATGAACTTGGGCATTTTGCCACTGAGTGCAAAAAGCCTAAACAGGTCAAAAAGGACAAAGCATACTTAGAGCTTGAAGCTAAGTATGAAGCTCTACTCAAGAAACAACAGGGTAAAGCTTTTATTGCTGAGGGAAAGTGCTGGGATGATTCTGATGAAGAAGAAGAACAAGAGTACTCAAACTATGCCTTGATGGCATTCACTGATGATGGTGATTCCTCAAGTCAGGTACCTATTCTTACTTCTCTTGATATGACTCCCTTTCAATATAATCAGATTGTTGAAGACATGAGTACTAAAATGTTTAATATTCATACTAGCATGTTAGTTGCAAATGAAGAAATTGATAGGCTAACTGCTAAAAATCTTGAGCTTACAGAAAAGAATGAAAAACTTGAGCTAATGGTTGTGATCCTTGATGGTTTGAAGAAAGAGATTGAGTATCTTAAAAACAAAGTGGTTTGTGCTGAACAAATTGAAACAGCACTTAGAGAACAAATTGTTGAAAATGAATTAAGGATAAGAAGTTTTAAGAACTCCTTTGAGCTTGTTCAAACCTATCATAAGGAGCACACTGAAGACTGCAAGGTTGGAGTTGGTTTTGACTATGAGAATGATAAAGGAAGGAAGAAGGCAAAGGGCAAAGGAAAAGAATCTTTTACAAACAACAATGCCCCAACCATTTTGTCTAGTGTTGAAAAGCCCATCTTCAAAAAGAGTGTTGTTGAGTTTGATGAAGAACTAATGATCATCAAACAACAACTTCTTGAAGAAGATGAGCCTGCTAAAAACACTTCTTCCTCTCCCAAATCTGTTAATCAGAAAGAGACCAAAGACAACCTTGTCAAGAGTCCTAAAGTCAAGAAAGAAGTTGTTAAGAAAAAGAAACAAAACAGAAATGGTAAGGTAGGTGTCAACAAGGGTAACAATTATGCTTATGTGCCAAATGCTCTTAGGAAACAATGTCAGAAATGCCTATCTGTGAATCATTTGACTCATAAGTGTAGTAAACCTGAAATTGTTGAAGTTGATAATATGAGTAACCATTCTGTAGGCATGAACTCTATCCATGATTCTTTCTGTGGTAATTCCAACTGTATGACATGCTATGTGATTGTGATTGCTAATTGCTTATCTCTTAAGCATAAACTTGACTCTGCACAATCTTGTGAATCACACACACATATGCACACTTACAGGACAGGATCCCCAATCAAGGTTGAGAGGGTGAAAACTTCATGTGAGCCTAAGAGTGTAAACTCCAAAGACACAAACAAAGTGAAGTCTCCTACTGTGAAGAATGCTATTTATGACAGAAGAATTGTTAACAAAACTGTTTCTAAATCAACTGGACCCTACCAAGTGTGGGTACCAAAAACAACTTAGTCATTTTGTGAATGCAGGGCAACAGGAATAAAAGAGTCATTTGGATCTTGGACAGTGGATGCTCAAGTCACATGACTGTTGATATAGCCCTGATATCACAATTTGAAGAGAAGGCTGGCCCATCAGTAACCTTTGGAAATGACAACATTGGTTATACAATGGGATATGGCAGTGTCAAATCTAGGAATGTCATTATTGAAGATGTAGCATTTGTTGAAGGACTAAAGAACAACCTCTTGAGTATTGGACAATTCACCAACAGGGGTTTCAAAGTGGAATTTGATGAAGATCATTGTCTAATCACAAATAGAGGAAGTGGTGAAGTTGTTTTAACTGGTGTGAAGAAAGGAAGCTTGTTTGTAGCTGATCTTAAGGCTGCAGACAAGGGAGAAATTTGTTGTTTCTACACTAAGGCCATAAATGAAGAATTCTGGCTATGGCACAAGAAACTGTCTCACTTGAATGTTCAGGCAATGAACTCTCTAACTAAGAGAGAACTCATCAGAGATATGCATGCCTTGGAGTTTGGGCAAGATGGAGCATGTGAAACATGCCAAAGAGGAAAGATTAAGAGATCAAGTCACAAGAACAAGTTGCTCAATTCAAACTCCAAGCCTCTGCAGCTAATTCACATGGATCTATTTGGCCCTGTGAATGTAATGTCCCTTTCCAAGAAGAAATATGCTCTAGTTATGGTTGATGATTATTCAAGATACACTTGGGTGGAATTCCTGTTCTCCAAGGATGAAGCACCTCAAGTAATCTTAGAGCATATTAAGAGAGTTGATAGAGAAGCACAAAGCACTGGTTCCTCTGTAGTTGCACTGAGAAGTGATAATGGAACTGAATTTAGAAATTCAACACTGTATGAGTTTTGCAAAGATAAAAGAATTTCTCAACAATTTTCAGCTCCTAGAACTCCTCAGCAAAATGGAGTAGTTGAGAGAAAGAATAGAACTCTCATTGAAGCTGCAAGAACAATGTTGTTGGATGCAAAGCTACCTACTAGCTTTTGGGCTGATGTTGTTAACACAACATGCTATGTGCAAAATAGAACATTGATCAATAAGAAGTCTGGAAAAACTCCTTACTCATTAATGACTGGCAAAAGAGCATCTTTCAAGCATCTTCATGTGTTTGGAAGCAAGTGTTTTGTGATGAAAGATAACTCTGAGCATGTTGGAAAATTTGATGCTAAGGCATTTGAAGGTATTTTCATTGGATACTCTCTGGAAAGGATAGCATACATAGTGTTTGTACATGAGCAACACAAAGTCATGGAAAGCATGGATGTTACCTTTGATGACAAGAAGACTCCTGGACTTTCAACAAGTGAACAAGACAGTGTGCCATTAAGATTTGAAAATCAAGGATATCTTGAGGATTCTGAAAGTGAGGATGAACCACCTGTTTCAACTGTTCCACAAAATGAAACTCTTGTCACACAAGGAAATGGGACAGAGCCCACACTAGGGATCAAATCATTGGAGATCCTGGTGAGGGAGTTAGAACAAGAAGGGCAACAATGAATACATGTCTGTATAGCTGCTTTCTGTCAAGTGAAGAACCAAAAGTAATTGAAGAAGCTTTGAAGAATTCTGACTGGATTGTTTCCATGCAAGAAGAATTGAATCAATTTGAGAAAAACAAAGTATGAGAACTAGTGCCACCTCCAGAAGGAAATAATGTTGACACCAAATGGGTGTTCAGGAACAAAATGGATGAAGAAGGAGTGGTGATAATAAACAAAGCAAGGTTGGTTGCCAAAGGATACTGTCAACAAGAGGGCATTGACTATGATGAGACATTTGCACCTGTAGCTAGACTAGAAGCCATCAGAATTTTCTTGGCTTTTGCAGCTCACTCAGATTTCAAGGTGTATCAAATGGATGTGAAAAGTGCATTTCTCAATGGTGATCTTGCTGAAGAAGTTTATGTGTCCCAACCACCTGGCTTTGAAAATGAAAACTTCCCAGACTTTGTGTATAGACTGCTCAAGGCACTTTATGGACTTAAACAGGCACCAAGAGCCTGGTATGAAACTCTATCTCAATTCCTTCTTGAGCATCAATTTACCTGGGGTACAATTGATAAAACTCTATTCTTCAAGAAGCATGGAAATGATATCATTCTAGTACAAATCTATGTGGATGATATCATCTTTGGCTCTTCAAATGAAAAACTCTGTGAAAGGTTCTCTAAGTTGATGCAAAGCAAATATGAGATGAGTATGATGGGAGAGTTAACCTTCTTCCTAGGCCCGCAAGTACATCAAAGGGAGGATGTCATCTTCATAAATCAATCTAAGTATGTTAAAGAGCTCTTAAAGAAATATGGTTTAGAAGAGTCATCCCCAGCAAAAACTCCTATGTCCACTGCAATCAAGCTAGATGAAGATAAGAAGGGCAAAAGAGTTGACATCAAGGTCTATAGAGGAATGGTTGGATCACTGCTCTATCTCACAGCTAGCAGGCCATACATCATGTTTGCCACATGCCTTTGTGCAAGGTTCCAGACTGATCCTAAGGAATCCCACATGATGGCTATCAAAAGAATCTTCAAGTATCTGAAAGGGACTCTTAATCTTGGGCTATGGTATCCAAAGGGCACTGGGTTCAACTTGGTTGGTTACACAGATTCTGATTATGCTGGATGCAGAATTGACAGGAAGAGCACCTCTGGAAGCTGCCAATTCTTAGGTCAAAGGTTAGTGTCCTGGTTCAGTAAGAAACAACAATCCACAGCAACATCTACAGTTGAGGCTGAATATATTGCTGCTGGAAGCTGCTGTGCTCAATTGCTTTGGATTAGAAATCAACTCATGGATTATGGACTAGTGTTAGAACACATTCCTCGGATGTGTGACAACACTAGTGCAATATCCATTGTAGCTAATCCTGTTAACCATTCTACTACAAAGCACATTGAGATAAGGTACCATTTCATTAGGGAACATGCAACAAATGGTACTATAGCAGTCTCTTATGTTCCAACAGAGAAACAATTAGCTGACATATTCACTAAACCTCTAAATGAAGTTGTCTTCAACAGACTTGTGAGTGAAATTGGAATGCTCAATCCTTCATTTAGTTGTTCTAAGTAAGTATGCTAGTTAATATTTGCAGCAGTAAATTTTCACTGTATTTAGATGCTCTATTCATTTGGAGTGAAAATTAGCTAAGATATGATTTATAAATATTTCAGTATTTTACTACATATTTTTCAAATCATACTTTTCTGAGAAGTTATGAGTTTTTAAGACATCTCTACATAGGTGATCTTGAGAGTTCACGACTTAGTTCAAATCAAACAGACTTATATCGCAAACTGTTGAAATTGTGAGACTTCGCGATATAGTTCATTTCATGAGTTTGCGATATAGTTCATTTTATGACTTCGCGACTTAGAATAACTATATCGACAAGTCTCCATATTTGACAGAATTTTGATTTAAATTAATTTTATTTCAATTTTTGATTTAAGTCTGACAAAATGCTTCAAATTCCAAAAGGAGAGTTTTAGACAGGGTATTTACACTACATCGCAAAGTCTTCCTAATCTTTCTATCTTCAAGACTTTGCGACATAGTTCATTTCTGAACTCTGCGATACACTTTGCAAGACTTTGCGGTACAGGCCATTTTGTGACTTCTCGACATACAAATAGCCTATACATATTCATAACTCCATATCGCAGTGTCTCTATCATATAAATACTCTTTTCTAACCGTTCACAACTTTTCATCTTGTCTACTACTCTCAATTCTCAAATCTAAACTCAATTTCTCTACTCTCTTCTTCACTCTCAATTTCATAATGGCACCCAAATCTCAAACAGTATCATCCTCAATCCCTCTAACCATACCCAAAGAAACAAATCTTCTCACAATTCCCTCTGAGGCGGAGGCAAACCCAAGGTACAAGTGCTTTGTACGGTTCTTAAACACCTCCTACCTCCGCCAAGCCTTAACCCAAAACCCCACTCTGTATGTTGATGTGTTGGAAGGGTTCTGGAGAACAGCTATGGTTTCAACAATGGCAAAGGAAGATGGGACCTCGTTTCAGGAGGTGAGTTGCACAATTGGGGGCAAGCTTTTCCAGTTTGGAGAAAAGGAGATAAACGAGGCCCTGGGGTTCAAGGTTGAGGGTCATGATACTGAAGCTAATGATGCTGAGATGGTAGCATTCTTGGATTTAATCAAGTATGCAGATGAAATTGACATGGCTAAGTTGAACAAGAAGCATGTCAGGAGGGAGTGGTCGTTTCTATTTGATGCACTCCAGAAGGTGTTCTTATGCAGGAAGACAGGATGGGACCAAATCAGTCACATTGCTGTGAAGTTAGCCTACTCCCTAGCCTACAATCAGGAGATAAATGTAGGAGCAATAATCCTCAAAGAATTGGCTCAAAGGCTAGGGAGGACAGTTCGTGGTAGAGGTAATGAAATCTTTTATCCTCGTTTCCTTCAATGTATTTTAAATTATCTTTATGCTAATATACATGAACTAGAGGGTATAGATCAAAATAAAATGGCTTATTCCAAGTCCATGTCCAAAGTTCTATTTGGGTCATTGGACACAAGGAATCAAGTGGATGTGATACTAAGTGTGACCAAGCATATGCAGGACACATTTGCATCTTATCCACTTGATAAACCAATATACCATGAACTTTCCTGGAAAGGGAAGGCTAAGACAGAAGGAGCATCCAAGTCTAACCCAAAGCCTTCCTAACCCATCCAATGACCCCCCTGCAAACAGTACAATAGTCATTAGGGAGCCAAGTGCACCAACTTCCCAAAAGGTTGGTGCTACTAAAAAGAAGACAAAGAAGAGAGCCCTAGCAGTGATCAATGAATCAGTAGACTTAGGTAGTGAGAATCCTGAGTCACCTCTCACTAGACACAGTAAGAAGTCCAAATCTATACCTACCACTGAATCCTCCCAACAGGATTCAGATGTGGAAAAAGGGGTACACTTGTTACTGTCAATGGCCTCTCAACAGGGCATTGGCATTGAAAAGAGTAGTCTCCCCACTACATCCTGTAAAGAGTCAGCACAGGGTCAAGAACTCACTCTTGACCCAAGTGGAAATAAGGGTGAATTTACACAGAGTGGAGAGCACGTCACAATTGAAACTCCTCCTATTTCTCAGGGGGAGTTGCCAAAATCCAATCTAAACCCCAATTCTCTCTTAGTTTCTCCATTAAAAATTTCTTCTGAACAAGAGAGTCATTCTCATAACAATCTTGCCATTAATCAATCACAATCTAATTCTGTGATTGAGCCACTTTCAAGTGACATGGTGCATGACACTGTGCTCACCACCCAGGAACCACATCTAGTTGGTCAGGGAATGCATGCTGGGGCATATCCTAATGACACCAACAAAAACATAGAGGATTCACCAGTTTTTACTGGAGACTCTATGCCAAACTCTCCATTCCTTATGGACTTGGACTTGCCTTCACAGGCACATGGAGATGATGTTGTCACTCATCCCATTTCAATGGAGACAACATCAGACTCCACAGTCATTCCAAGACTGGAGGAAACTCATACATCTATCCCCCCTGAAGTGCCTAGCACTAGCTCTCACTTGGCTCAGGCCACCATGTCAGAATGGCTGAAACCTGTGCAACATGACAAGGCTTTAGGATCATCCTCTGTGCCACCAAAATTGATGGGAGAAGAACTTCAAAATCTTCATGTGGCACAGATTGATGAGATCTCTAAAAGTGCTCAACATCTCCTCACTGCAAATCTCCCAAACTCTGATTATGAGGCCATTCTTCTCTCTCATAAGGAGGATGTTGAAGCACAACAAGCAAAAGTTGTGGATGAAGCCCAACAAGATGGGAATGTGGATGCTTGGTTGGATGGAAAGAGGACAGTGAAGCTGAAGGAGGCTTTAGCTTTTCTCAGGGAGGACTATCTCACAACTTTGGGATCTAATGCTAAAAGTCTCTCTCCTGCAGAAATCTATGATGCTGTTAATGAAGTCTACAAGAACCAACTTAAAGCTATGCACTTCCTTGGGAAAGGTCTTCAGTCAGAAATCTCAACCATCAAGGAAGAAACTGACCACTCTATGGTTCAGCTAAGAAATGCCTATCTTTCTGACTTTCCCAAGGTGGATGGCATTCTAAAGGCGGTTCAGAAAACAGCTACAAATGTCTCCACGATGGACTGCACCCTAGCCTTGGTCTCAGATAACATGAAGAAGCTTTCTACCAAGCTAGATAATCAGGTGCAGGCCAACATCAACTCAAACTCTATGCTCACAGTGCTTTGGAAGAATCAGTATGGGAACAAGCTTGTAGATGAAGTTCCTATATCTGACATCTCCAAGTTTGATTTCTCCAAAATAAAGGACCAATCCCTCAACTCCTTCAAATCTCAACAATTATTCTCAAAGGTAGATAGCTTGGAAAAGGAGGTGGCTGATCTTAAAGCTGAAAACAAGGTGCTATCTCAATCATTGGAACAACTCAATCACAAGTTGGATGACCAAAGCAATGCCACATCAAATATATTGCTAATCCAACAGCAAATGATGACAACCCTACTCAGAAGCATGAACCTTCCTGTTCCTGGAGAAGCTCAAGACATCTTGTCTGATTCCAAGCCTAAGGGGGAGAAAGGAAAAGGAAAGGGGGATAATGTGGAAAACAGAGGGGGAGTACCTGCCAAGCAACAGAAGCTTAAGGGCAAAATCACTGAAGAAACCATCAAGCCAATCACTCTTCCCTATGTGGATGTCATCAATGCACAAGGTCAAAGAAGCACTGTCACTACCACTTTCTATCCATCCACTATGCCAAAGGACATTTCAGCTCCTCAACCAACTTCTAGTGCCAAACCTATCAAAGCTGCCATTATCACTGAGGCCAAGCTACAGGAAGTTGCCAACTCTCACATCTATCATGATGAGGCCTTCCTGGAGTTTCTGAAAGCCATCTACAGCAGTGCTCAATAAGATGCAAGGATCTACAGAGAAAAGATCAAGGAAAGTATCAAGTACTTCACTGTGGCAGTCAGGAAAATCAAGGATGTTCATCTAAGAGAAGTTATCATGGTATCCAAGGATAATTACCTGTGGCATCTATCCTTTCAAACTCTAGAGAAACTGAGGTTTACTGAGCTGACCACAATTTTGGAATTGATTGAAAAGCATGGGGAGAACAACAAGAGGCTACATGATGACTTGAAGATAGACCAATTTCAAAGATTGCCTGAAGTTATCTCTAACCTAAGGACAATAATTTTTCAAAGTCTAACTCAAGCCAACAGTATTGACCAACTGGTGATTCCTGCAAACTTGACAATGAAGAACAATGCCAAAATCAAAATCAATCAAGTGTTGTAGATGCTGAGATCCAAGAAAGGAGTTAGAACAGCTGAAGAGCTTGAAATGATTCAAATTCTACAATCTTTCTTGATTCATGGAGCCATTCCTGAGTCACTCAAAGAAAGAAACAAGAAGAAAGATGATGAGGGGGATGATGAGGAGAAAACTTATAGAAGGAGAAGTGAACCAAGGAGCAATAAGGATGGAACAAGTGACAGCAGCAAGAGCCTAATCATTGTGACTATGTCACTCTACATGACCTAGTGATTTCTATCACTGGGATATAGTATAGGTCTCTCTGTACTTGTCTTGTTCTCATGAATATTAGCTTGATCATGTATGCTCAGAATTATAATGAGCTTAGTAAGTTTCATGCATCTAGAATGTACATAGGCCATTGAATAATTGTTCTGGTAGAAGTTCAGAATTGTTCATGCAGCAGGATGGAGCTGAATAAGGCCCTGAAGAAATAAGTTGCAGAAATTTATCTAAGGCATTATATAGCAAAGTCAGAATAAAGCTATATCGTGAAGTCACCAATATCCATGTCGAGAAGTGCTTTATCACATAGTCCAATTTGTACTATGTCGTGAAGTCATCAAGACTCATATCGTGAAGTGTTGATACCGCAAAGTCAAGATGTACTGGATCGCGAAGTCCTCAAATAGTCTATGTCGCATAGTCCTCAAAAAGTCTATGTCGCATAGTCGTCAAAAAGGCTATATCGCGAAGTCCTCAAAACGACTAGATCGTGAAGTCCTCAAATGGCTCATGTCGCAAAGTCCTCAAATAGCTTATGTCGCAAAGTCCTCAAAGGTCATGTCGCGTAGTCTTCACAAGGGACATCGCGAAGTCAGGAATGAAGTGGAGTTCACGATATCAACACTTAGCCGTTTACAACAAGACAAATGAAGGTACAAGATCAAAGTCAATGAAGACAAATACTGAAGCATTTGTTCTGGCAAGGTGGTCCAAAGAACATATGGCAAATCTACAGCTAAACTTGGAGAGAAAGATAAGAGACAAGCTGCTACAGAAACGGGAAAGACACCGAAAATCAGGTGGTCCTTCCTGACACAGTTAACCTCTTATGGTAGAACAAGTTGGACGAACAGTGAGGGTAACAGTGTAAATAGGTGTGTGCACTAGTTTGTATAGGACTTATATATATCATGTACACCCTATTGTTAGCTGTAAGAGAGATACACAAAGTTTTATCTTAAGCACTCTTTTCTCTGTAAGCAAAACAAGATACGAACTGTTCTTGTTTAGAAGCCATAAATTCAGTTGTGAAATTTTGGAAAGCTGTAGTATTTAATTTGCTTAATACAAAGTAGATTAAAGTGATTGTGTGTGTTGTTTATTTTCTGCATTTTACAACGCATAATCGTATACAGCTTATCTAGTTTCAAGAATCGAAAAATATCAAAACTATCCATTCACCCCCCTCTGTCTAGTTTCTAAGTGGTATTCATTTCTAACAGATAGTTTTGAACATTGGGCTACAGATATTTCTTACGTGAAGGTCAATTGCGATGCTACTAGTTTCACAGCTGATGTAGGTTGGATTACTCGAGATGTCATTGTAATACTTTTTCGATTAAAGAATTTGATATTCTATGTGTTAAGCGATCTGAAAACAAAACGGCTATTTGTTTTAGCTTGTTTTTTGTTTCACAATCAGGTTGTAAGTGACAGTTCGGGGATTTGTCCCGGCTGGATTCAATGATTTGCTAAGTTAATAAAATCTGCTTGTTCGTCAAAAAAAAAATATCTCAAAAAAATATTTTTAAATAACGTATATCTTTTATTTTTTAAATTTGTATAAAAATGCAAATACTTTATTTTACATAAAAAAATTGAAAATTATTTACCGGCAAGAATATTTTTTCCATCACATCTAAATTTGAAAAAATAATTTACATAAATATGGCCGTCTCGGAGAGTAAAGTGCGGAAAAATGATACATATCGAGCAAAATCGAAAAACCAAACCGAATCGTGTAATTTCGGTTCGGTTCGATTCTAATTTTCTGAAATTCCGGTTATTTCGTTTCTATACGGTTCTAATTTTCTGAAATTTTAATTTTTTCGGTTCGGACTAAATAGACCGAAATAAATTTCGGTTCGATTCGGTTCTTTAAAAAAAAATTGATCCAAACCAAATAAATCTAAATATTTTTATTATATATTTTTTATATATTAATTTTATTATATTCTATATATAATTAGTGTAAGGAGGTTTTTATAGTTTGGTCGTCAGGGGTATAATAATAATTTTAGAAACAGTGTTATTAAATAATGAGTTCAAGGTTCGATTTGCTGACGAGTAGACATATTTAAAAGTTAAAACTTAGCAGATGACTTATATTTACTTTAATATATGATCAAAAATAAATAAAAAATTTAATTAATAAATAAAATTTTAAAAAACATATTTATATAAATACTTTTATAAAATTTCCCGTGCATTGTACGGTATAAAATCAGTATATATAATGTATTTATCATCATCAATCACCGCATGAATCCTGAGACTCAATTGTCTTCCTAGGCCGACCACAGGTCTTAGTGTCCGGAGTGATGGTCGGGTAGATTTAGTGGACAGTGGACACGTCTTTCTCTGAAATGATTTTACCATTTTTGTTTTTTTTTAATTTTTGCCATCTCTTCCAGAGGTTTCAACAAATTATTCACCAATTCAATTTTTTTGTCACATCTTTGAGTTATCCCTCTCTGCTATTATAGTAATTTGTTTCTTGGAGGACTTCACAGCCAAAGAATTATGCACAATCAAACTAAATACATAATTGTGAGGTCGAAAAGTTGGGCTAGTTTTTGGTCCTAAAATGGAAAAATTTGTAGAAATTTTTCTGATTGAGTTAGCAGTTTTGTTTTTTATTTCCCGGAGTTTCAACGGTCGGTCACCTGAATTTTGGACATCGTCTTCCTTACTCGTATATCTAAATTCTAAACGGTGGAGATCGGGTTTAGAGGTCTGTTTAATGAGGCAGGGGCAGGGATTGTTGCAGCACGGTGAGAATTAGGCTTCCCGTGATGAGGCGACTTGGAGCGAGTATTTTTTGACCCAAAAGTTTTTTTGGGTTAATTATTAAACTAGGCTCATGTTTACTAAAATATGTAAACGGTAGTGAATTAGCTAGGTTTTAATGATTGTGATATTGTATATATACAAACATACGTATCAATATATACAAAAAAATGACTCTTTCACTTAGCCAAAAAAATTCCTTCTTCTTTGTGTTTACTTTAATTATTGTTTGTGTTATAGCTTATAACTTGTGGTGGTGGAACTTATTAAGTCTTCTCTTCATGTGTTATTCTGTTGCGTCAAGGGTTGTCCCTCGTTTGGGACCCAACAATTGGCATCAGAGTCAGAATCAGATTTGGGTGGTAAAGCTCCGATTTGAGGTGTTTCTGGGTTGTATCTTATGTTATGCATACAAGGTGTTTGGTGAAATTTCTGAGAGAGACTGGTTGTGAAACAAGTTAGGTATGACTTCTACAGGCGGGGCAGTTAAAGTAGGAAAATGCAGGAGATGCAAGTCTAAGTCGAATTCTAAACCTCCCGTGGAGAGGAAGTGTTACAAGTGTTGTGAGCCTGGGCATTATAAAGCAATTGTCCTGGTAAAAGGGTTGCTTGGAAGAAGAACAAGAACAAGGATACCAGAAAAGTACAAGAGAAATAAGAGGTTGATTATGCTTCGGAGGAAGGGGCGATGATGATTGTTATTCTGTCACTTGTGAAGAAGAAATCACAAATAGGTGAATTCTTGATTCTGGTTGCTCTTACCATATGTGTCCGAATCGGAAGTGGTTCACAACTTATAGAGGTGTCGAAGGTGGAATCGTATTGATGGGATAACCATGCTTGTAAAATGGTAGGACTTGGTTCTATAAGGATTATGATGCAAGACGGAGTGGTAAGAACGTTGACAGATGTGAGACGTATATGTCCCTGCATTGAAGAAAAATCTTATTCATGTTGGTGCTTTGGATTCTCGTGGGTATAAAATTGTTACGCACAATGGTGAGATGAAAGTTGTTCGTGGTTCTTTGGTAGTGATGAAAGGTATTTTTCGAGGAAATCTTTATGCTCTTTTGTGTACAATGGTGACTGAAAGTGCGGCGGTTGCAGCAACTGGTAGTGGTGGAGACCCGTGTGAATGCACTAGGTTGTGGCATAGGCGGCTTGAGCATATGTCAGAGAAATGTCTAAATTATCTTGGTGAAGAGGGCTTGTTAAAGAACATGAAAAAGGCTTGCATGGATTTTTGCGAGCACTGCGTGTACGGTAAAGCACACCGGGTTCAGTTCAAGCAAGCAAACATAGAAACAGAGGTATATTAGACTATTTGCATACAGATGTTTGGGGTCCAACTTCAGTCACTTCCAAGAGAGGCTCGAGGTATTTTGTCACTTTTGTTGATGATTATTGTAGGCATGTTTGGGTGTATTTCATGAAACATAAGAATGAGGTATTTAACACATTCAAGAAGTGGAAAACAATGGTTAAGTACAGAACTAGTAAAAAGTTGAAGATACTGTGATCTGATAACGGTACAGAGTATACAGACGGTGCTTTCAAGGAGTTTTGTGATCAGGAGGGCATTGTTAGATACTGGAAAGTCAGGAAGACACCACAACATAATGGGGTTGCGGAGAGGCTAAATCACACATTACAGGAAAAATCAATGTGTATGTTATCCTATGTTGGTTTGGGTAAAGAATGTTGGACAGAGTCAATTGCTATCGCTCGCGACATTGTCAACCGGTCACCTCATGCATCTCTGGATGGAGATGTAACTTACAAAATATGGTATGAAAAACATGCAGATTATGGGAGACTTAGAATTTTCGGGTGTACGGTCTACTACCATGTGGACGAGGGAAAATTTGATGCAAAGGCCAAGAAGGCTATATTCTTGGGGGTATGCAACATGTACAAAAGGTTATCGTCTTTGGTCTATTGATGATTCTAAGTTTGTAATCAGCATGAATGTTATGTTTGATGAGGACACCATGACAGCTTCTCCGAAAGCTAAGGTGGTTGATGGTGGTGACATTGAGACTTCTAAGTCTCAGGTGGTTGAAGTAGAATCTACAGGTCATCTAGGTTCTAGGAACATCATGGAGACACTCATGATGATGAGGATGATGAGTTTGAACATGAGACTCTTGAGCAAGAGAATGTGCAGGGACGCGAACAATAGCAGTTCGAGGAAAGTTTGGCTTCTGCTAGGCCAAAATGAGCATACAAGCAGGTTCAAAAGCTTGGGTCAAATAAGCCTTTGAAACACTACGGGCAGATTAATGCAGTAGAGTATGCACTCTCGGTGGAGGATGGTGAGTCTATTTTCTTCAAAGAAGCTATTCTGAGTAGTAATAGTGAAAGGTTGACAACAAAGGAAGAAGAGATGAAGTCTCTGATAAAGAACCAAACTTGGGATTTAGTCTCATTACATGCATGGAGTAAGGTTCAAGATTGCTTAGACTTGCTTAATATCAACCAGTGTTGATTGCCCTTCGAGGCGGTGTTGGGGTGAGGTGGAGATTTCATCCCATGGTGTGAACTACAGTGGCTTGATCCCGGTAATGGGTACGTAGGCAGCTATGGAAAATATGACGCAGCCGGTTGGCGTTTACATATCAAGGTGTTCATAATTTTCTCGGTGTTCATCCATAATTTGAGATCAACCAAATGATGTATGAGGCAGAGAATTGTGAGGTTGAAAGGTTGGGCTAGTTTTTGGTGTTAATGTGGAAAAGTTCGCAGAAATTTTTCTAATTGATTTAACAATTTTGTTTTTGCGTTTCCCGAAGTTTCAATGGTCGGATCGCCCTGAATTTTGGACAACATCTTCCTTAATCATATATCTAAATTCTGAACGGTGGAGATCGAGTTTAGAGGTCCATAAGGTCTGTTTAATGAGGTAGGGGCATGGATTGTTGCACAACGGTGAGGAATAGGCTCCCCGTGGTAAGGCGACTTGGAGCGAGTATTTTTTGGCCCAAAAGTATTTTTGGGTTAATTATTAAACTAGGCTCATGGTTACTAAGATATGTAAACGGTAGTGAATTAGCTAGGTTTTAATGATTGTGATATTGTATACATACAAACATACGTATCAATATATACAAAAAAAAATGCTTCTTCACTTGGGCAACAAAATTCCTTCTTCTTTGTGTTTACTTTAACTATTGCTTGTGTTATAGGTTATAACTTGTGGTGGTGGAACTTGATGTGAGTTATACGTATTAAGTCTTTTCTTCAGGTGTTATTTTGATGCGTCAATGATTATTCCTCATTTGGGATCCAATAATAATCAGTTCATAACAAGAAATATATGATTTTTTTAAAAGTTTCGGTTCTCAAAACTAAATCGAATTAATCAAATTATTTCGGTTCAATTCTGATTCGTCTAATAATAGAATTTTGGTCAGGTTGGATCCAAAAGAAATAAAAAATTCGGGGTTAATGAGTACCATAATTCTATGCAATAAAACAGTTGTAGTCACGGGTTCGCATCAAGACAACACACAGGATGATAAAAGAGCATATTAATTAGTGCTCGGCTTAAAAAGTTTAGTTACACGAATAACAATATATACTCGCATAATTCTGCAAATGCCAAAAGATTTTAACACGGCCACCAATAAGCTCGTGTCATGTTCAATATGCAAGCACCGCATCACACTCATTCCCCACTAGAAAAAAGCATAACAATCATGCATTCACAATCATCACCGATTCATCATCTTCTTCTGTAATATTTTCTTTGTCTATAAAGAACCAAGTACAATGTGCAGATCCCACAACCCCATGAATTTACCATGTACCGCATTTGTTTAATCCTGTCCTAGATCCCCTTTTCTCCTGTGACATGATAATGTTACAATATTAGTCTTATTCTCTGTGATACATTCAACATGTTCTACCACATAAGCATGTCCCTGAAATTTTATTTCTTTTAATATTAATACAAAATAAATTTAATATTATTAGATGATAACCCGATGAGATATCTTAAGTGGTTAAAGACTTATTTTTTGTCCTCGTAAAAAAAAAACACTCTATTAACGAGAAAGATTTCAAGAACTGAAAAAACCCATAATGGAAATTCAGTGGTTTAAACAGCTGCAATCAACTAGTTACCCGAAAAGCCACCCTTTTCATTACAAGAAGAGTTGTCTAGCTGTCTTCGATTTTAATGTACCCCATTAGAGTTAAACACTCATACGGCACTGTCTAACAAACTCATCTCATAAAACAATGTACTATGTTTTATATATGGCAGTACAGTTTACTTATTTTTTTTAATATTCCAAATTCATAATAATATTTCTACATATTTTATTTCTATAAAGATCTCTGGATTATGCAGGCTTATTTGTAGTAGGGTACAAGGTTTTCACCGTATGCATATATATCTCTTTGTCCATGCTGCTATTACAATTTAGTATTTACACTCGTGTGTGTACAATTTAGTATTTAGTATTACAATTTATTTGCCTCGGCATTCTACACGGCTCACTAAACGATTTTCCCAGGAAAAAGCAATATAAACCCAGGTCAGGTTTTTGGATTTTATGTAATGGGTTTCTTTTGGATTTTGATTTTATGCAATCAGTGTTTGTCACTTTATGTACTGTGATGATAACATGGACAGAGGATGAACAAATAGACATGGGTTTTGTAGTATTTTCAATTTGTATTAGTATACTTTTCTGAATTGTTGATGAAATTTTTGTGTTTTGTTTGCATATGTTTTTTGCAGAATATCTTTCCACTTGTGTCCCTAGTTGTTTGCTACAATATATATAATCAAGTACACAGATGTTGAAATGCCCTCATGAGATTAGATCTTTCTTGCTTGAACAATATTATATGTGCGTACTCAACTAACTTACCAATATCATTCAACATAAGGATTGATATCTATGATGGGTATCAGTCTTTTGCTTAGTACAATAGCTGATATATCATCCAAGAACAGAAAGTTTTTGGCGAAAACCAACCTTTTTGAGACTCTTGAAAGTTTGCCTTTATTGGAACTATCATCAATCTGCATCAACTTGACACTGGTCCTTGTGTTACTTTTCATTGTTTCCGCAAGACAGATAGTTGTGTGCCTTGGTCGAATTCGAGTTGATAAAGAGGGTTCTAATGGGAATTCAGTCCCAATCAGACGCAGTCGTGATGGTGATACTCAGAATATAGTAATTGGTAGATGGTTTAAAGCTTCAGCGTTTTGTTGCTTCTGTGTTTTGTTTCTGCAAGTATTGGTATTAGGTTTTGATGGCATTGGTTTGATAAGGGAGTCTGCAAGAGGGAAGAGTATAAATTGGACTCTGGTGCTCTCTCCTGCAGCTCAGAGTTTAGCTTGGTTTTTGCTGAGCTTTTCAACACTTCACTGTAAATTCAGTTCCTCTGAGAAATTTCCGTTGTTGCTAAGGGTTTGGTGGTTAGCATCCTTTGTGATATGTCTCTGTACATTGTATGCTGATGTGAACAAATTCTTGACGGAAGGCTCAAAACATTTCAATTCTCATGCCGTGGCGAATATTGTGTTAGCCCCTGCCCTTGCTTTCTTAAGTTTTGTTGCAGCCAGGGGTGACACTGGTATTCATGTGTATAGAAACTCGGATCTTGAAGAACCGTTGCTAGTTGAAGAAGAAGCAGGGTGCCTTAAGGTTACTCCTTATAGTGAAGCTGGCATCTTTAGTTTGGCCACACTGTCTTGGTTGAACCCGGTTCTTTCATTGGGTGCAAAAAGACCACTTGAACTGAAAGACATTCCACTTCTTGCCCCTAAGGACCGTACTAAGACAAATTATAAAGGTTTAAATTCCAACTGGGAGAAGTTAAAGGCTGAAAATCCTACGGGGCAGCCTTCTTTAGCTTGGGCTATCCTCAAAACCTTCTGGAAAGAGGCCGCATGTAATGCAATTTTCGCAGGCTTAAATACTTTAGTTTCATATGTAGGTCCATACTTGGTAAGTTACTTTGTGGATTACTTAGGAGGGATAGAGACTTTCCCTCATGAGGGGTATATTCTTGCAGGAATTTTTTTCGCAGCTAAGTTGGTGGAGACCTTAACAACACGTCAGTGGTATATTGGGGTAGATATTTTAGGGATGCATGTCAGGTCAGCTCTCACAGCCATGGTGTACAGAAAGGGGCTCAGGCTCTCAAGTGCTGCGAAGCAAGGTCATTCCAGTGGAGAGATTGTTAACTACATGGCAGTTGATGTTCAAAGAGTAGGGGACTACTCCTGGTATTTACATGACATATGGATGCTTCCCATGCAGATTATTCTTGCCCTTGCTATTCTCTACAAAAATGTTGGGATTGCTACCATTGCAACACTGATTGCTACCATAATCTCCATTGTTGCAACTATTCCCTTGGCAAGGTTTCAGGAAAATTACCAAGACAATTTAATGTCCGCTAAAGACGAAAGAATGAGGAAGACTTCTGAATGTCTTAGAAACATGAGGATCCTCAAGCTACAAGCATGGGAGGACAGATACCGCCTGAAGCTTGAGGAGATGCGGGCCGTGGAATTTAAATGGTTGCGTAAAGCACTATACTCGCAGGCATTTATTACCTTTATTTTCTGGAGCTCCCCTATATTTGTTTCAGCTGTCACTTTTGGAACTGCAATATTGTTAGGGGATGAACTTACAGCAGGGGCTGTTCTTTCTGCCCTGGCCACCTTCAGGATTCTACAGGAGCCTTTAAGGAATTTCCCAGACTTGGTTTCAATGATGGCTCAGACAAAAGTGTCTCTTGATCGAATCACTGGATTCCTTCAAGATGAAGAGTTGCAGAATGATGCAATCACATTATTACCACAAGGAACCACAAATGTGGCAATAGAGATAAAAGATGGTGATTTCTGCTGGGATGTTTCTTCTTCAAGCCTAACATTGTCAGGCATACAAATCAAGGTGGAAAAGGGGATGCGTGTGGCTGTCTGCGGCACAGTTGGCTCTGGGAAATCAAGTTTTCTTTCTTGCATTCTTGGTGAGATTCCCAAAATCTCTGGTGAAGTAAGTCGAATATCTGTACTGTTGTTTCATCATTCATGAATCTTATTTTCTGTATTGTTGATATTGTGTAATAAGTGGTCATTGTATCTATAATCCAAATTTAATGTGCTTTTCTCTTCCAGGTTAGAGTATGTGGATCTTCTGCTTATGTCTCACAGTCAGCTTGGATACAATCCGGAAATATAGAAGCAAATATTCTTTTCGGTAGCCCCATGGACAAGGCAAAATATAAGAGTGTAATTTATGCTTGTTCACTGAAAAAAGATTTGGAGCTTTTTTCACATGGAGATCAGACAATTATTGGTGACAGAGGCATAAATCTGAGTGGAGGCCAGAAGCAACGAGTGCAGCTTGCCCGGGCACTCTATCAAGATGCCGACATCTATTTACTTGATGATCCCTTCAGCGCTGTTGATGCACACACAGGTTCAGAATTATTTAAGGTTAGAGTTTCTTATTTACCGTCAGTTTGTCAGTTCAGCTAAACAGGCTGGGGCTAAATGTTTAAGTGGACTTGCAGGAATACATCATGACAGCATTAGCAACTAAGACAGTAGTATACGTAACCCATCAAGTTGAATTTCTGCCAGCAGCTGATCTGATACTGGTACAAAATACTCTTTCTGCTTTATTCTTCATAATATGTTGTTTCTTCTAAGTTAGTTCCATGGCTTCTTGGTTGAGTTTGAATGTCTAGGATCAAGATAACTCTTAAACATTACGACCAACATTTTATCTAACATAGTCACTGCTTTTGCTGATTGATGATGCATTTTCCTTCGTGGCATTAATTAATTGTTGCTGACTGCTGGTATGTGATTCAGAATTGGACGCATAATATGATGGAAAGGAAACCATACAGTTTTTAGGTAAAAGAAACGTCGTGCACTTTTTTCAATATCAAATGAGTTTGTAATACATTAGAATATTAAATCAACTATAAACCTTTATATGTGAATTAGGATAGGGACATGTCGAAGATAAAATTTAAAACCTTTAAATGAGAATTAGAATATAGACACGTTACAGGAGATTCATAGCTTCTTCAATACAGTGTCGGTCATTTTATACACACAATAATGAAAGAAATGTGAAGTGTAGAAGAAGACTAATAGATTGCAGGAGATAACTAATTACAAAATGTATTTGGAAGGGAAACAAGAAATGTTAATATAATTAACAATTACTTCAGGCTTATTGATATTGGTTTAGTGTCTGGAGCTACTATGATTTATTTCATTTACCAGGATCTATACTAGTACTACATTGTTTGCTACCTTTAACATTTCTGTTCTTTTTCTACATAATAAATGATTGTCATGCCCTCTGTATTTACCACTGGTACCACATTTATACTGCAGGTAATTAAGGAAGGCCGTGTCATTCAAGCTGGGAAATATGATGAACTTCTTCAAGCAGGTACTGATTTCGATGCCCTGGTTTCAGCTCATCATGAAGCTATTGAATCCATGGAAATTCCCAATCAGTCCTCTGAAGATTTCGACGTCAATCATCCACTCGAAGGTTCTATCCTTTTAAGTAAGAAGTGTGAATCAATAGGAGGTAATTTGGAGAGTTTGGGGAAGGAAGTGCAAGAGGTTGTGTCGACTTCGGATCTAAAACCGATCAAAGAAAAAAAGAAAGCGAAACGGTCAAGGAAAAAGCAGCTTGTTCAGGAAGAGGAGAGAGAGAGAGGGAAAATTAGCATGAAGGTGTACTTGTCATATATGGCTGCCGCATACAAGGGCTTATTGATTCCTCTTATTATCCTTGCCCAAACATTATTCCAGCTTCTACAGATAGCTAGTAATTGGTGGATGGCTTGGGCTAATCCCCAAACCAAAGGGGACCAACCAAAAACTAGTAATATGGTTCTTATTGTTGTTTATATGGCCCTTGCTTTTGGGAGTTCTTGGTTCATATTTGTCAGGGCCGTACTAGTAGCTACATTTGGTCTTGCAGCTGCACAAAAATTGTTCTTGCAAATGCTCAGAAATGTGTTCCGAGCACCAATGTCTTTCTTCGACTCTACTCCATCTGGTCGAATTTTGAATCGCGTAAGTATTGCTTGTTTACTCTTCATTGGTTTGAGTTACCATACCTGATATTAAACTACTTAAGATATTTTTTTAAAGCCTGAAGCTCAGTTTCCATGTTAATGCACTTGTGTCATACTCTTCAGTGGTTCCAGTAATCCAGTTACCATACTTGTGTCATGTCTCAAGGCTTTTTTTCTTTGCTACCTTAGTAATTATTGTCTACTCACTCTCATGTTTTTTTTAAAATTATAATTATAATTTTCCTTTTCTTTTGTGATTTACTCTTTTTGTTGTTTTTGAATTGTCAGGTGTCAGTTGATCAAAGTGTAGTTGACCTTGATATTCCCTTTAGACTAGGTGGGTTTGCATCAACAACAATTCAACTTGTTGGTATAGTTGGTGTTATGACTCAAGTTACTTGGCAAATTCTGCTTCTTGTTATTCCAATGGCAATTGCTTGTTTGTGGATGCAGGTATAATTTGGTCTTTGTGAAGTTTAATCTGTCTAATCACTTATCCTCATGATTCCTAGGCACGTGTCTTCATTTATATGATAATATGTTTTTAATGCACTGTCGAAAATCCATTATATTAAACTTATGTATTCTTGTATTTTTTTTAAAGAATTATAGTTTTTAAATATGTGACAGGGTAGTAGTTAAATTAAGAGACTGTCCAAGCCCAATTTATTTCTTGTTGTCAACATTGTTCTGTTGGATGTGTATGAGAACATTAAAAAGGATGATGAAAGAGACATTTTTCTTTACAATCATATGCTTTCAGCTTTGAAAGGTATCTAGTTTTAGGCTCAAATCCCACAAGTATCTTCTTTTTGTCTGAAGCTTTTCAAGATTTCCACTTACCGCAGTAATCCAAATATATGGGGGTTACTTAACTAGGGAGTATAGACCTAGCAAGTCCGTTAATTTATTTTACCACTGTTCTGGTCTACTATATGGAAACAGTAGTTTTCCTGTTTAAGTCCCTTTTAGTTAGCATATCTTGCATCTAACTCTTTATACAGAATCATTCACGTGTCTGGGACCAATTAAATTTCATGTATGTTGTATGTGTGCAGAAATACTATATGGCTTCATCAAGAGAACTGGTCCGCATCGTCAGCATCCAAAAATCTCCAGTGATCCACCTATTTTCCGAGTCAATTGCTGGAGCAGCAACAATTAGAGGATTCGGGCAAGAAAAGCGATTTATGAAGAGGAACTTGTATCTTCTTGATTGTTTTGCCCGTCCATTTTTCTACAGCCTATCAGCTATTGAGTGGCTCTGTCTACGTATGGAGTTATTGTCAACATTCGTATTTGCATTTTGTATGGTTATACTAGTGACTATTCCGCATGGGAGCATCGATCCAAGTATGTTGATCATTTCAGCTGAAAATTTTACTTTCTAAATTCCATAGGATACTGCCTGTATCGCTTGACCAGTAATGTCGTAAATGTAGCTTATATAAACTGTTACCAATTGAAATATTACGATGCAAAAGCTAGATGTTGCATATATACATGATACATATACTTCAAATTTCTAATGATAGATGTTTGCTATGTAGGTATGGCCGGCCTGGCTGTGACATATGGCCTCAACTTGAATGCGCGCTTATCTCGGTGGATCCTTAGTTTTTGTAAACTTGAAAATAAAATTATTTCCATTGAAAGGATCCATCAATACTGTCACATACCTAGCGAGGCTCCATCAATTATTGAGGATAATCGACCCCCAACCTTGTGGCCAGAAGAAGGAACAATCGAATTGATAGACTTAAAGGTATCTATTTTCACTGATTACATGCATAATAAAAGTGAAAGATGGATGCACTTTAAATTTGATTTATGTTATTACAAGTTCAATATCTTCTAGAGTTTAGAGTCATTTGGTGTTTTGCTAATATCTGATCCAGTTTATTTGTTATTTCTCTACCTGAAAGACATCAGTTCCTGTCTTGAGATATGTTTCTAACTTTTAAGGTAGTAGGAATTTCATGAACGTGACAAGGTTTCTCTTCTTGTTGAATTTCAATTCTTTTCTGTCAAGGAATAACAGGAGTAATTGGAATTGTTACCAACTAAAACATTACTTCTCCATTAATGACAGTGGTAACAAATTTTCCGTTCATGGGGGAATTATAAATTCCGTAGACGGAGAAATAGTCACCTGTTTATAAGTGAAAGGGGTTTCACAGTGGTGTATGGCCTTGAGGCTTTAGAGAGGGGGGGGGGGGGGGGGGGAGATAGAGAGTTGGCACTGGAATAGGATAATTAGTTGGACTGTGGTTGGATCCATTATTCTGGGGGATTAGGTAATTTCTTGGTTTGCAATTCGATTTTTCCTATAGTTTTCTTGGGTAGGGGCAATAAGCATTCCCATGAAAGATGATTCAGATTTGGTGTCCCAATAAATATTTCTTTTACTTAGACTCGCAGGGAGTACTCAAATTTGTGGAATAGGGCATATTTGCTAGAAGCATCTGGAAACTGGCACATTCACTGATTATATTTCGATTTTTTTTTTATCGAATTAACTTATAGGGTGGGTGATATTATGACGAAACATTTTACCATTTTAGCAGGCTAAAGTTCATAGATAGGGTGAAATGAGACCGTACTCTTTGCTTTGTGGACCTTATGCCTCGAAAGGAAAAGTTAGTCGTGATTAATAAGAGTTGCTCTGAGCTTAATCTGTATATAGTAAAAGTAAGCATTCCCAGGAGATATTATGCCATTCTTTGGCTTTTCAGAGTTAAATTTGGTGCTTCTTATGAGGGTTAGTGCTGGCTGCCCATTGAGTTTCCTCTAATATTGAAGGTCCCGCGGGGTGTGTTCTTTGGGAATCTGGACTCAACTGCACTCTAGTATACTTTGTGTACGCTTGGATGCCCACCTTTTAAATAAAATTAATATCATTTGTCAATTTTGTGAATACATGCTTATTGATTTCCTTAAGTTCACTGTATTTGATATAAATTATTATGCCTGTGCTAAGTGCGATTATATCATACTTATGTATATTAAATATAAGAATGATAAATTAAGGTGCAAGAGAGAGAGAATTAGTAAAATGTCGTAAATATGAGATGAACAATTATTTTAATAAGTGGATTATGGTATTACTATACTAGCAATTGAAGGAGAAGTAATAAGGCAAGGATGATGTAATCTGGATTTTGTTTTAGTTATAATTGTAGAACATATACTGCATATGTATAATACACATACAATTTTAAAATTTTAAATCTGAGGTATTTAATATTTTATGTCAGATATTATGATTACATTTTTTTGATAATATTGATATACGTATCTATAATCTGAAATATTTAAATTTTAAAGTAGATTAATCATAAAAGTAGTGTAGATAAATTTTCAAAAATGAGTTGAGAAAAATTACAGATAAGTAAGATAAGTGAACTAGTGAGATAGAAGTAGTGGAATGTCATAGACAGGGAAAGAGAAAACTATATGAGATACTGGAATGTGATGTCGGCAATTAAAGGAGAAGCTGCAATGCGGCAAAGATGTTGTAGATGACCTTTCTTTTAGCTATAGATATAGATTACAAACAGAATCATCAGCAATCCAAACAATCCAACTCAGAAAAAAAGGGAGCAGCCGGTTATATTAATTATAATTCAATAATTCAATTCTTATGGTGCCTAAGCATTTCCCTTCTCAGAGTTTAAAAGGTTAAATTTAGCTCGGAAACAAGCTTATCTTCAGGAATGTGTCTATCTGCAAAGCTTGAGCTTAATATAATGTACTCTATTTGATAAGTTTATCTAGTCACTACAGAATAGTTAGTCAACTGTAAATATGCAAGAGGTATACTGGTAAGCTTGTTATTTCTAACAAGGCTGCTAGAAAGTAATCAAGTAGGCTATTTTTTTTCGCTGTTCACTATTCATGTTTGGTTGAACAACTAGGCTTACCCCGATGTCACTCTTAATGTTTGTCTACTTGTATGGTTCTGATTTGCCCTAGAAAGGAGAGAAGGTATGATATCTCTTTTGATAGAAAACAAGTTGTACAATTCAATATAAAATTACTCTTGCAAAGAGTAAATTTATGCTTTTTATGAAGTTCCGCGAGCTGATTGCAAAGACTTTAATACGTACAACTTTGTATATTATTTTTATTATCGTTTTTATAATTTTGAATTTATGCCAAGGTGTAAAGTTCATTTGATGTCAGTATATCACAAAGACACAGCTAGATGATTCTCAAATTTCTTAAAATACCAAGAAATTTAAAAATCTTACATGCATGCATAAGAAGATGCATCACATACGGTTCAAGGTGTCGTCTTTTATTAAAGTGTGCTTTATAGTTAAATATTTTGTACAAATTATGTTTTAACTAATTTTATTATCAGTTGATATAATAAGTATCATCTTCTTGTAGGTTCGTTACAAAGAGAATCTTCCTGTGGTGCTCCATGGCGTTAGTTGCAAATTTCCTGGTGGGATGAAGATTGGAATTGTTGGACGTACTGGAAGTGGTAAATCAACATTGATTCAGGCACTGTTTCGAATGATTGAACCAGAAGGGGGGAGTATCATGATAGACAATATTAATATTTCAACAATAGGTCTGCATGATCTTCGTAGTCGACTAAGCATAATACCTCAAGATCCGACCCTCTTTGAAGGGACCATTAGGGCGAACCTCGATCCTCTAGGCGAGCACTCAGATACAGAAATTTGGCAGGTACTCCTATATATATATATATATATATATATATATATATATATATATATTGTTTGTTATGTTCAGCTTTGTCTTTTGTATTTATCTGAGCATCACTCACATCCATGGGATTTTACTTGATTTCTGGTGTAAACAATGAGTAATTTGGAAAATGATAACCACTTATGTATATTAGTATAATTTAAGACTGTTCAACTGTTTTGTGTGTAATTAGTTGTTACAGTGTCCCCTTTAAAGTCTTTAATTTTGATTTTACATAGGCACTTGAAAAGTCCCAGCTAGGCGATATAGTTCGGCACAAGGAGCAGAAGCTTGATTCACCAGGTAATTACCCGGCTGCATGCGCATATGGCTTTTTAAGTTTTTCAGGAGTGACCTTTTCATGTTGCATTTCAGACTTCATGAATTTGTTCAACTAACCTGTCTTCTATTTGAACTTAAAATTGGCAGTTCTAGAGAACGGAGATAACTGGAGTGTAGGACAGCGTCAGCTTGTTTCTCTTGGTCGAGCCTTACTCAAGCACTCAAGAATTCTGGTGCTTGACGAAGCAACTGCCTCCGTTGATTCAGCCACAGACAATCTCATCCAGAAGATTATTAGGACCGAATTTAAGGACTGTACAGTATGTACAATTGCTCACCGTATCCCAACCGTTATCGATAGTGATTTGGTTCTGGTTCTTAGTGATGGTACGCATTGTTTTTCCACCATTTTCCTTCCCTCTGGTTACTGTAAAACGCTATTCAACATATGTTTACGGATAATTGCCCAAAAATTTCAATTCCTGGTAATGTTTTCAAAATTGAAAATTTCACTCGTCACAATATTCTCCATAGGAAGTAGTGTCTGGCTAACCACCTTCTTCATTGCATATACTTTGCAGGCCGGGTTGCAGAGTTTGACGTTCCAGCTCGACTATTAGAGGATAAGTATTCCATGTTTCTTAAGTTGGTTTCTGAATATTCAACAAGATCTAGTGGAATCCCTGATTTATGATTTAAATGGTATGCAACCTTCAATGCAAAAGCATCAACAGCAGACTCCAGGTGAGAGACTGAAAAATACAGCTCCCGGATGCTGCTTCATTCGATTTACTGAAAATCAAGTAGGGGAGCAAGAGAAAGGCATACCACGACATCCAGACCAAGAGCAAAGTAGTTTTCAGTCTGACATCGACACTCTTCCCTATTTAACATCAGAGTTGGGGAAAACTGCTGCATACTATTGTAACATAAATAAGCAGGAGCTTGAAAGAGTTGGTAATAAATACAGAGGGAGTATATACGGGATAATATAATCTGTATTTGAAAGTCTGCAAATGCATGTCTTTGTACTGATAATATGGGAATTTTGTAATGAGCTTAGGCATTTTAGATGTTCATCTCAAGTCTTTCCATTAGTGAACTTATTTTCTTATTGTTTATTTAAAATCAGCTTATAAAACTCTATATTGTATTATTGTAAGATTAATTATAAAATATATATATAAATATTTGTACACACATTCCGTCTCCTATGAGAGTTTTTTTTTTATTTGACAAGCGTCTCCTACGAGAGTTGAACTCTTAAATTCAATATAAATTTTTCTGAATAAGAGTGAGGAATACATATAATAAAAAATACTCAGACAAATAATACTCACTACTAGTATAATACTCAAAAATAAGTTCACAAATTATTAGCAAAGATGTAGATCAACGTTATGACAAGCTGCTACAACATTGAGATCAATTTTATCTACACAAATATATAGAAATTAGTTCAGTTAGAAATTTAATTCTAATCTTTGTAGAAATTTTTAGTTGATATTGTAATAATTTGATACAAATCAATATCAAAATTAAATATTATTATTTTAGTTTAATAATTATGCCTCTAGATTATTAATCTACATTTTTTATATTTAGAATTTGAACTCATTAACAAAGTCTACTGTGCAAACGTGTCAATAATGTATAATTTCTATGCAGGTCGTTGAGGATAATTAATGATAACCATAACCCTGGTCAACATTTCCCTATTTTAAAATTATTTATATCTCCTTTCCGTGCTTAGCACGAATTATCAGCTGAACATAAATGTCGTGCGAGCATGCGTCACTATCGAGGAGAGACGTATTTGATTATGGTCTCACTAGCCACAAAATACAAACCAACCAATCCCAAGATACCAACTTGAATTAGTGCACCTTCTAGGCGGCTAGGCCCCTGCACTACAAGTATTCTTGCAGTCGGCAGCAAAAGATTAAAAAATATAGAGCAGTCGTTGGAGTCTCTTCAGCTGTATTTTTGTCAAGCCTCTCATTCTTGAACAATGAATGTTAAGCTGATATCTGAGTGCTTTATCAAACCATCGAATTTTCAACAAGAGCGAACAAAACAAGTACTTCATAGAACACCATGGGATCTTTGCTTGCTCACTGGTCATTACATTCAGAAAGGCCTTCTTTTTCGAAAAATTTCGGTTTTAGATGATGAAGCAAGCTCTATTCAGGGTTTTCTTCAGAGGCTTAAGCATTCCCTCTCTGTTACTCTTGCTCATTTTTATCCACTTGCAGGTCGCCTTGCTACTCAAACATGCGATGATCCACATTCGTACGTGGTGTATATAGATTGCAGTCACAGTCCTGGAGCTAAATTTGTCCATTCCAAAGTGGATTTAACCGTGTCTGATATTTTGTCACCAACTTATGTACCTTCTGTTGTTCAGCATTTCTTTGATCATTACAAGGCTGTTAACCATGATGGTCACAGCCTGTCGCTGCTAACGGTACAAGTGACTGAGCTAATTGATGGTATCTTCATTGGGTTTTCTTCCAACCATTGTGTGGCTGATGGTACTTCTTTTTGGCAATTTATCAATACTTTATCGGAAGTGTTTCGAGAAAATATAGGCAATGAGGCAATACAAATCTCAAGTCCACCTGTCCATGGATGTTGGTTTCCTGATGGATATGGCCCTTTTTACAGCCTTCCTTTCACTCATCATGATCAATTCATCAACAGATATCAAGTTCCGGAGCTTAAAGAAAGAATATTTCACTTCTCGGTTGCTGCGTTAGCAAGAATTAAAGCAAAAGCAAATGCTCTTTGTAAAGATAGAGGCATAACTGTATCAACCTTACAAGCCTTATCTGCCTTAATGTGGAGATGTGTGATACGCGGTCGTGGGTTAGAACAAAATCATACTAGCATTTGTAGAACATCCGTGAATATCAGATCACGATTAGAGCCACCGTTGCCACATAATTATTTTGGCAACGGCATTCAGACAGTGGCAGCAGTCACTACAGCTGGTGAGCTTCTGGAGCATGATTTAGGCTGGGCTGCTGCACAGTTAACTGAAGCTATAGCTAAACACGATGACAAGGCTGTCAGAGAGGCCCTTTTGAAATGGCTGCAAAATCCTATTATTCACCAAATTGAGCATTTAGTTAAACCAGGCCTGGTTATGTTTGGGAGCTCCCCACGGTTCAATATGTATGGAAACGAATTTGGATTGGGAAAAGCTGTGGCTGTTCTGAGCGGACATGATAACAAGTTTGATGGCAAGGGGACTCTGTATCCGGGGAAAGAAGGTGGAGGAAGCATAGATGTGGATTTGTGCCTGATTCCACATTCCATGAGTGCTTTGGAAAGAGACGAGGAGTTCTTGGATGCTCTCAATTTTCATAGTGATCAAACCATGTAACAATATAATTCATGTACTGGCAGACATAGTTCTAACCTAATCAGCTCCGTTGTCTGCTTAATAAATTAAGGGTTGGAATAAATTTAGTGAATGAGTTGAGGGTGCACTGCACTAAAATAAGCTGCAATCATCACTACACGCAACTAGATCAAGCTGCGTTCATGTAACAGAATTTGAGTTTGATGGGCAACAAATTCTGGGAGTTTTATAGGCAACATCAAATTCTGGTGGCCAAGACTCAAAATGTTTCAGTTCATGTAACACAGTTACTACTTACTAAAAAGATTCCTGAGTAATCCATTTCTGAGAAACTTCCCGGTAACCAAAAGTCTTTTAATCTAATCAATTACTACCATACTCACTCTACATACAAGAGGTCGATTTTACAAATTTTGTCAAAAAGGAGATGCGAATCTGAGTATAGGCCATCATCAAATGAAAAGAAAAAAAAACTTCTCAATTTGCGAAAAAATAGATAAATGCTAGTATAACAGAAAAGAAAGAACAACCAAAAGACTGATTCTTACACAGACACAGGCCACAGCTAGCAGGCATTTTATCCCAAATCGGGATGTTTAAGCGGATCAACCGAGCAGTGACTTTAGCTAATTCACTTAAGCACACAAATTAATTGGGCTACATATTTCACACAAACTTCTCGGTGTTCTCAACTAAATTTGGAACAACCAATCTTTTATTATCCGAAGAAAATATCTGAGCTAAAAAATTAAGGAACATAAGGCTGATTGGCCTGATTCATTCAGAGCTTGCTGAGTTGTACTAAAATGCTACATGTTGACAATCTTATCACAAGACCTGCAACTCTAACTAATTTTTTTTGAATATCTGCTGGTCCTTGTATTTAATAGCATAAAGACATGATTCATATATATCAGTTCTTTGGTTTAGATTCCTGGATTTTGTTTGTTCATTTTCGTATGTATTAGTAATATCTATGGCATTTGCACCGGCCTGGTAGTAAAATATGTATTTCACTTTGTATTTACATTGACTTAACATCCTTTAAAACTTATTATTACTCAGAATTTCAGACCAAGAAACACATAAAAATCAACTACACTGTGTTTGCAGATCACTTTAATCTGATCTAGCAGAGAAAATAACAATCACATCCTTTAATCCAGGCACATTCTGCCCTGACATAGTTTGGTCCATATTCACTCTGGCAGTAGCTGATGCAATCATAATAACAATGAACAAGGAATTTTTGTTTCCTACATATGTGAGCCGTTGGTAGTCCTAGTCCCAGTTGATCAGCGGAAGGGGGAGCAGCAGAAGGGCTAATAAGTTGATCATCAGAAGAATGGCTACCAATAACCACAAGGAGAAGAACGAAAACAAATATTTTGGCCATGTTACTCCCACAATCAATACTGTTATATTCAATTTATTTTGTCAAACATACTGCAGGAATTTATATACATGAATAATGTATTTATGATCGCAAACAGATGTAATGAATGTAAGAAAATTAAAACACGAGTTACATGTCTATACAATTTATGGGTATTGGGGAGTTACTTTTGTGGGATGAAACAAGTGTATGATCACAGGGGACTACTCCAAAAAGAAACGCACACAAAATAGAATAGCGGAGCTTGTTCTACATACTACTCCCACAAACATCTATTCTCTTTCAAATCTTTTCTATTACTCTCAAGTCTAACGATATATATACACTATTTTGCAGGTTGTGAGATTGCTTCAAGTACAACTTTGATTAATATATACACTTTGGACCGCTGTTCTGGAGATGTGTGATACAAGTTCGTGGCTCATAAAAAATTCATACTAGCATAGAGCATTTGTGGAACATCCAGATCACGATTCGGGCCATCAAGGCCGCCCTGAAATATTGAAAGACTCAAGCGAATTAAATTTTTGTGACCAAAATTAAAATAAAATCAAGTACATCTCTATAAATTATAATTCCTGAAGTCTGCATTCAAGGTAATTTACAAAGATGCCCCTTCACTGTTTTGTATTTTACAATCAATGGCACTACATTTCTACTCTTTGTTATGTATTTCCACGTTTATATACGTATTGATACGTATTTGTATACAAATACAGTAGTGCTCAAATGTACTCTTTCACTCCATTGATTTGATTTTGAATATGTTATCCTCTCTCTTTCTTTTACAAGCATAATTTCACTCATTTCAAGCATCTTGGTAGAAACTATAACACAATGTCTTCCATAAAATACCATATCAAAAATGTGATTCTCCCAAACAGAAAGACTAATTGGCACATTGTAGTGAAAGTAACAAGAAAGTGGAGAGAAATTGATACCCAGAATGGAAATGTTTTAGGAGTAAACATGATCTTCATCGATCAATCTGTAAGTTTACAATACATGCTGTAATTATATTCACTTAACTATACTACAACATGTTTACATGGACATTCATTTTGTTGTATGGTACAGCACGATCGCATCCGTGTTTGGATGGATTCAACAGTTATGAACAACCTAGAAAACAAGTTTGTGGAAGGTCAAACTTTCAAAGTTCAAAACTTCAAAGTACAAGAGTATACAAACCTTGAAGATGAGAAATGTTTTGAAGACGACCGATTTATCAGATTGACGCATTACACTCGGGTAAGAGAGCACATGGGGTTGGGATGTCTGATTCCCGAGAATATATTCGTATTCAAAAATTTGTCCGACGTTCCAAATCATCAGCACAGGATCAGCAGCTGCATTGGTAAGCAAACTAACTTCGAAGTGAAAATGTTTCTTTGTGCTCAAATAAACCGAAAACCATTCTTTACTATCCAACTTGAACTTTATGTGCAGACGTTGTGGGAATTGTCCATTCAGTAGATCCGTTGAAACTATCGTCAAAGACAAATAGAAGATACACAGACTTGGTCATTACGGATACTAGGTAAGAACATTGAACATTCAGGTATACATATAACAACATCATTGTAACAAAAAGTATTGTACTTTTTTGGGAAAAAACCCAGGTATTATGTGAAGATCCGTTTGTGGGACGAACTTGGTGCTATGTTTAATAAGGCAATGAACAATTTAACAGAATATCCAGCTGTTTCTGTTTTCGCAAGTTTAAAGATCGAGTTCTCTGAAAAGTATGACATAACATATCTCTCAAACAATGTTGCATCAAGGTTCTACTTGAACTGCAATGTCGAAAGGGAGGAAACACTAAGGAAAAGGTAAAGTTACACTTTATTTATTGCATTTACAACTAAGTATCGTAGTTAGTAATTGACTCTGTTAGTTGGTATAAATTTCTTACAGGTTCAACGATCTCCATGGATGTTGAAGCATTGATATAAGCATGGATTGAAGATCGATTAATTTCCTGTTTTTAACTTTATTTTGTACTTTGGTTAGTATTGTTGGTATTTCGCGAACTTCTTTTGGTTGTTTATTGAACTACTTTGGTTAGATTGCAGTATTTTACTGAAATCTGTAGAACTGTTTGTAAGATTTTTACAATTATATGTCCTCATCCTAAAAAATGGCTAAAATAATAGTCACCTTCGACAAAAAACGCTATACACATCAGTCTATCTTTTCAGAAAAAGTAAATCTACTCTCATATCTCCCATTTGATTTTCAACCTTCTTTATAATCTCTTTCTTCCAGGTGTCGTAACCCTGTGGTGCTGCCCACGCGGTGCGTCTTCTCCGCAAAACTCTTTCCCTATCCTAAGCGAATTCAATATGTGTATCTACTCTTATGATTAACAATTAGGTAGACCATGAATTTATTAAACATTTTTAAATGTAAAACAACATTTGCATTTGACAGTATTTAATTTAGAACATTTTTTTTAATTTGGTCGAGTTACTTGGTAAGTGAACTTGAACCATCACCCATGTTTGAGAATGAATGCAGCGCCGTTCTTAAATAATACACATATCATTCCAAACCAGAAAAGATAGATAGGAGTGGTTGTTTGGTTACTTGACGCGAACCTTTCTCATGTTTCACACTTACAGATAACTACTTCTCAGATGAAGTAAAATTTGGTTTTTATGTTATAGTTTTTAATTTATTAAAAATATACGAATTATTATTATATTTTAAAGATTTTGTACCTCTATCGAAATTTAGAAATGTTTTTACGAACAATTCACAATAAAAGGATATTCTTTTTAGTTTTCGTTCGAAGTATCTTTAACTTAAGTCAACTGAAAGCATCTTTTGTCAACATTTTTAAATGTAAAACTACATTTGCATTTGACAGTAATTTAATTTATAACATTTTTTTTAATTTGGTTCAGTTACTTGGTAAGTGAACTTGGACCATCACCCATGTTTCAGAATTAATACAGCGTCGTTCTTAAATAGTACACATATATTTGAAGACCAGAAAAGATAGATAGGAGTGGTTATTTGGTTACTTGACGCGAACCTTTCTCATGTTTCACACTTACAGATAACTACTTCTCAGATGAAGCAAAAATTGGTTTCTATGTTATTATTTTTAATTTATTAAAAATTGCCGAATTATTATTAAATTTTAAAGAATTTGTAGATCTGTCAAAGTTTAGAAATTTTTAACAAACGATTCATAATAAAAGAATATTATTTTTAGTTTTCGTTTGAAGTATTTTTAACTTAAGTCAACTGAAAGCAACTTTTGTCAACATTTTTAAATGTAAAACTACATTTGCATTTGACAGTAATTTAATTTATAACATTTTTTTTTAATTTGCTCGAGTTACTTGGTAAGTGAACTTGGACCATCACCCATGTTTAAGAATTAATGGAGCGTCGTTCTTAAATAATACATATATCATTTAAGACCAGAGAAGATAGATAGGAGTTGTTATTTGGTTACTTGACGCGAACCTTTCCCATGTTTCACACTTACATATAACTACTTTTCAGATGAAGTAAATTATGATTTTTATGTTATAGTTTTTAATTTATTAAAAATTGGCAAATTATTATTATATTTTTAAGATTTTTTAGCTCTATCGAAGTATAGAAATTTTTTACAAACGATTCACAATAAAAGAAAATTATTTTTACTTTTTTTTCGAAGTATCTTTAACTTAAGTCAACTGAAAGCAACTTTTGTCAACATTTTCAAATGTAAAACTACATTTGCATTTGACAGTAATTTAATTTATAACATTCTTTTTAATTTGGTCGAGTTACTTGATAAGTGAACTTGAACCAGCACCCATGTTTTAGAATTAATACAGCGTCGTTCTTAAATAATACACATATCATTCCAAACCAGAAATGTTAGATAGGAGTGGTTGTTTGGTTACTTGACGCGAACCTTTCTCAGGTTTCACACTTACAGATAACTACTTCTCAGATGAAGTAAAAATTGGTTTCTATGTTATAATTTTTAATTTATTAAAAATTGCCGAATTATTAAAGATATTTTAAATATTTTGGACCTCTATCGAAATTTAGAAATGTTTTTACGAACGATTCACAAGAAAAGAATATTATTTTTAGTTTTCGTTCGAAGTATCTTTAACTTAAGTCAACTGAAAGCATCTTTTGTCAACATTTGTAAATGTAAAACTACATTTGCATTTGACAGTAATTTAATTTAGAACATTTTTTTTAATTTGGTCGAGTTACTTGGTAAGTGAACTTGAACCATCACCCATGTTTTAGAATGAATGCAGCGCCGTTCTTAAATAATACACATATCATTCCAAACCAGAAAAGATAGATAGGAGTGGTTGTTTGGTTACTTGACACGAACTTTTCTCATGTTTAATACTCAGATAACTACTTCTCAGATGAAGTAAAATTTGGTTTTTATGTTATAGTTTTTAATTTATTAAAAATATACGAATTATTATTATATTTTAAAGATTTTGTACCTCTATCGAAATTTTGAAATGTTTTTACGAACAATTCACAATAAAAGGATATTCTTTTTAGTTTTCGTTCAAAGTATCTTTAACTTAAGTCAACAAAATTAATAAATTTTATTTTCTTCATTTTTCCCTTACAAATTTACATACTTCATACTTTTTATAAATATATAAAATCAAACAAATCCACAAAATAAACAATTATTTTTTTCTTCATATTTCCCTTCAATATTTACGTACTTCAAACATTTCAATCTTTTCAATTTACTTTACAAAATTTCAACAGACATTACGACAACAGGGACAAAACTACATATTACAAAAAATAACTATACAAATTAATATTTATTATTTTAAATGATTTGAAAATTCACACGTAGGAATATTGGACAATATATTTGCGCCAACCCAAAATTATTTAATCAGATCAAGTGTAATGGTACTAGAATCACAAACTTGCAATAAAATTTCATTTGGTTGTTTTTTTATAATTTCACTTGGCCCACGAAATTAAGATTTTAGTCAATTTTATGCTTTTTAATTCTATTATAATAAAAACTGTAAAGAAAATTGAAATACTTTTTTCCGAAATTAGCAGATACATAAATGAAATGAAATCTTAATTTCATTTACAAAATTAAGATGAGGTTCAATTTCATTCAATTCAAATTTTTTTTAAATGAAATGAATAAAGGGCAAATTTTGAACAAAATAAAAACAGATATGTAAGTTGGAACAGTAACATCACGCGACAATAAGTGCAGCTACGCTTGCACGATTCCCAATTCAAAGAAACTATTCAACTACCAAAGCAATCACATCTACAAATCTTCCACAGTCTTCTACTCCTCTCCAACCGTCACTTTCATTTCACTTTCTCCATCACAAAATTAAACTACTACAGCGAATCATGTCGAAAGCACATCAACCAGCGTATGTTTTTCTGTATTTCTTTCTCACAAAACCTTCAATTGCATGCAAAGTAAATTAACTAAACTTGCAATAAAATTTCATTTGGTTGTTTTTTTATAATTTCACTTGGCCCACGAAATTAAGATTTTAGTCAATTTTATGCTTTTTAATTCTATTATAATAAAAACTGTAAAGAAAATTGAAATACTTTTTTCCGAAATTAGCAGATACATAAATGAAATGAAATCTTAATTTCATTTACAAAATTAAGATGAGGTTCAATTTCATTCAATTCAAATTTTTTTTAAATGAAATGAATAAAGGGCAAATTTTGAACAAAATAAAAACAGATATGTAAGTTGGAACAGTAACATCACGCGACAATAAGTGCAGCTACGCTTGCACGATTCCCAATTCAAAGAAACTATTCAACTACCAAAGCAATCACATCTACAAATCTTCCACAGTCTTCTACTCTTCTCCAACCGTCACTTTCATTTCACTTTCTCCATCACAAAATTAAACTACTACAGCGAATCATGTCGAAAGCACATCAACCAGCGTATGTTTTTCTGTATTTCTTTCTCACAAAACCTTCAATTGCATGCAAAGTAAATTAACTATATTAATCATCAATCGTATTTTACAGGGAAAAGAAGAGGAAGCAGATCTGTTTGTCAAGCAACAGTGACGATTCTGAATCTGAACCCGAGATGAATAGAGAAGTTCTTGACAAGTCGCTCACTAATCTGCAGATAAATATGCGAGAGTTGAACGAAAAGATGGACTTCATGATGCAGACTTTCAACAGCTTTTGTGAGGAATTTAAAGCAGATCATAAGGGGGTTGAGGAGGAATTCAAACTGTTCAAAGACGAGGCCAGGAAGCTCATTCAGAAGATTAATGAAAAGTACTGATCTCCTGCTTTAGCGTTTTACTATTTAATGTTTGGTAACTGAAGCTTCTGAAAAGTACGTTTTGTTCGAAGTCCTGTGTAATGATCTTTTAAACTATGTCTCCGAACCTGCATATTTGGATGTTTATGCCCTGAACTGATGCTTTATTATGATATGTGGGTTTCTTTACAATTCCTTCTTTTAAGAGTAATTTTCATAGTATATTTAAATTTATCTTTGACCTTTTCAGATTTTTTATTTTCACTTTATGGTTATGAACATGCATGCCGAGTAGAGAATCACTGATCCAATAATTATATTTGATTACATGTTCTCTGATAGAAGTCCGAAGAAGTACCTGACACACACAACTCTTTTCCTCAGATTTTATATTGTTAAACAGAAGATGATGCATGTGCACAAGCTACTTACATATTCACTAGGGGACTAGGAAGAAAAATGTCAAAGAAATTGGGCCCCTCTACACTTTAATTTTTCAAGCCTGAAACCTACCCTTACATGCAAAACTGTACTCCTCTAACACAATACTCCACGTTTCCTTTTAAAAAAACTTAAATGAAATTATCTATCTGTTTCACCAGACAACTTCTTTGTCTTTCTATATGTTTATTCCGATCTCTTAAATTCAAATCATAAAAAAATTTATGATTCTGATTTAAATAATTTCAATTTATTTTAGGACAGCTCTTTCACTTTTTTCCACATATAACATTGATTGTATACAAAGAAAATGGACTCTTATTCAAGTACTATGAAGACCAACCACATGAAACACTTTATGAAGACCACCTGTAAAATTAGTTGCACGAAATACAAGAATTTTTTTAAATACCACTATTCATTTTGGTGTAAAATCAAGTTTTGCCGAATTATTATTAAATTTTAAAGAATTTGTAGATCTGTCAAAGTTTAGAATTTTTTTACAAACGATTCATAATAAAAGAATATTATTTTTAGTTTTCGTTTGAAGTATTTTTAACTTAAGTCAACTGAAAGCAACTTTTGTCAACATTTTTAAATGTAAAACTACATTTGCATTTGACAGTAATTTAATTTATAACATTTTTTTTTAATTTGCTCGAGTTACTTGGTAAGTGAACTTGGACCATCACCCATGTTTAAGAATTAATGGAGCGTCGTTCTTAAATAATACATATATCATTTAAGACCAGAGAAGATAGATAGGAGTTGTTATTTGGTTACTTGACGCGAACCTTTCCCATGTTTCACACATAGATATAACTACTTTTCAGATGAAGTAAATTATGATTTTTATGTTATAGTTTTTAATTTATTAAAAATTGGCAAATTATTATTATATTTTAAAGATTTTTTAGCTCTATCGAAGTATAGAAATTTTTTACAAACGATTCACAATAAAAGAAAATTATTTTTACTTTTTTTTCGAAGTATCTTTAACTTAAGTCAACTGAAAGCAACTTTTGTCAACATTTTCAAATGTAAAACTACATTTGCATTTGACAGTAATTTAATTTATAACATTCTTTTGAAAAAGGTCGAGTTACTTGATAAGTGAACTTGAACCAGCACCCATGTTTTAGAATTAATACAGCGTCGTTCTTAAATAATACACATATCATTCCAAACCAGAAATGTTAGATAGGAGTGGTTGTTTGGTTACTTGACGCGAACCTTTCTCAGGTTTCACACTTACAGATAACTACTTCTCAGATGAAGTAAAAATTGGTTTCTATGTTATAATTTTTAATTTATTAAAAATTGCCGAATTATTAAAGATATTTTAAATATTTTGTACCTTTATTGAAATTTAGAAATTTTTTTACGAACGATTCACAAGAAAAGAATATTATTTTTATTTTTCGTTCGAATTATCTTTAACTTAAGTCAACTGAAATCATCTTTTGTCAACATTTTTAAATGCAAAACTACATTTGCATTTGACAGTAATTTAATTTATAACATTTTTTTTAATTTGGTTCAGTTACTTGGTAAGTGAACTTGGACCATCACCCATGTTTCAGAATTAATACAGCGTCGTTCTTAAATAATACATATATCATTTCAAACCAGAAAAGATAGATATGAGTGGTTATTTTGTTACTTGATTAAGTAAAAATTGGTTTCTATGTTATAATTTTTAATTTATTAAAAATTGCCGATTTATTAAAGATATTTTAAAGATTTTGTACCTCTATCGAAATTCAGAAATGTTTTTACGAACGATTCACAAGAAAAGAATATTATTTTTAGTTTTCGTTCGAAGTATCTTTAACTTAAAGCAACTCAAAACAACTTTTGTCAACATTTTTAAATGTAAAACTACATTTACATTTGACGGTAATTAACGCAAAATTTTCCTATGGTTCACGGTCACGGATAACTATTTCTAAGATGAAGTATATGTAACTTAAGTCAATTGAATGTAAATTGGTACGTACAGTGTAGTTATTTCTATGTACATTGTAATATATTCATGCTTCCACTTGCTTGCCCATTTGATTTTAAAAATGACAAGATAATTTATTTCTTCTAGGTGTCCTAATCCCATGGTGATCCCCACGTGTTGTGTGGTCTCCGCACGTCTCTTTCCTTCTAAAATAGTGACAGCTGCATGTTTCTAAATACAGTACATCTTGCAATTAAAAATTCAAAGCAATTCACTTTAGTTTTGCCAAAAGTTTAATTTCCAAAAGTTTCTATTACTTTTGCCGCCCATGTGCAGATTTGCCCCTCCATTACTTTTACTTCTGCTTTTGTATGTGTGATATATCATTTCTCTTCTCATTAGTTTTTTGTCGAAATGAATTTTAGACATGGTCAAATGCATAGAGGTGAGATTAATAATTTTATTACAAAACACACACAACGTGTTCCTTTGCGTGAACACCCACTTTTTTCTAACAATGGGAATATGGATAACAGTTTCTGCACTGGTAAGCAATTTATGTTTTTTCATTTTCCGTGTGATTCAAAGTTTTCATCATGACTGCTTTAGTTGTTTAAGAAATTACTTAATATATAGATATAGTGAATGTTGAGTGCAATTCAATATCGAGGAAGGATTGTGTTGGTCGGATTCCTTTAAGTGAACTTCCCTATTTGAAGGAGAAAGTCATGAACGAAAATAGTTCATTGAACAAGGTATTTAAAAATTTTAATGATGTATGATAAATGTAATTTACAACAGGATGATTTGAAACACATAATGTAAATGTGTTGTCTTTTATCTTATTGCAGTGTAATGATGTTCCTCCCAAAAAGAAGAAATCTATGCTTAGACATGGTAGTGACAAGGAGAACTTGGTTGTCAAAGGAAATCAAAAAACGAGTGGAACAAGTTTTGCAGATTTTACTAAGGCAAAGCAAAAAGGTTATTGTGTTGTTATATACTCTGTGATTTATACTTTGTTCAAACTTCATGAATTAGAATGTGTTTCTATATTCTATGTGTAGTAGAGAAGAGGAAGCAAGTTAGCAAATGTTTGGGTACGAAAGACCCAGTTGATAACTTTGGAACACCAATTATAGAGTCTTCAACTCATATAAACAACGGTGATTAATATTTCCTACCCGTTCATATCAACAATTAATGTATCCATTTTGTTTTCGAAATATTAAAGTTAATGTAATATTTTCGAACATAATTTCTAGAGACAATTGAAGTGAATGTGGTGGCTCCACGAAAAAGGATAAAAAGAAATATTACTGATTCAATATCTGATATTAGTCAAGTTTTATTTTCAAATGATGATGAACAACCTCAACAACGACATTTCAATGACACGGAGTATACGGAGATTGGTAATTTTTCTAATTATTTCCTCTCTTAAAATTGCTGTATCTTATTAGATAGTTAGAATATAAAATTTTTCAATCCTCGTACAGAACATTCGCATGTTCTTGGTTATGACACCACAGATGCAGAATTTTTTAGTGATGATGGATCAGAATCTGGAAGTACAATTAATGAGAATAGTTCCAATGAATGTGATTTTGATGAGGCAAATAATTCTACCACCACATCAGGTAAAACCATTGTCGATACTTTTCTTAATTTCCTCTAATATAAATGCTTACTTAACTCATGTCTTTTATATATTGCATTACCTGCAGATTATGCTACTTTGGGTCCGCCATCAGAGAAATGTCAGTTTTGTGAAGCATACATGTGGAAGGAAGAACGTGTTAATAAACAAGTTAAAAATGGTGCCCCGCTCTTTTCTACATGTTGTCGCAAGGGTATGCTAAAGTTGCCTAACACACCTCCAACACCTTCTTATCTTTGGCAGTTGTACAATGATCCTGAAAATGGGCATGCTTTCAAAAAATGCTCGCGAATGTATAATAGTATGTTTGCTTTTACATCAATTGGAGGTACTGTTGATCACTCGATAAATAATGTGGTGGACCATACATATATCGCTTGAATGGTCAAAATCATCATGTATTTGGTGCCTTAATTCCGAATGATGGTGATGACCCGAAATTCTGTCAACTTTATATATATGATACTGAAAATGAGGTATCAAATAGAATGAAATGGATAGATGTTGATGGTGGTGATCTTATAAAATCTGATATTGTTCATGGTTTAATGAAAATGCTGGATGACACAAATGAATTGGTGAAAGAATTTCGTGTTGCACGTGATCGTTTTAAAGATTCGCCTTTTGTTGATTTGAAAATTGTTTTAAAGGTATGTTGTTCGCAAAGTGGAAGAGAGAATCATGTTTCTGATTCGAATGAAGTTGCTGCTATCATGGTGGGTGACATGGAGGACCCGTGTGCTTCACGTGATATTATTATTAAGAGCAAGACACGTGGTCTTGAACGAATTACCAACATTCATCCCAAGTTAATGTCTTTACAGTATCCTCTGCTTTTCCCTCGTGGAGAGGATGGATTTCATACCAATATAAAATATGTTCAACGCGAAGAGAATAAAGGCAAGAAACGTGAAAAATGTACAATGATGGAATTCTATTCTTACAAATTCCAGGTTCGGCATAATGAAGGTATGTTATTAATTTTTGTAGACTGAGCAAACTTTATAATATCTCTATTACCATAATTTTATTGCATTAATGAATGTGTAGGTATGACTCCGCGTTTGGGTGGTAGGTTGTTTCAACAATACATTGTTGATGCCTTTTCCACTATTGAACAATCCAGATTGTGGTGGTTTCGTACTCATCAAACAACTTTGCGTAACGAGTTATATAGTCATATTTCTGATTATTTACGTAAAGGTGATAGTGATGCATCAAAAATTGGCAAGAGTTTTATTCTTCCTGCAGGATTTGTTGGTTCAAAGCGTTATATGCAACAAAATTTTCAAGATGCTCTTGCCGTTTGTCGTCATGTTGGGCATCCTGATATTTTTCTTACCATGACCTGTAATGCTATGTGGGATGAAATAATGCAAATGCTTAAACTGGTTCCTGGTGGAATATCTGTAGATAACCCGGACATTGTTGCACGTGTTTTTCGTTTAAAACTTGATCAGCTGTTGAATGATATAAAAAAAGGAGGTTATTTTGGAGTTTGCATTGGAGGTAATTTTATTCCGTTACTATTTTTAAACGGTGATCAATAATGTCTTTTGATAGGTTTTTTAACCCAAATGTTTTTTTGCTTCAGTGATGTATGTTGTCGAATTTCAGAAAAGGGGACTTCCACATGTACACATGCTGATCTGGCTTGACAGTGCTTCCAAATTAAATTTGAGGTCCAATGTTGATAATTTTGTGTCTGCAGAAATTCCTGATCCTTTGAAAGATCCCCTTGGATATGCGGCTGTGAAGTCTTTTATGATTCATGGCCCCTGCGGTGTTGAATTCCCAAAGTCTCCTTGCATGAAAGAAAAAAAATGTAGTAGACATTTTCCGAAGAAGTATGTTCTCTCTTTTTGTTTTGTTAAGATTATTACTTCACTTTATTTATTGCAAAGAATTTGATGATATCATAACAGTCAAAACATTTGTAGGTTTCATCCCAGCACTACTTTCGACGAATCTGGTTTTCCTCTTTATATGCGTAGAAACACTGGAGTCACTGTTAAAGTTAGAAAAGCTGAATTAGATAACCAGTGGGTTGTGCCGTACAACAGAGATTTGTTGGTCAAGTATCAATGTCATATGAATGTTGAAATATGTTGCCATGCAAGAAGTCTGAAATATCTTTTTAAGTATTGCCTTAAAGGACATGATAGGGCAACTGTAGAGGTCAGAGGGCAAAGACGCAAGAATTCAGAACCAAGTGAAGGAGTTGTGGATGAGATCCAAGCATTTTTTGATGGTCGTTATATTTGTGCTTCGGAAGCATCTTATCGTACCTTTGGTTTTGATATTCATCATAGATCTATTTCAGTAGAGCGTCTTTCATTTCACCTTCCAGGAATGAAAAACTGTACATTCAAAAGCAACGACTCTTTGAAGAAAGTATTAAATCGAGCTGAAAACAAACGGAGTAAACTTGAAGCATTCTTTTTGTTGAATCGTACTGACAAGAATGCGCGTCAATATACATATGATCAAATTCCTGAGCATTATGTTTGGAATGATTCAAGTAATATGTGGACTGTTAGGAAGAGAGGACTTCAAATTGGAAGATTGGTTTATACTCATCACAGTAGTGGTGAGGTATGGTATTTACGGATGTTGCTTTCTAAAGTTCGCGGTGCTGTTTCCTTTAATTCATTGAGAACAGTGAATGGTGTGGAGTACTTAACATTTCAGGAAGCTTGCAACGAATACGGTTTGCTTGATAATGATGATGAATGGCATGAAGTGATCTCTGAATGTTCAAAATGTGGTTTCCCGCCCCAGATTCGACAATTATTTGTACACATTATTATCAACTGTCAAGTTAGTGATTTGAGTAAATTGTGGAAGACTCATTGGCAAGTAATGTCAGATGACATTTTGTTTACAAAGCGTCGAAAGATGGGGAATCCTGAAATGATCTTAAACGATACAGAAATACAGTATTATGCTCTTGCTGGTATGTTTTATATTAACAAGTATTGCCAATATAATTGCTTGAAGTTGTTATATATTTTTCTTTGCTCATTTCGTATTTTGAGATTTTCAAATTTTTTGGCAGAAATAGACTATTTGCTTAAGTCAATTGGCAAATGTTTGAAAAATTATCCACAAATTCCGCAACCGCCTTCCTTTTATTTGGATGCAAATACAAACAATTTGATAATGGAGGAGACAAATTACGACAAGCAAGTAATGAAGAAAGAATACAGTGAACTTTTGCTTAATTGTAACGAAGAACAAAAACAAGTTCACGATGCTGTTCTACATTCTGTAGAGAACAATTTAGGATCTCTATTTTTTGTCTATGGTAGCGGTGGTTGTGGTAAGACTTATTTGTGGCGTACTTTGATTTGCAAGTTAAGGGCAGAGGGTAAAATTGTCTTGCCAGTAGCGTCTTCGGGAATTGCTGCCACTCTTCTTCCAAATGGCAGGACAGCACATTCCCGTTTTAAAATACCAATTGTGCTTGATGATTATTCTCTGTGTAGCATTGCCCACAACTCAGATGCAGCTGAACTTATTAGACGTACAAGTCTTATTATTTGGGATGAAGCTCCCATGCAACATCGTTATGCGTTTGAGTGCTTAGATCGTTCTTTAAGAGATCTAATGAAGATTGTTCATCCACAACGTTTTAATATGCCTTTTGGTGGAATAACTGTTTTACTTGGTGGTGATTTCCGACAGATTCTTCCTGTAATTAAGTATGGTTCGCGTGCCGATGTTGTATGTGCCTCTATAACTCGATCAAGATTGTGGAAATTTTGCAAGTTATTTATCTTGAGAACCAACATGCGTTTGAGAAAAGCAAATCATGTTGATGATACTGAAGCATTATCAATTTTTGCTAAATGGGTACTTGATGTTGGTGATGGCAATATTTCTCCAGCTGGCATGGTTAGTTCAACGGCTTCAGAATTTGATATAAGCATTAAATCTCAGTTTTGTAAGGTCACCAAATCAAATTCTATAGAGAATATGATTATTGAAATTTTTCCGCAATTTATTGGCAATTACAAAAGTCCAGAATATCTTAGTGAAAGGGCCATTCTAACTCCAACCAACCACACAGTATCTGATCTTAATGATGTTATTGTAGAAAAGATTCCCGGAGATTCAACTTCATATTTTAGCATTGACAAGGCTGAAGATTTTGGTGGCACGAAGTCTGAGTTGAATATAGCTTTTCCACTTGAATATTTGAATTCTCTAAAAATCCCAGGTATGCCTCACCATGAATTGAAACTGAAAGAGGGTGTTGTTGTTATGTTAATGAGGAACTTGAACCAAACTATTGGTTTATGCAATGGGACGCGAATGATTATTATCAAATGCTTGAAGTATTGTGTCCAGTGCGAGGTTATTTCTGGAAGTTTCATTGGTACAAGGCATTTCATTCCTCGAATGGAATGTTGTCCAAGTGATACAAAGCTTCCTTTCAAACTTCTTCGTAAACAAATGCCACTTCAAGTCTGTTATGCCATGACAATCAACAAATCTCAAGGGCAATCTCTCAAAATGGTTGGTTTGTATTTACCTCATTCTGTTTTCACGCATGGACAGTTCTACGTGGCAATTAGTCGTGTAACCTCACCCGAAGGTTTGAAGATTTTCATAGATGATGAAACTGGTTGTAGCACAAATACAACAAAGAACGTTGTGTACAAAGAAGTGTTTTACAATATTCCCGTTGTTTAGTATTTTGGAACTTCTAATCTGATGTTGTAATTTTGAGAATCGATCTTCATATTATAATTTTGGATCACTCTAATTTTCGTCAAGTTATAATTCCATGATATGCAACATAGGTTCGAAGTTCGCATTACTGGTTTGGATACAACAGACAACATTCCTATTCTACTATGCGACCGAGAGGTACGGACCATTATTGGAAAAACAGTTAATGAAGTTGAGAAAGAGGTACTAAATATTTCAACATTCCACAGACATAAACATATATCAACAAAGTCAAATAAAACATTCCACAGAATCATGTCACAACCAACTTATAATTCAGTTACAGAGTGAAATAGAACATGCTAATATGTCTTCAAATTAGATAAGATCAAATACCAACGTAAAAGTTTCATCTTAACATACTTTAGCTGAGAAACGAGCTTAAATGTCATCTGGCTCTTGCTTTATCACAGTGACGCTGAAATGATAGCACGATTCTTTTGCGCAATGAAAAACAAGTGTAGCTCCAACCTCCAATCCCAAAGATTCTCTGAACTCCAGCCAGCCATCATGGATCGTAGTACGTTTCCAGTCACTTCTTTTCCTAACTTGAAGCCTCCATGCAGATTCTCCCGAGTACACATTAATATAATTCCTTCTCCCCCAAACGTTACACAAGTCCTTATATTCCCTAGAGATATCCTACATTCAAATAAATACATGTTTATTACTTTTCATAAAATCAAGTTTAAACATTTCAAAAACTTGGCATGGAAAACAATCTTCTGCAGCACAATTTGAGAGGGAGCCAAAAAATTGCTTACCACACCATGACAAAATTTTAACATGTGGGAATGGTGGACTGTAATCTCAAACCCATATCCTCTCTCACCTATACCAAAAAAACAGGGGTCAAATATAAATATATGCACACTTCTATATGATATGTACAACATGGAAACTAAGACATATATACAAAATAAAGATATAGTACCATTAGAAGTTGGAGTTCCAGGGAACACAATCTCCACAAGTTCTTTATCAAAGGCAGTAACATTGAGTGCACAAACCCCATCATATGTGAAGACTAATATATGAATGTTTTCCAAATTATCCCTTCCTAAGATTTCGTGCATAGTTCTCAAACAACTTAACTTACGCCTGTCTCGATCATATGTTCCTATGAACACTTTCCCATTTCTTAAGATCATTCTTGCCCAGCGAGGGAAGCCAGTCGCACATACATCCATGAATTCTTGTGGCAAGTCCTATATATTTATAAGCATGAAAAGAAGTACAATTTTTTTATTTCTTTTCTAATTTAAGCATACTGAAATTGAAAGAAACATGCAGTCATACATACAATCTCATCATCGAATTCTGCACTCAGATCAACAGAAATGGTAAATCTCCAACCACCATTTGCCAAACTTACTGGTAATAAAAAGGCAAAAAATCACTTAAGAATCTTACAACATAAAACTCTTGGAATACATTGGCCAAAATAAAGATGTTTTTTACCTTTTAGGGGCTTGCATGTTTGCAAATCATGTACCATATGAGGATAATCAATTTCCGAAGAATTACTACCAATAACATACAGATTCATATCAAACCTTCCATAATACTCAAACACTAGCAATTCACCACCATTCAAACCCAAATCCCTGTAAAGAGGTAAGAGCCCATCCAAAGTTCCTTTATCCGGATTAAATCTAACAGGCAATCGATATCCAGTTCTCAAAATCAAGTTGAATGCAAGTGCCATTCGATCATCATACTTGAAACAGAACTCAGGGGGAATACTCTGCAAATGATTACAATTTCCAAATCATTAAAAGTCTAACATAATATTAAAACCTAACCACAAAATTATCAATTCTAATATAGTGACACTGACCATTTCATCCCTTGATACATCGTTGGGACTAAGTAGTTTCGCAAACTTCTCACAGATCAAACCACATGCTTCCATTTTCTAAGTCATAATAATCAAGGAAAAATAATTAGGTCAGTGAACTACTACAAATGAACAATTAAAAGTACAAATAAACTTATTTAGTCTCACATTACGAACGTACCTGGTTCAAACCCAAGAATGAGGAAGACCTCCGGAAGTAAAGAATGAGTAACAGAGGCGTTCAGCAAACACACCTGGACTATGAAGTAAATAAATTATATTAAAACGAGTTAGTGGGTAGGTTACAAGTAGTGAATGTCTATTACACTTTAATATCCTTGGATACGTAAAATTCTCGATAACATCAAAAAAGTAGTAACAGTTGACAATATTCAAGTATAAATCAATAAATTTTATTAAAATGAGTCAGTGGGTAGGTTAAAAATAGTAAATGTCTATTACACTTTAATGTGTTTGGATACGTAAAATTATCGATAACATCAAAAAAGTAGTAACCGCTGACAATATTCAGGTATAAATTTTATATAATTTAAACTTAATAATTTATACTTCACATTTAATCTTTTTTTAAACAAATAATTCAAGTATATTAAAATATAAATAATGGATGTCAAATTTAGTTAATTTTTTTTTTTTTCATTTTTTATGATATGTAAAATTCGTGGTAATAAGAAGAAAGAAGTAACAATTTATAATGTGAATATTATTTTACATATGTAAAGGTTGATTTTTTACAATATTAAAAATTAATATTTTAAATCTACATAATAATCACCAAATAGTATGCTATCACCATTTCAATTTATATTAAAACGAGTTAGTGGGTAGGTTAAAAGTAGTGAATGTCTATTACACTTTAATGTCCTTGGATACGTAAAATTCTCGATAACATAAAAAAGGTACTAACCGTTGACAATATTCAAGTATAAAATTTATATAATTTAAACTTAATAATTTATACTTCACATTTAATCTTTTTTTAGACAAATAATTCAAGTATATTTAAATATAAATACTGGTTATGTCAAAATTAGTTAAATTTTTTGTTTATATTTTCATTTTTTATGATATGTAAAATTCGTGGTAATGAGAAGAAAGAAGTAACAATTGATAATGTGAAAATTCGTGGTATGTATAATAACTACAAGCCTATAACCCGTGCAACGCACGGACGACTTTAATATTAATTTTGAAATTTACTTTTAAATTTTTTGAGATTTTAATACTTCTGAAAATGCTATCTTTTTAAAAAGAATTAAAAGTACTACTTTAATACTTTAAATCTAAATTTTTTTTATAGATTTTATAATAGTTTATTAGCTTAGTAAGCATGTCAGTAAAGATAACCGTCAAAATTATCAATATATTTTGTTGTAATACATATAAATATAAATATTTTCTAAAAAATGGTCGTGTTTTTGAATTCTAAGTAAAGTATAATTAAAAGAGTTTGTAGTTATGTTATATATGTGAGAAAATCGAAAATCAAAACTTTCAATGTTTCGGCTATTATATAATAATACATATAGATAGATTAAATATCATAAATTACCGAAAATTGAAATCAAAATTTTCAATGTTTTGGCTATTATATAATAGTATAGTATAGATAGATATCGTCTGCGATAATTTTAGAAAAGGAAAATTTTTAGTTAAAAATATAAAGAAGAATATACACTTTGGGTAACAAAGTTAATCGGTTAATTATTAGTATTTATAATATTACTATTTTATGTTACTAAATGAAATTGCATGTGATATTTTTGAAAAATGTGAGATTTTACTTAGGAAAAATTTTAGTTAGAAAATATAAAAAAGAATATACGCTTTGGGAAAAAAAAGCTAATCGGTTAGTTATTAGTAATTATAAATATTATTATTTTATTTCATTAAAAAGAACTGCACATGATATTTTTGGAAAATGAGAGGTTTTAGTTAGAAAAATAGAAAATGAGAGGTTTTAGTTAAAAAAGGTAATTGCCCGTGATATTTTTGAAAAAGTAAGGGATTTTTCAGAATAAATAAAAAAAGAAATATATTTTAGGTGTAAAAGGTAATTGGTTATAAATAGTTAATATTATTATTTAATAATTTTTTTTATAAATAAGTAAGGGTAATTAAGTAAAAAAACGAAGTACAATTAAGTAAGAGCAATTAAGTAAAATCACAACATACCAAAAAATATTTAGTATTATATCCAATGGCTCTCATTAATTTAATTTAAAAGATCTAACGGTTACAGATTGGATTACCAAATTATGGAGGACCATACTACAAACCGACTATCAACGGACTACAAAAACTTTTAATGTTTTGTCTTTAATATAATAGTATAAATGTATTCTCTATATTTATCAGCTCAAATGTTCAAAGCTTACACGTGTTTTACATGCAAATATTCTATATAAAATACAACATACTGCTCCTCCTGTACCCAACTACTTTGACATTAATATTTACGTGGCAATTGAGTACAATATATAGGATGCTTTTCCCCATTTTCGTAGGTGCACTTTAAGTAATACTCCGGTTGTAAAAGCCAACTACTTACATTTAAAGGCATAAGATGTTGACAGCATAGAGATGAGATGTTGACAGCTATTAATTGTATAAGTAATGATGGAAAATGAAAATTCAATTTCATTGAGCATCACATTAATTGCAATTAATGTGATTGTTAATTTCGTTAATTTCTATGGAGACTGCCTTTTTTGTGGACACCTGGAGATCATATTTGGCTAAATTTAGATTACAGAATATATGTGTTCTCTAAGTTTTCACAAAAAATTTGATATCCATTGAACTTAATTCATAATTATAAAAATGAAATTAATATGAAAGTTGATAATAAATAAATTACTTGAATTATATAATTAAAGAGAATCGAATCCTGATTTAAATCAAATAAATGGAATTTAAATAAATAAATAACTTGCTTAAGTATGTAAGAGATGTTTAATTTGATGTCACTGTAAAATTAACTTTTCATTTGTTACCACTTCAAAGTTTTGAAGCAAATCGAACCCGAGTTTTAAATGAAATCAATTAATTTAGTTATATTATAATAACCAATATATGGCTTTTATACCATTGTGTTCTAACAAAAGCAATTTTCCTTATTAATAAAATTCCCAATCCACGAATTGCTTTTATACTTCTTCTCGCTTCTGCCCGAACATGAAAATTTCTCCAAATTCCTGACCCAGATGGAAAGGGGAATAGATCGAGATAAGGTGGCGCAAATGAAATGATCAGCCGTAATAGTAAGAGAGTTGATAATTATATTAATATAAGCTTCTTAGATAACTTATAGTATAAGAGTTAATTGTTATAAATACCGAGTTCTTAAAAGTAATTTAATAAAGAGAGTTTCTGGTTTTAAAAAAAAGTATAGATATATTTCAGTGCAATAATAATATTATAATATAATTTAAGAGTTAAGTTCTATGGAGACCAGTTTCTTTTGGAGACCTGGAGACCAAATTTAGATTGTAGAACGTATGTGGTCTCCAAGTCTCCACCAAGAAGGTGGTCTCCATAGAACTTAACTCTATAATTTAAATTTGGTTAACTTTTGGTTCCATTCTTTGCAGATGTTTTTTCAGAAATTATGAGATGATTAACCCCAATAAAAAACATAAATCAATAATAAGTCTATTACTCCCAGAAACATACATTTAGTGTCACCAAGTAGAACATAAATCAAATTAAAAATATGATTCTTTCAGCTACGTAAACAAAATCAAAAACCATTCTTATAAATTTCTACCTTAAATTTCTTATTCGTTTCAAATTTTTTGAATACACATATATCACACTCATTCTTTACCTTGATAGATTCGACATTTTTTTTCATACAGAAATGGTCCATTGCACGAACCATGTCGAACAGAAAATAATTTAATTCTTTAAAGTGTGTTTCAAGTCACATATTTACAAATCTAGGATTTTGAACCAATAATACATGACCTGACCCACCTACTATCTAAAATATTACAGGTACCTACCAAACGTGTTGAAGCAGATGGACATCAACCTCACAGCAGCCCAAACATTAAATGAAATCTCGACAACACCCTATTTCACCCTTCTCATACTTAGAGCAACTCTTGAATCTTACTAATTTGCTTAGAATTTACAGTTATATGCTTCTCAACTAACTTCAAGAACAAAAATGTCCTTCAACAACTTTAGTCCTATAACAAAACTTAATGCTTCCAAAATCAAATGGAATATTAGGGTTCGAGCACAAGCTGTGTGGAAAGGAATTACGCGTGAAACAAAAGAGTTTCGTGGAATAAATATGATTTTGGTCGATGATTCTGTAAGTTAAACTTAGACTATATTCCTCAAAGCTGTTTCCAAATTTATCAAATATTAATCTCAGTTTGTTTCTGTTTCATGCAACAGAGATTTCGCATACATGCTTTTGTTAGTGCAAGATTTGCTCACCTGTTTGACAAAGATCTGGAAGAAGGTCAGATCTATAACATCTCGAATTTTATAGTCCAAGAATACACTGGAGTAGAATTCCATCGTTGTGTAAGATTCGAGAAACATATATACTTTGCTGAGTATACAAAACTCGCAAAAAGTTTAGAGCTCGGACTACGAATACCTCAATGTTGTTTCGATTTCTTTGATATAAAAGATTTAGAAAAAATGGAATGTGACAAACGTTTCTTATGCGGTAAGTTACTCACTCTCAATTTTATGATCCACTTTGATGTACTTATATAACCAGGTACAACATAACGAAATATAAATGAATGAAACATATGTAGATGTTGCTGGAATAGTTAAAGATGAAACAGAATTACTTGACTATGTCAACGACAATCAAGAACAGAAAAAGCAAAAGAAGTTTACCATTACAGATGGGAGGTTTACAACACATACTGTGAAGAAATTTTATTTACTTTAATAAACAAGTATCCTTCATGTTGTTCATTAATAGAGAAATACATATGACCAGGTCCGCTGTGAAAGTGACTTTCTTTGATGATTTTGCTGAAAATGTGGAAAATGTCTTGAAGAAGGAACAAAATTATCCAATTGCAATCATCATTGCAAGTGCAAAGATTGGCAGATTTCTAGGTATGTAATGTTAAGGTAAGATTTCTGAAATGTAAGCGTTTAAATCTTTCAAATTGCTTTAAATTCTTTGCCATTTGTCCGTAGGTGAACTGAGTTTGACGAACTATCCTGCTACAAGATTATACTTGAATACAAATCATGATATCGTGCAGAATCTTAAAACAAGGTGACATAAACCATAACTATTAAATGCACTTTCAATACAAAAATATAGATTGTAGTATACTAAATTTGTACAATCTTCATTTAGAGCTAAAGACCCTACGTTCTACAAAGATATGGTTGTTAGAGAAGATGAGCACCCAGAAATGATGACAGTGAAAGACATTAAACAACTCACAGTCAAATACATTGCAGTAAATACAATCTTCTCAAGTTTTCATTCATATCTCTATATTTCCCCATGTTTAATATATTGTGTAATAATTAATTCAATAGAAGAAAGTAGTTTGTGGAGTCACTGTGAAAAAAGTGCAAGAGCATTTACATTGGTATGATTGCATTTGCCCTAAATGCAATATACTGTTGGACAAGGTAAATGAACGATTTCGATGTGGAAAATGTGGAAAATATTATCCATGGCCGCCTAAAAGGTAAATGTTTATACTCATTTCAATATGTCTTCTATTTCACGTGTTTTCAAATTTAAGTACATAGTGAACACATGAATTTTTGATAGATTCCGAGTTTGTCTTATTGGTTGTGATTCTACCGGAGGTCTCGCAATCATGCTAGGTGATCGTGAGGTGCGAAAGTTAACCGGAAAAACAGTCTTCGATATCACACTAGATCAGGCAGAGGTTTGCATAGATATAAGGAGACTCAATTTCACTTTTTTCAATTCAACATGAAACTTACTAAATATGTACACATCAAACATAGGGAGATGAAGACAAGTTTCCGCAAGTAATCAAAGATTTTCAAAACAAACACTACAAAATGGTGCTGAAGATTTCTGCAGAGAATGTGACAAAGGAATCAGATGTGTACGAAGCAATTGATATTGCCAATGAAGGTGAAGAAAATCTGTCAACTGAAGCGTCCCTGAGCATTGCATCCCCATCTGCTGAAGATGATAACAGTGTCATTGTAAGAACGATTTCTTCTATTACATTAACTTGGGATGAATGTCATAATATCTGTTAACCGGAAATGGTTTCTTTGCAGCAAATGGAATTTAACAATACACAAACATCAATGCAAATGACACCAATGGTAACACCAACAGTTGGAAAGGGCTCCAAAAATACAAAAATTCGAAAAACTCCAGAGAGTGAAGATGAAGTCCCTGATGACATGTGTATTTCAACTTTCAAAAATATGACGAAGAAGAAGGTTTGTATACATATCAAAGGTGTTGAAAATCTTACCATTTTCAGGGATGCATTCTTATCAATAATCAATGTTACAGGATAGAATGATTGAGAAAAAAAAGAGCCACACGGACACTCCACCCACCGGAAAATCTGCAACAAAAGAACAAAGCCTATCATTCTGTGGACCACAAAGTTCCATCGAAAATGATCACATTTCCCTAAACAAATATCAGAAGAACACCAAGCAAAAGGTATTTTAAAAATATGAAGTTTAATGCTAACACTGTTTGTCATTTAAGAATTCTCTAAGACTTATGTCATTTATAAACAGGGTAAAGGACGAATGCAGTAGGCAGAGATTCAACAACAGAAATGAAGTTCAACTATTTTGCATGCAATGAAATATAGGATCTTGCATGAAATGAAAGGTGTCTTGCATGGCAGTCAAAATGATCAGCACATTTACTTTTGTTATATATTACGAAGAAGTATGTATTGTAATAGCCTCAAGAAGAGACACATGTATGGTTTGTAACTGGTGCAACCTATTTCTAATATTATCTTCTCATACAGTATCACCCCAACGAGACCTTAACCGAATCAGTAGTAAATGTAACCAAATACAGAGTTACGTAGCTTCTCTTTCGAATCAAGTACAAATAATATATTTTAAACATATACATCTTATCAAATCAAATCAACACAACACCTTTTATCATGACAAACCAATAATTTCATTGCTGAACAGCTCTTACAGAAACAATTCACAAGCAATTGGAGTTCACTGTTAGAAGTGAAAAAATGACTACACGAAATTATCATAATTTAGTAGATCTCTGCGCAGGAAGCTACAATTGGAATATTAAAGTCAGAGTTATTAGATCTTGGAGAGGAGTTTCAAAACAGGGAGAAGGTTTCAAGGGATTAAATCTTTTGTTCTTAGATAATCAGGTATCATTATGAAAGATTATTTATATATCTATGCGTTTTCATGGGTCAACAACTATCAATAATTTGTCATGCAGGATACTAGAATTCATGGATTTGTGCCTGGAAACATCATTGACAAGCACGAAATGAAACTTCTTGAAGGAAACATTTGCTCAATATCTAATTTCTCCGTCAAAGATTACAAAACTGAGGAAAAGTTCAGGTGCATCAATAGTGACAAACAAATTATTTTCACAACTTATACAAATGTTAAAACATTTCATGAAGATGATGTCCTAATTGCAAAGAACATATTTGATTTCTATGATCTTGGTGATTTATCTGATATAGCAAACCAAAATGTCTTCCTTACTGGTAAGTTCATTTTTTAAGTATCAATAACAATACATTCCAACCAATCTATTTCTCCTAACTTATATATACTAAACCACTAACTCGGACATGCAGATGTAATTGGATTTATTGAAAAGGATTTGCCATTAGCAAATTTGATTAATAAGTATGGTCAGCAACAAACACAAATCAAATTTACCATAGTTGATGGAAGGTAAAATAAATATATTTTTTGGTTCATTGTTGCAGATTCAAGATTACTGTTGTGAACATTATACTTATGTTTGATGTCCAGGAATTCGGTGAATGTCACTTTCTGGGATTCGCTCGCTGAAGAATTTGAAGCTGCCTTATATGCTGCTCAAGAATTTCCAATTGTAATTATTATAGCAAGTGCTAAAATAACGTCTTGGCAAGGGACAAATCATCCTACTCCACAAGTTGAGATTTCAAATGTAACAGCAACAAAATTCTATATGAATTATGATTACCACGATGTTGCAAACCTAAGGAAAATGTAAGTTCATGAAACTTTGTTAACATACAAATCTTGATTGATCTCCTTCTTTATGTTCTCCTTCTTTATAAGCTTTGAAAATGAATATTTATATTTTAGGTTGCGTCAACCGATGTTTGCGAACTACAACTTCACAACTCAGGCAGAAGAGAAAATTGAAACACTCTCTATTGCTGAATTAAGGAATCTTGGAATCCATTACATAGAGGTCTTTAATAGTTAGTTCACTAACTCCATTGAATTTCTAGCCAATATTACGAATAATTCTTTTCTTTTAACTGATGCAGAAAGAGGTGATATGTCAGATCAAGGTGAACACTGTACTAGAAACAACCTACTGGAATTTCTATCAATGTCCATCATGTTACAAAGAGATTGAACCAGTTGAAGGATTGTTCAAATGCTACAGATGTGCTGATAGAAATGTGCCGTATCCATACAAAAAGTAAGCCTAATTAACAAATCATATACTTCTTATTTTATCAGTTATCTACTCAAATTATAAATTAATTAAAATGATCAAAATACAAACAGCTGGAAGTTGAGCGTTGAAGCAGAAGACAACTCAGGAAGGATTGAAATTGTTCTAATGGATAGAGAAGCAAGAACAATACTTGGAATTTATGCTCCAACGACGAATGAAGAGGTATAATATTAAAATAATTTACATTCAAAGGGTAATTTTCATGGAAAATACTTATGTCCACCTGTATACATTACAAATGAATGGCAAACAGAACATGCCTTCAATTGTGAAGCTCCTGGAAAACAGATACTACACAGTGAAGCTGGAAATTAAAAGATCAAACATTGAACAGAAATCATTTACATATGTAGCTACGGGTATTTATGAGAATCCAGCACAGACTAACGAAACAGGAATCTCTGAAACACAAAACCTTAACGAATCAGCAACAGAGGTAACAATTTTATAACTTTTAACTAAGTTATAGACGAAAATATAAGGATTTTTTTTATCTAATATTGTTATTAATATTACAGACTTCAGGATCAGGATACCACCTTGATGACTTCTCACAACTCAACTTTCAAAGTCCAGATATTAAACTCAAAAACAAAAAGAAGAGGAGTCTGGGAAACAAAAAGAAATAAGTGACACAAACCTACCAAGTTGTTAAGAAAGTATGTAGACTCTTTAATTTCAATGTTTGTTTGCCTCTAAAATTAAACATTCCATTATCCGCATTTGAAAATTGCCTTCACTTTTGAACAACATAACATTCTACGTTGTTGATGTAGTTTGCTTTCGTTTATGAATTTACTTTAAGTTGTTCAAATTCCTGATATTTTAGTTTGTGTTTAATTTTATAAAAAAAAATTCAAAACAAAACGACTATGACAACTTGTTTCATTGTTTGATAAAATAAGTTATTGAAAACTTAATATGAACTATTATAAAACAACTACAAATTTTAATATGAAGTATATGCAAATTTCGTTACAATTTGTTTCACATATTAATATTTTCGTTGGGAATTACGTAAGGTTTTCGTTGGAAGTATTTTGAACTTAAGTCAACTGAAAGCAACTTCTGTCAACATTTTTAAATGTAAAACTACATTTGCATTTGACAGTAATTTAATTTATAACATTTTTTTTTAAATGTAAAACTACATTTGCATTTCACATACGCTACTTGACATTAGACTTCTCACATGAAGTAAAATTTGATTTTTATGTTATAGTTTTTAATTTATTAAAAATTGCCGAATTATTATTATATTTTAAAGATTTTGTACCTCTATCGAAATTTAGAAATGTTTTTACGAACAATTCACAATAAAAGGATATTCTTTTTAGTTTTCGTTCGAAGTATCTTTAACTTAAGTCAACTGAAAGCATCTTTTGTCAACATTTTTAAATGTAAAACTACATTTGCATTTGACAGTAATTTAATTTATAACATTTTTTTTAATTTGGTTCAGTTACTTGGTAAGTGAACTTGGACCATCACCCATGTTTCAGAATTAATACAGCGTCGTTCTTAAATAATACACATATCATTCCAAACCAGAAAAGATAGATAGGAGTGGTTATTTGGTTACTTGACGCGAACCTTTCTCATGTTTCACACTTACAGATAACTACTTCTCAGATGAAGTAAAAATTGGTTTCTATGTTATAATTTTTAATTTATTAAAAATTGCCGAATTATTATTATATTTTAAAACAACTACAAATTTTAATATTATAAATAAGTTATTGCAAACTTAATATGAACTACAAATAAGTTATTGAAAACTTAATATGAACTATTATAAAACAACTACAAATTTTAATATGAATTATCATAACTGCTACAAATTCTAATTAATTTTATTGCATCTTTACCATTTCACTAAAAAAATGTGAAACTCAAATTTGTAATGATTGGATCCAAATCTGTGTCAAATTGAAATTTAATATTCTGTAACAGTCCAAAGAATGAGCAAGTTTCATGTTGTACAGTGACATATATAGCCCACTGTGCAAACGTAATGCACATAAAATACGACACAATTCCTTGCAATGAATGTCTCACAGGGAATAACGTAACAATTCAAATGACTTTCATCTTTGATCAAATAAAACCTATTTACCATATCATTATCATTCAATATAATTTCTTAATCATCGTTATTAATCACACCAATTCCAACATTTACTTTAATACTTCCTACGCTTCAAAATAGTTGTCCTATTTGGACTTTTGGTAATCAAATTGACTGAATTTTGACCGAAAAAGTACTTAGAATGCAAGTATATGCAAATTTCGTTACAATTTGTTTCACATATTAATATTTTCGTTGGGAATTACGTAAGGTTTTCAAGACGTTTATTATGTCCTTACATTGCATGTTTCTTTAATGTTTGATTATGAATCCACAAGTTATAAAATGGCTTGCTTAATTATTCTACTTAACTAAAGTTTGGACGTACACAACAAACCTAATAATATGACAAACTAAAAATATCCCATTACAAATTTCAGAAAAAATATCAAGTTAACTATATTATGAAAATGAAACTGAGGTCAATTTTTGATAAATTATAAAAAAAAAATAAGCCCGCGGCAGCGGGCACCATTCTAGTATGATATATTTTTGAGCTTTTTTCATAAATATCCACCCCTAAATTTTTTTTTCAAAAATACTATATTTTTTTGAACTTTTTGCAAAAATACCAAAATTTTTGAAAATATTTTTAAAAATACGGTCTACAACCAGATGCAACCAACTGCAAACTAAAAGTATTTACAAAAATACGGTGCAACCAGATATACAACTTATAAAAATTTAATAATTAGAAAATCTTAGGTTGCAGAACATGTTTAATTTTTGTATTTAGCAAAATCAACTAAAACCGTTACAAAAGATAACCAAAACACAATTAAGCTATAATTGCAACTGAAAATTTGAAATCAACCAAAATCAACCAAATATGCAACATTAACATTTGAATATATAAATAGTGGTTGCAACTTCTGCAATCATGTTTACAACTTTTGAAACTAAGAGCAACCACAATCAACTTCAAAGCAATCCATAGCAACTCATAGCAACCCGAAGCACACACAATTTAGATAGGAGATTTAAGATTCAAATCAACCACATCTAATTACAAAAAACAACGAAAATCAACTCAATGTAACTAAGTTGTCATCAATCTATTACAAACCTACTTTCAAACTATGTCAATCGGCATATAAAAAAATCAGAAACAACCGAGAGCAACCACAATCAACTTCGAAGCAACTCATAGCAACCCCGAAGCACAAACCGAAAATTCAACTTTAAAAGTTTCACAATTCATCATACTGCCCCCGCGGGACTAATTTACTGAAATCAACTAGAAGCAACTATTGCAAACAAGGTTGCAACTAATTTGAATCAACTAAGATGTACCAATTGCATAATAAGTTGCACATTATTACAAAACGAACATATCAAAAATGATTGTTTTGCTTGTTGTCGATTATTCAATGATATATGATGATTTCTCCTCTTTGCACATAATTGAGAACGATGAAAGAGGGATAAAGAAGAACACCGACTAATAAAAGAGAAAAACATGAATTGCAAATTCGATAATTTGATTACAATTCAAAATTATTTGTTTTAATGATTTGAAGATGAGAACATATAAAAAAAAGGTGAGAAGAACAAAGAAGAAAGAAGACGCAAGAAAGAGGAAGAAGAAAGAGGGTGTTTGGTCTGCTTTGGTGAAAAAAATATATTCTAAAAGAACGTATAAATGCAAAGATTTTAGGAAGATCGTAAATTTGCAAAGTATTATAAAAAGTAACGTACATACGGTAAATTCTCTATATTTTTTTCGATGTTCGTTGTATGTTGTTTTTTGTGCTCCTTTTCAAAAAAATTGTGCCCATAATTGTTCTAATTTGTTGGCGCCTCTATATATTTTAAATATTTTTTGCTTCTTTATTAAAAAAATGTGCCCCTAAAACTTAATTTTTCGGGTGCCCCCATTCATTAACATAAACGGCTTGGCTTCAGGGCCGGCTCTGGGAGCCATCGTTGCCACAAAATTATTTTGGCAAAATCCATTATTTTTCCTATTTTTTCTAACAAAATCCCCTTTTTTTTAAAATAGTCACGGACAATTACCTTTTCAGCTAAAACATGTTACTTTTTCTATTTTTCTTACTAAAATTCATCATTTTCCAAATATATCACGGGCAAACCCTTATTTATTTATTTTAAAAACCTATTTTAATACTTTTAATTGGCAATTACCATTTTCAACTAAAAATGTCATCTTTTTTTTTTCTTACTAAAACCCCACTTTTTCCAAAAATATCACGAGCAAACCGTTACTTATTTATTTTAAAATATATTTTAATATTTTTAATCATTTAAAAAGTTTAACACACTTATTTTTTTTAACAAACAAAATTAATCAAATATAAAATATAAATAATAAAATTAACAATTATTAAAAACAATCCGTGAATCGCAAAGATTTTAAGCTAGTATATATATTAAAAAAAAGGATAAGATAATTGATGTTAAAATATTCAAGAAATGAGATGAGATGGTCATTAGTTTGTGGAAAAATCATCTCGTTGACAACCCAAATCACCACCCGGCCTTTCTATGTGCACCCATTTACTCAAAGCCGGCTACACTCTCACCATCTTCACTCGCACCCATTTAATCTTGTTGGTAAAGTTAATTATACGGGTGAGTCAGGGAAAGGGCAGTTTGCGAAACTAGCTAATCAAACTATAATATTGTGTTTGGTTGGGGTGAATGGAATGGAATTGATGAAATTAAAGGAAAGTAACGTGAGTTGGAGGGAAGATTTGAAAAAATGAGATATTGTAAAATTGTTATGATAAGAATTATGAAGAAAATAAATGAGTTAATGAATGAAACATTCCATCTCAAAGTGGATGTTTGAATTACAATGTAGGTGATTAAAAATGGAATGAGATAAAGAATGAAAGTTGTGAGGAATTAACTATTTTATACTTTAAATCTCATTCCATTTCAATCACCCCAACCAAACACAACATAATTGCATCTACTATGGTTGGATTAATTGAAGGAATGATTTATGCTCATAAGGCTGGTTTGGACTTGCCTTTATTTCAACGGGTTCCAAATTGCTTCATCCTAGAATTTTGAAGAGGGATTTCGAGCCCGGTTTTATGTTAATCATTTTGTTAAAGATTTAGGAATTTGTTTAAGGGAGGGATAATGATCTTGCTTCACTCTACCGCACTTTTCCCTCTTCCGGCAATGCTTGGTCGGAAATATGATGTGCTGTTGGTCGGGATTTTGCAAAACAATGCCTGACCGGGGGTGGTGGCCGTCAAGCACCTCCGGCGTGAGAGTAAGTAACTTGATGGTGGAGAATACAAGAAACAATATCGAAAATATTATTACTTGGTGACTGATATTTGAGGGCAAATGTGTGAGTGTGAGAGTGAAATGTGTAGAAAAATTAGAACCCCCTCATGTGTGAGGTTACTTGGGTATTTATACTATTTAGTGTTACCTCCTTTTGTCTGCTGGTCCGGAAGAATATTCCATTCTTTTTGACAGGTGTGAGTTGATGGCTTGCCCATTTTTACTTCTTGTTGTCGAGGTGATTGTTTTTGTGAGAACATCTCATTGTCTAGGAGTATATGATAAGGGAGCAGCCTTAGTGCACAAGACAAAGTGTGGTATTGGAGGGAGCACTCTTTGCCCAAGAGGTGGAATGTGTTGGAGGAAGGAGTTGTCTTTAGTCCGGAGGAAAAAGCGTTTGTCTTGATTTATTTTTCTTGGTCAATTTTATGGTGTGACAAGTTGTCCATTGAATGCTTCCGGAACATGGTCATATCTGGCGGGCAAAGAGGTTTCTTCTAGGAAGGGGTATTAACAAGGAGTGTCAAAACATGAGTATTTCTTTGCCCGGATTAGCTGTAACACCCCCAGATCCGGGGTCAGGAATCTGGGTTGTCACGCTCCATCAATTATACAATACCTGCATTACTTACAACATTCTAATAATACAACTCCAAAGACCCCAATCACTTACGCACACACACACAAGTTATAGCCTTGGAAATGAGCAACAAAAGTAACATTTGTTATTACAACTCAAATGTACTATCCAGGATCTCATCTATTATGTACAACCTCTACCTGAAGTTACAATAATAGACCTCACTGTTCTATACAAGGTTTAATAATAAAAACCTACTCGAAAACAATTCTTACTAATTCAGTCTGCAACTATTCTGCTCACACCGGCAGTATCCATCCTGCTGAACTAACTCAAGGGTGGTCTCTCCATCCCCTTGCTCTCGTAACACGAGGTGAATCGGCAATGTTTTCTTCATGCTGAAAGTTTTAATAAAGCAAGAATGAGCTAATAGCGCTCAGCAAAAAATCTATCCCAATTTAAATCTTTAAACCTTTAAGGTAAATAATCCATATAGGATCCATGTTTAAAAACTACTAGGGTTTGACCCCAAAATAGTATACCATTCAAAATACCGTATGACTTATAATCATACTCAAATACTCTTCGTAAATTATTTAGAAATTCTTGGTATCGATATAATGAACCAAGACTCAAAACATATCTTTTTAAAATAGATATTAATATTGGAATCGAGGCTTAAAACCTATCCATTGTTTCAGAACACTATACAATTCAATATACCGTATATCTTAAATCCATTCTTAACATATATACACACATATCTATTTAGATATCTCATACTGTTCAAAATACTGTAAATTATCAGTAATGAATACCTTTTCGACTCTATTGTGTTGTGGTGTATAAAAGAAACAAGAATGAGCACTATAGCTTGACAATAAGATATAGCATCATAATCATATATGTAAGCTGATATCATAATTGAAAACCTTTGAAACTCCGTTCATATACAGAACGATATGTTTAAATATTCTCTTCGTCAAAACAGGCCATACAGTACCTCTACTATATGAGGAACATCATTACTCATCACTACCACATTATCAGTAACTCAGCGCCTAGGCTTTCGTTACAATGTGCAGCACAACTCTAATTGGAGGGAAGGGACCTTTTTCCGGAGCACGCCACAATACACGATGATCAGTCGTTGTATCATACTCACACTTTTCTACTAGTAGATGGACGACATCTTAACACGATTAAGATCACCCCAGCCGCATACATGCTTTGTATCTGTTGGACTGTCCTACAGCCTCCTACGCGAGATAAGTGATGGACTGCCCAGCAGCCTCTTCCGCTATAATCAGAGGTACTGTCCAACAGCCTCCTTCACGTTTCCTCCTGGTCCCGGATAAAATCAATGAAACGGGAATCGGAATTTAATCCTATTTCCCCCAAGTACAAATACTTGTCAAAACTTTGCAACAGTTCAGATTCCTTACTCCAGAGTATTTGAAGGGAGTAAGTCACAGTGTGGGTTGACATCAGTCAACGAAACTACGAATGATTACCACGTATTTTGAAATTACGACCTGAGAGTTTTTGTAAAATACCTTTAGTTCTGATAAATCAGAACTCGAAAACATACTCACTTTTAATGAAAGAGGCAAGTGAAATCATATGTTCACTTCCTGAGATGGATTCCCAATTTTTGATAAGTTCAAATCAAAATCATCATTCAAGATAAATAATTAAAGTAGTTGGGAACCCCTATTATACTCTCATAAATCCTTTTGAGATCAGAAAATATTTGCGTAAATACTAGAACCTTAAATAATAATATAACAAGGTTCTATGATTTTTAAATCATTTTTGGAATATTTAATAAATATTCAAATAATAAATATTGAATTATGATTCAATATAAATCCACTTAAGTGAATATTTAAGTTAATATTCACTTAATTAAATAAATATCCAAATAATAAATATTGAATTATCATTCAATAAGATTCCACTTAAGTGAATATTCAAAATAATATTCACTTAATTAAATAAATATTCAAAATAATATTTTTAATAATATTATTTAAATATCTAACATTAAATATCCAATAATATATATATTGGAATATTTAATCAACATTTTAAAATATAACTGTCCCTGGAACCCTCCAACTTCTGACAGTATAATCCAGACAAAATACTAATTTGACTCCCGGTCTAAGTTTTAAAATCCATGTACGAGCACTCTACCCTTAGAGCCTCTATAAAACCTCGGTTTATATCTAATATTTACATAACATATAAACCCTTATATCTTATAAAGCTTTCTATCAAAAGCGTAAACAGTTTATAAATATTTTCACAGCATTAAAGCAGAATATATCACAAACACAACATTATATCACAACAGCATCACTTATATGATGTAGGGTTTGAAAACTTGCATGCATCTATCATATGCATATACTATAATCTCAACATTTTTAATACCATCACATCTATATACGATGTAAGGTTTGAAAGCATGCATGATATCATATGCATCATCAGTATAAGTAATGGAAAACATAGCATGGAATGAGAAAACTTGCCTCGGGTCCTTGGTTGTTATGGGTTCGAGAACTTGCCAGGAAATCTATAAACAAGGAAATACTCGATCAGTCCCCTGGCTTAATCATTTAAAGTGCATTTAACTTAAGCACTAACGTTCTATTAACGAACATCATGTCTCGCTCTTGGTCACTTATAACCTCATGACATTCCGTAAACTCTTAAGTCAAAAGTTTGGGTGGAAATCTATTCTCAAAACCCAAGTACTTTACCATTGCTAACTCATTGTTTTTAACCACCCCCTTAAGGGTATTTCACTCGCGCAACTTTTGTTCCCGTATTTTTATAAAATCGAAAAATCATCATTTTAACACGAAACCTTCTTGGTTCCTTTCCTAACTGTCCATACTAGTATCCACATTAATATAATGACCCAATTCCATTTTTAAGGGGCTTGATCATAAGCTCAAAGTTCATATAGTGAACTACTTAGTTATCCGAAACCGCTTTCACTAAAACGGGTGTTTCTCCTAAACCGTAAATAGAAACGATACGATTCTTTCTCTAAAACAAACTACAAAACAGAGTCTACATGATCATGGTCATAAAGCCTTATGGTTATGCCTAGAAGGTAACCGTGGTCTCTGTCCAAACTTCCTAAGTGAAATCCGACATGGTAACGACGCTTAAACGTGATTCCCGTGTTTAAAACACTCAAATTCATTCATCAATCAATCCCCAAGCAATCATAACTCAAGGATCTCATCTAAACCAACTTATTTCTGTCTAAACATGCTCATAACATTATTCACAAGTTCAACCATCATTTAATCCACTAAACATCATACATATCATGCATATCACTTCTACATCACACTATCCTTAATCACTATCATTAAAACACTAAAATCAAAGTATAAACACAAGTGTGAGAGGGTTTATACCTTCCTTGGTACTTAATATAGACTATACTGGTTAGTATGCCCTTCCTTGCTCCTTGATTATCCTTTACAAGCTTAAAACTTCAAGATCAAAACAAGAATATCAAACATTACTATTCATTCTACTATTCATCATCAACTTTAGCTCAACATTTGAGCATGATAACAATCATGAATGAAGCTAGGATCAAGGATTTACCTTAGTCTATGGATGAGGGTGATTTAGAGCCCAAGAACATGAATTATGGTTGAGTAGAACTTGTAGAAATGTTTCTAAGCTTTTGTTGAATGAAATGGCCGAATGTTTGAAGGAGTTTTGATGTTTCTCTTTCTTTGATTTTCTTTTCTTTTATTTTTGTTAATAACTCTAATTGGATGCATCTCTTTTGTGTGGTTTAGGTTGAGTTTTGTCACTCCCTTGCCACATGTCAACTTGTTGTGGTTTGGTGGTGAAAGTGGTGACAAGGTGGTGATTCATCACCTTGTCATCACTTGTCATCACCTATGTCATCCTCCTGCATCATGCTTCTGTCATAATTTGTGTCCTCAATCCTCTTATATGTTACACTCGATGATCTTATATGATAATTCCACTTCGGTTAGTGTTTAATCCATAATTCGTTATGCTTCTGTTTCGCGATAGGTTCAAGTGATTTTAAAAAAGTTTCTCTGTACCAATGTTAGGAGATACTTCCTTCATCTTTCCATTACTTTGGCTTAATATATGATCATAGATTTCTCACCTTGACTTAAGATATGATCATGGATTTCTCATTTTACATACTTTCTCAAAACGATCAAATCAATACATCCTTGATTGTCTGATGAATAGTGATCAAAATTTAAAGTTGGAATCTCCCGATTCTAATCGCGTTTACATTCACTTATTTTCCTTATACATCACTAATATAACTTCGAAACATTCATTCCATGTCTTCCATATAGTGTGGTCTGAAAATATTTTTCATCAGCAAATTCACTATTCATCAACATTTACTATTTATCAAAAATTTTAACTAAGTTCAAAATTTGGGGTTATTACATTAGCCTTGGCACAACAGCTCTATGTTTCGCTTCAAGCTCGCGGGGAAGGTGATTTGGGTACTCAAGCTTTGGTTTTAGCTATGAAGAGGCTTAACAATGTGTCGCTGCCTCCTTCAACTGAAATAGCTTAGTGGGTAAAACTTTACTTATTGTAAATATAAAGTGTTTGCTCAGTGGTTTTGCTGGTGTTGGATTTTAATTGGTCATATTATTAGTTAAAATCAACTACTTTGTGCCATAGGGGATTTGCCCTTTTCTTAAGCAATAAGATGTTGGTTGTGTGCATCTTGGCATCATTGTTACAGTTGCATTTCAAGTTAAGGATTTGCTGGGTTAATTATTTGGATATTTGTGTAGTGTTATACTATTGTGACGATGATAGAATCTTGACTTACTAGCCTCAAGTTCTTCTTGATGTGTTGACCATAGTTATTGAAATTGGACTAGTCGTTAATTAGTCGCAAACTAGTTGTCTATTTGCAGAAAATCAAAGACTAAACAGCTTGCAAAATGTTTGCAGGGCTAATTATTGACAATAGTTTTTCAGCTTATGTGATAGTTGGTCTTACAAATTACAATTTGACAGTAGAAGCAACTTTTATGGGTATATCAATAAAACAAAGCAACAAGACAGAATATAAATTTGAGCAAGTAAACAACCAAAATACCTCAATACACAGACTGAAGCACCAAAAGATTTACTGTGACTCCTAAATCCTCCTGTACATAGTAAACAAGGATCAGGGTCATAATTATAATGTTACGGTTCCATGTTCCCACCTTTTAAGATAAATATAATCTATTCATTAGTGTTTTCAGCTGTTTGCTTTATGCATGATACTGAATTTAAATCTGCACTTGCTCCGTTGCTCATTAGTTTTGGTGACTTTCAGTATTTATAAAGAATTAGCTTTATAACCTGTGCGAGGCACGGGTATGTTCTCCCTTCTTCTGTTATTATAAAATGTTGGTCCTCGTGTATTGCAGAAGGGGGGGGGGGGGATGAATGCAATACTGATAAAATTCAATCTCAATTTCAACAACCAAAACTAAGATTTAATGTTATCAGTAATATGAGTGCAATCACAAACAGTATTGTTTAAAGACAAGTTTCACAAAATAAATGTTTTATTTATTTTGCAAAGTGTTGCTACGACCTCAAGAGAGAATTCTTGAGCTTCGGTTTTCTTCAAGACACTTACTTGTCTTCGTTACATATTCTAGAATGAGTTGATAGTCTAAGTATAAACTAATCCTATCACTGTCAACACGGGTTTGTGAAGCTGCTGTCATTATCAAGTGGCAGCTTCTTACAAACTGTCTACCCATGTGACTTTCCTAAATTGCTAATATGTCAGATATACAATACAAAGAAAGCAACCTAGATTCATTCTATTTCCAGCTAAAACAATTCAGCAAATAGAGATTTGACCTTGCTCTTGAATTGATTCGCTTTTGTTTTGTAGTGCTTGAAGCTTTTGTCGTACTCTTGCAGACTTGGTGCAGCTTAGTGATACTGCAACACGCCTGTTTCTTGAACATTGAAACTGTCACGGGATTTGACTGAGAAAAATACCTAGAACAAGGATCTTTCTCGAGACAGTTACTTTTGCCGCAAAGCTTGCTGTTACAGGAATGTTCTTTTGGTGACAGTATGAGTTCCCCGCATAGAGTGCTGTCGAGGTTTCCAAACTTGCTGTCGAGGGCTAAAGTTGTTGTCGCGTAGTCTTCCGCCAATGTTGCTGTCAGAGTGAATATGCTGTCGTGACTTGCAACATTCTGTCTTCTTGTAATCTTACTGTCAATGCTTATGACAGTAACCTTTATTCATGCTGTCATCTAATATGCATTCTTTGAGGCTTGAACACAGAAAGTGAACTTCTTCCAAATTACACAATTAAAATGACATTGCATACTGATTACAAGAACATACTTTGGTTGTGACAGTATATTCTACTTAATTAAAAATTAAGTACATACAAGGTTAAGTTGTTTCTATGCTATCACCCATAAATCCCAACAATCTCCCCCAATTTGTTTTTATGGATAATAACAACAAATTTACAATATATGCTGACAACTTAACTAACAAGATCAGAATGAATTAAGAATTTTTACTTAGCTTGAGATTTCCTCTTCTGTCTTGTTACATCCTCTCTTTTGAGAGCTTCTACCAAGCAGCCTCTTAGACCTTCTACAAGAGAGATTTCAACAGGAGTGACTGCAGCATCTTCTATTTCTTCAATGATCTTCTTGATAGTAGGAGAGATAAGAGAACTAGCATCCCTGAGATTCAGCCATTGCTCTTGATCAAATGGATTGCTTCTGAAGTGGAGTTCTTCATGAATGAGCTTGAATCTACTTCCAGGATAAGCATTGAGAGACATCCTCCTTTGCTTGTCCAGCTTTGAACATTCTCCTTTTCTCCTTTCTAATATTTCCTTTATCTCATCAGAACAAATCTGCTCCAAGGGATGAATTGATCCAGCTACCATATACTGTAGATCCTTCAGAATAGTTGTTTTTAGCTTGTGCAAGCTGCAAACATAGATTTCTTCTTTTAGGTACTTCATTCTTAGGGGATTTTCTGTTGGGAATTATGGGTGATAGCATAGAAACAACTTAACTTTGTATATACTTAATTTTTAAATTAAGTAGAACATACTGTCACAGCCAAAGTATGTTCTTGTAATCAGTATGCAATGTTATTTTAATTGTGTAATTTGGAAGAAGTTCGCTTGCGGTGTTCAAGCCTCAAAGAATGCATATTAGATGACAGCATGAATAAAGGTTACTGTCATAAGCATTGACAGTAAGATTACAAGAAGACAGAATGTTGCAAGTCACGACAGCATATTCACTCTGACAGCAACATTGGCGGAAGACTACGCGACAGCAACTTTAGCCCTCGACAACAAGTTTGGAAACCTCGACAGCACTCTATGCGGGGAACTCATACTGTCACCAAAAGAACATTCCTGTGACAGCAAGCTTTGTGGCAAAAGTAACTGTCTCGAGAAAGATCCTTGTTCTAGGTATCTTCTCAGTCAAATCCCGTGACAGTTTCAATGTTCAAGAAACAGGCGTGTTGTAGTATCCCTAAACTGCACCAAGTCTGCAAGACTACGACAGAAGCTTCAAGCACTACAAAACAAAAGCGAATCAATTCAAAGAGCAAGGTTAAGTCTCTATTTGCTGAATTGTTTTAGCTGGAAATAGAATGAATCTAGGTTGCTTTCTTTGTAATGTATATCTGACATGTTAGCAATTTAGGAATGTCACATGGGTAGGCAATCTGTAAGAAGCTGCCACTTGATAATGACAGCAGCTTCACAAACCCGTGCTGACAGTGATAGGATTAGTTTATACTTAGACTATCAATTCATTCTAGAACAGTAACGAAGACAAGTAAGTATCTTAAAGAAAAACCGAAGCTCAAGAATTCTCTCTTGAGGTTGTAGCAACACTTTGCAAAATAAATAAAACATTTATTTTGTGAATCCTGTCTTTCGATTATACTGTTTGTGAATGCATACATATTATTGATAACATTAAATCTTAGTTTTGGTTGTTGAAATTGAGATTGAATTTTATCAATATTGCATTCATCCCCCCCCCTTCTGCAATACACGAGGACCAACAACTGGTATCAGAGCAAACAGATTAACATACATATCTGAGATCACGACGACAATGCAGAAATCAAACAGTATCAAGATCCCAGCTTTTGATAAAGAGAACTACAGCATTTGGAAAAGAAAGATCTTGTTGTTTATCAAAGCTGCGAATCCACTATACCCAGGTATTCTCGAGAATGGTCCTTTCGTTCCAAGAAAGGAAATTGAAGCCACAACAGTAAATGGTGAAGTCATTCCTGCACATTGGGTTCCCAAAGATCCCTCAGAAATTTTGGAACCTGAGAATGAGAAAATGGTGCTAGATGATCACTTGCAACTCATCTTGCTCGATTCTCTCACGTTGGATAAAGCCATGTGTGGAAGTGTGATAAGCTGCACATCTGCCAAGGAGATGTGGATCAGGTTAGCTTTACTATGTGAAGGAAGTGAAGAAGTTAAGGGCAATCAAAGGCAAATACTGATATCACAATATGAGGCATTCATGGCCAAGCCTGGTGAAGACTTAACTTCCATGTTTAAAAGATTCAGTAAGGTCTTAACTGAACTACAGATACATGGCAAGTACTATGACAGGAAAGAGTTGAATGTCAAGTTCCTGCTTACACTGCCTGATCACCTTGAACACAAGACAACAGCCATACGAGAAGGAAGAGATCTCAACAATATAACCTTTGAAACACTTTATGGCATTCTGAAATCTTATGAACTTGAACTCTTTCAAAAGAGAGCCATACAAAGTGGAACAAGGAACAAGATGGCTAATATGTCAAGTGCCCTAGTAGCACATGTGCCAAGGATCACACAACCAAGTGAAGTACTACAAATCACTCAACCAACCCCTGCACAATCCTTGAAGATAGAAGAGGTTGTTGAAGATGATGAGAAAGTAGTACTACAACTCAAGGATGTGGAAGATGAAGACTTCTACACAATGGAAGAACTGGAAAGCATGGACAACCCTACTATGGCTTACATGGCCAAAAGATTCAAGAACTTTATGTTCAAGAAGGATAGGTCATTCAGGCCCCAAGGCCAAGCATCCAAGTTCAACAAGGGAAGTTCATCAAAGGCTGTTGTGGGAAGTTCAACCAAGGGAGGATACAAGACTGGATTTGTGGATAGGTCAAAGTTCAAGTGTTACAACTGTGGTGAACCTGGTCATTTTGCTACTGAATGTAAAAGACCCAAACAGGTTCAAAGGTTTGAGAAAGGAACTGGTGGATACTTTAAGAAGAATCAAGGTAGAGCTTATGTAGCTGAAGAAAAGTGTTAGGATGAGTCTGATGATGAAGAAGAAGAAGAATATGTCAACCTAGCTCTCATGGCTAGCACTGATGAAGTAACATCAACATCTTCAAGTCAGGTACCTTCACTTGTCCTACTTGATATGTCCATTGACGAGTATAAGAAAACCATTAAAGACTTAAGTGCTGAAATGTTCAATGTATATACTAGCTTATCTGCTGCTAATGAGGAAATCACTAGGCTAAGTAAGCTAAATGAAACACTAAAGTCTGAAAATAATTCTCTTGTTCTCAAAACCAGTTCACTAGACTCCTTAGCTCAGGAGAATGCTAGATTTAAAAATGAATTAAAATGTGCTAAAGAAGTTGAGGAATTCCTGAGGATGAGATTGCTGAAAATGAATTCAAGATTAAGGCTTATAAAAACTCATCCAAGATAGTTCAGGATTACAATGATAAGCATACAGAAAATCAGACAGTTGGTATAGGTTTTTCATATGGTAGAAGACCTGGAAAGGAAACTGTGATTCAAGATTGTTCTGGAAATGCTGCTGTCAAACCCACCATTCTCAAAAAGGTTAAAACTCCTATTTTCAAAGCTGTAGAAATTGAGTTTGATGAAGAAGCCATGCTCATCAAACAAGAAATTCTTGATGAGGATGAAGGTGTTGACAACACATCTAAGGATGGAAAGGATACTGTCACAATTCCCAAGACAATAAACTTACCAAGCAATCAGACAGTAAGTTCAAAAGATGCTGTCACTATTGGCAAGACAGTATCTTCCAAAGATGCTGTCAAGAATGTTTCCAAGAAAGTAACTTCCAAACCTTCTGTCAAGACAGTTGGAATAAAAGGTACTGTCAAGGAAAGTTCGACAGCAACTTCTGAACACACTGTCAATCCAGTAACTCCCAAGTCTAAGAATAGGAATGGAAAGGTAGGTGTCAATAAAGGAAATGGATACACTAATGTTGGAGGTGCTTCTAGGAAACTATGCAATAATTGTGGATCTTCACATCATTTAACACATGTTTGTAATAAACCAATTGAGGATAAGATCAATACTACTGAACTCAATGGTAACTTACACAGAACCCCCCTTATGCATAGAACTATGAGTGTCTGTGATAACATTGAATGTATGCCATGCAAGATCACTACCATGAGTACATGCTTTAACTTACCTATTCTCACTATTGAAAAATGTTCATACATGCACACTGTTGAGACTTCTGAGCCTGCTAGCAACAGCAAAAAGGCTTCATCCACTAATAAAAGGACCAAGTCCAATTCTAAACCTAAGTGGGTGAAAAGAGAAGTCAAACAGGAGGTTTTTAATGATGCTTATAATTTTATGACTGGAAGAAACTCAGGAGACACTAAAGCTGCAGGACCCAACAAGGATTGGGTACCATATGCAACCTAAACACATTCTGTTTTGCAGGGCAAGAAGAAAGGTCAAGTCTTGTGGATTATTGACAGTGGTTGCTCAAGACACATGACAGGTGATAAAGCCCTGCTATCACACTATGTAGAGAAAGCTGGCCCAATCATAACCTTTGGAGACAACAGCAAGGGTTACACAGTGAGATATGGCTGTTTGGAAATTGGAAATGTTGTCATTAAAGATATTGCTCTTATGGATGGATTGAAACACAATCTACTCAGTGTCAGCCAATTCAGTGACAGGGGATTCAAGGTTGATTTTGATATGATGCTGTGTAACGTCTATCACAAGAAGGATGGAAGTCTCTCTCTAAAAGGGGTTAGAAAAGGAAGCTTGTTTGTTGCTGACTTAAACTCAACAAAGAAGGATAAAGTTTACTATTTCTACAGTAAAGCAACTGTTGGTGACAGTATGCTTTGGCATAGGAAGCCCTCACATCTCAACTTCAAAAAAATGAATATTTTGATGAAGAAGGAGTTAGTGAGAGGTTTGCCCCAACAGGAATTCTGTCAAGAAGGACTGTGTGAAGATTGTCAAATGGGCAAACTAAGGAGAGCTGTGCACAAGTCCAAGCAAATGAACACCAACATAGAAGCACTCAAGTTGATTCATATGGATCTTTTTGGACCAGTCAATGTACCATCTATGGCCAAAAAGAGATATGCCTTAGTAATGGTGGATGATTACTCAAGGTACACTTGGGTGAAGTTTCTTGAATCCAAAGATGAAGCTGCTCAAGTGATTATTGATCAAGTCAGAGTTCTTGATAGAACTCCAAACTCAAAAGTTCAAATCTTGAGGAGTGACAATGGTACATAATTCAGAAATGCCACATTTGGAAATTTCTGTAAAGATGAAGGAATTGTACAACAATTCTCTGCTGCAAGGACTCCACAGTAGAATGGAGTTGTAGAAAGAAAGAACAGGACTCTCAGTGAAGCAGCTAGAACTATGTTGCATGATGCCAAACTACCAACATATTTCTGGGCTGAAGCTATCAACACAGCTTGTTATACTCAAAACAGAACCATGATTAACAAAACTCATGCACGTACACCTTACTGTCTGCTAACTGGGAAGAAACCTACTGTCAAATATTTTCATGTGTTTGGGAGCAAATGCTTTATGATGAAGGATAACCATGAGAAGAAAGTAAAATTTGACACTAAGGCATTTGAAGGACTATTCATGGGTTACAGCACAGAAAGGACTGCCTACAAAGTTTATGTTATAGAACACAGGATTATTGAAGAGAGTGTAAATGTCACATTTGATGAAACCAAGTTTCCAGGACTGCATGAAGAAGGAAAGATGCAGACATTCAGATTTGAGAATCAAGGATACTTGGAAACTGAGGAAATTGTTGATGAAGAACCTAGCTTCACTCAAATTGTTGAAGTTGACAAAGATACTGTCAATACCACTACTGTCAACCAAACTCCAGCTCAGTCACAGACCATAACTTCTAACATTCATAACAATGATGACTCTGGAGACAATGAAGAACATGGTGAAGACAATGGAATTGGTGATCATTTAACTCAACAAACTGAAGCAACTGTTCATGTACAATCAAGTAGCTTGCCTAGAATCACCAAGTGGAACAAGGATCACACAAATGACCTTATCATTGGTGACCCTACTTCTGGAGTGAGAACAAGGAACAAAGTCTCTGCTGACAGCATGTTTTCATGCTTCCTGTCTCAAATGGAACCTAAGACAACTGATGACGCATTGTTGGATTCTGACTGGGTGATAGCCATGCAAGAGGAGCTAAATCAGTTTGAAAGAAACAATGTATGGAAGTTGGTTCCAAGACCTAAGGGAAAGTCAGTCATTGAGACCAAATGGGTTTTCAGAAACAAACTTGATGAAAATGGATTAGTGACAAGAAACAAAGCAAGGCTAGTGGCTAAAGGTTACTGTCAACAGGAAGGAATAGATTATGATGAGACATTTGCACCTGTTGCAAGACTTGAAGCAATAAGAATCTTTCTTGCCTATGCTGCACACTGCAACTTCAAAGTATTTCAGATGGATGTCAAAAGTGCCTTCCTAAATGGAGAGTTGGAAGAAGAAGTGTATGTTGAACAGCCACCAGGGTTTGAGGATGCTGAAATGTATGAATTTGTATACAAACTCTTCAAGGCTTTGTATGGACTAAAGCAAGCACCCAGGGCATGGTATGACACACTTTCCACTTTTCTTTTGGAAAATCAGTTTACTAGAGGAGTTGTGGACAAGACACTTTTCTACAAACACCATGGCAAGGACATCATTCTAGTACAAATCTATGTGGATGACATCATTTTTGGTTCTACAAATGAGAAGCTGTGTGAGAAGTTTTCCTCTCTCATGAGTAGCAAATATGAGATTAGTATGATGGGAGAATTGTCATTCTTTCTGGGATTACAAATTCTTTAACAACCTGATGGAATCTTCATTTGTCAAGCTAAATACATCAAGGAACTTCTCAAAAAGTTCAACTTGGAAGATTCATCACCTGCAAAGACACCAATGTCCACATCAACTAGTCTGGATCTTGACCCTAAAGGAAAGAAAGTTGACTCAAGCACCTATAGAGGCATGGTAGGGTCTATCCTATATCTTACTGCTAGCAGACCCTGACATCATGTTTGCTACATGTCTCTGTGCAAGGTTTCAAAGTGATCCAAAGGAGTCACACTTAGTAGCCATCAATAGAATCTTTAGATACTTAAAAGGCACTCCTAACCTAGGCCTTTGGTATCCTAAGAATACTGGATTTGATCTAATTGGTTACTCAGACTCAGACTATGCTCGTTGCAAGATTGATAGGAATAGTACTACTGGTAGCTGTCAATTTCTTGGTGGAAGATTGGTCTCATGGTTTAGCAAGAAGCAGCATTCAGTTTCTACGTCAACTGCAGAAGCTGAGTATATTGCTACAGGCAGTTGCTGTGCACAAATTCTATGGATGAAGAATCAACTTCTGGATTATGGTCTAGTGTTAAGAGACATTCTCATTTACTGTGACAACACTAGTGCCATAGCCATTTCAGATAATCCAGTTCAACACTCTAGGACAAAGCACATTGATATAAGACATCACTTTATCAGAGAGCATGTTGAACAAGGAACTGTGAAGCTGATCTATGTCCCAACTGACAAGCAACTTGCTGACATCTTCACTAAGCCATTGGATGAAGCAACCTTCAACAGGTTGGTAAGTGAATTGGGAATGCTGAATCTGGTATGCTAATTTACCAAGTTTTTCTGCACTTTCAAATTTTTTTTAAGCTCATGACAGCAACTTCAAACCTGCTGTCAAGAGAAGTTACTGTCTACTTGGTCTATGTCTGTTATGTGACAGCATGTGTTGATTTGACTTTACATGTCTGTATTTTGTGCCAGTCTCATGCTTTTAGACCCTGTATGACATTAATGTGGTTAATTGCTAAGTTTGAGAGATAAATATCTGTTCCATTGGACTTTCACACCTTTTTGCATAAATCCATAGGTTTAAAGGAGGACACGACCATTAATTACTTATGTGGTAGTTGTATGGGTACTCTAACTGTTGACCATTAGACTTTAATCCTTAGACGGTTTTGCCTATAAATTAACCTTAGGCTTCACCAGTCTGCTCTCAGTTTTAAAGTAAATCATGGAAAACAAAGTAGGTGTTGAGTGCAAGCCTAAAACTTGGTGTGAATCCTCCATTCGCGATGAAGTGGACGCCCTCTTTGACACTCTTGAGGACGAACTTGAGAAGGAATATGAAGAGGCTGAAGCCCTTCAAGCCAAGGAAGAAGAGAAATGTGCAAAACAAGAAGAAGAATTTCAGGCACTTCTCAAGGAAGAAGGTCGCACTGAAGAGGAGATTAAGGAAGAACTTTTAGAACTAGTTGATAAAATCATAAAATGATGTACTCAATGCTTTATTTAAATGATTTTATTAATAAAAATAAAAGTTTCCTGTTTTTGTGGTTATTGAGTTTTTGTTTTGTCTGTGTTAACTGCATAGTATCTGTGTTCAAAAGATTACATTGCTAAATCCATAATCTGTTAATTTTAGGTTAAGTTTATGAATACAGCATTCTAGAAAGTTCATGACAGAAACAATTTCCCATCTAAGTTACTGTCATTAAGAAGGATACTGTCTTGTGTCTAGTGACAGCAACCTTCTTGACAGCAGGGAAAAATTTTCTGTCAAGACTTTTAATAGATACTGTCATTCAAACGCTTAACGGTGACAACATGTTTTTGCGCAATAGTTTCTGTCGCGCGTAACCTACTGTCACCACCTCTTATTACTGACAGATTGTTTCTAGCGCACAGGTTACTGTCAACAATATTGGACCGTTGGAATTGGATATTCACCCCACGATTGACAGTGAATAACGGGCAGTAACTCACGTGTTATAAGAGTGGGTTAAGACACGTTCTTTAATTCCACTTTTTGTGCACAACGTTTGAGATACCTCTATTTATTCCCCAGTTACTCAGACATATCACTCTCATCGAACTCAAGGCAAAATACTTTTCTTCAAGCAAAAAGCCACTTTCTTACTTTCTTCTTTTCTTGAAATCTCCATGGCACCCAAACAGACTCTCTCTCAAACAAACTTTGCTGGCATCTTTTCCCCAAATGATGCTGGTGAAGGTTTCAAAGGACTAGTGTTTTTCATGAACAAGTCCTATCTCGGTTCTGCCATTACCACAACCCCCATTCTCGACTTAGACAGAATTGAGGCATTTTGGCAAACTGTTGTTGCTCAAACGGAGGGTGAGAACCCATCTATTCAATTCACAATCAATGGGCAACACTACATTCTTACAGCTGAGGTCATCAACACTGCTCTTGGAATTACACTTCAAGAAGGCAGAAATTTTGCTGAACTTGCTAATGATGACTCTCTCAAGAAGCTCTTCTTGAAGATTGGGTATGCAGGCCCTATTCTCGAAGAGGGAACAACCAAATGGTATCCGTCTGGTAAAATGGATAGGAAGCATCTGCGAAAGGAGTGGAGTATGATTTTTGATGTCATGGTCAAGGTGTTCTCTACCAAGTCCACAGGATGGAATGGAATACCCTCCTACATCAAGAAACTGACACATTCTCTTGTCCATGGATACAAGGTGAATGTTGGAGCTCTCCTCATGGCACACCTCAGGGCTGCCATAGGTAAGAAGGTATCAATCTACCCTCGCTTTCTTATGATGTGTATTAACTATTTCTGTGATTTTAATAATGATGCCCCTCGTTTAGAGGCTTGCTCAGTTTTGAAAAAGAACACATACACACACACTGTTATCTTCACAGAATCTCAATGCACATATTCCACTTTGTTTCACTCAGCACATGGTTGATCAAGTGTCCAACCTTGATTTACCTTTACCCTCTGGTTATGACTCTTTCACTCTTGAGAATGAAACTGAATTAGACCCAAATTCAGTTAACCCACATTCAACACCACACACTCAGCCTAGGCCCTCTAGACTTCCCAAAGCCCAAAGAGAAGCCTTGCAAGAATCCAGAAAAAGGCCCTTAGAAGTTGATGTTGGTGGTAGCTCTGTTAGTCAAGAGGGAGACACTGCACCTAGTGCAGCAAATAAGGAAGGTAGTCAAACAGAACCCCCAGTGGTTCCCCCTGAGCCTAAGAAGAGGAGAGCTAGGAGGACTAAAACCACTGTTAGCCAAGCTGCAGTTTCTCAACAAACTGTGGTTACTCAAAGGGATTCAAACACCTCCCTAGATGTGCCTTCTCAACAAGGTGCATCTATTGAAATTGGCATGTCTCCCAAGGCACCCAGTACAGAGTCTGCACAAACTCATGGTTCACAACCTGAGGAACCCCCACTTGAAGAAACACACAGTGAGTTAGGGCACAGTGAGGATTTCTCTATTCCTTTTGATGATTCACATGTTTCTCCTGTGAATCAGCCCCCACTCTCTGCTACACTTTCACCTTCTTCCTTACCTACACATTCTTTTGTTTCTTCTCCACAACCTAGAGAAGGGGACAGTCCCAACCCTTCAGGTTTTGATCATCCATCTCCAATCATGGATGAACCCCCATCTAGTGGTCCAAAAGAACCCATTTCTCAAAGTGAAATTGACACCACTCCTCCAAACACTGAGCAAGGGCTAAGTGGTATTCTATCAGAAAATGAAACAGCCAACACTTTGTCTGAACTCCAAGGAGCATCTTACCTTCAGGAAGATGCTGTCACAGCCTCTGTTGCTGTCAAGGACTTTGGAAATGTTGCTGTCATGGACACAGCTACTGTCATGGGTGGAGAGAAAGATACTGTCAACATAGGACCTACTGTCACTCCACATCCCAAAGATGCTGTCATGCCAGAACCTGCTCTCCTCACTCCAACTGACAGTAACATTCCTGCCAAAGATGTTGTCCAGTCCTCTCAGCCAGATTTTGATGCTGTACTCCTTGATGATGCCTCTGATGATGACTTACCTCTTGCCAAACTCTTGAAGGTACATTCTAAATCTTCTCCTTCAATGCATGTTAGTACTGCTCATACCCATGCATCTAGGTTGAGTGAGGGTGTGAAAAAGAAAAGAGAGATAAAAGAAAAGAGAGGTGAGCATAAAAATGAGAGGCATCCAAATGAGCTGGCAAAAGGAGAGGGACTTGAGCATGTCCAGAGAGATCGTGAGGGAGCCCACACTATTCAGGCATTAGGCCTTGAGAGTCAAACTGTGAGGGGTGATGAGATCACTCAAAAACACCCTGAGAGTGTGAGAACCCCCATAGCCTCCAAGCCTCTTTTTTTTCCTTCCCCTCCAAAAAGGTTAAGGGATGGTGGCCCCTCTGCAAATTTTGGTAACAGGATCACAGCTCTGGAAGGATAATGTGCTACCTTGAACTCCAAGATGGACTCTCTCTCTCAACTGGGCTGCTACTCAACATTCTCTCCAGTTCCTTACTGACCTCGTAGCTGCCAACTCAACTAAGGGGGAGAAGGTAGCAAGATCAGAATCTATATCTATTCAGGAATCAGGTGGAACTCAGGGGGAGAAAGTAACTGTGAAGACCAAAGGGGGAGCAAAACAAGGTTCTGGAGTCAAGAGTAAAGCAATGACAAAGGGTGAGCAAGTCAAACCAAGCAGTGGACAACCAATGGATAAAGCTGAAGATCTTGTTGAAGGTGACTTGGATGGAGAAAGGGTATTAATGTCTAAGGCAACTCAAGATGCACTACAAAGAAGATATGCATCTAGACACCCAATTCTACCTCCTGTGTCAATTAGAGAACCAACTTCAGCAACTCAAGAAATTGCTCTACAGAAAAGATGGAGAGAAATGGAGGAACAAAATAAGCTTGGGAAAGGTAAAGGGAAACTGCCTGAATCCATCCATAAGGGACATACTTGGTCCAATGGTACTGAGTTTGATCAAGAAGAAGCCAATACTATAATGGTGGATTACAGGGAGAGCACATTACAGAATCATGACACTGAATTTAGCAGTCTAGTGGAAGAAGCAATGAATGCTCCAAGCAACAGTCCAATCAACACCACAGAACTGCTAAAGGATCAAATCACCAGTGTTAGTGTAATGGTGAATGATGAGAAAAGATGGGCTGTAAGTATCTACTTCACTTCTGGCATATCTTATTTCATCACAATGGAACTATTGCAGAGTCTGCCAGCAAAGGTGTTGTGTGCAATGAAGGGAAAGATCAAGGCAACTCAAACATCATTCAATGAAGTTTTGAATATGCAAATCCAGAACATGATCACAGAGAAGCTACCTGAAGTCTACACAAATCCACCATGTGTTTTCTACAGATCTACTACAAAGGATGGCACAAGAAGGAACAGCTTTATGAATTTGATCAGTACATCCAGGATGCAAACTGAATCAATTCTGAGAGTGTTAGATGGAATACTAAGCTCAAATGCCAATCCAGGAAGAGTCTTTGCTGTTCAAGAGATCTACAAAATGCTGGTGTTAAGAGACAAGGCACTGGGAGCTAGAGTGAAGGAGCTAATCTCTAGAGCCAATGCCAAAAGAGCTGATCAAGGTGGAAGCTACCTCTATGATGTTCCTTTTCAAGATGATGATGATAATGATGAGGTTGGAGGTGGTGAAGCTTCTGGAAATGCAGGAAATGCTGGTGGAAGTAATTCTGGGAATGCTGGTATTCAATCTCAGAATGAAGGCAATGAAGAAACTCCTAGTCAAGAAAAGAAAGATGCTGGTACAACAGATGAAGGGGAGCCAAGAATACTGGAAGTTTTGGAGGCAAGCATTCTTAGATGTGCTGTTGACTGCATAAATGCTGAAAAGGATGTTGTCACCAAAGGTACTGTCGACAAGGATACTGTCATAGAAGATGCTGTCATGGAAGATACTGTCGACAAAGGTACTGTCAAGGAAGGTTCTGTCAAGGATGAAGCCAAAGCTACTGTCAAGCCCAAAAGACTGAAAGCTAAAGCAAAAGCATGGTTTTCTAGACAGAAACCTGCAGGAAAGCACAAGTACTCAGGAAAGGAAAAGGCCACTGGATTTGGGAGAAATCTTAAGATGCCAATTCAATCAATACCTCCTAACAGTCTTAAAATACAACAGATGCAATCTAGAGAAATCAAGAGTGTTGAGGTTAAGATGGATGCAAATCAAGAGGTCACTGAGTACATTCTGTGGTGGCCAGAATCAAGATCTGTCAGGATGAATAAGGACTTCGATCTTGTAGCCACATCAACCAGTGGTAACATGATGGCAATAGATAAAAGGAGAATTGACTTCTTCTATCTGGAAAGAATGGTAGAGTTGTTGGAGAGCTATGATGATGTTCCAGAGTCTGTCATGGAACATATTCTGAAATATCAGGCTGATAGGGATGCTGAATTCTATCAGAAATTTGGCTACAATTTTGCAGATTTTGATGATGCTGATATTTCAACTGATCTACCACCTTCTCCTATACCATATCACTGGTACTATGAGTTTGATGATTTATCCACAGAGGAAGGGCAACCCAAGCCAAGCAAAAGACCTGAATCTTCTCAATATTCTCAATATCAGTCAGAACTTGATAAGAAGGAAGCTGAACTCCTGGAAAGATGCAAGACTGCTAACAAGGTAGAAAGTGAAGCTCCAAATTATCAAACATGTATGCTGGAAAATCCCCTAAGAATGAAGTATCTAAAAGAAGAAATCTATGTTTGCAGCTTTCACAAGCTAAAAACAACTATTCTGAAGGATTTACAGTATATGGTAGCTGGATCAATTCATCCCTTGGAGCAGATTTGTTCTGATGAGATAGAGGAAATATTAGAAAGGAGAAAAGGAGAAGGTCTAAGAGGCTGCTTGGTAGAAGCTCTCAAAAGAGAGGATGCTACAGTCACTCCTGCTGAAATCTCTCTTGTAGAAGGTCTAAGAGGCTGCTTAGTAGAAGCTCTCAAAAGAGAGGATGTAACAAGACAGAAGAGGAAATCTCAAGCTAAGTGAAAATTCTTAATCCATTCTGATCTTGTTAGTTAAGTTGTCAGCATATATTGTAAATTTGTTGTTATTTTCCATAAAAACAAATTGGGGGAGATTGTTGGGATTTATGGGTGATAGCATAGAAACAACTTAACTTTGTATATACTTAATTTTTAAATTAAGTAGAACATACTGTCACAGCCAAAATATGTTCTTGTAATCAGTATGCAATGTTATTTTAATTGTGTAATTTGGAAGAAGTTCACTTACGGTGTTCAAGCCTCAAAGAATGCATATTAGATGACAGCATGAATAAAGGTTACTGTCATAAGCATTGACAGTAAGATTACAAGAAGACAGAATGTTGCAAGTCACGACAGCATATTCACTCTGACAGCAACATTGGCGGAAGACTACGCGACAGCAACTTTAGCCCTCGACAGCAAGTTTGGAAACCTCGACAGCACTCTATGCGGGGAACTCATACTGTCACCAAAAGAACATTCCTGTGACATCAAGCTTTGCGGAAAAAGTAACTGTCTCGAGAAAGATCCTTGTTCTAGGTATCTTCTCAGTCAAATCCCGTGACAGTTTCAATGTTCAAGAAACAGGCGTGTTGTAGTATCCCTAAGCTGCACCAAGTCTGCAAGACTACGACAGAAGCTTCAAGCACTACAAAACAAAAGCGAATCAATTCAAAGAGCAAGGTCAAGTCTCTATTTGCTGAATTGTTTTAGCTGGAAATAGAATGAATCTAGGTTGCTTTCTTTGTAATGTATATCTGACATGTTAGCAATTTAGGAATGTCACATGGGTAGGCAATCTGTAAGAAGCTTCCACTTGATAATGACAGCAGCTTCACAAACCCGTGCTGACAGTGATATGATTAGTTTATACTTAGACTATCAATTCATTCTAGAACAGTAACGAAGACAAGTAAGTATCTTGAAGAAAAACTGAAGCTCAAGAATTCTCTCTTGAGGTTGTAGCAACACTTTGCAAAATAAATAAAACATTTATTTTGTGAATCCTGTCTTTCGATTATACTGTTTGTGAATGCATACATATTATTGATAACATTAAATCTTAGTTTTGGTTGTTGAAATTGAGATTGAATTTTATCAGTATTGCATTCATCCCCCCCCCCCCTTCTGCAATACACGAGGACCAACATTTTCCAGCATACATGTTTGATAATTTGGAGCTTCACTTTCTGCCTTGTTGGCAGTCTTGCATCTTTCCAGGAGTTCAGCTTCCTTCTTATCAAGTTCTGACTGATATTGAGAATATTGAGAAGATTCAGGTCTTTTGCTTGGCTTGGGTTGCCCTTCCTGAGTTGGTTGGGTTTGCCCTTCTTCTGTGGGTAAATCATCAAACTCATAGTACCAGTGATATGGTATAGGAGAAGCTGGTAGATCAGTTAAAATATCAGCATCATCAAAATCTGCAAAATTGTAGCCAAATTTCTGATAAAACTCAGCATCCCTATCAGCCTGATATTTCAGAATGTGTTCCATGACAGACTCTGGAACATTATCATAGCTCTCCAGCAACTCTACCATTCTTTCTAGGTAGAAGAAGTCAATTCTCCTTTTATCTATGTTTGACACTCTACCACTGGTTGTTGTGGCTTCCAGATAGAAGTCCTTATTAACCTTGGTAGATCTTGATTCTTCCCACCATAGAATGTACTCAGTGACCTCTTGATTTACATTCAGCTTGACCTCAACACTCTTGATTTCTTTAGATTGCATTTGTTGTATCTTAAGACTGTTAGGAGGTATTGATTGAATTGGCATCCTAAGATTTCTGCCTAATCCAGTGGCCTTTTCCTTTCCTGAGTACTTGTGCTTTCCTTCAGGTTTCTGTCTAGAAAACCATTCTTTTGCTTTAGCTTTCAGTCTTTTGGGCTTGACAGTAGCTTTGGTTTCATCCTTGACAGAACCTTCCTTGACAGTATCTTTGTCGACAGTATCTTCCATGACAGCATCTTCTATGACAGTTTCCTTGTCGACAGTATCTTTGGTGACAGCATCCTTTTTAGCATTTATGCAATCAATAGCACATCTAAGAATGCTTGCCTCCAAAGCTTCCAGTATTCTTGGCTCCTCTTCATATGTTGCAGCAGCATCTTTCTTTTCTTGACTAGGAGTTTCTTCATTGCCTTCATTCTGAGATTGAATACCAGTATTCTCAGAATTACTTCCACCAACATTACCTGCATTTCCAGAAGCTTCACCACCTCCAATCTCATAATCATCATCATCATCTAGAAGAGGAATATCATAGAGGCAGCTTCCACCTTGATCAGTTCTTTTGGCATTGGCTCTAGTGATTAGCTCCTTCACTCTAGCTCCCAGTGCCTTGTCTCTCAACACCAGCATTTTGTAGATCTCTTGAACAACATAGACTCTTCCTGGATTGGCATTTGAGCTGAGTATCCCATATAACACTTTCAGAATTGACTCAGTTTGCATCCTGGATGGACTGATCAAATTCATGAAGTTGTTCCTTCTTGTGCCATCCTTTGTAGTAGATCTGTAGAAAACACTTGGTGGATTTGTGTAGACTTCAGGTAGCTTCTGTGTGATCATGTTCTGGATTTGCATATTCAATATTTCATTGAATGGTGTTTGAGTTGCCTTGATCTTTCCCTTCATTGCACACAACACCTTTGCTGACAGACTCTGCAATAACTCTATTGTGATGAAATAAGATATGCCAGAAGTGAAATAGATACTTACAGCCCATATTTTCTCATCATTCACCATTACACTGACACTGGTGATTTGATCCTTTAACAGTTTTGTGGTGTTGGTTGGACTGTTGCTTGGAGCATTCATTGCTTCTTCCACCAGACTGCTAAATTCAATGTCATGATTCTGTAATGTGCTCTCCCTGTAATCCACCATTATAGTATTGGCTTCTTCTTGATCAAACTCAGTACCATTGGACCAAGTATTTCCCTTCTGGATGGATTCAGGCAGTTTCCCTTTACCTTTCCCAAGCTTATTGTGTTCCTCCATTTCTCTCCATCTTTTATGTAGAGCAGTTTCTTGAGTTGCTGAAGTTGGTTCTCTAATTGTCACAGGAGGTAGAATAGGGTGTCTAGATGCAGGTCTTCTTTGCATTGCATCCTGAGTTGCCTTAGACATTAACACCTTTTCACCATCCAATTCAGCTTCAACAAGATCTTCAGCTTTATCCTTTGTTGTTCACTGCTTGGTTTGACTTGCTCCCCCTTTGTCATTGCTTTACTTTTGACTCCAGAAACTTGTTTTGCTCCCCCTTTGGTCTTCACAGTTACTTTCTCCCCCTGAGTTCCACCTGATTCCTGAATAGATATTGATTCTGATCTTGCTACCTTCTCCCCTTTAGTTGAGTTGGCAGCTACTAGGTCAGTAAGGAACTGGATAGAGAGCTGAGTAGAAGCAAAACCATCAACCACCAGTTGAGAGAGAGAGTCCAGTTTGGAGTTCAAAATAGCACACTGTCCTTCCAGAGTTTCAATCCTGTTACCAAAAATTGCAGAGGGGCCACCATTCCTTAACCTTCTTGGAGGGGAAGGAAAAGAAAGGGGCTTGGAGGCTAAGGGGGTTCTCACACTCTCAGGGTGTTTTTGAGTGATCTCATCACTCCTCACTGTTTGACTCTCAAGGCCTAATGCCTGAAAAGTGTGGGCTCCCTCAAGATCTCTCTGGACATGCTCAAGTCCCTCTCCTTTTGCCAGCTCTTTTGGCTGCCTCTCATTTTTAAGCTCACCTCTCTTTTCTTTTATCTCTCTTTTCTTTTGCACACCTTCACTCAACCTAAATGCATGGGTATGAGCAGTACTAATATGCATGGAAGGAGAAGATTTAGAATGTACCTTCAAGAGTTTGGCAAGAGGTAGGTCATCATCAGAGGCATCCTCAATGATTACAACATCAAAATCTGGCTGAGAGGACTGGACAACATCTTTGGCAGGAATGTTACTGTCATCTTGAGCGTGGACAGCAGGTTCTGTCATGACAGCATCTTTGGGATGTGGAGTGACAGTAGGTTCTGTGTTGACAGTAGCTTTCTCTCCACCCATGATAGCAACTGTGTCCAAGACAGCAACATTTCCAATGTCTTTGACAGCAACAGAGGCTGTGACAGCATTTTCCTGAAGGTAAGATGCTCCTTGGAGTTCAGACAAAGTGTTGGCTGTTTCATTTTCTGACAAAGTACCACTTTGTCCTTGCTCAGTGTTTGGAGGAGTGGTATCCATTTCACTTTGAGAAATGGGTTCTTGTGGACCACTAGATGGGGGCTCATCCATGATTGGAGATGGATGATCAAAACCTGAAGGGTTGGGACTGTCCCCTTCTCTAGGTTGTGGAGAAGAAACAAAAGAATGTATAGGGAAGGAAGAAAGTGAAAGTGTAGCAGAGAGTGGGGGCTGATTCACAGGAGAAACATGTGAACCATCAATAGGAATAGAGAAATCCTCACTGTGCCCTAACTCACTGTGTGTTTCTGCAAGTGTGGGTTCCTCAGGTTGTGAACCATGAGTTTGTGCAGACTCTGTACAGGGTGCCTTGGGAGACAGGCCAATTTCAATAGATGCACCTTGTTGAGAAGGCACATCTAGGGAGGTGTTTGAATCCCTTTCAGTAACCACAGTTTGTTGAGAAACTGCAGCTTGGCTAACAGTGGTTTGTGTCCTCCTAGCTCTCTTCTTCTTAGGCTCAGGAGGAACCACTGGGGGTTCTGTTTGAATACCTTCCTTATTTGCTGCACTAGGTGCAGTGTCTCCCTCTTGACTAACAGAGCTATCACCAACACCAGCTTCTAAGGGTCGTTTTCTGGATTCTTGCAAGGCTTCTCTTTGGGCTTTGGGAAGTCTAGAGAGCCTAGGCTGAGTGTATGGTGTTGAATGTGGGTTAACTGAATTTGGGGCTAATTCAGTTTCATTCGCAAGAGTGAAAGATGCATAACCAGAGGGTACTGGATAATCAAGGTTGGACACTTGATCAACCATGTGCTGAGTGAAACAAAGTGGAATATGTGCATTGAGATTCTGTGAAGATAACAGTGTGTGTGTGTGTGTGTTCTTTTTCAAAACAGAGCAAGCCTCTAAACGAGGGGCATCATTATTAAAATCACAGAATGAGTTGATGCACATCATAAGAAAGCAAGGGTAGATTGATACCTTCTTACCTATGGCAGCCCTGAGGTGTGCCACGAGGAGAGCTCCAACATTCACCTTGTATCCATGGACAAGAGAATGTGTCAGTTTCTTGATGTAGGAGGGTATTCCATTCCAGCATGTGGATTTGGTAGAGAACACCTTGACCATCACATCAAAGATCATACTCCACTCCTTTCTCAGATGCTTCCTATCCATTTCACCAGACGGATACCATTTGGTTGTACCCTCTTCGAGAATAGGGCCTGCATACCCAATCTTCAAGAAGAGCTTCTTTAGAGTGTCATCATTAGCAAGTTCAGCAAAATTTCTTCCTTCTTGAAGTGTAATTCCAAGAGCAGTGTTGATGACCTCAGCTGTAAGAGTGTAGTGTTGCCCATTGAGTGTGAATCGAATAGATGGGTGTTCACCCTCTGTTGGAGCAACAACAGTTTGCCAAAATGCCTCAATTCTATCTAGGTCGAGAATGGGTGTTGAGGTAATGGCAGAACCAAGATAGGACTTGTTCAAGAGAAACACTAGTCCTTTGAAACCTTCACCAACATCATTTGGGGAAAAGATACCAGCAAAGTTTGTTTGAGAGAGAGTCTGTTTGGGGGCCATGGAGATTCAAGAAAAGAAGAAAGTAAGATAGTAGCTTTTTGCTTGAAGAAAAGTATTTTGCCTTGAGTTTGATAAGAATGATATGTCTGAGTAACTGGGGAATAAAAGAGGTATCTCAAACGTTGGTGCACAAAAAGTGGGTTTAAGGAACGTGTCTTAACCCAGTCATATAGCACGTGAGTTACTGCCCGTTATTCACTGTCAAACGTGGGATGAATATCCAATTTCAACGGTCCACTATTGTTGACAGTAACCTGTGCGCTAGAAACAATCTGTCAGTAATAAGCGGTGGTGACAGTAGGTTATGCGCGACAGCAACTGTTGCGCAAAAACATGTTGTCACCGTTAAGCATTTGAATGACAGTATCCTTTAAAAGTCGTGACAGAAAGTCTTTCCCTGCTGTCAAGAAGTTTGCTGTCAAGAGACACAAGACAGTATCCTTCTTAATGACAGTAACTTAGGAGGGAAATTGTTTCTGTCATGAACTTAACAGAATGCTTTATTCATACACTTAACCTAAAATTAACAGAGTATGGATTTAGCAATTGAATCTTTTGAACACAGATATTATGCAGTTAACACAGACGAAACAAAAACTCAATAAACACAATCAGCAAGAAGCTTTAATTTTTATTAATAAAATCATGTAAACATAGCATTGAGTACATCAGTCTTTGATTTTATTAACTAATTCTAAAACTTCTTTCTTAATCTCCTCTTCAGTGCGACCTTCTTCCTTGAGAAGTGCCTGAAGTTCTTCCTCTTGAATCTTCCATTTCTCTTCTTCCTGTGCTTGAATGGCTTGAGACTGTTCATCTTCCTCATGAATCAAGTCTTCAAGTTCATCAAACAGGACTTCCACTTCATCTCTAATGTGAGATTCACACGAGACTTTTGGCCTGTACTCTATTCCTACTTTGTTTTCCATGATTTACTTTAAAACTGAGAGCAGACAGGTGAAACCTAAGGTTAATTTATAGGCAAAACCGTCTAAGGATTAAAGTCTAATGGTCAACAGTTAGAGTACCCATACAACTACCACACAAGTAAATAATGGTCATGTCCTCCTTTAATCCTACAGATTAATTCAAAAAGTGTGAAAGTCCAATGGAACAGATATTTATCTCTCAAACTAAGCAAATAACCACATTATGTCATACAGGGTCTAAAAGTATGAGACTGGCACAAAATACAGACATGTATAGTCAAGTCAACACATGCTGTCACATAACAGACATAGACCAAGTAGACAGTAACTTCTCTTGACAGCAGGTTTGAAGATGCTGTCATGAGCTTCAAGAAAAAATTGGAAATTTAGAAAACTTAGTAAATCAACATACCAGATTCAGCATTCCCAATTCACTTACCAACCTGTTGAAGGTTGCTTCATCCAATGGCTTAGTGAAGATGTCAGCTAGTTGCTTGTCAGTTGGGACATAGATCAGCTTCACAGTACCTTGTTCAACATGCTCTCTGATAAAGTGATGTCTTATATCAATGTGCTTTGTCCTAGAGTGTTGAACTGGATTGTCTGAAATGGCAATGGCACTAGTGTTGTCACAGTAAATAGGAATTTCTCTTAACACTAGACCATAATCCTGAAGTTGATTCTTTATCCATAGAATTTGTGCACAGCAACTGCCTGCAACAATATATTCAGCTTCTGCAGTTGAGGTAGAAACTGAATGTTGCTTCTTGCTAAACCATGAGACCAATCTTCCACCAAGAAATTGATAGCTACCAATTATATCAAATCCAGTGTTCTTAGGATACCAAAGGCCTAGGTTAGGAGTGCCTTTTAAGTATCTAAAGATTCTCTTGATGGCTACTAAGTGTGACTCCTTTGGATCACTCTGAAACCTTGCACAGAGACATGTAGCAAACATGATGTCAGGTCTTCTAGCAGTTAGGTATAGGAGAGATCCTACCATGCCTCTATAGGTGCTTGAGGCAACTTTCTTTCCTTTAGGGTCAAGATCCAGACTAGTTGATGTGGACATTGGTGTCTTTGCAGGTGATGAATCTTCCAAGTTGAACTTTTTGAGAAGTTCCTTGATGTATTTAGCTTGACAAATGAAGATTCCATCAGGTTGTTGAAGAATTTGTAATCCCAGAAAGAATGACAATTCTCCCATCATACTCATCTCATATTTGTTACTCATGAGAGAGGAAAACTTCTCACACAGCTTCTCATTTGTAGAACTAAAAATGATGTCATCCACATAGATTTGTACCAGAATGATGTCCTTGCTATGATGTTTGTAGAAAAGTGTCTTGTCCACAACTCCTCTAGTAAACTGATTTTCCAACAGAAAAGTAGAAAGTGTGTCATACCAGGCCATGGGTGCTTGCTTTAGTCCATACAAAGCCTTGAAGAGTTTGTACACAAAATCATACATTTCAGCATCCTCAAACCCTGGTGGCTGTTCAACATACACTTCTTCTTCCAATTCTCCATTTAGGAAGGCACTTTTGACATCCATTTGAAATACTTTGAAGTTGCAGTGTGCAACATAGGCTAGAAAGATTCTTATAGCTTCAAGTCTTGCAACAGGTGCAAATGTCTCATCATAATCTATTCCTTCCTGTTGACAATAACCTTTAGCCACTAGCCTTGCTTTGTTTCTTGTCACTGATCCATTTTCATCAAGCTTGTTTCTGAAAACCCATTTGGTCTCAATGACTGACTTTCCCTTAGGTCTTGGAACCAACTTCCATACATTGTTTCTTTCAAACTGATTTAGCTCTTCTTGCATGGCTATCACCCAGTCAGAATCCAACAATGCTTCATCAGTTGTCTTGGGTTCCATTTGAGACAGGAAGCATGAAAACATGCTGTCAGCAGAGACTTTGTTCCTTGTCCTCACTCCAGAAGTAGGGTCACCAATGATAAGGTCATTTGTGTGATCCTTGTTCCACTTGGTGATTCTGGACAAGCTACTTGATTGTACAGGTACAGTTGCTTCAGTTTGTTGAGTTGATTGCTCACCAATTCCATTGTCTTCACCATGTTCTTCATTGTCTCCAGAGTCATCACTGTTATGAATGTTAGAGGTTATGGTATGTGACTGAGCTGGAGATTGGTTAACAGTAATGGTATTGACAGTATCTTTGTCAACTTCAACAATTTGAGTGAAGCTAGGTTCTTCATCAACAATTTCCTCAGCTTCCAAGTATCCTTGATTCTCAAATCTGGATGTCTGCATCTTTCCTTCTTCATGCAGTCCTGGAAACTTGGTTTCATCAAATGTGACATTAACACTTTCTTCAATAATCCTGTGTTCCATAACATAAACTCTGTAGGCAGTCCTTTCTGTACTGTAACCCATGAATAGTCCTTCAAATGCCTTGGTGTCAAATTTTCCTTTCTTCTCATGGTTATCCTTCATCATAAAGCATTTGCTCCCAAACACATGAAAATATTTGACAGTAGGTTTCTTCCCAGTTAGCAGACAGTAAGGTGTACTTGCATGAGTTTTGTTAATCATGGTTCTGTTTTGAGTATAACAAGCTGTGTTGATAGCTTCAGCCCAGAAATATGTTGGCAGTTTGGCATCATGCAACATAGTTCTAGCTGCTTCAATGAGAGTCCTGTTCTTTCTTTCTACAACTCCATTCTGCTGTGGAGTCCTTGCAGCAGCGAATTGTTGTACAATTCCTTCATCTTTACAGAAATTTCCAAGTGTGGCATTTCTGAATTCTGTACCATTGTCACTCATCAAGATTTGGACTTTTGAGTTTGGAGTTCTATCGAGAACTCTGACTTGATCAATAATCACTTGAGCAGCTTCATCTTTGGATTCAAGAAATTTCACCCAAATGTACCTTGAGTAATCATCCACCATTACTAAGGCATATCTCTTTTTGGCCATTGATGGTACATTGACTGGTCCAAAGAGATCCATGTGAATCAACTTGAGTGCTTCTATGTTGGTGTTCATTTGCTTGGACTTGTGCACAGCTCTCCTTAGTTTGCCCATTTGACAATCTTCACACAGTCCTTCTTGACAGAATTCCTGTTGGGGCAAACCTCTCACTAACTCCTTCTTCATCAAAATATTCATTGTCTTGAAGTTGAGATGTGAGAGCTTCCTGTGCCAAAGCATACTGTCACCAACAGTTGCTTTACTGTAGAAACAGTAAACTTTATCCTTCTTTGTTGAGTTTAAGTCAGCAACAAACAAGCTTCCTTTCCTGACCCCTTTTAAAGAGAGGCTCTCATCCTTCTTGTGATAGATGTTACACAACATCATATCAAAATCAACCTTGAATCCCCTGTCACTGAATTGGCTGACACTGAGTAGATTGTGCTTCAATCCATCCACAAGAGCAATGTCTTCAATGACAACATTTCCAATTTCCAGACAGCCATATCCCGCTGTGTAACCCTTGCTGTTGTCTCCAAAGGTTATGATTGGGCCAGCTTTCTCTACATAGTGTGATAGCAGGGCTTTATCACCTGTCATGTGTCTTGAGCAGCCACTGTCAATAATCCACATGACTTGATCTTTCTTCTTGCCCTGCAAAACAGAATGTGTTTAAGTTGCATATGGTACCCAATCCATGTTGGGTCCTGCAGTTTTAGTGTCTCTTGAGTTTCTTCCAGTCATAAAATCACAAGCATCATCAAAAACCTCATGTTTGACTTCTCTTTTCACCCACTTAGGCTTAGAATTGGACTAGATCCTTTTCTTAGTGGATGAAGCCTTTTTGCTGTTGCCAGCAGGCTCAGAAGTCTCAACAGTGTGCATGTATGAACATTTTTCAGTAGTGAGAATAGGTAAGTTAAAACATGTACTCATTGCAGTGATCTTGCATGGCATACATTCAATGTTATTACAGACACTCATAGTTCTATGCATAAGAGGGGTTCTGTGTAAGTTACCATTGAGTTCAGTAGCATTGATCTTATCCTCAATTGGTTTCTTACAAACATGTGTTAAATGATGTGTAGATCCACAGTTATTGCATAGTTTCCTAGAGGCACCTCCAACATTAGTGTATCCATTTCCTTTATTGACACCTACCTTACCATTCCTATTCTTAGACTTGGGAGTTACTGGATTGACAGTGTGTTCAGAAGTTGCTGTCGAACTTTCCTTGACAGTACCTTTTAATCCAACTGTCTTGACAGAAGGTTTGGGAGTTACTGTCTTGGAAACATTCTTGACAACATCTTTGGAAGATTCTGTCTTGCCAACTGTGACAGCATCTTTTGAACTTACTGTCTGATTGCTTGGTAAGTTTACTGTCTTGGGGATTGTGACAGTATCCTTTCCATCCTTGAATGTGCTGTCAACACCTTCATCCTCATCAAGAATTTCTTGTTTGATGAGCATGGCTTCTTCATCAAACTCAATTTCTGTAGCTTTGAAAATATGAGTTTTAACCTTCTTGAGAATGGTGGGTTTGACAGCAGCATTTCCAGAACAATCTTGAATCACAGTTTCCTTTCCAGGTCTTCTACCATATGAAAAACCTATACCAACTGTCTGATTTTCTGTATGCTTATCATTGTAATCCTGAACTATCTTTGATGAGTTTTTATAAGCCTTAATCTTGAATTCATTTTCAGCAATCTCATTCCTCAGGAATTCCTCAACCTCTTTAGCACATTTTAATTCATTTTTAAGTTTAGCATTCTCCTGAGCTAAAGAGTCTAGTGAACTGGTTTTAAGAACAATAGATTCATTTTCAGACTTTAGTGTTTCATTTAGCTTACTCAGCCTAGTGATTTCCTCATTAACAGCAGATAAGCTAGTATAGACATTGAACATTTCAGCACTTAAGTCTTTAATGGTTTTCTTATACTCATCAGTGAACATATCAAGTAAGACAAGTGAAGGTACCTGAGTTGAAGATGTTGATGCTACTTCATCAGTGCTAGCCATGAGAGCTAGGTTGACATATTCTTCTTCATCTTCATCATCAGACTCATCCCAACACTTTCCTTCAGCCACATAGGCTCTACCTTGATTCTTCTTAGAGTATCCACCAGTTCCTTTCTCAAACCTCTGAACCTGTTTGGGTCTTTTGCATTCAGTAGCAAAATGACCAGGTTCACCGCAGTTGTAACACTTGAATTTTGACCTATCTACAAATCCAGTCTTGTATCCTCCTTTAGTTGAACTTCCCACAGCATCCTTTGATGAACTTCCCCTGTTGAACTTGGATGCTTGGCCTTGGGGCTTGTATGACCTATCTTTCTTGAACCTAAAGTTCTTGAACTTTTTGGCCATGTAAGCCATAGTAGGATTGTCCATGCTTTCCAGTTCCTCCATTGTGTAGAAGTCTTCATCTTCCACATCCTTGAACTGTAGTACTACTTTCTCATCATCTTCAACAACCTCTTCTATCTTCAAGGATTGTGCAGGGGTTGGTTGTGTGATTTGTAGTACTTCACTTGGCTGTGTGATCCTTGGCACATGTGCTACTAGGGCACTTGACATGTTAGCCATCTTGTTCCTTGTTCCACTCTGTATGGCTCTCTTTTGAAAGAGTTCAAGTTCATAGGATTTCAGAATGCCATAAAGTGTCTCAAAGGTTATATTGTTGAGATCTCTTCCTTCTCGTATGGCTGTTGTCTTGTGTTCAAGGTGATCAGGCAGTGTAAGCAGGAACTTGACGTTCAATTCTTTTCTGTCATAGTACTTGCCATGTATCTGTAGTTTAGTTAAGAGCTTACTGAACCTTTCAAACATGGAAGTTAAGTCTTGGCCATGAATGCCTCATATTGTGATATCAGTATTTGCCTTTGGTTGCCCTTAACTTCTTCACTTCCTTCACATAGTAAAGCTAACCTGATCCACATCTCCTTGGCAGATGTGCAGCTTATCACACTTCCACACATGGCTTTATCCAACGTGAGAGAATCGAGCAAGATGAGTTGCAAGTGATCATCTAGCACCATCTTCTCCTTCTCAGGTTCCAAAATTTCTGAGGGATCTTTGGGAACCCAATGTGCAGGAATGATTTCACCATTTACTGTTGTGGCTTCAATTTCCTTCCTTGGAATGAAAGGACCATTCTCGAGGATACCTAGGTAAAGTGGATTCGCAACTTTGATAAATAACAAGATCTTTCTTTTCCAAATGTTGTAGTTCTCTTTATCAAAAGCTGGGATCTTGATACTGTTTGATTTCTGCATTGTCGTCGTGATCTCAGATATGTATGTTAATCTGAAAGCTCTGATACCAGTTGTTGGTCCTCGTGTATTGCAGAAGGGGGGGGGGGGATGAATGCAATACTGATAAAATTCAATCTCAATTTCAACAACCAAAACTAAGATTTAATGTTATCGGTAATATGAGTGCAACCACAAACAGTATTGTTTAAAGACAAGTTTCGCAAAATAAATGTTTTATTTATTTTGAAAAGTGTTGCTACAACCTCAAGAGAGAATTCTTGAGCTTCGGTTTTCTTCAAGACACTTACTTGTCTTCGTTACATATTCTAGAATGAGTTGATAGTCTAAGTATAAACTAATCCTATCACTGTCAACACGGGTTTGTGAAGCTGCTGTCATTATCAAGTGGCAGCTTCTTACAAACTGTCTACCCATGTGACTTTCCTAAATTGCTAATATGTCAGATATACAATACAAAGAAAGCAACCTAGATTCATTCTATTTCCAGCTAAAACAATTCAGCAAATAGAGACTTGACCTTGCTCTTGAATTGATTCGCTTTTGTTTTGTAGTGCTTGAAGCTTCTGTCGTAGTCTTGCAGACTTGGTGCAGCTTAGGGATACTGCAACACGCCTGTTTCTTGAACATTGAAACTGTCACGGGATTTGACTGAGAAAGATACCTAGAACAAGGATCTTTCTCGAGACAGTTACTTTTGCCGTAAAGCTTGCTGTCACAGGAATGTTCTTTTGGTGACAGTATGAGTTCCCCGCATAGAGTGCTGTCGAGGTTTCCAAACTTTCTATCGAGGGCTAAAGTTTCTGTCGCGTAGTCTTCCGCCAATGTTGCTATCAGAGTGAATATGTTGTCGTGACTTGCAACATTCTGTCTTCTTGTAATCTTACTGTCAATGCTTATGACAGTAACCTTTATTCATGCTGTCATCTAATATGCATTCTTTGAGGTTTGAACACAGCAAGTGAACTTCTTCCAAATTACACAATTAAAATGACATTGCATACTGATTACAAGAACATACTTTGGCTGTGACAGTATGTTCTACTTAATTAAAAATTAAGTACATACAAGGTTAAGTTGTTTCTATGCTATCACCCATAAATCCCAACATAAAATGATAAGACGATTTATTAAATATAATATATGTTTTGTTGCAAGTGGGATCAGTTTTTGTTAGAAAAGGTCATATATATTTAATCGTGTAAATATATGCATGCATGTGAAATGTATTATAGGTTCTGTTGCGAATGAAATCTTTTTTCATTGAAAAAGATCATATCTAATAACGACGTACAATATAAGTAAGACCTGTAATTTTGAAGTGCTTGCAGTCTTGTAATTACGGGAGATTGAACTATTTTAAATGAGTGTGACTTATTTTGCAACCGTCGTGTAACTTTATAAAAAACAAAATAGTAGTTAACATGTTTGAAGTAGTTAGTAAAACTATTTGGTTCAACATTTCTATAACATTTGTTTGATATATAGCTTATTGTTTAAGATATACTAAATTTATAAAAAAAAATTATTTGATATGGTACAAAATATTCTCGTTGGCTATTGTAAAGTGACGCAGATCAAATCATATTTTGCTAACTTCAAAAAATAAACCTATTAGCCTTATTATTACATCTTCCGTATCCAAATTTCTTATTTGGTTGATATTCATTATTCACTCACCATATCCATTATTTTTTATCATCATTTATTTGGTCTATAATTACTTTTGATCTCCCTGAACTGTTTACTATATAAGCAAATAAATGTAATGAACCAAATAGCGAACCTGGATACGAAATATGCAATAAGGCCAATAGTTTGTTTTTTCAATTTAGCAAAATAAGATTTGATTTAGCAAAATAAGATTTGTAAAGTAGATGAGTATTAATTGTAATTAATACATGTATAATTAAAATATAATTTAGAAAGGTATTTTGGTAATTTAACTTGAATAAATTGACTCATTGAACCCACTAGTTGCTCTATTATATAAATAATAGATATATATTGATTGTATATAGAATTTGTAATCTAATAGTATATATTATCTGAGCAAATATATACTTATTGTAAATAAACATGATTTACAATATAAAAATATTAATCTAATTCTTTTTCCAATGGACCAATTTCAATTTATAACATTTTGTATATGCATGAGTTTTTCTCTAATATGGTCAAATATATGATTTTAAGGCACTTGTGAAAATAGATTATCTACCTTACCAAGTAGATTACAAGAAGAGACCAAAATAGAATATAACATATTGAGTATTTGCACATATTAATAAAAAATTTTATTATATAGCCAAAATTGATGCCTAACATTGTGGTTAGAAGTGTCCTCTCTAATTTAGAGGTCAAGGGTTCAACTCCCATTATAAACAACTTTTTTATCATTACCCCTTGCCTTCGTTATGTTTGCCTTCTAGATTTCTCGTGAAACTTTAAGGGGGTGTATTCAATTCAGATTTTGATGTATTAATAATAATTTATGGATTTTACAAGATTGTTGCTGATTTTAAATTTATGCGGATTCTTGCAGAGTTGATGTAAAATCTCGTAGAGTAGATGTAGAGTCAGAGAGATTCTGAAAAATTTCTGACAAATCCATCAAAATCTCATTGATTTTGGCCGGATTTCAAACTTAAAAAAATACACTAACAAATCCATCAAAATCCACCATTTTATTAAATAAAAAAAAAAGTCCATGGATTGTTGAATACCACCAGATTTTAATGAATTTTTTAAAATACAAATTGAATACCCCTGGATTTCAAAAGACATTTTAAAATCCTAATTGAATAACCCCAGATTTTAAAAGATATTTTACTATTCAAATTAAATACCATCAAATTTTAAAGAATTTTTTAAAATCCTAATCGAATACCCCTATATTTCGAAAATTCAATAAAATTCTTCAAAAATCCAATCGAATACACCCCCATCTAATATGTTGTGTTTAGAACAACTTCCAAGAGTGAATGACAGGGTTAATAAGCAAAAAAGTCACTAATTCAGGCTCAATTTTCGGTCATCTAATTTAAAAAATATGTAGTCAAATCACAAACCATTTAAGATTTTTAATCAGGTTTCTATCATTAGAAATTGTTAAAAATCAAACGAAAAAATGACGTGAAATATTCAAAATAAAGAACCCTATATTTATACAGAATCTGGTTCGAATTAACTATAAATTATTTCTAACCATAACCAAACCACTTAAATTTATACGGTCCGGATAACCAAAACGTTATCAACTGTTTCTCTCATTACGATTTTAATTGGTTTGGATCGTATTGGTCCGATTTGACGAATTTGATGAACACCCTCACCCTGGGAAAAGTTGCTCTAACATTTTCCTCATACTGTCATACAAGAAATCTTTTATATTAGCTTCTCAAAATCTGGGTTTCAGGTGCCTTGTATTGATCACCAAATCAGAATTAATAAAATGCATGATTCATATCAGTTCTTTGATTTAGATTCTGGGATTTTGTTTGTTCATTTTCGTATGTATAAGATATATGGCATTTGCACCCTGGTAGTAAAATTTTTGAATATGTGATTCACTTTGTATTGACATTGACTCGACATCCTTCAAAACTTATAGTATTACACAGAATTTCAGACCAAGAAACACATAGAAATCAACTACGATGTGTTTGCAGATCACTTTAATCTGATCTAGCAGAAATAAGTACAATCACATCCTTTAATCCACCTGCATTCTGCACTGATATAGTTTGATCCATATTCACTCTGGCAGTAGCTGATGCAATCATCGTCATCACAATGAACAGTGAAATATTCTTTCGAACATTGCTTAGCCATTTGGAGTCCCCGTTGATCAGCAGGACGGCTAACAAGTGTGGGAGCAGCAGAATGACTACCAAATTGATCATCAGAAGAATGGCTACCAATAATCAGAAGGAGAAGAACGAAAACAAATATTTTGGCCATGTTACTCCTACAGTACTGTTATAATCGATTCATTTTGTCAAACATAATACAAGAATTTATATACCTAAATGACGTATTTATGGTCACAAACAGTTGTAATTAATGTAAGAAAATTAATACATAAAATGAAAGTAACATATCTATACAGTTTATGGACATTCGGCCTTTACTTTTGTGGGATGAAAGGAGTGTTTGATTTTTGGCTCTTTCAAATCTTTTCTATTACACTATTTGCAGGTCATGAGATTGCTTCAAGTACAACCTCGATTAATGAATACACTTTGGACCACCGTTCTGGAGATGTTTGATACGCGTTTGTGGCTTAGATCAAATCATACTAGACTCCAGATTATTAGTCTAGCATGAACCAGTACCAGACCACACAAACTTCTCGGTGGTCTCGACTAAATTTGAAATTTAAGGCTGATTAGTTTAAAGCTTAAACTCATGTTGTACTTGACATGTTAGACGCAATATATTTAATAATTTTAGACTTTTAAAACTTAATTTTATAAAAAAATACTAGTTTTTTTTGGATATAAAATGTTTAGTATTATTTTTTTTTAAATTCAGGATTATAATTCAATAGTTCTGGAAATGACTAGTTTAATGTTTTTGTTTTTGAAGTTGCGACTACGTTAAATATTAAAGTGGTCACTGAAGTGAATACCAGATATCACTTTCATCACTAATCTCAACGAGGTATCACTTTAATCATTAAAGTCGTCATAAATATCAAACGGATACATCTATATATGTGTTCGAAAAGTAAAAATAATTTATATCGAGTTCTACACATATTTCTTGAATGCTACCGCAACCAAATGAAAAGTTATGAACTCTAGTATTTATGATATTATATTTAAATTTTAAAAAAATTATTTACTATTTATTTTTTATTTTAAAATTATTTACTTCGATTTAATAAAAAATAAATAGTAAATGAATTTTTTAAAATCTAAATAAATTATCTGAAATACTAGAATTCATAACTTTTCATTTGGTTGTAGTAGTATTGAACAAATATGTGTACAACTCGAGAAAAGTTATTTTTACTTTTCAAACACATATTTAGAGTTATCTGTTTGATATTTATGATGACTTTAGTGATTGAAACGATACCCCATTAAGATCAATGATGAAAATGATATATGGTCTTAACTTCAGTGACCACTTTGATATTTAACTCATTATATTATAATAGTAGTTACTGGACAAAAACTATTACTACTACTATGATCTGTGTTTAAGTGGGGCCGGCATGGAAATGTGTCCCACAAGTGGCGCATGTGCAACATGTGCAATGAGCACAAGTATGATTCCCTACAAAATCCCCATGTGCAGCACGTAATCATTCATCATTCATGCCCTTTGCTTCCCTTGAATTATCCATTTTAGATATACTATTACAATGTGATAATGTTCGGAGCTTCCCTGCGGATTCACATGGTCTCCATCCATCACAACACAACACAGCACAGCAATGAGCATACCATTTAAAAGAAGAAGAAAATTAAATCACATGGAGACATGTGAAAAAGTGCAGCTTCTTGTTATTTGTTTTTACACAAAGATCATCTTCCATAACAATAATTCTATCAAATAATAAATGAATAAGAAGAAGAAGAAGATGAGTGGTAGTTTCACTTAATTTGCATTCTCCGGCCCCTTGTTTAGTTTGTTTAATCCTTTCATAGTTGCATTTTGTGAAGAACAAAGCTTAGACATAGTTTTCTTACTAATCGTAGCATGTCAAGATGCTGCCATTTTCTTTAGCTCAACCATAGCTATTAATAAATATGAATGGTTATTTGTAGGTAAAAATTAAATAAATACATCAATAAGAAGAGATCAGATCGACTGATCTCTGTCTGTTATAGACGTCGATAACCAAATAATAACAGGGTAAATTTTGAAGCAGAATACGATGATCAAAATTTATTAGTTTACTAACCTTGGGTGATGTTTCATTGATTGGATGTTCTTCGGAACCTACTGATTCCAGAAACCCTAGTGATGCAATCCGAAACCTATCCATTCCAGAGTCCGCTGGGTGTTTTCTTCCTACCCTTTTAACTCTTGAGGATTTACTGCTTTCCCCCTTCATCAGACTAATTATCAAACAACTGAGAAGACAAAAGTTTAACATTTTTTATTTGAATACTAAACTAATTACACATTAATACTAGCATAATACATATTACTTGATTGTGGACCCAAAAGATAAACATCGAGTAGTCTTAACTCATAAACCAAACATCTTTGTCATACTTGGAAGTTACACTAAATTAGGGCTACTATAAGAATTAGAAATCTAGGACGTTTCAACAACTATATATGTTTAGATCATGCAGCTTCTGGGTACCACTAAAGGTGTACTATGCATAACCTTTTACAATGATTCGATCCACTAGAACTATTGTCCTTTTGAAATTATAAATTGTTCCAAACACACACACACAAATGGTCATAAAAAAAATAGTAACAGTTCGGCTAGCTAAATGGCCAATATAAGACAGGTTAATGAGCTATTAAGTAAAGAAGAATAAACAAGAGTTTAATCATTATAATCCAATCAAATTGACTATTTGAAGGAGAAGGAACAATGTACCAGTATGTAACAACACATTCTCTACATGTTTCATGTCGGAAGTCATTTGAATAAGTCCAAACCTTCCACCATTACTTGCACATTAACAGCTACTGCAAAACCCAAGATCTCACCAGCTTTTACTCAATTAAATAGTTCCCATAATTATTACTCAAATCAAACAGAAACCACAGACACACTCACACAAGTATATTAACAACTCACTCACCAATATTCACTTCATACTTCTTTTTCAACTTGGTACTTACTACACTACTAACGCCTCCAGAACCAACCCCCCCCCCCAAAAAAAAAAGAAGAAAGAAAGACCCTACTGGCCTTTCTTCTGAGAAATGGTAAGTGACTGGTTAATAATACAAGGAAATAAGCTGAAGATTTGAATAAATTCACAATATGAAGTGGCAATCCCACTGTTTTTTCTTGTTATTCTGCTGTTATAATTTAAGCAAGAATTCGAGTCAAGCTAAGGTGGTTGGGAAGGTTGAGGTTGACAATGAAGTATCGGTTTTACTATCAATAAAAGAGAAGCTGATTGATCCATTAAATCAGCTGAAAGATTGGACATCACCAGACAATAATATACAGCACAATTCAGTTCACTGTAAGTGGACTGGAGTGAGCTGCAACTCTATTGGTGCTGTTGAAAAGCTTGATCTTTCTAACAAGAATCTTAGTGGCATTGTATCAAGTGACATTCAGAAACTGCAAAGTCTTACTTTTCTTGACTTAAGCTGCAATGGGTTCTCATCACCATTGCCAAAATCTTTCTCCAATTTCAATGCACTTAAGATCATCGATCTCAGCCAGAACAGTTTTGTTGAAAGCTTTCCTCTGGGGCTAGGGAATGTTGTTGGCTTGACCGCACTGAACGCTTCTGGTAACAATTTTTCAGGCTACCTTCCTGAGGATCTTGGAAATGCAACCTTCCTTGAGAGTCTTGATCTCAGAGGAAACTTTTTTGAAGGTTCCATTCCAAAGGCTTTCAAGAACCTGGGTAAACTTAGGTTTCTTGGTCTTTCAGGTAATAATATCTCTGGAAATTTACCTCCAGAGCTAGGCCAACTTTCTTCAATAGAGAGTATTGTCCTTGGATACAACGATCTTAGAGGCGAAATCCCAGCAGAGTTTGGGAATCTCACTAATCTCAAGTACCTTGACTTGGCTGTTGGTAATCTTAAAGGTTCAATTCCACCCGAATTAGGGAGGCTGCAGCTACTTGATACAGTTTATCTGTACAACAACAATCTTGAAGGAAAGATTCCACCTGAAATAGGCAACATTTCATCACTGATGTTCTTAGATCTCTCTGATAACCTGTTATCAGGAGAAATTCCAGCAGAGATAGCTGATTTGAAGAAGTTGCAGCTCTTGAACCTGATGTGCAACCACTTGTCCGGCCCAGTCCCTTCTGGACTAGGAGGATTGCCTGCTTTAGAAGTTCTCGAGTTATGGAACAACTCCATTTCAGGTCCTTTGCCAAGTGATCTTGGCAGGAATTCTCCATTACAATGGTTAGACATATCGTCTAATTCATTTACAGGTCCAATTCCAGAAAGTTTGTGCTATAATGGTAATCTTACTAAGCTCATTCTTTTCAACAACGGATTCTCCGGTCCAATTCCTGCAGGTTTATCAGGTTGTATGTCCTTGGTTCGAGTTCGGATGCAAAACAATAATCTCTCTGGAACAATACCAGTGGGATTTGGGAAACTTCCCAGGTTTCAAAGGCTGGAATTAGCTAATAATAGTCTCACCGGACAAATCCCAAATGATATTGTTTCTTCAACATCAATTTCTTCCATCGACTTGTCACACAACCATCTTCAAAACTCTCTTCCTTTCTCAATTCTCTCGATACCCAATCTTCAAAATTTCTTGGTATCTAACAATGAATTGGTAGGCGAAATCCCGGACCAGTTCCAGGACTCTCCTTCACTTTCAGTACTCGATCTGTCGTCAAATCATTTTACTGGAAGCATTCCAGCTAGTATTGCTTCATGTGAGAAACTAGTTACTCTTGATCTTGGAAACAATCAATTAACTGGACCAATTCCTAAAGCAATTGCAATGATGCCAACATTGGCAATTCTTGATCTATCTAACAATTCACTGACTGGTGGGATACCTGGAAATTTTGGGAATTCTCCGGCTTTAGAAGTGCTAAATGTATCCTACAATAAGCTAGAGGGTCCTGTTCCAGTAAATGGAATGCTTAGAACGGCCAATCCAAATGATCTTGTGGGAAATGCTGGTCTGTGCGGTAGCATACTACCTCCATGCTCACATGACATGGCATATACATCGCGGCAAGGAAGATTTCACGCGAAACACATCATTGGAGGATGGGTCATTGGAATTGTAGCGCTGCTAGCTCTTGTAATAGCAGCTTTTGGCGCAAAAAGTCTTTACAACAAATGGTACACAAATGGGAGCTGCTTTGAAGAGAGATATGAAATGGGCAAAGGACAATGGCCGTGGAGATTAATGGCCTTTCAGAGGCTTGGTTTCACAAGCAATGACATTTTAGCATCCATAACAGAATCAAATGTGGTTGGGATGGGGGCAACAGGGATAGTATATAAGGCCGAAATGCAAAGGCTGAACACTGTTGTTGCAGTTAAGAAACTTTGGAGATCTACATCAGATATTGAAATGGGAGGTAGTGATGATCTTGTGGGAGAAGTGAATTTGCTAGGAAGGCTGAGGCATCGAAATATTGTTAGGTTATTAGGGTTTCTTCATAACAACGACAATGCCATGATTATATATGAGTACATGCAGAATGGAAGTCTTGGAGAAGCTTTACATGGAAAAGAAGCAGGGACATTGCTTGTGGACTGGGTTTTGCGCTATAATATAGCTGTTGGGGTTGCTCAAGGACTTGCTTACCTACACCATGACTGTCACCCCTTGGTGATTCACCGAGATGTCAAGTCAAATAACATACTACTGGATGCGAATTTGGAAGCCAGAATTGCGGATTTTGGATTAGCAAAGATGATGCCTAAGAATAATGAAACAGTGTCAATGGTTGCAGGATCTTATGGATACATAGCACCTGGTAAGCTTCTTTCATCATCTATACTTACTCCAATAATTTCAATGTTTTATCTCCCCTGAGAATCAAAGTATGAATCAGTCACAATACCCGTGTGTGGGTGTGTGCCCGCGCAGTATGTATGTCCTAATGATTACAGAAAAGAAAAAAGTAATACTGAAATAACAACAGTGAAGGAATATATATCACAAATAGATAAACTGAACAAAAGCACTATATATTAATACCATGATGTCATATCGGCGATAGATAATGTAGGCACAGTAGCTTACCTAGTTCACGATTATTTACAGAACAAACAATAATGTTTACGTATGATGTGATTAACTGCAGAATATGGGTACACATTGAAAGTGGATGAGAAAAGCGATATCTACAGCTACGGAGTGGTTCTGATGGAACTTTTAACTGGAAAACGGCCATTAGATCCAGGATTTGGTGAATCTGTTGATATAGTTGAATGGATACGGAGGAAGAGGCTAGACAACAAAGCTTTAGAAGAAGCACTAGACCCTATAGTAGGGAACTGCCAACATGTTCAAGAAGAGATGCTTTTAGTGCTCAGAATCGCTATCCTTTGTACAGCAAAGCTTCCCAAGGACAGGCCTTCCATGAGGGATGTAATAACAATGCTTGGAGAGGCAAAACCTCGGAGAAAAAGTAGTAGCAATAGCGCCGGAAATGCATCTAACAAAGACAAACCAATTTTTAGCCCCTCACCTGTAAATGGCCTTCTTTAATGAAAAAGACAGTGCATTTAGATGTTCATTTAGTCATTTGTTCGCTTGTATGTAGATTTACTATCCTTTTCTAATTTCCAATACTCTTTTATTTTGAAGCTTAAATTTTTTAAGTTGAAGCTGATTTATAGTTAGCGACCATTCTCCTTTCTTTCTTTTTTTTGCTAATGGGACCATTCTTCTTGAAAATAATGTTGTACATTTCCTTACATAATCTCAAAATCTCAATCGAAAAATACAAGAACCGAGCTCTATTTTTAACTGTAGTCTAAACACTTCCTTCATGCTATCAGCTAATCGACGGCAACTTTCTGATCTTACCTTTCCTTTTTATTTTAAATTTACAAGCTGATTTTTTTTCCTAGGAGGATATGCTAAATTTTACAGCCTTGTTTTCGTAGACGAACACCAACATTTAAGTAACCCAATTCCATGAATCAGAAATATTTTTTAGGACACAAGTACACAACTAACTTACCTCCAAAAAATATCTGTAACAAGCTTCCAGTTGCCTTGTCTGCAGAAGCAACAATACTAATCTTGTGCTTTTGCCATACATACATTGTGCTCCTCCAAGCTTTAATTTATCTTATTCTCCAAAGATATATTCCATATCTTGGAATTGACAAACAGCATTCCATTCCGAAAGTCGACTATATAAATTCAGAAATAGAAGACTAATTATGTTACATGCACCTCAAGCTTGGTTGATACACTGGATGAGGTCTGGTTGAAATACCTGCAAATTTTCACTTGCACAATCAAAATCCCATCTTGTCAAAGAAAAATAGTTCTCATAGGCTGTACAAATTCAGAACCATATTATACTTCAATAAAATTCAGTAACTGCTGGCTTCTCAGTAACAGGCACGGCACCCCCAATTAAATATTTTCACAAATTGGTCAGAAATTAGAAGATTTCGGCTTCCTCTGGGTTCAGGCCTCAGGGCTCTCCCTGATTGAACGAGCTCAGATCCTCCCTGCAAAGATTACACTCATCCACATCAGTTGACGACCATGTGAATATGGCAGATGAAGAGACCGAAAAGGCCCGTAGTTCTGCATGAATGATTAAACTTAAACCTTTTGCTCTTCTGCTGTCTGCCTGATTCTCATAATCCACTATCCCCGTGCTTGAATTATTCTTCACCAATAACCTTTGCAGGAGCAAGATCCATTTTTAAAATGATGGAAGCGACTTGAGTCCCGTATTATAACTTCATGATCAATTACCTTAGAAATGTAAGTAATGGCTGTATGGCAATCACCACACACCCGTAAATTTTTTGTGATCCTGATGGGCATCCCTGGAGTTGATGTGAGGATTCCGAATGCAAGAGCCAACTTTTCACTGTGCTCGAAAAGAAGACCACCTTTCTCCTCATCATCTACATCGTGAAGTGCAAATCTAGTATCTGGAACGTAACCAAGAGCTGTAATTCGATGAATTAGATCTGCGAGTAGATCATATATCTCGTGAGACCTTGGATGAGTTTTGTCCCCCACGAAAAAAGTTGCTGTACCCTTCTTTCCTTGGACCCAACTGCAGCCAGGCCTTTTCCTGATCCCTGAATATTTCATCAAAGATCTTACTCTAGCAACATCTTTCCAACGCCTGGCATTTGCATATATGTTTGAAAGAAGAGTATAAGATCCATCATTCTCTGCCTCCAATTTTAACAACTCAGCAGCAGCAAATTCCCCAAGTTCCACATTCGTATGAAGTCTGCATGCGCTAAGCAATGCCACCCACACGATTGGGCTGGGATCCATAGGCATTTCTTTAATAAAATTCAGTGCTTCATTCAAGCGACCAGCACGACCTAACAGGTCAACCATGCAAGCATAATGTTCAACCCCGGGTATAACACTATAGTCCCTTTCCATTCTATGGAAATAATTCATTCCCTGGTCAACCATCCCGGAGTGGCTACATGCATAAAGCACGACAACAAAAGTTACCCCGTCAATAGGCATACCTGCTCTTCTCATCCCGTCAAAAACCCTGATAGCTTCCTCGCCACGACCATGCATGCCGTATCCTGTCATTAGAGATGTCCAAGAGATAGAGTTTTTGTTGTCCATATTATCAAAGATAACTCTAGCAGTATCAACATCCCCAGATTTGACATACATGTCAATGAGACAGTTGGCAACAAAAAATGTAGACGATTCAAAATGATTACGGATTACATAAGCATGGATTTGTCTACCAAATCTCAGAGCAGCCAAACGAGCACAAGCCATCAGGGCACAAGAAATAGTAAATGCATTTGGCATTACATATCTATTTTGTGCTAGCATTTCACTAAAAAGTTGTAACGCATCATTGGCTTCACCATGCTGTGCATATCCACCAATCATGACAGTCCACGTCACAACATTTCTATCCTCTAGGGGAATAGAATCAAATATCGCACGAGCAATATTGGCACTTTTGCACTTGGCATACATGTCGATAATACCATTTATCACCATCATATTATCACCGGGATCATTTGTAGATACATTTAAAATTTCTTTCATGGCATAGCAATGAGTCTCTTTTCCTTGAAGTAAAGCTCCCACTGATGCACAGCCTGATAGAAGCGACAGAAGGGTAATAATATTAGGTTCCGATCCAGAGAGCTGCATTTGCCTAAACACATCAAGAGCTTCATAACCAAGCCCCCTCTGCGCATAAGCACCAATTACGGCACTCCATGTAACCACATTTAAATCAATCTTCTCCATTTTCATCCGCTTGAACAAGCTCAAAGCATCTTCAAACCTCCCAACCTGAGAATACCCAGTCACCATCGCATTCCAAGAAACAACATCCTTAACCTTCATCCTCTCAAACACTTTACTCGCTTCATCCATCAACTCGCACTTTGCATACATATCCACAATAGCATTCCCCACAAACACATCCTCACACAGCCCACTCCGAACCGCATACCCATGAACCTCCTTCCCTCTCCTCCACGCCTTCCCAACCCCACAAGCCGGAAGAACATTAACAAGACTAACCGCATCTGCCCTAACCCCAAACTCCCCCCTTCTCCCCATCCTCTCAAACAACCTTAACGCACCCTTGACATCCCCACTCTGCACATACGCAGCCACGATCGAATTCCACGAAACAACATCCTCAACCCCTCTCTCACACATTTCATCAAACACCTTCCGCGCATCCCTCAAAACCCCACTCTTAAAATACATCATAACAAGAGCATTGCAAACAAACACATTACAATCCCCTAACCCATTCTTAACCACAACCCCATGAACACAAAACCCCACAACCCCATTCCCCCTAATCTCCCCACACGCCTTGAGAACAAACGGATACGTATACCCATCGGGCTCCCATCCAAGCCTCAACATCCTCACAAACATCTCAATTGACTCTCCCGGATTCAAGGGCAGGCGCATTTTAATAAGCTCATTCCACCAATATACAGCGGAGGAAGACGGGGTGACTCGTTCGAGAAATTTAATCGCGTGACTGTGTGATTCGGAATGTGTGTAGATTGAGATGATGGGGATGGGGTCTGTGTTTGCGAGGCCTCGGACAATGTGTTGTTGGTGGGTTTGTTTGGCGGTGAGTAGTGATTTTGGGGAGCATTTTATGGTGGGGAGAGTTGAAAAGGAGAGGAAAGGTGATTTTATGAGGGTTTTGAGTTGAGTGTGTTTTGGCATTCAAGAGAAATGGAGCCAATGTTTTTTGAGTTCGCAGTATTTGTAGTTTTGGATAGACAAAGGGTTTTCAGGAGGGTTTATCTCAAGGGGTCATTTGTTTACTTTTTAGTATTGTTAATTTTTTAAAGACTAAATTGCATTTTGGGTGTCTGAAGATTAATATTTTTGCACTTTGATGGCTAAATTATTATTATAGTCAATTGCATGGCTAAATTATTAATTTTTTATAACGTGGGGGTTCCGTCCCACCTCAGTTATGTACACCGTCAAATGCTGACAGAGGCAGGGGTATTAGTGTCCAGGTACATTTGAATGGCTATAACTTGTATATATAAACCCAAAAACCCATCAGATCTGTTTTGAAGCAGAAATTCTTGAAATTAAAACCCTCGTGCATGGTTAATATGTGTTTATGTGGAAGATGGGCAGTGGAAAGGACAACACAGAAGTTAAGCTTTGGAAGAAGAAGCACAGAAGTGGAAGTACTATGTAATGTAATTTGTAATCGAAGTTGATGTTAATGTTCTTATGATATTAAGATTTGGAACGCAAACATGTAGAATAATCCTTGCATTGTGGATCAAATTACCAATTTGTTCATACAAGTGTCACAAACTTGTTCATCAAAAGATACTAATTGTTTCACCAAAAGACAGATTACATGATAGCAAAGATGCAAGGTTTAACAATAAGTTCACAAAATTCGTCTTCTTTTCGTCTGAAATTCGTATTTCAAGTACTGAAATTCGTCTTCTTTGCTGCAGCCTTCAAGCTTCTCAGAGAAGTAAACATATTTCCTTGAGGTGCAGAGTTGGAAGTCTGTTTGCCTTTGGATAATGATGCTTTATTTTGTTCTGTCTTTGCCCTTTTTGGTCGTGGTTCCTGAAAATCATCTCGACTCTGCTGCATAGGCCTTTCATTTGATATAAGCTGCTCTGTTGGATTTGCACCACCTTGTTTTGGAGTAGCAGTGGTGCTTCCCTTCTAAACATAATACACAGAAAATATGTAGACATTAAAACCATCTACAACACCATTACACTTACGAACAAATATATGATTACCTTGCATTATGACCTTCTATCCCACAAGTTCCACACTTAACTTTAGTTTTGCCTATTTGCACCTACCTGTCATTGTGTGTGTTTCTCTTCTTCTTTGGCCTCAAAGAGTTGTTGCTCTCGCAGCTTTCCAGAGTAATGTCCTCAAAGCAATCCATTTATGCTCCTTGTGTATTCATTTAAACTTCTGTTGGGGGCTCATTTTCAACCTCCTTTGCCGCCTTAAATTCTCCACTCTCACACAATGTGCTTAAGATTCCATTATACATAACCACATCAGGTTTACACCCCACATTCTCGATGCAAGCAAGCATATCCATTCCTGCATCAATATGTTTCTGTTTAAACAAACCACATAAATACACATTGTATGTCCACATATCCGGCACCACGCCTAGTACAAGCATTTCATCAAATAGCTCATCTGCCTTGGCATAATTACCTTCCTCAATAACTCCATCTAACACCATAGTGTAACAAACCACATCGGGCTTAATACCATCAACTTTCATCTGATTCAAAACATCCAAAGCATCCCTACCCTTACCATTCTTCACTAAAAACCTAATCACATTGCACTAATCCAACCTCCCAAGGTAAAACCCATACGCCTTCATTTCTTCCAAATAACCCGTAAACGCATCAACACTTAAAGCACCCTGTCTACACAATATCGAAAGAATTAAAGAACACGTTCTCTCATCAAGCTCAAAACCATCATCTACCATATAAACCAATAACCCAAAGGAGGAAGGAGACAAACAGACGGCAATAATGTCCAATTGGAGGGAAAATGAGTATATATCACATAAAACGAAATTACTTTGTTGCCCACCCATTAAAATATCTTTGCTAACGACGTTAGTCTCGCACTAACGGAGGTGAGGCGGAGCCCCCACGTTATAAAAAATTAATAATTTAGCCATGCAATTGGATAAAATAATAATTTAGCCATCAAAGTGCAAAAATATTAAACTTCAGGTACCCAAAGTGCAATTTAGTCTTTTTTAAATGGTACTATTTTTCCATAGTATTGGTTTCTCCGAATGGTGCCAATGGTACCATTGAGAATCCTCTAATTGCAATCAACAATATAAGAAAAATTATAAACAAATAGATGGTTAAAGAGAAAATAGTTAAGATTAGAAAATTGAAGAACAGTGTACTAAATTGCTTGTTGCTCGATGAGCGAAGAATATCGAACTGAATTTATCTTGATCTTTATTTTTTAAATGTAAAATGATAGTTAAGGAGTTTCTTACCTTGACAAATTAATAAAAGTATAAGACTAACAAGTCAAAAGTTCAGGTGGGACCATCTGTAAGTCAAAAATATGAGATGGTACCATCAGGAAAAGTCAATACCATGATGGTACTATTGAGAATTTCCCTAATAGATTTTTTTTTTGACGTAAAGGGAAGAATTCATTAAAATACTGAAATACAGCCAGGACAAACCCCTGAACTGTCAATTACAAACTGATGGTGAAACAAAAAATGAGCTAAACAAATAGTCGTTTTGTTTTCAGATCGTTTAACACATAGAATATCCAAATTCTTTAATCTAAAAAGTATTATAATGACATCTCGAACAATCCAACCTACATCAATTGTGAAACTAGTAGCATCGCAATTGACCTTCACATAAGCACCATTTGTAGCCCAATGTTCAGAACTATCAGTTACATCGACTGATATTGAAGCAACAAATACCTCCAAAATATGAACAATTTTTTGTTGTGAAAGGTGAGCTATTGCGGTATTCACCACCATCCCAAATTTGATGCAAGCCTTACAGATCACCAAAAATACCATATAAATCCTTCTCAGAAAAACTACCAAAACTCATAACAAACCACACAAAAACATCAAAACATAACACACTAACATCCCAAAAAGATGGGCACGACTAAACAACCTTGATAACAAGGTACTCGACAAAAACTCACCCAAAAAGGATTAGATCTCAATTTTATTAAAAAACTAGTAAATATAATAGATGATGGGAGAGTGAAGGGACTTAATAAGTGAAGGGGATGAATGTTGAAGAATGGAGAAGTGGTCGACTCTCAAAACAGCCGAGAGAGTTTTTACAATTTTGTTCTTGTTTTTTGGTCTCATAAAATAAAGCTTATCTCAACTATTAAGAGGTTAAGATTGTTTGTCTTGATTTTATTTTCTTCTTAAGCGCTAAAAATTATCTTAATCGCTCAGAAACCAAAACTCATCTCAACTATTAAGAAATGCCTTCTCTTAACCCCTTGCATCATTTCAATATAAAATAACACAGTCATGTCTTACATTTTTGTTGTTTTAAATAAAAAAAATTCATATCTTTGTTCCAATAATAATTAAATATACTAGCTTAAAATCCGTGCGATGCACGGATTGTTTTAATAATTGTTATTTAATTATTCATATTTTGATATTTTATTAATTGTATTTGTCAAAAAAAAGAGTTTGCATGTTAAAATAGATAAACTTTTTTAAATAATTAAAAGCATTAAAATATGTTTTAAAATAAATGAGTAAGGCTTTGAACATGATATTTTTGAAAAAAGAGGGGTTTTAGTAAGAAAAAATAACATATTTAATTGAAAAAGGTAAGGTTTTGACCATGATATTTTTTCGGGGAAATGAGGGGTTTTAGTAAGAAAATATAGAAAAGGTAACATGTTTTAATCGAAAAATGTAATTTTTCGTGATATTTTTGAAAAAGTAAAGGATTTTGTTAGAAAAAAAATAGAAAAAGTAATGTGTTTTAGTTGAAAAAGATAATTGGTAATAAATAGATTATATTATTATTTTATGATCCTTTTATGGACCGGAATATTTTTGAAAAATGAGGGGTTTTAGTAAGAAAAAAATAGAAAAAACAACATGTTTTAATTAAAAAAGGTAATACTTTGATCATAATATATTTTGAAAAAAACAGGGGTTTCAGTAAAAAATATTTATATAAAAGTAACATGTTTTAATCGAAAAAAGTAATTTCCCGTGATATTTTTGGAAAATGAAAGGATTTTGTTAGAAAATTAATAGATTATATTATTATTTAATGATCTTTTTATATATCAGGATATTTTTGGGAAAATAGAGGTTTTAGTAAGAAAAAATAGAAAATACATCATGTTTTAATTGAAAAAGGTAAGACTTTGATCATCATATTTTTTGGAAAAAGGAGGGATTTTAATAAGAAAAAATAGAAAATGTAACATGTTTTAATCGAAAAAAGTAATTGTCCGTGATATTTTTGGAAAATGAAAGGATTTTGTTGGGAAAAATAGAATTTTAGTAAGAAAAAATAGAAAAGACAACATGTTTTAATTGAAAAAATGTAAGAGACCATGATATTTTTTGGAAGAAAAATGGGTTTTAGACTTTAGTAAGAAAAATAGAAAAAGTAACTTGTTTTAATCGAAAAAATGTAATTGTCCGTGATATTTTTGGAAAATGTAATTTTTCGTGATATTTTTGGAATTTATTTTAGGTGAAAAAGATAATTAGTTATAAATAGATTATATTATTATTTAATAATTTTTTTATAGATAAGTAAGGGTAATTAAGTAAAAGCACGAATTACCAAAAAACAGGTAAAAAAAACAGGTACCGTACCTACCAAACTTGTACTGTTTCGTCTTTAATAGTATAGTATTGATTAAAATTTCATACAAGCATTAGTATATAATATGTTTCTGAATATCAGGCAAATTTTGTTATAGTTTTAAACAACAATGTATATTGTTTAGCATAAAAGTTGTTTAAAAGTTTTACTATAAAATTTTAAAACTTGTTATATTAAAATAAATTGAAATATATTATTTATTTATAAAAAAATAGAAAATTTGCACCATTCAGACATTTTATAAATTTATGCGCCAAACAATATTATTCATTAAGTATTCAGATTGATAAATCGATCAAATTTTTAATCATTAAGAAATTTTAATTCAAATTTACCAAATGACCCCACTGTCCCGGAAATTTAGTGTATTTTTGTGTTGTATGTATTTTTAAAAATTTAATCGGACAATTCTTCTCGAAAAAAATAAAATTTTATCGGACAAAAAGAATAATTAGAATGCATATTTATAAAATGGATATCTCAAATATGCATTTGCTTTGGTAGATTATATAATTTCCACGAATTTTACAAATAAAAATAAGAGTAAATTACAAAGTAGTGGCTGTATTTTACACGAATTTCAAAAATGTGGCCAAATAATTTGCAAATTAATAGCTAGTTTTAGTTCCCGCGTTTTAAAAGAGTGGCTACCACTGACGCTTTTTCAAAAGGATGGCTAGATTTTGTTTCCACTTTTTAAAAGATTGGCTCCTCTCCACGTTCACAATTAGTGTGGGTCATTTTTTTAAAAGACGAAAATAAAATTTGACCATTAATTTGCGAACTTGAAAATTAGACCACATTTTTGAAAATTGGTGTAAAATATGGCCACCATTCTGTAATCATCAATATATATATATAAAGGAGGATACACGGGAGCTTAGATGGCGTCTCTAAGATCGTCTCAATTTATTTTTTCTAATTTATTAGAGTTTTAGAATTTTTAATGTAAATAAGTAAAACAAATATGTTTTAGCATATTAGTAGTAGAATATGTGTTAGAATTTATAGAGGAAAAGATTTCAAATAGTTCGAATTTATAGAGGAGAAGAGTTCAAATAAAAACGCGTATAATTAGAAATTTTATTGAAAATAGGATAGATGTTTGGGATATTCCATTTGGTACCATTGTACAATTGGCTTTTCCATTTGGTACCATCGAAAATTTTTGACTTCCAAATGGTACCACTGGACTTTAGGAATCAACCATCAGATAACACACTCTGTTAAACAAACGTTAATCACACTGTTAAGTACAATTTAAACAATATTAAACTAACAAATACCCTTGTGATCATGAACAAAACCTGATACTATTAAGCAACAGAATAACCAAGTTTTCAATAGTTTCATGCCATTAAACAACCAAAACAACAGCCATAAAGGTCCTAGAAATCAAAGTCAGTGCAAAATAGTTTTCAGAAACTTAATTTATCAAAAACTAAGATCAAACTTGAGGTTGGGACTGGGATGCAGGAAATTGAGAAACATTGATTTCAGATGGTTGAGATGTATTGCCCTTCTTTCCAACATTTTAAGTCTGATCTTGAGCTGTTGTTTGGGCTGCTGCCTTGGCTGCTTTAGCTGCATTCGACTGGTCTCTAACTCTATGATGTCTAACAGCCACTGATCCACTATATGCTGCCCTCTTTTCCTTTGCAGGCAGACCACCCTTGCAAGTCCTAGCATTATGACCAAGACAATCACATTTAGTGCATTTCACAGTCTTTGCTCTCTTTCCCTTCTGATCTTCACCTTCTTCTCTTCTTATGTTTCTACATGGTCTCCCAACTCCTCTTTTCATTGTAGGTGGCTTGATAGTAGGTATATCATCATATATAGGCCATTGTTCCTTGTCAGGTAAGGGGTTAATAGCAAAATTGTAGGACTGTTTGTATGTCCTAACAGAGTACCATGTGCTAACAACCTTGTGTGGATCAATCTTGGCATTAACCATAGCCCTTATGGCATGCCTACATGGGATGCCTGATGGTTGATTCATAAAGTCCAGTGGTACCATTTGGAAGTCAAAAACTTTCGGTGGTACCAAATGGAAAAGTCAATTGTACAATGGTATCAAATGGAATATTCCTAGATGTTTTCTTTAGCTTTTGTATTAGATTTATTTTAAGCGTGTATATTAATTTGTTGTAATGCACTCTCAACAGGAGCTGAAGAAGATTTAATTACTGAACCACAGTGACAATTAACTTTAAGTTTATTGATAGTTTTATACCAACTTTTAATTTTACTTTTCGCATATAACTTCCTTTTCTAATTAATTTACTTAACTTTTATTCTTATCTCTTTATAATCTAATGTCTTTCATCTTTCATGGTGATTTAGATCGATACAGGAGAGTCAAATATAGCGTCTTGCGGTAGCATGGAATGCAACATAAAACGGTGAAGACAGGGCCGGTCCTAGAGATTTAGGTGCCCTAGGCGGAGATAGAAAATGGTGACCTTTATATATTTATATTAAAATTTTAAAAGTTAGTAATAGTAAGTGTCTTTATTCAATAAAATAATTATCATAACATTGTTTATGAATATTGACGAATAAAAAAAATAGTGATAAAATAAAATTTTGAACTTTTGGTAGAAAAAATAACATCATATAAAAATTGCATACTTCTGTTAATAATTCCTTCAGTTGGTCATCACTAATCACTAAAATGGGCACACTAATGCATTTTACTAGCTGATATCTTTCTTGACAACTAAAAAAGTATATTATGATATATCATAAATATATTAAAATCACATGTTTAGGTTGCGACGAAACGTGACTAATTTCAGTAGCTAACTTCACTAGCAACATGTCAGTGTAAATGAAGTTGCATAATTCAACGAAACTAATAAACAACCCAAAAAACATGAGATATTGTTATACTCTAACATCGTCAAAATTGAGTCCAATATCACTAAGAACCTATCAAACTTACTAAAGAGTTTAAATCCTTTTGTATCTCAATTATTACAAATTTTAGGTAGAACTCTTCAACTTTTATTGCAGTCACACAAAAATAAAAGTCCCTAATCACGAGAATCGTTTATTCTACACGATTTTTATCAGGTGTACAATCTAAAATAAGAGCAAAGTAACTTGCTTCTAGGATTTTCTTTATGATTGTATTCTTGATCTCATTTACTAGTGTCATAACTAACTCATTTTGAATTTTTTTTGCTCAAATAATGTGTATGCAATATATCTGCATTGACCAATCTACATACTCTTTCATTGTTGGATCAAATTATGCAAGCATCATTATGAATTTACCAAATAATCTGTTCTTGCGTTTATCGATCTTCTCTTCGTCTTCACGAAATGCTAAATTATTGCAAGCAAGAGTTTACACAATTTGAAATTATCAAGACCAGGACCTTTCTCAACATTCTATCTCTTGTTTGATGTGATCATATTCAATCTTATCAATTCTTTCAATTTTCTTCATATGCATTTAAATCAAGCCAATACTCATATTTATTTGTATGATGATCATTACTACTTTTCATGATATTTCAACTTGAAAGTTAAAGAATATATGAATTGGTGCCCCTCCAACTCTTTAATGTTTTTTCTTGTGTATTCATAATTTTTTATTTATGATATATATATATACATGCATAAAAAATTTGGTGACACTCGTGAGTGTGGTGCCCTAGGCGGTCGCCTTACCCAAGGGTCGGCCCTGGGTGAAGAAGTTTGTTAAATATGTAACTTTTGTTTGATTATTTATGTATCTTTTTCAGCATCATGAGCACGATGTTCTAAAGCCATTAAAATGTGCAAACAGAAGAAAGAAGAAAATGCTGCAATTCACTGTTGGGTATAATAATATACTACACATCAACAATAGGGTAGTTATATATATATTTATATTAACAAGAACAGACAGATAAAACCAATTAACGAAACCAACACGAAGGTCGAAACAATAATATAATTAGAGACTGTAAATAACAAAATAAGAAAGAACACTTATCTCAATAGCTTTAACAAATACTGAAAGATTAAGAACAGCTGAGTCGCCAAGCCTTTCGAGAAGTATTGACTGTTCTTGAAGAGATTATTGCCCCACTTACGTTGTGTTGGGTTGCAGCAATATCACTTCCAGGATAAAATAGCACAGATCAATCCGCTCACAGAAAAGACAATGATCAACAGCGACCAGCATCTCAGTTCGCCCAAGAACTATGTATTTAATCTATATGTGTTGAGAGAGAACAGAGAAAAAGATAGTTGCTAGGTTTTTCTGAGTACGTATATCCTTTTTTTGTGTCAAACGTTCTGTTTTGTATATACTCTCTCTGTCCCATCCATTTCTTTACACTTTCCTTTTTGGGATGTCCCATCCAATTCTTTACATTCCAAAACTTTCCTAAAATAGTAAAGTTTTATAATATAAAAATCAACTACTTCCACTACTTTCCTCTACTTTACTTACTTTATACTTTAAATATTGACGGGTCCCAACACTTTAATCCTTTTCTTTACTCTTCTCCATTATTTTACCTATTTTCGTTAAACTCCGTGCCCAACCCAATTGATAACAATTGGGCGGGACGGAGGGAGTATAATACAAAATAAAACGTAACATACCAAATAAAATCGGAACTGCAGATATAGCATTTAATACTAATTATTCTGATTTAATATCATTAACAGCTGTCATCAGGATTTAATATCAGTTACAGCTGACCCATCAGTAGTTAACTAAGGCCATCAGGACTGAAATCCCATCAGTAGTGAACGCATGCCATCAGGATCAGTAGTTAACTGAGACCATCTGTCATTAGGATTTAATATCAGTTACAGCTGACCCATTAGTAGTTAACTGAGGCCATCAAGACTGATATCCCATCAGTAGTGAACGCAGACCATCAGGAACAGTAGTTAACTGAGGCCATCATGACCGATATCTCATCAGTAGTGGACGCATGCCATCAGGATCAGTAGTTAACTCAGGCCATCAGGATCAGTAGTTAACTGTAACACCCCCAAATCCGGGGTCAAAGGATTTGGTCGTCACACTGCACTCTTAATCCAAACAACCTGTTCAATATAAAATCAACACAATAATAATAATATTTGTGACCCCAACTCTACCAAGAATCTTTAAAGGTTATAGTGCTAGAAACAAGAATCCAAAATTTCATTACAACAACTTTCCTCTTTACAATCATTCTCTTTACATACAATCTAAAACACTAGTATAACTTCGATAAGAAGTATACCATGCCACTACTCTTATACAATATCTTATTCAATAGAAAACATCTATATACAAAACCTCTCACTAGCTCCAATGCTCTGGATCAAAACGTTTTTACGCTAATATCTTTCCTCATCTCTGATCAGCTACGCGGACAACTCTTGCCAATACACCTTCTTTCCGGCAGGCTAAAATATATATAAATAAAACAAGTATGAGCAATGAATTGCTCAGCAAGCGCATTATTAAATATAATACGAAAGGTTTCCAAAATAAACTTTGGATTTTCAAATAACAACTTTTGTTTTTGAACAATTAAAATCTCTAAAATTTTCAAATTAAGTTTGGTAATTTACCACAATTTCTCATTCAGTTTCTCTCAACTGAATAGTTTTAAAACACAAAAGATTTATATTGGTCGTTACGATGACCGAATCAACAATATCTACAATAGTAAGTAGAACATATGAAATAAATAAAACTCATACGTCTTCAAGACCATAGTTTGTATAAAAATACTAGTTTTGAAGATAACAAATCTATTCACAACATTTTCTGAAACCAACAACTCTGGAAGGTTAGAATAATCAAGGGGTAAGAATGAGCCAACACGCTCGGTCAAGGAATAAAGAACGCACTTCAAGACTTCAACATGGTACCGACTGGATATGCGATATGAATAAAACTCATCAAGATAGATATCTCACGACTGCCAATGGAATCAAGGAAATGGATTTCGACTATTTGGAATCCAAATGAATTAAGAGTAAGTGATTTCAGCAAGATTGAAACCACCATTTATTAATCAACAACCAACAATTTTACGCAACGAATAAACCTGAATATCAGGTCATAACTCACAAGTACAAAACATATGGATGTAACTCATCTCAGAAATAAGAACTAATATTAGAATTGGATTTTTAACATTTATCAAATCAAAGGTTGTGCTGCTGGCCAGCCACGCAACAACCCCGGACTAGCTCATGCATAGTCCTCTACGGATCCAAGGCCAATCTGGGCCTAAATTACATCGACCATAAATGGCCCGACCAATAATTGGTCCATTTAAAAAAAAACATTCCAATCCTATATTATATACGTCAGGTGTCAGAACAATTGACAACCTTACTTCGACAATCAGGTGTCGGAAGAATCGACAACCTAATACAACAATTGCTGGAAAACTCACGTTCCAGGAAACAGTTCAATTATGAAGAATCCATTAAGGAATAACAATATAATCTAGTATCGACGAGATCGACACAATATATGGGGAGGTGCACATGAAAAGTGACAATATAATAAGCATCGACGAGTTCGATGTAACAACTGGGATATAATGAAGAATAAACAATGACATGCTCAACAAGGTTAAGTCTGATATGAAACAGACAATATGATATCAACAGAAAGTGTAACAAGTCAATATAGAGTAGGGTTCAAAGAATAAACAATAACATGTTTAACAAGATTGAATCTGATATGAAACAGACAATATGATATCAACAGAAATGGGTAACAAGTCAATATAGAGTAGGGTTCAAAGAACAGGCTCTAGATGGCCTCAATAGTTCAAATCATCACATTATGGAAGAATTAATAAAGGTTTACCAATCTGGTAAATGACAAGAGAGTCAAGTTCAAGTTTAAGAAGAATTCAAGGTGAAGTTTATAAATGAAGAAAATAAGGGTTTATCAACTTCTGACAGAAATAGTTCAAGTCCTTCTTACATGTACTTATAATAGATAAGCCTTGTACTTGAAGGAAGTAAACTAAATCATGCACAGCATATATGAATTCGAATCAGGGAATGGATCAGATGATCGCATTAACAAGAAAGGATAACAAGGTTTGCATAGGTGCAAGGTGAAAAACGGAATACCTGAAGGGCAAGCAACACCACTTCAGAATTTCAGAATAAGTTTTCCCTCATAGGGTTCACAAGTTCCTGCTCAGCTAGGGTTGGTAATATTCCAACTTAGCATTTTTAAATCAAGTCTTTTAAAAGAAAGCCTTAGTATACGGCCCATAATTATCTCTTCAAGCTTTTCAATATAATAAGTATATCTTTCCGATCAATATGAAAAATATGAATCTAAACTCAAAAGGTATAAAAGAGTACTCGTCAATTTACGAGATTAAATAACATACTTGCAATTCAATGCAAAGAAATCAACATTTATAAATTCAGTAATAAGCATTCAACATGCATACTAATAATTCAAGATAATATCCCTTAATTAATAAGCAAGGGTATAAACACTTGCCTCTGGTCCTTAGCTATTTCGTAATGCTGAAACAATACGATCCCTCCTTATTCTGTCTTATCGCACGATTCTCGACTTCCGTCCTTCTTTGCTTTAACGCTCTTGCGAATACCATTAGTCTGCTTCTACCATTTCGAATCCACGTGCCAGCCTCGATAGTCAAACATGAGACGGTACTTAGTCTTCAACGTATAATCCTCGTAACTCGCTTGACGAAACTCCCCATACTATAAAAAGTCAACATCCAAGTCAACGGCCTCGTAAATCTCACTTTCTAACATAACCGACAACTTTCTATCCCATCTACCCCTCGTGATAACATTAGACACAACCAATTACTCAAACAAGTCTCCACACAATTTATTCGCATGCATGACTCAACAACAGATAATTCACATCATTCACATAACACATTTAAACAAGTAATCGGGTACGTATCGGACGCCCGGTCTAATTTATAATATTTAAAACTCATATACTAGCCCTAGTACGGGCATATACGGACTATAAAACACATTACACAACTCATACAAATCATATAGCACTTATAACTATTTTTAAAACATCATACGAAGCTTATTTGAATTTAAATAAGCCACAAACAATTTTTAAATCAAAAAAACGGATTTTTAAATCCAATATAAGTATTTTAAATGCAAATAAATCAATTAATAAAATTAATTGACACTCTTTAAATGCTCAAACTATTTTTAAATAAATAAACCAAGCTAGAAAATAATTAAACTTAATTTTAATTAATTAAATCTAATTAATAATTAATTATTAAGAATTAACTGATTAAAAGAATTAATCAATTAATTAAATAAATTAATTATTAATAAAAAATAATTAAAATAATTAAATTTAATCAATTTTCGAATTTAAATAAATATTTATGAATTTATAAAATTTTCGGATTAATAAAATGTATTTTTAAATCAAAGATATGATTTTTAGAATTATAAAACTATTTTTGAATTATTTTAAAAATTAAAATCCCAGAAACACTTTTCTGGAAATGGATTAGGGTTTTTAGGATCAAACCGGGTCGGGTTAGGGTTACGAAACGGGTCACCAAGAACTTTTCCGGGTCGCCAAGAACAACCCACCGGAAACTGGGTTTTCCAGTTTCCGGCCGGCGTCCGGCCACCGGAATTCTTCTGGTGCCCAAAACCAACTGCAAACTCGCGTTTCTTTGAGGGGAAATCACCTACACAGCACACTCACTCCAAATATGGTCACAGACAAGCCAAAACATCACTGCTTTTCCAGAAAAATCCGATCAAAAGTCGGCGGCTCGATTTTCCGGCAAGCCAGAGTCGAACACCAAATTGAAAACTGGATACATGAATCGATTCTAATTAACACGATCTATACATCTGCAATCCTAGAAACACTGTCAGTAATCGGGAATCCATTCTCCGGCCAAAACCCAAGAACTCCGACGAACTCTATTTTTTCCGATTAGCTCGAAAACGAACTCCAAATTCAAATTAAAAATCACATACATACTCTACATAACATAACGAACACACCCATACCATCAATTAGCAAGAACAATCAATAATACGATTTCCCCCAAATTAAACCTAAAAATTCGAAATAAATAAATAAATTAAAAATCGGAAAAACTCAGAAATCATACCCACATGAATTTTGATGGTGGATTTAGGTAGAGGATGATGAGAGATTCGATTTGGTTACAAGAACATCGAAATCGGAATCCGATAACGCCTTCAAAATTGAGTTTGATTCTCAAGAACACGAAGAACACGTTTCAGGGGTTTTTAGATTTTTAACTGTAATTAAGCCTTGATTATACGAAAAACAAAGTACGATTTGCCTTTTTATATTAAACGGAAAATAATACCCCAAACGACATTTTTGGATCGATACTGATCCGATAGATCGCTTTAAATACAATTTAACAAAATAAACCCTTTAAATCTTTAATAAAGCAGAATACACGTTTCACGAGACGATAAGCATCCATAAAGTACGGATAACTACAAGTATCGTTTAATAATAGATATACGAACCAAAATGCTTCTATTACGAATATTTTCGAATACTTTCTACTTTAACGAATGAAATATTGGTACGAACGATATACCAATCTCCCGAATAATTTGGGAACGATCCAAATTTTCTTTTCGATAATTAAAATAAAATAAAATAGTATGACACCCTTTTCAAAATAATTTCAAATTCCCCACACATTTCACATAGCACCACAATATCACATATTCAATCATTTAACGAATAACTTAGCACGTTTAAACAGATAAATCATTTAATAACTCTTAATATGAAATTAAAATTTCATTTCACATCATATAATAACACGTAATTTTCCCGGATCTTACATCCTTTCCCCCTTAACAGGATTCTGTCCTCAGAATCAGCTTACGCAAACACAGGTGGACATTTTCCAACATCTCATTTTCAAATTCCTAGGTTGACTCTTCAACCTCAGGATTTCTCCTCATACTCATACTAATTTGACTCCTCTATTACTCATCACTCTCTCATACTGACTCAACATCTCAATTGGTTACTCAACATAGAACAATTTAACTAAATCTCTATAGGTTCATATTTTATGAAATACACTATGAATACACCACTCATGGAGTGGTACGCAAACTTATACGCAACTTTCCTGACACGCAGTAAACCGACATAAGGTAGCAATTAAAAATTGACATAGTAACTGTTGCCGTAAGAAAATCTAATCAACGGTAAATGGTCCTTCCAATTACCTTAAAATTTTAGTACACAACCATAGTCTGTCTGAATTATTTAATTAAGTCGTGATCTCTGTCAAATACAATTGAACCCGTCATTCCATGTCGTACTCTTATCTCATTCAAATAGAGACGAACCAACTCACCCAATGAATACCCCTCATTAATCGGTCAATAATAACTCAAATACTATCATGATTAGCTCTAAGCCTTAGCAACTCTACTGCAAAGTCTATCTTAATATGTTTCCACTTCCAATCAGGAATCTCTTTAGTTGTAATCGTCTACTATACCTCTGTTACTCTGTCTTCATTTTCCAACACCTCAAGTACTTAAACACTCATTAACATCAATATTCTTTTAAATCTCTTATATATCCTTACATTTCCTTCTTATCCATTATACTCTCTCGCTCCTTCCTGTAATTGAATTCCATTTCTCTTTTCATAACTCTTTCCTTTATGTAGCCCTTTCTCTTTAATCAATCCTGGTTGAATCCTTAATTCCGTCATTCCTTCTAGTTGATCTCTTGTTATCATAACCTTAAAACTCCATCCTTTCTAATCCTTGTACCGAAGATATTTACATCTCAATCCTCTCTTTTACTACTCATACTATCAGCCATCCATATTCTTGGGTCAACTATACCTATTTCCAATATATCTAACAACTGCTTTCAACAATCACATACCTTCCGTGCCAAACAAATATTCAGTTTAAAACAATCAATCATTACCTCATCCATTGTCTTTAAATCCTTATTAACACCTCTTAATCTTCTTTTCCTATCTACAATTGTGAGTATATTCCTTATCAACTTGGTGACTTAATCCATATCTTTAAAAATTGTTCTACTTAGTTCCAAGAACTTAATTAATCTCCATCTGATTCCCAAATAATTTAGAAGATACATTCACAGTAACACTCAGGACACCTTTCCATGGTTCCATCTCATTTCCGAAACAGCTTGATCAACTCGACATTATCTTGATTCTCATTCTATACATCCACCTTGACTGGCAAGATCTACCTTAACTATCGTGAGCAAAAGACTTGCAACCATATCATACAATCTTGAAATACTCAAAGATCAACTCATTCTCCATTATTAGCCTATCATCAAATTTTAAAAGTTCTTCTCATTGAGACAAAAACCTATTATGTCCATCTTCCACAACACGGGATATCATTAGCACAATTACACATTTTCCCCCAAATTTCCAATCAACTCTTGAATTATCTAACTTCACCTTTCCATATCGTAACGTTAATCGATAGAGAGAGAACAACTGGCTCCGTTATATGTTACTAGTATTCTAATCGCATCGTAATCCGCTTTCGCTCGTGGTGATTCAATCGCAAATTCTTCGTTCATTATGGTAGGGTAAATTTCAGTTCACCCTAATGGCATACCTCCCAGCTTATTTGAAATAACAAACTTCATGATATTTTGAAGAGAAAAGGTTCCGTATCATAGTAAATGTTCCCCAATTGGGGTTACCAAGTCTGCATATTCCAAAGCAAACATTATTGGAAGTGAAAGAATTACTGAGAGACCAATTTGATCACATGAACTCAATGTTGTGTGTCTCTATTAAGACAGTACTAAAGGTAATTAGCCTTCTTGTATTTCACAACACACAAGTGACGGCGTCCCGTCAGACTTCTATCACATAGACAGATAGTCCTTGTGTCCCCCATAAATAGGGTTGTTTACCTCAGTTGGAGTAGAGAAATGTGAAAGAAATTTAGAGTCGGAATGACAACCAGGGCCTTTCGATAAGAATTCTCAAATACACACCTTGGATTGAAATTGAATAGATTCCAAAGGTGTTATTTCCAGAAAAGAAAAACAATCAGAAAGGAAGTATCAACAAATAGTGTTACATCACAATTAGAGTTATCCACTCCGGAAGAATAAAGGAGTTGGAATTTAAATAACATATTTTCAACAGGCTTCTCAAATTTGGAATAGATGTCACAACAACCTCTGATGCAATTGCAATCATGATTGATCAAAAGTATCAAGTACAAGGTCAAAAGGTGGAATATATCCATCAACACAGGTTTCTCTTTAAAGAGATGTCAAATATTTCATTAGGATGGGAAGGCATTACCAAGGTCTTCACATATGACTCCTCCGTCGACTCCTTCGATAGCTCGTTATTCGATTTCAGCCCTTCTTCTCCACGTTATTCGATTTCAGCCCTTCTTTTCCACGTCATTCGATTTCAGCCCTTCTTTTCCACGTCATTCGATTTCAGCCCTTCTTTTCCACGTCGCAAGGTTATCAATATCGTACGTCGTCGTCGACTCGTAATAGTCCTCGAAGATTCCGCCATAGACGTCTACAAACGTAAGAAGTTTCATCCATCTCAGCACAACTATCTCAATCAAATACCTCCATCTCAACTCACTCAGCGGTACTATATCCAATAGTCCAATACGAACTCTAAATGAGCTCTGACGTTCCTTATATAACTATATACACTCCCACACACTCTCGTTTATAGTTTTACTATAACCCTTGCTCTGATACCAACTGTAACGCCCCCAAATCCGGGGTCAAAGGATTTGGTCGTCACACTGCACTCTTAATCCAAACAACCTGTTCAATATAAAATCAACACAATAATAATAATATTTGTGACCCCAACTCTACCAAGAATCTTTAAAGGTTATAGTGCTAGAAACAAGAATCCAAAATTTCATTACAACAACTTTCCTCTTTACAATCATTCTCTTTACATACAATCTAAAACACTAGTATAACTTCGATAAGAAGTATACCATGCCACTACTCTTATACAATATCTTATTCAATAGAAAACATCTATATACAAAACCTCTCACTAGCTCCAATGCTCTGGATCAAAACGTCTTTACGCTAATATCTTTCCCCATCTCTGATCAGCTACGCGGACAACTCTTGCCAATACACCTTCTTTCCGGCAGGCTAAAATATATATAAATAAAACAAGTATGAGCGAATGAATTGCTCAGCAAGCGCATTATTAAATATAATACGAAAGGTTTCCAAAATAAACTTTGGATTTTCAAATAACAACTTTTGTTTTTGAACAATTAAAATCTCTAAAATTTTCAAATTAAGTTTGGTAATTTACCACAATTTCTCATTCAGTTTCTCTCAACTGAATAGTTTTAAAACACAAAAGATTTATATTGGTCGTTACGATGACCGAATCAACAATATCTACAATAGTAAGTAGAACATATGAAATAAATATAACTCATACGTCTTCAAGACCATAGTTTGTATAAAAATACTAGTTTTGAAGATAACAAATCTATTCACAACATTTTCTGAAACCAACAACTCTGGAAGGTTAGAATAATCAAGGGGTAAGAATGAGCCAACACGCTCGGTCAAGGAATAAAGAACGCACTTCAAGACTTCAACATGGTACCGACTAGATATGCGGTATGAATAAAACTCATCAAGATAGATATCTCACGACTGCCAATGGAATCAAAGAAATGGATTTCGACTATTTGGAATCCAAATGAATTAAGAGTAAGTGATTTCAGCAAGATTGAAACCACCATTTATTAATCAACAACCAACAATTTTACAAAACGAATAAACCTGAATATCATGTCATAACTCACAAGTACAAAACATATGGATGTAACTCATCTCAGAAATAAGAACTAATATTAGAATTGGATTTTTAACATTTATCAAATCAAAGGTTGTGCTGCTGGCCAGCCACGCAACAACCCCGGACTAGCTCATGCATAGTCCTCTACGGATCCAAGGCCAATCTGGGCCTAAATTACATCGACCATAAATGGCCCGACCAATAATTGGTCCATTTAAAAAAAAACATTCCAATCCTATATTATATACGTCAGGTGTCAGAACAATTGACAACCTTACTTCGACAATCAGGTGTCGGAAGAATCGACAACCTAATACAACAATTGCTGGAAAACTCACGTTCCAGGAAACAGTTCAATTATGAAGAATCCATTAAGGAATAACAATATAATCTAGTATCGACGAGATCGACACAATATATGGGGAGGTGCACATGAAAAGTGACAATATAATAAGCATCGACGAGTTCGATGTAACAACTGGGATATAATGAAGAATAAACAATGACATGCTCAACAAGGTTAAGTCTGATATGAAACAGACAATATGATATCAACAGAAAGTGTAACAAGTCAATATAGAGTAGGGTTCAAAGAATAAACAATAACATGTTTAACAAGATTGAATCTGATATGAAACAGACAATATGATATCAACAGAAATGGGTAACAAGTCAATATAGAGTAGGGTTCAAAGAACAGGCTCTAGATGGCCTCAATAGTTCAAATCATCACATTATGGAAGAATTAATAAAGGTTTACCAATCTGGTAAATGACAAGAGAGTCAAGTTCAAGTTTAAGAAGAATTCAAGGTGAAGTTTATAAATGAAGAAAATAAGGGTTTATCAACTTCTGACAGAAATAGTTCAAGTCCTTCTTACATGTACTTATAATAGATAAGCCTTGTACTTGAAGGAAGTAAACTAAATCATGCACAGCATATATGAATTCGAATCAGGGAATGGATCAGATGATCGCATTAACAAGAAAGGATAACAAGGTTTGCATAGGTGCAAGGTGAAAAACGGAATACCTGAAGGGCAAGCAACACCACTTCAGAATTTCAGAATAAGTTTTCCCTCATAGGGTTCACAAGTTCCTGCTCAGCTAGGGTTGGTAATATTCCAACTTAGCATTTTTAAATCAAGTCTTTTAAAAGAAAGCCTTAGTATACGGCCCATAATTATCTCTTCAAGCTTTTCAATATAATAAGTATATCTTTCCGATCAATATGAAAAATATGAATCTAAACTCAAAAGGTATAAAAGAGTACTCGTCAATTTACGAGATTAAATAACATACTTGCAATTCAATGCAAAGAAATCAAAATTTATAAATTCAGTAATAAGCATTCAACATGCATACTAATAATTCAAGATAATATCCCTTAATTAATAAGCAAGGGTATAAACACTTGCCTCTGGTCCTTAGCTATTTCGTAATGCTGAAACAATACGATCCCTCCTTATTCTGTCTTATCGCACGATTCTCGACTTCCGTCCTTCTTTGCTTTAACGCTCTTGCGAATACCATTAGTCTGCTTCTACCATTTTGAATCCACGTGCCAGCCTCGATAGTCAAACATGAGACGGTACTTAGTCTTCAACGTATAATCCTCGTAACTCGCTTGACGAAACTCCCCATACTATAAAAAGTCAACATCCAAGTCAACGGCCTCGTAAATCTCACTTTCTAACATAACCGACAACTTTCTATCCCATCTACCCCTCGTGATAACATTAGACACAACCAATTACTCAAACAAGTCTCCACACAATTTATTCGCATGCATGACTCAACAACAGATAATTCACATCATTCACATAACACATTTAAACAAGTAATCGGGTACGTATCGGACGCCCGGTCTAATTTATAATATTTAAAACTCATATACTAGCCCTAGTACGGGCATATACGGACTATAAAACACATTACACAACTCATACAAATCATATAGCACTTATAACTATTTTTAAAACATCATACGAAGCTTATTTGAATTTAAATAAGCCACAAACAATTTTTAAATCAAAAAAACGGATTTTTAAATCCAATATAAGTATTTTAAATGCAAATAAATCAATTAATAAAATTAATTGACACTCTTTAAATGCTCAAACTATTTTTAAATAAATAAACCAATCTAGAAAATAATTAAACTTAATTTTAATTAATTAAATCTAATTAATAATTTATTATTAAGAATTAACTGATTAAAAGAATTAATCAATTAATTAAATAAATTAATTATTAATAAAAAATAATTAAAATAATTAAATTTAATCAATTTTCGAATTTAAATAAATATTTATGAATTTATAAAATTTTCGGAATAATAAAATGTATTTTTAAATCAAAGATATGATTTTTAGAATTATAAAACTATTTTTGAATTATTTTAAAAATTAAAATCCCAGAAACACTTTTCTGGAAATGGATTAGGGTTTTTAGGATCAAACCGGGTCGGGTTAGGGTTACGAAACGGGTCACCAAGAACTTTTCCGGGTCGCCAAGAACAACCCACCGGAAACTGGGTTTTCCAGTTTCCGGCCGGCGTCCGGCCACCGGAATTCTTCTGGTGCCCAAAACCAACTGCAAACTCGCGTTTCTTTGAGGGGAAATCACCTACACAGCACACTCACTCCAAATATGGTCACAGACAAGCCAAAACATCACTGCTTTTCCAGAAAAATCCGATCAAAAGTCGGCGGCTCGATTTTCCGGCAAGCCAGAGTCGAACACCAAATTGAAAACTGGATACATGAATCGATTCTAATTAACACGATCTATACATCTGCAATCCTAGAAACACTGTCAGTAATCGGGAATCCATTCTCCGGCCAAAACCCAAGAACTCCGACGAACTCTATTTTTTCCGATTAGCTCGAAAACGAACTCCAAATTCAAATTAAAAATCACATACATACTCTACATAACATAACGAACACACCCATACCATCAATTAGCAAGAACAATCAATAATACGATTTCCCCCAAATTAAACCTAAAAATTCGAAATAAATAAATAAATTAAAAATCGGAAAAACTCAGAAATCATACCCACATGAATTTTGATGGTGGATTTAGGTAGAGGATGATGAGAGATTCGATTTGGTTACAAGAACATCGAAATCGGAATCCGATAACGCCTTCAAAATTGAGTTTGATTCTCAAGAACACGAAGAACACGTTTCAGGGGTTTTTAGATTTTTAACTGTAATTAAGCCTTGATTATACGAAAAACAAAGTACGATTTGCCTTTTTATATTAAACGGAAAATAATACCCCAAACGACATTTTTGGATCGATACTGATCCGATAGATCGCTTTAAATACAATTTAACAAAATAAACCCTTTAAATCTTTAATAAAGCAGAATACACGTTTCACGAGACGATAAGCATCCATAAAGTACGGATAACTACAAGTATCGTTTAATAATAGATATACGAACCAAAATGCTTCTATTACGAATATTTTCGAATACTTTCTACTTTAACGAATGAAATATTGGTACGAACGATATACCAATCTCCCGAATAATTTGGGAACGATCCAAATTTTCTTTTCGATAATTAAAATAAAATAAAATAGTATGACACCCTTTTCAAAATAATTTCAAATTCCCCACACATTTCACATAGCACCACAATATCACATATTCAATCATTTAACGAATAACTTAGCACGTTTAAACAGATAAATCATTTAATAACTCTTAATATGAAATTAAAATTTCATTTCACATCATATAATAACACGTAATTTTCCCGGATCTTACATCCTTTCCCCCTTAACAGGATTCTGTCCTCAGAATCAGCTTACGCAAACACAGGTGGACATTTTCCAACATCTCATTTTCAAATTCCTAGGTTGACTCTTCAACCTCAGGATTTCTCCTCATACTCATACTAATTTGACTCCTCTATTACTCATCACTCTCTCATACTGACTCAACATCTCAATTGGTTACTCAACATAGAACAATTTAACTAAATCTCTATAGGTTCATATTTTATGAAATACACTATGAATACACCACTCATGGAGTGGTACGCAAACTTATACGCAACTTTCCTGACACGCAGTAAACCGACATAAGGTAGCAATTAAAAATTGACATAGTAACTGTTGCCGTAAGAAAATCTAATCAACGGTAAATGGTCCTTCCAATTACCTTAAAATTTTAGTACACAACCATAGTCTGTCTGAATTATTTAATTAAGTCGTGATCTCTGTCAAATACAATTGAACCCGTCATTCCATGTCGTACTCTTATCTCATTCAAATAGAGACGAACCAACTCACCCAATGAATACCCCTCATTAATCGGTCAATAATAACTCAAATACTATCATGATTAGCTCTAAGCCTTAGCAACTCTACTGCAAAGTCTATCTTAATATGTTTCCACTTCCAATCAGGAATCTCTTTAGTTGTAATCGTCTACTATACCTCTGTTACTCTGTCTTCATTTTCCAACACCTCAAGTACTTAAACACTCATTAACATCAATATTCTTTTAAATCTCTTATATATCCTTACATTTCCTTCTTATCCATTATACTCTCTCGCTCCTTCCTGTAATTGAATTCCATTTCTCTTTTCATAACTCTTTCCTTTATGTAGCCCTTTCTCTTTAATCAATCCTGGTTGAATCCTTAATTCCGTCATTCCTTCTAGTTGATCTCTTGTTATCATAACCTTAAAACTCCATCCTTTCTAATCCTTGTACCGAAGATATTTACATCTCAATCCTCTCTTTTACTACTCATACTATCAGCCATCCATATTCTTGGGTCAACTATACCTATTTCCAATATATCTAACAACTGCTTTCAACAATCACATACCTTCCGTGCCAAACAAATATTCAGTTTAAAACAATCAATCATTACCTCATCCATTGTCTTTAAATCCTTATTAACACCTCTTAATCTTCTTTTCCTATCTACAATTGTGAGTATATTCCTTATCAACTTGGTGACTTAATCCATATCTTTAAAAATTGTTCTACTTAGTTCCAAGAACTTAATTAATCTCCATCTGATTCCCAAATAATTTAGAAGATACATTCACAGTAACACTCAGGACACCTTTCCATGGTTCCATCTCATTTCCGAAACAGCTTGATCAACTCGACATTATCTTGATTCTCATTCTATACATCCACCTTGACTGGCAAGATCTACCTTAACTATCGTGAGCAAAAGACTTGCAACCATATCATACAATCTTGAAATACTCAAAGATCAACTCATTCTCCATTATTAGCCTATCATCAAATTTTAAAAGTTCTTCTCATTGAGACAAAAACCTATTATGTCCATCTTCCACAACACGGGATATCATTAGCACAATTACACATTTTCCCCCAAATTTCCAATCAACTCTTGAATTATCTAACTTCACCTTTCCATATCGTAACGTTAATCGATAGAGAGAGAACAACTGGCTCCGTTATATGTTACTAGTATTCTAATCGCATCGTAATCCGCTTTCGCTCGTGGTGATTCAATCGCAAATTCTTCGTTCATTATGGTAGGGTAAATTTCAGTTCACCCTAATGGCATACCTCCCAGCTTATTTGAAATAACAAACTTCATGATATTTTGAAGAGAAAAGGTTCCGTATCATAGTAAATGTTCCCCAATTGGGGTTACCAAGTCTGCATATTCCAAAGCAAACATTATTGGAAGTGAAAGAATTACTGAGAGACCAATTTGATCACATGAACTCAATGTTGTGTGTCTCTATTAAGACAGTACTAAAGGTAATTAGCCTTCTTGTATTTCACAACACACAAGTGACGGCGTCCCGTCAGACTTCTATCACATAGACAGATAGTCCTTGTGTCCCCCATAAATAGGGTTGTTTACCTCAGTTGGAGTAGAGAAATGTGAAAGAAATTTAGAGTCGGAATGACAACCAGGGCCTTTCGATAAGAATTCTCAAATACACACCTTGGATTGAAATTGAATAGATTCCAAAGGTGTTATTTCCAGAAAAGAAAAACAATCAGAAAGGAAGTATCAACAAATAGTGTTACATCACAATTAGAGTTATCCACTCCGGAAGAATAAAGGAGTTGGAATTTAAATAACATATTTTCAACAGGCTTCTCAAATTTGGAATAGATGTCACAACAACCTCTGATGCAATTGCAATCATGATTGATCAAAAGTATCAAGTACAAGGTCAAAAGGTGGAATATATCCATCAACACAGGTTTCTCTTTAAAGAGATGTCAAATATTTCATTAGGATGGGAAGGCATTACCAAGGTCTTCACATATGACTCCTCCGTCGACTCCTTCGATAGCTCGTTATTCGATTTCAGCCCTTCTTCTCCACGTTATTCGATTTCAGCCCTTCTTTTCCACGTCATTCGATTTCAGCCCTTCTTTTCCACGTCATTCGATTTCAGCCCTTCTTTTCCACGTCGCAAGGTTATCAATATCGTACGTCGTCGTCGACTCGTAATAGTCCTCGAAGATTCCGCCATAGACGTCTACAAACGTAAGAAGTTTCATCCATCTCAGCACAACTATCTCAATCAAATACCTCCATCTCAACTCACTCAGCGGTACTATATCCAATAGTCCAATACGAACTCTAAATGAGCTCTGACGTTCCTTATATAACTATATACACTCCCACACACTCTCGTTTATAGTTTTACTATAACCCTTGCTCTGATACCAACTGTAACGCCCCCAAATCCGGGGTCAAAGGATTTGGTCGTCACACTGCACTCTTAATCCAAACAACCTGTTCAATATAAAATCAACACAATAATAATAATATTTGTGACCCCAACTCTACCAAGAATCTTTAAAGGTTATAGTGCTAGAAACAAGAATCCAAAATTTCATTACAACAACTTTCCTCTTTACAATCATTCTCTTTACATACAATCTAAAACACTAGTATAACTTCGATAAGAAGTATACCATGCCACTACTCTTATACAATATCTTATTCAATAGAAAACATCTATATACAAAACCTCTCACTAGCTCCAATGCTCTGGATCAAAACGTCTTTACGCTAATATCTTTCCCCATCTCTGATCAGCTACGCGGACAACTCTTGCCAATACACCTTCTTTCCGGCAGGCTTAAATATATATAAATAAAACAAGTATGAGCGAATGAATTGCTCAGCAAGCGCATTATTAAATATAATACGAAAGGTTTCCAAAATAAACTTTGGATTTTCAAATAACAACTTTTGTTTTTGAACAATTAAAATCTCTAAAATTTTCAAATTAAGTTTGGTAATTTACCACAATTTCTCATTCAGTTTCTCTCAACTGAATAGTTTTAAAACACAAAAGATTTATATTGGTCGTTACGATGACTGAATCAACAATATCTACAATAGTAAGTAGAACATATGAAATAAATATAACTCATACGTCTTCAAGACCATAGTTTGTATAAAAATACTAGTTTTGAAGATAACAAATCTATTCACAACATTTTCTGAAACCAACAACTCTGGAAGGTTAGAATAATCAAGGGGTAAGAATGAGCCAACACGCTCGGTCAAGGAATAAAGAACGCACTTCAAGACTTCAACATGGTACCGACTGGATATGCGGTATGAATAAAACTCATCAAGATAGATATCTCACGACTGCCAATGGAATCAAGGAAATGGATTTCGACTATTTGGAATCCAAATGAATTAAGAGTAAGTGATTTCAGCAAGATTGAAACCACCATTTATTAATCAACAACCAACAATTTTACGCAACGAATAAACCTGAATATCAGGTCATAACTCACAAGTACAAAACATATGGATGTAACTCATCTCAGAAATAAGAACTAATATTAGAATTGGATTTTTAACATTTATCAAATCAAAGGTTGTGCTGCTGGCCAGCCACGCAACAACCCCGGACTAGCTCATGCATAGTCCTCTACGGATCCAAGGCCAATCTGGGCCTAAATTACATCGACCATAAATGGCCCGACCAATAATTGGTCCATTTAAAAAAAACATTCCAATCCTATATTATATACGTCAGGTGTCAGAACAATTGACAACCTTACTTCGACAATCAGGTGTCGGAAGAATCGACAACCTAATACAACAATTGCTGGAAAACTCACGTTCCAGGAAACAGTTCAATTATGAAGAATCCATTAAGGAGTAACAATATAATCTAGTATCGACGAGATCGACACAATATATGGGGAGGTGCACATGAAAAGTGACAATATAATAAGCATCGACGAGTTCGATGTAACAACTGGGATATAATGAAGAATAAACAATGACATGCTCAACAAGGTTAAGTCTGATATGAAACAGACAATATGATATCAACAGAAAGTGTAACAAGTCAATATAGAGTAGGGTTCAAAGAATAAACAATAACATGTTTAACAAGATTGAATCTGATATGAAACAGACAATATGATATCAACAGAAATGGGTAACAAGTCAATATAGAGTAGGGTTCAAAGAACAGGCTCTAGATGGCCTCAATAGTTCAAATCATCACATTATGGAAGAATTAATAAAGGTTTACCAATCTGGTAAATGACAAGAGAGTCAAGTTCAAGTTTAAGAAGAATTCAAGGTGAAGTTTATAAATGAAGAAAATAAGGGTTTATCAACTTCTGACAGAAATAGTTCAAGTCCTTCTTACATGTACTTATAATAGATAAGCCTTGTACTTGAAGGAAGTAAACTAAATCATGCACAGCATATATGAATTCGAATCAGGGAATGGATCAGATGATCGCATTAACAAGAAAGGATAACAAGGTTTGCATAGGTGCAAGGTGAAAAACGGAATACCTGAAGGGCAAGCAACACCACTTCAGAATTTCAGAATAAGTTTTCCCTCATAGGGTTCACAAGTTCCTGCTCAGCTAGGGTTGGTAATATTCCAACTTAGCATTTTTAAATCAAGTCTTTTAAAAGAAAGCCTTAGTATACGGCCCATAATTATCTCTTCAAGCTTTTCAATATAATAAGTATATCTTTCCGATCAATATGAAAAATATGAATCTAAACTCAAAAGGTATAAAAGAGTACTCGTCAATTTACGAGATTAAATAACATACTTGCAATTCAATGCAAAGAAATCAACATTTATAAATTCAGTAATAAGCATTCAACATACATACTAATAATTCAAGATAATATCCCTTAATTAATAAGCAAGGGTATAAACACTTGCCTCTGGTCCTTAGCTATTTCGTAATGCTGAAACAATACGATCCCTCCTTATTCTGTCTTATCGCACGATTCTCGACTTCCGTCCTTCTTTGCTTTAACGCTCTTGCGAATACCATTAGTCTGCTTCTACCATTTCGAATCCACGTGCCAGCCTCGATAGTCAAACATGAGACGGTACTTAGTCTTCAACGTATAATCCTCGTAACTCGCTTGACGAAACTCCCCATACTATAAAAAGTCAACATCCAAGTCAACGGCCTCGTAAATCTCACTTTCTAACATAACCGACAACTTTCTATCCCATCTACCCCTCGTGATAACATTAGACACAACCAATTACTCAAACAAGTCTCCACACAATTTATTCGCATGCATGACTCAACAACAGATAATTCACATCATTCACATAACACATTTAAACAAGTAATCGGGTACGTATCGGACGCCCGGTCTAATTTATAATATTTAAAACTCATATACTAGCCCTAGTACGGGCATATACGGACTATAAAACACATTACACAACTCATACAAATCATATAGCACTTATAACTATTTTTAAAACATCATACGAAGCTTATTTGAATTTAAATAAGCCACAAACAATTTTTAAATCAAAAAAACGGATTTTTAAATCCAATATAAGTATTTTAAATGCAAATAAATCAATTAATAAAATTAATTGACACTCTTTAAATGCTCAAACTATTTTTAAATAAATAAACCAAGCTAGAAAATAATTAAACTTAATTTTAATTAATTAAATCTAATTAATAATTAATTATTAAGAATTAACTGATTAAAAGAATTAATCAATTAATTAAATAAATTAATTATTAATAAAAAATAATTAAAATAATTAAATTTAATCAATTTTCGAATTTAAATAAATATTTATGAATTTATAAAATTTTCGGAATAATAAAATGTATTTTTAAATCAAAGATATGATTTTTAGAATTATAAAACTATTTTTGAATTATTTTAAAAATTAAAATCCCAGAAACACTTTTCTGGAAATGGATTAGGGTTTTTAGGATCAAACCGGGTCGGGTTAGGGTTACGAAACGGGTCACCAAGAACTTTTCCGGGTCGCCAAGAACAACCCACCGGAAACTGGGTTTTCCAGTTTTCGGCCGGCGTCCGGCCACCGGAATTCTTCTGGTGCCCAAAACCAACTGCAAACTCGCGTTTCTTTGAGGGGAAATCACCTACACAGCACACTCACTCCAAATATGGTCACAGACAAGTCAAAACATCACTGCTTTTCCAGAAAAATCCGATCAAAAGTCGGCGGCTCGATTTTCCGGCAAGCCAGAGTCGAACACCAAATTGAAAACTGGATACATGAATCGATTCTAATTAACACGATCTATACATCTGCAATCCTAGAAACACTGACAGTAATCGGGAATCCATTATCCGGCCAAAACCCAAGAACTCCGACGAACTCTATTTTTTCCGATTAGCTCGAAAACGAACTCCAAATTCAAATTAAAAATCACATACATACTCTACATAACATAACGAACACACCCATACCATCAATTAGCAAGAACAATCAATAATACGATTTCCCCCAAATTAAACCTAAAAATTCGAAATAAATAAATAAATTAAAAATCGGAAAAACTCAGAAATCATACCCACATGAATTTTGATGGTGGATTTAGGTAGAGGATGATGAGAGATTCGATTTGGTTACAAGAACATCGAAATCGGAATCCGATAACGCCTTCAAAATTGAGTTTGATTCTCAAGAACACGAAGAACACGTTTCAGGGGTTTTTAGATTTTTAACTGTAATTAAGCCTTGATTATACGAAAAACAAAGTATGATTTGCCTTTTTATATTAAACGGAAAATAATACCCCAAACGACATTTTTGGATCGATACTGATCCGATAGATCGCTTTAAATACAATTTAACAAAATAAACGCTTTAAATCTTTAATAAAGCAGAATACACGTTTCACGAGACGATAAGCATCCATAAAGTACGGATAACTACAAGTATCGTTTAATAATAGATATACGAACCAAAATGCTTCTATTACGAATATTTTCGAATACTTTCTACTTTAACGAATGAAATATTGGTACGAACGATATACCAATCTCCCGAATAATTTGGGAACGATCCAAATTTTCTTTTCGATAATTAAAATAAAATAAAATAGTATGACACCCTTTTCAAAATAATTTCAAATTCCCCACACATTTCACATAGCACCACAATATCACATATTCAATCATTTAACGAATAACTTAGCACGTTTAAACAGATAAATCATTTAATAACTCTTAATATGAAATTAAAATTTCATTTCACATCATATAATAACACGTAATTTTCCCGGATCTTACATTAACTGGTCCAGGCCATCAGGACTTAACCGAAGCCAACAAGAGTTAATCCAAGAACTGGTCCATCAGGATTTAATATAAATCCTAACCCATTTCGTTGAGTTTTTACAAATAAATTCTGACATTGTTAAATTAAATCAATAAATAATATTAAATAAATAGGTAATAAAATTTCTCGCCCAGGCCGCCTCGCGTACGCGAGACATTCGCCCTTCGACCCGTGGCGTGGCGAGGCGAGCGGCGGCGCACGTGTGTGCGCACGCGAGACACACAATAACATCATGCACACTCACATGCCTTAGTAATTGTATACTACTCTTGCACATGTTGATATATAAAGCCACCAACCTCTAATTACCAATTTTATGTGGGACAAAAGTTGTTTTAACTTAAACAACCAACATAACTCTTTTCAAGCAACCTATGAACTCAATTTATTTATGAATTCCACTAAGAAAATGTCTTAGATCCAAACATGAAAGTTTAAGTTCTCATAACAAGGAACAATCACCAATTATTAGTTTCCGGAAATTCCATCAAGAACATATATAAAATATGTCTCAAACTTTTCATTTTCTAACATTTACTGTCTCTCCTCAGATAATATAGTGCACGCATGTACCACTGTGTCTATACTTAGATTTCTTTCTTTTTAACAAATTTTACTTTTTTCAAAATTTTGTAATTTTAAATAATTAATAATTAAGATTTTTCTTGACATGTTCGAAATTAAAAAAGACATTCGAATTTGCGTATTCAAAGTAAAAAAAAAATTCAAAATTATAGAGAAGAAGAATCAATCAATCATCAATATATATATATAAAGAAGGATGTGCTGGAGGTTAGGTGGTGTTGCTAAGATCGTCTTAATCAATATATTAAATTTTGGATTTCAATCTTAACTATGAAAGCATATTTCATGGCAGGACGACTTATTAGGTAGGAACGAGTAATTATTATAACTTGATTGATTGAGTTGTTTTTAAAAAAAATTATAACGCTTTCTAGAGCCTTACAATTTTAAATACTAAGAAATCAAAAAATATTTTTTAGCATATTATAAGTAGAATAAGTATTTGAATTTATAGAGGAGAAAATTTCGAATTTATAAAGAAGACATATAATTAAATTTTTTTTGAAATAGAATAGGTGTTTGAATTTATAAAGGAGAATAGTTCGAATTTATAGGTAAGCCATATAATTAAAAGTTTTATTGAAAGTAGAATAAATGTTTGAATTTATAGTGGAGAATAGTTCGAATTTATAAAAAAAAATACATACAATTAAAAGTTTTATTAGAAGTAAAATAGGTGTTTGTAAGACATTATTAAAAGTTCTATTGAAAATAGAATAGGTGTGTGAATTTATAAAGTAGAAAAGTTCGAATTATAGGAAATATATATAATTAAGAGTTTTGTTGGAAGTAAAATAGAATTGTGAGTTTATATAGGTCTTTTTTCAACGAGAGAGCGGCTCATTAGAAAGGATTATGTTAACATAAAAATTAATATATAAAACAAGTATTAAATATATTAAATTTTGAATTTCAATCTTAACTAGAAAATCGTGTTTCATGAGAGAACGGCTTATTAGGGAGGAATGAGTAAATATTATAACTTGATTGATTGAATTTTTTTAAAAAGTTATAACGCCGCTGTGAAGTGCGTTTTTACTGCTAGTTTACTCTAAAAATAAATTCAATCATAAGCACGCCTCAAAAATGACAAATGATCAAGAGTCATTTTGGATAAACAATGAGCATTAAGGCGAAGTAGAACGACAAATTTAGCAAGGAAGCAAATGATCTAATAATGTTTGACGATGATCGCGACATGTTAAGGAGGAGAGGGAGCTCGTGTAGATTTAGCAAGTGAGATTGTCGAATTACCATCTAATTTAACAGGAGCAAAAGAAGAGTGACGTTAAAAGTAAGACAACATGCTTCCTGAATAGGCAAGACTTCAGTTTGGAGGGGTGAGCAAAGCTGCCGAGAACAATTTAGCATTTCCATTATTAAGGTTTCCCAAGTTATTCCAACCTAGGACTCCAACAGAAGCAATGCAGCCTTCTTTGCAGGCACCGTCATAGTTAAACTTCACGATGAGGTGGGGGAAGACCACTGCTGTGGAGCAACTTAATATTGATTTGGGAATGGACCTGTGCTTCTTTAACCAAAAATGAAAAGAAAAGCAGGACAGATTGAACCTACTTAATACACCAGGAGATTACAAAACCATTACCAACCTGCCATCTAACACCGGCCAACAAATCGTCTCCGCCTTGCAGCATGGAATTCCAAAAATAAGCAGTTTTAGGGGCTTCTTTTAGTTGTCAGGAAGGTAGATGGAGTATTGATACCTCCCAAAAGGATTCAGGGCTCATTAACTAAGAATTTCCGTGACAAGTCAATAGCATCTGTACATGTTTAAATTTAGTTTACAGGGGTGTGGACGTGCAGCAAAGCAGAGCACATATGACAGGAACTGAAAATCGATCAAGAACCACTACAACCCATGTTTCTGCTACCCCATTTTGCACAGTAACAAATATTCATAAAATACCATCGACAACAATATGCTATATCATAAACATTATGAAAGAAGAGAGAAACCACAAAAGGCATACATCGAAATGACAAAACGAGAAAGAGAATTTTGGTGATATTTGGCAAGTGATGACATGGTATCTTTAATATACATGGCTTATCTGATTAATAATTTATGCTCGGATGGTGTAAGGGGCTTCTGAACGCTCCTAACGGAAAACTCTATTCATAAAATAATTTCCAGCTACACGATACAATATTCAACCAAATCGAAAACACATGGGTGTAAAATATGCACCTATCTTGAAAAATATTGCATTAAAGAATGCTGGCCTCTTAAATAAAGTACCCTTCTCAGTCAAGAATGCTCTCCTTCGTAGACTTTGAATGTTCCATAGTGTTCTAATTAAAGTATTTTCTTACTGGGGCTCTCAAATCAAAATCTGCTGATGGCACAAACTCTCCTTATCTCTGCAAGAATCCCATTGCCTGGTAGACATTCTTGAGAGTAGCATCTGCTATGCTTGCAGCTTTCTCAGCACCATCGGCCAAAACTCCATCTAAATAACCTGCATCAGAAATAATTTCCTCATAGCGCACCTGAAAAAGTAAAAACCCAGTTGGCGATGGAGTCCTGAAACTGATAACTATTGCCTAATCGAATTTAATTATATATATATATATATATATATATATCAAGGGCATCAGATCAATAAGTAGAAACCTGGATTGGATTTAGATGAGCAACAAGGGCATCAGTAAGAACCACTTTAAATGTCCCCCAATTCATATTTTGACATTCTTGGGCAACTTCCTGCCATGTTAATCATTTAGATCATCAATATCTGCCTAGAGGATGTTAAAGTTAGAGAGTGCATCATATATAAAAAACTAATGTTTGATGTTCAGATAAAAGGACTAGCATAGAAGAGGTTCAATCATTTGAAACTTTTCCAATAAAATCTTGCGGGCATAGAATGGGTCCAAATGCTAAATTTTAATGGCAGACGACATCAGAGTTTATAATTTTTGAAAGCAGAGACAGCTCTAAGTATACCAACAGATTAAAGCATTGCAATTGCTGACTCAAATGAAGGTAGATCATGTTACCTCTTTGGTTTTCCCTGTAACAAGCTGATATACTGAAAGAAGGTTGTTACATTCAGGTCTATCTGGATTGTCAAACTCCAATCTATAAAGCACATAGTGCACATTTTAAACTAATGGGCATAAAAACTTTCAGATAGAAAATACTGAATTAAACAATTTAAGCTGACAAGTTAATTTCTGTGTGAGCCTGTTATAAAAACTCAGTCAAACCAAAAAACAAAGATGAATACTTACCCTGAAAATGAATCAGTCTTGCAACGCTTTATCTTATTAGCAATTACCTACAAAAAAACAAGTAGTTTGAAATCAAGAAAGTGGAGAGATATTAAGCATGTCAGTATGAATATTAATTCAGTGCCTAAATACTTTTGTGAGTAACGAAATGAACATTTAAGTAGTCAAAGAACTTCTAGGTAAAAGGGGCTTTTATTGGAGGAAATGAGGACAGAAGTACGAATACACAAGATAAAAGATACTCCTAAACAGCATCGAACAAACTTCTACATATTTTAAATGGTATAAAGGGAAGCAGCAACTTACATCTTTTGAATCGAGCAAATTAATCCGTGATTGATCAGATGGTGCCGACTTAGACATCTAAAGGCATAATAAAACAAGATCAGTAGGAAATTTCAAACATGCAGTAGACCTTAAATAGTGAAATCCATGGACAAATATATGAATCCTGCTTATTAGAATAGAAATATATATCTTGCGAGAAGATATAGTCTTTTTTTTACATTCCTTCTGAACCCCAGTGGACACATAGAACAATATTAGTGCTGGAAACTGGGGTTTTTTGAGCAAATTACATGCAAAGAAAATGTAGCTAAATTTTGGCACCGCCAAACAATATCAATATCACAATATGTTCTTTGATAAATTTCCATGTTTACATCTATGTAGATGTTGAGACATCAGTCAATATTGTTTAAACAAATAAATTTATGTGAATAACCAAAAAAGACAGGTGTATGGAATTCAATCAATAAATACCTTAGACAAGCCATCTGTCAAGGACATCACCCGAGCACCAGCAGGTGGAATAAGGGGCTCAGGAACCTACAAGATTAAACATTAATGAGTTGTTTCAACTAATTATGCTATTCTATCATTCTATGAGTTTAACCACCAAGGACCAATATGGCATCAATAGAACACTAGAATTCACCTTAAATAAGGAACCACCTCGCCTGCAAGCAAAGTAAAAAGTTACCAAAATGACAAGAACATACTGTGGCAAGTCAAGATTCTGATAATAAAAAGATTTGCAAGATGATTCTGTATCATCCAGATGTGCTTATAATAATGTTATATTTTACCCTCCCAGTTTCTTCCACTTCCTTCCTCCATATAAATAATTAACACGCTCAGCCAGCTCTCTGGTTAACTCTAAATGCTGTTTCTGATCCTCACCAACTGGGACAAAGTCAGACTGCACAAAAATGACACATGTAAGAAATGTAAAAATTAAAGACCGCTCATATAATATGAATAATATTAAAATCTTGCAACCACGCAGGCCACCTATATAATTCACAAGTACATAATATAAGCATATCAATGTACATGTGTCCGTAAATATACCTGATACAAGAGTATATCAGAAGCCATCAGAACAGGATAGGTAAGGAGAGCAACTCCAACATTCTCATCACCCTAAGCAACAGAAAAACAAAAAGAGAACAAGTTGCGTCATGGAAGAATAAATATTCAAAGGCATGGCAATCAAAAACAGTTAGCAGTGGATGTGCTAGAACTCTTCAGGCAGTTGTAAAACAATAGAACGAAGGTAAAAGTTATCTTAGGGGGGAAGGGGAGGGACGGGGTAGAAGCTTTTTTAATTCAGTGCAACAAACAAAGGATATAAATTCAGAATACATAGACCCAAAGAACAATAATGGAGATTGAGCCTCGTACAGTAGAGACGCACCGCCTTGCGGGATTTCTCTTTAAATTGAATCATTCTGTTCAACCAACCGATTGGGGTGGCAGAACTTAACAGCCACAATAATTCTACATGTGCACGAACATGAGACTGCACAAACACTGAAGCCTGTGTAAAGAAACTAAAAATTAGTAATTCAGTTGCACATTGTCAGGGAAGTTATTATGCCAGAACTAAAACAAGGAATGAAGGCCATTGGCTTTACCTTTGAGGTGTCAATACCACATGCCAAATATATTGCCGCAGTATCTTTTGTTGCTTTTGATAGTTCTCGGGTATCATAGGGCAGAGTTATCTGCAAGTGACATCTTGTGATGCTTAAGAATAGTCGTAAAAATGAATGTAGATATGTACAGTTAAATATATCTCATAAAATAAATTATACATGTCAGTACTTCTAAAAATTGTCAAAAAACAATTTAGAATAGTATAAAAGGTATTTTGATATTTTTTAATCTGTCACTATCTTAGATGATTTTATATTTCACTTCTCTACAGTTCCGCCTTCATATATAAGATGTTGGGATGCAGAACTATAATGAACTCAATAATTATGTATTCTATGTCAAAAGTCATATTGGGCACGTTATGTGTTCCCCAAGTATCAATTTAAAAAAACGACATTCATCACTGTTACCCCATACTTGTACCTAGATATGCAGGAAAAAAATTGAAAACGAGGATTTACGAAATCAAAACGATAAACTGATAGGCTTTGGTGATTCAACCTGTAAAATGCACTACCCTAATGGTTTCCCAACCGCAAAAAGGAGAAAAATGTTTGGATCGCAACCCACAACAAGAGAACAATTTCAATTCAATTAACTCTCAGGGTCTGAAAAATGATAAAAGATCACATCTCCATATATAGAAGGGAAACCCTAAAACTTATCATAATAATAAGGAAACTACTTCTAATCAATATGCTTATTAATACTAATCCATCACCATTATTAAATTTTAACTCATTTCATTGCTCTATTACCATAACTTAAAATTTTACCGATATTCTACTAATCAATATGCCCCAAAGAGCAACTGGTTACTTAACATGGTATCCGAGCTCAGGTTGGCAGAGGACTCAGGTTAATATTGACATGTGGCAAACTCTTTATAGTGTAGATTCATCTCTAATGAAAATTTTCACGCTATACCTAAGAAATACCACATATGTAACCAACAATGCTATGTTTGTTAACCTAGACTATAATCTGAGGTCTATTTCTAAATTGCTCTCGTTCACCATACTTAATCCCTCAAAACAATCCTATGTTTATGTTTTGAGGATCGGTCCATAAAATTTCTAGCTAATTTCAACAACTCACATACCCGAAAAATGTACAAATTATATAACATAGATAATTATATGTTAGAAAATTTTATAAATTTTTAAAAGATATTAAATATACTTTAATTTTTGTATTTAACTACACAATTCTATAAAGATTAGAAGGCCCACACAAATATAAAATTTTGGGGACATAGTTTAAATGATCGAGGCATTACTACAAAAATACAAGTATTTAAATATATATATATATATATATATATATATATATATATATATTTATATTATACAGGGTCTTACTCCAATAGAAACCACTCTTAGACTAGAAACTAGAAACTAACTATAAAAATTCCTAAATCGCGTCGAAATATAGCACATATGGTATGCAAATTGATCATTGGGAGATGAAGAAAAATACGATGAAGTCGGATTTCAAAAAACGGAGGGGATTAGGTGGGGTTGTGTATGAGAGGGTGTATTTTAATTATGTGTGGTGCCTCTAGGGGGGCCATTAGATTAGATTGATCTAAGGGCTTAAATTAGTTTCTATTTTAATTTTGATTTCTATTTGATCATTTGCCTTATTAATACTAATTTTATCAATATTCCGAACTTCAGGGGTGCTGTTGTCCCCGCATGCACCCACGTTCCCTCTGTCCCTGAAAATGGAAATAGTTCCTAAATTAAACAAACATGACCTAAAATAGTAAAATTCATCCGACTTACCAAATACTTAATTCAGTAAGAAGAATTTTTCAATGATGATGCAAGGACGTGGGTCCTATTTAAAGGGTGGGTAGATTGCAAGAGTGTTGTTAAAGGAGCGCTTACTTGCGCTTCGCGCTTCGGCGCAAGGTGTGCAATTCTAAAAGTGCACTAAGCTATTAAAAGAATAAAATGCCCTTAAGAAGAAGAAAAAAAGGCACATCTACCTCAAATGCAACTCATGGAGATTCTTCTTCAACTCTTAAGAAATGAAGATGATAAAGAGGAAGAAGGAGAATTTCAGGGAGTGACGATTTCTTTGGAATTGTTAAATGTTATAAATTGATAATTCATGCTTATTTATTGGCATTTCTATAATGTCATATATTATCTATTATTTTTAAAAGTGAAGAATATGTTAAGTATCATTTTCTTGTTAAATCTGTTATTTATTTGTTTTTGGGTAAACAAAAGTGCACGATTTATGGCGATTCGCGAGCCACGCTTTACAATTAAGCCTTGCATTTTTTTTTTAAAATGTGCATTAAACAACACTGGATTAAAAATCTCTCTACAATGGAACGAATACTAGCTCTAGCTAATAGCTTGTTTAAATAATCAAACTAAACAGCAAGTATATGCTAAGAAATGGTGCAGGATAGCCTAACCCAGGAGTTCGTATAGTTGTAGAATCTGCTACTGTAAGAGAGCACTTTCCGTTTTTCTCCCTTACACATTTAAGGCTATCTCTTTTTCCAGTAATTCTCAGCCTCTTGGAGCATTAAAGAATTTAGCTGTTATATCTTTTTATTAGGTCACTGACAAGTGTTCTGAATATTCTTTGATGTTCATAAATATACTAAAGGATATCTACAACAATTTATGTAGGAATAGTCTAATAGTATGGCAACAACATGACATACCGCATGGAGATCCACTATGAAGAAAAGTGTATCATATGTATCCTGCAAAGATTAAAGAGTGTGAATGATACAATATACATGCATGCTATTAAAAACTAAAAAGATATAGAAAAAAAATTGAAGAGACAACCAGCTTGTGCCATTCATGTAAAACTGAGCTTTAAATGTGACGAAAAGATCTGTTTCACCATAAAACAGAGCTACATTGTGTCCCAAGGCGCCTAAGCTCAAAATGACCTCAATTAATACCTTTTTCAGACAACTCTTTCTTTATACAACATGTAATAATTTAAAACAATAAACTTCTTCGCTCAAAGTTTAAACGAGGCAACGAACAGGTCAAAAATAGTGTCATGTCGTGAATGGATTGTCATAAACACAGATCGCTTAGAAGAGGAAAAGAAGTCAAAGAGTAGCTCAGTTAGTTGTTCATGAGGTTTAAACTATATACATGCCGAACACCATGATGTGGCATGCACTCAACTAGTCAGCTTAATAATCTTGATGAAGATCCAACACTCTTAATTTCAGCATAACAAATGCATATCCGCTAAAGTTTTATGGACTTTGATAATATTTCAAGTGATAGTACCTTTGGCTGACAAAAGCTTTCACTTCCTCAGTCACAATATAAGAGAGCCAGATCTAAATTGTTCTAGAAGTCTATCTATCAAAATTAATATTAGGCTGAGTCTAACATTATCTAAATTACTCAAGAGGTAGAAGGAAACAAATAGAAACAATATAAATATGACAGCTTCAAAATTACACCAGCTAAGTAATGGCACTAATGGTCGGATTGCCTTATTTTAAGAAGTGATGTGAAAGGTATACTGACCTGCAATGAAACCCAATTCTTAATTGCGCCGAGATAATTTCCGAGGTGTATAGATCCTGTAGGTTGAACACCAGAAACTATCCTCTTCCTGTAGTTTAGATGTATAATTAGAAGGAGAAACCATCCAGAAAATAAGGAACATATTATTCACTTAAGAATACAAGAGAACAGTATACAACTTGTCAATAGTCCTTAATCCATAACCACTTTCAAATTAATAATGTATAGTTCATTCAAATATAAATAACATTAATTAAGTAAGACCAAAATATTGCCTCTAATGTTTGTAAAATTTTGGTTGAAACAGCATCGAGAATAGAAGCATATATGGACTTTGGATCATAAAAGTAATCACAGGACAACTAAGGTGATATTCAGACCATTATAGGACTTTATTAAGTAAAATCCACTAGAAGTGTCCAAGGGGTCAAGACTTGGACCCTTGCTGATAAAACTTCAGTGATCCTATGATAAGACTTAGACTTAGAAATTATTGCTTGATATCACAACAACTAATAGATAGGGAACTTTAATATGAAAATTTGACCTCTGATTGCCTATACCGTAAGTTGCTTCTGAGTTTCTATTATAAGCTGTCAATGCTTAACCACCACCTTTTGCATTCCATATTATCTATATATCTACTTATACCAGTTCCGTCATTGCATAAACCAAGACATCAATCATTAGACCTAACAAATGAAGTCATTCATTTTTTCATTAAAATGAGTAGCACTCTTTAGTTGACATTTCGTAAGCCTAACTACCTAATCACTAAAAAACATGTCAGACCCTAAAAAAAAGAAACTAACGCTTCAAAGTGTATATTTACTAGGCACTCCATGTATAATCACTAAGCACCTGAAGGTCCATTAACTACATACTTCTCTTTACCTTTACTCTAACAAAAACAACATAGGTAAATTAACATATCTGCCCCCATACCAACAACAATTTACAATCCTAGCGAGCAACAACACAAAATAACAATAAACAAGGCAGCATTCCGCAAACCCCAGCCTTAAAAAGCAAATAAATGGGTTACAAAACAGAAGACTCAACACCACAACAAAAGAAAATTCGCAACTTTTCACAGTAAAAGCAAATAAAAAATAAAACCCAAGAATCTCTAATGCCAATAAATTAATTTTAATCAAAACAACAGGTTACCATTATCCACTTCACTATCAATACAAAATTATACGCATTGAACAAATAACATTTTTTCAGCATAAAAATCGAAACTTCAGTATTTGAAATACTGATAAAAGTATGAAAACAGTGAATTACCTGACAGAGGTAGTAGAATTATCTGTAACTTGAGGTTGGGGTGGTGATAAACTACAAAAGCAACGACCCCTTTTAGCATAATCACCAAACAACACACCCCTTTTCAAGAATCTACTCTGAATTCTACATGACCTGTTATAATCACAAGCAAAATTAGAAAAAATGATAGATACAATATAAATGTATGTAGAGAGAGAGAGAGAGAGAGAGAGAGTAGTACATGAGTGGGGAAGTATGAGAGAGGTTTAGAAAGTGAGAGAGAATTGAAGTGCGGCTCATTCTTCCTGGTTTCTCAAGCCCCTAACTATTCTTGGCTTTTAAAGATTGCAACTTTGGCTATGGTTCTTTTCTTTTATTTTCTTTAAGATTTCTATCTATTAGATTCTTTTTATATTTCTTTTTATTTCAAGTTGATTATTTGAACCATTTGCTTTCATAAAAAAACATGAACCATTTTTTAGCATATTAATTTGATCATTTCAATTTTTATTATTTCATGCCAACACCTGATATTTTTTCAAAAATTATTTAATAAAAATATAATTAATTTAAAAAATTAGATTGACATTTTTATTTGTTTTTTTTCTGGAATGATATTTTCAAATTTTGTTCTTTTCTTCTGTTTATTTTTTGTCAGAAAGTGTATGTATACTCTTTTCTCTTCTAAATTGCGACGAAGTTACAAATGTTGGCTCTACAGGGTAATAAACAATTATGAAAATAGTGAACGAAAATGAGGGAGTAGAGAGATTTTGTATGATGAATATTGTAGGGGAAATGAGGATGGAGAATGGAGGAAGGAATCAAAATCGTAAACGTTTCTCCCCAATCCCTCTCTCCATTCCACATTAGTGTATCTTCATTACATATCGCTACACCATTGGAAGTTCAGAACAATACAATGCTTTTATTTCATCCAAAGGAAAAGCCAAAGAGAAAATACCTCTATCGCTCTTCTATACACGTTTATTTAATTAAACAGAAGCCTCATGAAGCATCTCATATTTAGTTACTGATGTTTTAAATACATAGAAATCTTTTAAAATCATCAGCAACGGTTTGTAAAACAGATTTCCTATTCGGTAATGATATGCTCATTTGCCTTCCCTCTAGGCTTGTACCCCATACATGTTTTATAAGGATGGAGTAGTCAATTTGTCAGTTATACTAACACGAAAAGTTTGATGCTTCTCTTCATTTGCAGGAACGTGAAGGAGGGCTTCCATGATAAGAATTTCCCAGTCACGTGGTCGGAAGAATGTAAACCACTTGTTATCTGCTACACATGGCATTACAATTCAAGCAAGTTGTATGATTGTGTGATAAGAATAGATAACAAAGCAAGTTTAGAATGATGAACCAAACCTTTTTCACGAACTGCTCTCAACTGAAACACTCCTGTACCTTGAGGTCCGGACACAGGAAAAGTACATGACACAGAATGCCTCCTGTGAGTTACTGCAAGTGACGCATTATACCAAGGACCCCTCACAATAGGATCCCCAATAGCATTTATCACTATTTCGTTTGTGCTGGCTTTCTCAAGGGCCTTGCTATAAGCATGTCAACAACAGGGTAAAAGGTCAGGCAACTTAATAATAGTACATATAATTACACTGCCAAATATAAGGTAAAAAAAAGAGAGAAGATACATGCAATATAGTAAAGAAATCAAGGATTAAGAATCAATCACACAGATAAGCTAATTATACACAGTGCTTTTACCATTCTCTTCCTAAAGATGATACACAAACTACATAATTATTGATTTCTCACTGAGAAATGGAGAAAAAATCTCTATATTTTACTTCCGCAGTCAAACTATATGCAATCCTGAATGAAAGAATCATATGTATACTAAGAACTCTTAAAGACCAGATTAGTCAAGTTTTCCTTAGAGAATAGATATAAAGGTCATGTAATTCGATTTTGGTTGGTCTTTCCAGTTTGTACTCTAGGTTGGCATGTATTTTAACATATTTTATGTCTTAGATGACAGTTCAAAGCAGGTCTAAGGGCACTTGGATATGCATGTTACCCGTCGATAATACAAATAAGAAACAAAAATCGCAGAGGTTCCACTCATTTCCCTTCTTTGTATCTTAAATCACCTTCATCTGACAATCTCTCTTTACTGTAGTATTCCTCAGAGGGGTGGACGGGTGGTTATGATACAAAATATATTAGTTTTCACAAAATTGCGACTTGTGGTGTAAAAAATTATTTGGAAATATATTGGGTGCAAGATTTTCCGAGTGACATTAAGTAAGAGCAAGTCCAACAATGTCATAGTGTGTTACTTATAAATATAATAAAATAAGGAGTCTTAGTGATTTAGGACAATTTTTTGAATGTCAACTCCAACAATAATCCCTATACTCATTCCTTATTATTATTATAATAATAAATTTGAAAAGAGATTGGACAACAAGTAGAAAAAGAGAGAGAAAAGAAGTTAAGAAAAGGAGGGAAATAAATTTTTTATTGATAGAAATGAAATAGGTAATGGCTAGGGGTTTACCTAAAGATAAGTAATGAGAGCAATGTCCTAGTGTTTTAAGTAACCACTAGGACACTGTTGGAGCACTATTTTGTGCCATATTCCCTAAATTTTGACTTAGGACATGAAATAGGTAAGCTGTTGGACTTGCTCTAAAGTTTGAACAGTGTATAAAACCATTTTGCATTTATGCATGTGCACATCTGCACCCAAAGTTGCCCATAAACTCTGGTTTCAATCATAAAAACCAAGTTGCCTGTCTAGCTCAGTTGGTAGAGCGCAAGGCTCTTAACCTTGTGGTCGTGGATTTGAGACCCACGGTGGGTGAGAGTTTTTGCCTTTCCTATTTCTTGTTGCACTTTCTTCACTTCGAAGCCTTCTTGTTGCACTTTCTTCACTTCGAAGCCTTCAGGATCTCAAGTTATAAATAGATTGAACCAGAAAAGCAGTCCTAGTAAAACCCAGAAACTAATAGCATAATTATGATACAACTAGGTACGAAACTTGGCACAGAATGCTCAGGACTGGGTTATGGGGTTTTCAATTGAATCAGTAAACGAAAAGGAACCTGCAGGAAACCTTTCACCGGGTTCATGCGCCAGCAGCAGAGCAGCTGCTAGCATCAAATATTTCAGATTGGATCCTCTGATAAGATTAAAATGTTTCTACCCAGAATTATCCAACAATAACTTCTGCATTAATACAGTCAATAAAACTCTAGTCCACCTTCCAAGAGACTGAATGGAGGCACAAGCGTTTTACGAAAGCATTTGGTCTCCATAGCATAGAACTACAGATTAAAAAACGCATCAATTGGTATTGACCTCTTATTTCTAAGATCTGGTTTATGAACAATGAAACATTGAACAAAGAATATTGTTCAGAAGATTCTATTTTTACACTGATGTAATTGCTGAACCACATGAATTAACACTCTCCACTCCATTATATACATTACTTTGTTCTAGTGTTCAACGAGAAGTTAACAGTTTTCCCACATTACACCAAGAAGTCAATTAAATGTCCCCACTCCGTTTCTAAAAACAAATAACCTAAACAAGAAACAAAATTGATTGACCTAGTTGTGTTTATACTTAATACTACTACTTGCGTTTGTGTTAACACTATCACGTCTATTAGCAAGTCGCATAAACTTGAGGTCAGCACAATATGGAGGAGGGGACAGAAAAAATCAATGATAAATAACAAGTTGCCCGTCTAGCTCAGTTGGTAGAGCGCAAGGCTCTTAACCTTGTGGTTGTGGGTTCGAGCCCCACGGTGGGCGATCTCTTTTTAATGCTTTAAATTTCTACATCTAATGTTTCCCACTATAGCATTCCGTGATTGGGGATATGAATAGAAAGCCTGTGAACAGAAAGCCAATATTTCTCTTCCTCTGCCATTCCTATTTTCCCAGTAGCACTTTCTTGGCTTAAAAGCCTTGAGGATTTCACATCATAAATAGATTAAATCAGATCAACAGTCCTAGTAAAACCCAGAAAGTGAGAAAATATGAAATTTTAGAAATGAAAATTAAATCCTTGATAGAAGTTAATGTCGAATGGCATAATTATGACACTACCTTTCCAATTAGGAATAAAATGCTAGGCACATACGCTCAAGACTCGGGGTTTTCCTTTGAATTAGTAAACGGTAATGAACTTGTAGGCAATGAATTTCCTTTACTGGGTTCATGTGCCAGCAGCAGAGCAGCTGCTAGCATGAAAATTTCCCAGATTGGATCCTCTGATGAAAAGTAAAAATATTTCTACTTCAAATTATCCGACAATGACTTTGCATAACTTAATTAATACAGTCTATGAAACATATACATTACATTGTTCTGGTGTTGGATGAGAAGCTAACAGTCTAGATTCTCGTATTACGTCCAATAAGTCAACTAAATGTCCCCCGTTTGAAAACAAATATCCTGAACAAGAAAAAAAATTGATTGACCTAGTTTTGTTAACACTATTCAATCTATTGGCAGATTGCAAGGTCAGCACAAATGCACAACCTGGGGAGGGGGACAGGAAAAAATCAATGATAAATAACAAATTGCCCGTCTAGCTCAGTTGGTAGAGCGCAAGGCTCTTAACCTTGTGGTCGTGGGTTCGAGCCCCACGGTGGGCGATATTTTTCTATGGTTTAAATTTTTAAATCTGCTGTTAATGTTTCCCGTTATAGCATTACTTGATTGAGGGTATGAAAAGAAAACCAACTTTTTTTTCCTCTGCCATTCCTATTTTCCCACTCCCCACTCCATTTCTAGAAACAACTACCCTAAACAAGAAACAAACTCGATTGACCTAATTGTGTTATCACTATTCCATCTATTAGTAAATTGCATAAACCTGAGGTCAGCACAACCTGGGGGAGGAGGGGACAGGAAAAAATCAATGATAAATAACAAATTGCCCGTCTAGCTCAGTTGGTAGAGCGCAAGGCTCTTAACCTTGTGGTCGTGGGTTCGAGCCCCACGGTGGGCGATATTTTTCTATGGTTTAAATTTTTAAATCTGCTGTTAATGTTTCCCGTTATAGCATTACTTGATTGAGGGTATGAAAAGAAAACCAACTTTTTTTTCCTCCGCCATTCCTATTTTCCCACTCCCCACTCCATTTCTAGAAACAACTACCCTAAACAAGAAACAAACTCGATTGACCTAATTGTGTTATCACTATTCCATCTATTAGTAAATTGCATAAACCTGAGGTCAGCACAACCTGGGGGAGGAGGGGACAGGAAAAAATCAATGATAAATAACAAATTGCCCGTCTAGCTCAGTTGGTAGAGCGCAAGGCTCTTAACCTTGTGGTCGTGGGTTCGAGCCCCACGGTGGGCGATATTTTTCTATGGTTTAAATTTTTAAATCTGCTGTTAATGTTTCCCGTTATAGCATTACTTGATTGAGGGTATGAAAAGAAAACCAACTTTTTTTTCCTCCGCCATTCCTATTTTCCCACTCCCCACTCCATTTCTAGAAACAACTACCCTAAACAAGAAACAAACTCGATTGACCTAATTGTGTTATCACTATTCCATCTATTAGTAAATTGCATAAACCTGAGGTCAGCACAACCTGGGGGAGGAGGGGACAGGAAAAAATCAATGATAAATAACAAATTGCCCGTCTAGCTCAGTTGGTAGAGCGCAAGGCTCTTAACCTTGTGGTCGTGGGTTCGAGCCCCACGGTGGGCGATAATCTTTTTAATGGTTTAAACTTCTGCACCTATTGTTTATGTTTCCCGTTATAGCATTACCTGATTGAGGGGAGGAAAAGAAAGCCTATTCCTCTGGCATTTCTATTTCCCTGTCGCACTTTCTAGACTTAAAAGCCTTATGGATTTAAAATTATAAAAAGATTGGACCAAATCAGCAGTCCTAGTAAAACTCAGAAAGTAAGAAACTGTGAAACTTTAGAAATGGAAATAAATCCTTGATATAACTTAATGTCAAATGGCATAATTATGACACTACCTTTCCAACTAGGTGCGAACACTTGGATGCACAAGACTCGGGGTTTTCATTTTAATCAGTAAACAGAAATGAACCTGCAAGTGATGAATTTCCTTTCACTGGGTTTATGTGCCAACAGCAGAGCAGCTCCTAATATCATATATTTCACAGATTGGATCCTCTGATAAGAATATTTCTACCTAAAATTATCCAACAATAAATTCTGCATTAACACAGTTAATGAAACTCTAGTCCAGATTCCAAGAGACTGAACAGAGGCAAAAGTGTTAACAAAAGCATTAGGTCTCCATAGCATATAGTACTGTAGATTAAAAAACTTTAGTAACCAAATTAATGCATCAATTGGTATTGACCTCATATTTCAAAGATCCAATTAACGAAAAACGAAACACCGAACATAGAATCTTGTGCAGAAGATCCGCATTGATGTAATTGCTTAACCACTGAAATTAACACTCCACTCTATCATATACATTACATTGTTCTGGTGTTGGATGAGAAGTTAACAGTCAAGATTCCCAAGTTACGTCCAAGAAGTCAAATAAATGTCCTCACTGCTAATTGGCCTAGTTGCGTTAACACTGCTAATTAAGTTAACACTATTCCATCTATTAGCAATTTGCATAAACTTGAGGTCAGCACAATATGGGGAGGGGACAGTAAAAGTTCACTAATAAGCAACAAATTGCCCGTCTAGCTCAGTTGGTAGAGCGCAAGGCTCTTAACCTTGTGGTCGTGGGTTCGAGCCCCACGGTGGGCGATATCTTTTTAATAGTTCAAATTTATACATCTGTTGATAATGTTTCCCACTATAGCATTTATTTTTCAGGGTATGAATAAAAACCAATATTTCTTTTACTCTGCCATTCCTATTTTCCCAGCCGCACTTTCTTGATTGAAAAGCCTTAGGATTTCAAGTTATAAATAGATTGAACCAGATCAACAGTCCTAGTAAAAACAAGAAAGTCAGAAACTATGAAATTTTGGAAGTGAAAACTAAATCCTTGATATAACTTATGTCACATGGCATAAAAATGACACTACCTTTCCAACAAGGTACAAATCACTTGGCACGTTATGCTCAAGACTCGGGGATTTCATTTAAGCAATAAACGAAAATGAACCTGCACTGAAGGCAATGAATTTCCTTTTACTGGGTTCATGTGCCAGCAGCAGAGCAGCTGCTAGCATCAAATATATCTGAGATTGGATCCTCTGATAAGAAGTTAAAATATTTCTACCTAAAATTATCCTACAATAATTTCTGCATTAATACAGTCAATGAAACTCTAGTCCACCTTCCAAGAGACTGGATGAAGGCACAAGTGTTTACCAATTACCACAGCATTAGGTCATAGCATTTAAAATTACAGATTAAAAAACTCTAGCAACCAATTTAATGCATCAATTGGTATTGACCTCATATCTGAAAGATCTGGTTTATGAACGATGAAACATCGAACATAGAATATTTTACAAAAGATTCCATTTGTAATTTGACGTAGTTTCTTAATCACTGAAATTATCACTCTACACTCTATCATATACATTACATTGTTCTGCTGTTGGATAAGAAGTTAATAGTCTAGATTCCCGCCTTACGTCCAAGAAGTTCATTAAATGTCCCGACTCCGGTTCTAAAAACAAATATCCTAAACAAGAAACAAAATCGATTGACCTATTTGTGTTAAAACTCTATTAGCAAACCACATAAACTTGACCTCAACATAAGACAGGGGAGGGGGGAGGGGGGAGGGGGGGAGGGGGGAGGAGAAAATCAAACCAATAGCAAAAGTCACAACAATGCGATAAATAATGATTCAAAGCAGACACACATCCCAAACAATAAAACGAAAAACTAGATATCGTAAATTACCCTAAAGATAAAGATTAGTACACTAGTAAGCGAACCATCAAAATTGAACAACTTAAACACACAAACATCAGTTAAAATACATGCACAAGTATTTCAAAAGCATATAATAAATGATATACAAAATTTTAGAACCTGCTGCAAGCATGATAAATAGCAAGATCATCAAGAGCACTAAGAGCAACACCACCAGTTAAAGAAATGAGTGCCCCAGAAAGCAATCTTCTTCCCCATTTCTTTCCCTTACTTCCATCAACAAGCTTCTCAACCGAGCTATCATTGTAACACAGACACAAAGTTAGAAACTTTAATTGAAATTTACAAGAATCTTGAAAAATAAATTGATGGGCATTCAAGAATTATAGTAAGTAAAGAAAAGATTAAGTGGTGAAAAGAATTGAAAGAAATGATTACCTGGGGAATTGTGAAGGTGGGGTTGTTTTCCTAAAGAAAGAGATGAACCTTTTTCCAGACATTGTTTGTTTATCGGATCTCCCAACTGTTTTATCTCATCTCATGATTCTAAGTTTGGGGTTCAGTTGTGTTCAATTACGGTTTTGGTCCTGCAACTTGCACAGTGTTTTTACTTTTCAATTTTATTGGTCAAGTAAAACCTCAACAAAAATTTTAAGGATGGAATCGTAAATTTTATTAATTTACCTCAATTATAGATTAATTGAAATAAAGTTAGTGGGTTTTTTTAAAAATACCTATTATAGAAAAAGATTTTGAAAAAATATATTTTCAATTTTACAAAAATACCATCTTCTAAAAATACTTTTACAAAAATGACATTTTGTGAAAGTAATTTACTCCCGTATGCAACTTTAACCACCTGTTAACTCCTTATCTATACTATCTATCTATACTATATTATTAAAGACGAAACATTGAAAGTTTTGTAGTCTGGTCATGAAAGTTTTTGTAGTCTGGTCACTCAATTCATAGCCGTTATATATTTTTGATCAAATCGATGAGAACCGTTAGATAAAATATTAAAATTATTATATAGAATATCTTTTCTATTTTTCCTAACTAAAACATCTCATTTTCCAAAAATATTGCAAACAATTTCATTTACTAAAATAACATAATAAAGTTATAATTTCTAATAACTAACTCATTACCTTTTTTAACCAAATTGTATATTTTTTTTTATATTTTCTAACTTAAATTTCTACTTTTCTATTTTTCCTAACTAAAACATCTCATTTTCCAAAAATATCACGAACATATCTATTTAATAAAATAATAATATTATAATTATTAATGACTAACCAATTAGCTCTTTTTTTTCCAAAACGTATATTCATTTTTATATTTCATAACCAATATTTCTCTTAACTAAAACCTCAAAAATATCACGGATTATTCCATTTAGTAGCATAAAATACTAATATTATAAATCTATCTATCTATCTATACTATATTATTAAAGACGAAACATTGAAAGTTTTGGGACCTGTTTTTTTGGTACGGTACTTGCCTTATTTAATTGTTGATTTAATTATTATAAAAATTATTATAATCAGTTACCCTTTGAGTTAAAATGCATTACCATTTTTTTTCTAAAAAAATCACGAGTAATTTCTTTTTCAAGATAAAACATGTTACTTTTTCTATTTACTTTACTAAAATCCCTCATTTCCCAAATATATCACGAGCAAACATTTACTTATTTATTTTAAAACATATTTTAATATTTTTAATTGGTAATTACATTTCCCCTCTTTTTCTAGAAAAATCACAGGCAATTACCTTTTTCGGCTAAAACATGTTATATTTTCTATTTTCTTTACTAAAATCTCTACTTTTCCAATTATATCACGGGCAAACCCTTGCTTATTTACTTTAAAATCTATTTTAATAATTTTAATTGACAATTATCTTTTTCAACTAAAACATGTCACCTTTTGTATTTTTCTTACTAAAACTCCTCTTTTTTTCAAAAATGTCACGGGCAAATCGTTACTTTTATATTTTAAAATTCAACGAAAACATGTTACTTTCTATTTTTCTTACTAAAACCCCTCTTTTTCCAAAATATCACGGGCAAACCGTTACTTATTTATTTTAAAATCTATTTTAATACTTTTAATTATTTAAAAATATTTAACACGCCTACTTATTTTATTAAACAAATGCAATTAATAAAATATAAAATATAAATAATAAAATTAACAATTATTAAAAACAATTTGTGCAACGCACGAGTTTTAAGTTATATTATTAAAGACGAAACATTAAAAGTTTGGTAGTCGGATGGACGAACGGTCGGTACGATTTTATTTAATTGCCCTTACTTTTTTTTTAAAAAACTATCACTAAATAATAACATTATTTACAACCAATTACCTTTTCAGCTAAAATACATTACCATTTTTTATTTTTATTTTCTAACAAAATCTTCTATTTTTCTAAAAAAAACACGGGCGGTTATCTTTTTTAACAAAAACATGTTACTTTTTCTATTTTTTTTTAATAAAACCCCCCATTTTCCAAAAATATCATGGGCAAACCCTTACTTATTTATTTTAAAAATCTATTTTTTTTATTTTAATAATTAAAAGAATTAAAATCTATTTTAATACTTTTAATTATGAACACTTTTTTCCGTTGAAACAAGTTACTTTTTCAATTTTTTCATTTTCTAAAGAAATTATTATTAAATAATAACATTTTTATAACCAACTACCTTTTCAGCTAAAATACATTACTTTTTCTATTTTTTTCTAACAAAATCCTCTATTTTTCTAAAAACAATCACCGACAATTATCATTTTCAACTAAAACATGTTACTCTTTCTATTTTTCCTTACTAAAAAACTCTCATTTTCCAAAAATATCCCGGACAAATCCCTACTTATTTATTTTGAAACCTATTTAAATACTTTTAATTACGGGCACTTACCTTTTGAGATAAAACATGTTGCTTTTTCTATTTTTCCTTACTAAGACCCCTACTTTTCCAAAAATATCACGGATAAACAGTTATTAATTTATTTTAAAATTTATTTTAATACTTTTAATTATTTAAAAAAGTTTAACACGCCAACTTATTTTTTTAGCAAATGTAAATTAATAAAATATTAAAACATAAATAATAATAATAATTATTATTAATAACAATCTGTGCATCGCACGGGTTTTAAGCTAATATATAATAAGCGTAAGGGAGATCTTATCCAAAACTTTGATCGGTCACTGTACTACCAAAAGTATATGATCCGTTGGATTATAAAACTATAAATATTCAAATAGATGAGGACCGTTAGATATAATATTAAAAATTGTATTTGATTAATAATAGGATAGTATTTAAATACTAAAAGGTGTATTTTGATAATTTAAACCAATTATAAATGGGTTTTCTATATTGAATAGATCTCTTTATGTAAAAATTCGTAATTATCTTTTCTCTTTAGTTTATGGATATTTCCAATTAGATAATAATTATTAAACCATAATTAAATTAAAGATAATTTTGTTAGCTTCGTGTGGGCTATAAAATCGTTAAAATCTATTGTCTAAAACTCAAGATAGAGCCCAAGATTATCTAAATTTTAATAAATATTTTATTATTATTGTAGCACCAATTTAATTTTTTTCCTAATTCTTTTAAATTTATAAATTCTATGTTTATTTCAATTTAAGAAATCGATATGGTCCGTGTACGATCACTATACGACCAAATTAATAATTATAGTTAGATATTAAATAGATCGATGAAAATTGTTAGATCTAATATTGAAAAGTGTATCTGATTAATAATAGAATTATATTTAAATACTAAAAAATGTATTTTGATAATTTAAATTTTTTCTATGTAAAAATTCTTAAATATCTTTTATTTTCAATTTATGTATAGTTCCAGTTAGATAATAATTGTTAAACCAAATATCAAAATAACAATTCATATGGATTACAATATTAAAAATTATCAAAATAATGCTTATGTATATCATACTAACAATGATATATGTGGACCCTACGTTATAAGAGACTTAGGAGAACTCTTGTACATGAATAAATTTAAACACTTGAAGTAACATAACAATTTAATTAATTCAAATTATAATTATATTATTTTAAATATAATAAACATAAAAGGATAATATCAAAATATTATTAAAATATTGAGGGTTTCATATTAATAAATGATAATTTTGAATATAATACTTATATTAAAATGTGTATTTGATTAAAGGTAGGATTATATTTAAATACTAAGAAGTTTATTTAAACCAATTATAAATTGGTTTTCTATATTGAATTGAATTGAATTCTTTATGTAAAAATTCTTAACCATCTTTTCTTTTCTGTTTATGGGTAGGTCAACTGGTCAAGTTAGATAATAATTATTAAACCATCATTAAATTAAAGATAATTTCGTTAGTTTCGCATGAATCGTAAAATCGTCAAAATTCAATTTTTAAAACTCAGGATAGAACCCAAATAGTAAAGTGAGTATCTAAATTTTAATAAATATTTTTTTATTATTGTAGCACCAATTTATTTATTTTCCCACCAATTCTTTTAAATATAGAAATTTTATGTTTCTTTCAATAAAGTATTAAAATTAATTAAGAACAAATTCAAATCGATAAAGAATATAATAATATGAGAATAAAATTTTAATTTTTATTCTTTTTAATAATTTTTAAGTAATAATGTATTTTAAAATTTTATATACACCGTAAATAAAACTGAAACATTAAAAGTAAAAGCAGTTAGTAAGATACTTATATCAGTATATACTTGATATATTTATTATATTAAATTCTTATATATAATAAGCATAACATGAATCTTATCCAAAATTTTGGGCGTGCGGTCCTTGGACAAACAAATTAATAAGGACCATTAGATCTTAACTAGATAAATGAAAATTGTTAGATCAAATATTAAAAATGTGTATTTATTAATAATAGGATTATATTTAAATTCTAAAAAGTGTATTTTGATAATTTAAATCAAATATACCAAAGATAAATAAGTTTTCTATATTAAATAGAATTCTTCATGGAAAAAATTAGTGACTTTCTTTTCTCTTCCATGGACAATTTCAGTTAGATAAAAATTGTTAAACCATCTTTTAATTAAAAATAATTTAGTTATCTTCATGTGGGGTGTAAAATCGTCAAAATCTGATTTTTAAAACACAAGATAAAGCCCAAATTAGTAAAGTGAGTATTTAAATTATAATTATAATTATTATGTCATCATTATTTTAACGCCAATTTAATTACTTTTTTCTAACTATTTTAAATTTAGAAATCTATGTTCAAAAATTAAAATCAATCTAAGAAAAATTTAAATCAACAAAGAATATAATAATACGAGGATAAAATTTTATAAAATTGTACATATTTTTTATCCTATTTTATTAAGTTTTAGATCATAACTAATCAAATATTATTTATTATTAAATAATAAATTATACGCAAATGGTGATTTTATTTTATAAGAACTCATAGAGACCTAATTTCATTGTTAGCGGGACTATATTCATATTAAAAAAAAATCGTATTTTGAAATTTTAGACTCAGCTACAAAAGTGACCAAACTTTTTTAACCTATATACATTGTAAATTATTAAATTCGAAACTTTAAAAGTTTGTTAATCAATTAGTGTACTACTTTTCTGAAAAATCGTACTTTACAAAAAATATTATCAAATATCCTATGTCTGCAAGAAAAAAATGAAAAAATTCTTGTTTTTCAAAAAAAAATCTGTAAATTTTAATATGTTGTTGGTAGATTCAAACCTTAGATCATTCTACATGATAATTTTACTGTTATATCTAACGTTTCTCAACAATTTAATTTGAAAGATCCAACGGATTGAGTGATCAAACAAAACAACCACACTTATAAGGAAGTTTTCATGATTTAGTCTTTAATATAATAACATATATATATTTATGTGATATACTATAAAAAATGAATTTTATATAGAATTCTGATCGTCACGGTATACTACTTTAAAAGAAGAACTATTACAAAAAAAATTATATTTTAATTGATAATTTATTTTCTCAAAAGTTCAAAATTCCCGCATTCTTAACATAGTACAAAAAAGAGTATATTATAATTTAGCAATAAATATTTAAAAAAATTAAAAATTAAAAACATTATAAATATTAAGAAAAATTAATGATATTATCTTGGTAGTTTGGTCGTAATACCGTCAAAACATTCTCAACCGCTAGATTCAATATTTTTAAAAATAGATGATCAAGATTATATCATATAAAAAGAAGTTATTATCTAAAAATGATATAAGTTAAAAGATATTATATTATGATTGGATTTTCTAAAAATTCAAAACATAAAAATAGTTATAATTAAATAAGGAAACTCATTTAATAACAAAATAATAAAAATCGTTTAATCTTAAATAGATAGGTGAAAACCGTTAGATTTAACATTTAAAACTGTATTTGGTTAATAAAGGGTATTCTAATAATCTAACTACATATAAGTAGATTTTGCTAAATCGAATAGAATTCTCAACATTAAATTTCGTCACTTTATTCTCTTTTTAGTTTTAGAATAGTTTTTAATTGAAAAAGAACTATTAAACCACAACTAAATTAAAGATTATTTTATGAATTTCATGTGGACTATAAAATTGGTCAAATCTAATTTTTATAACTCAATATAAACAAATATTAAATTGAGCGTGTAAAATATAATAAATATCAAATTTTTAACTACAATTTTATTTTTTTAACAATAATTTAATCATGTAAACTAATAACTTTTAAATATTAAAATATTCATAAATAAATGTAATTATAAATATTAAAAAAACAATCGGTGTTGCATGGATAATAAATAATTATAAATAAAATTTAAGTAACCGTGCATCGCACGGGCTATAAGCTAGTGTAACATAATTCTTAGAGTAAAATGCACTTTGTGCACTTGCACTTTCGGTATCAGATCACTTAAAATACTAAAGTTTTAAAATTATCACTTGTTATATTGGATTTTTAACTTTTTTACAAGACGTGTGTTTCCATCAAGTATTGACTATTTCTGTAAACTTTTTCAAGGATATTTCAGTCTTTTTGTCATAATTTTCTTCCTCAAACCCATTTTCACCATTGTTGAAACTTTTGAGAAATTAAAAGTTGAATATCCCATTCATTTCTTAACGAAATCAAGTCATTCAAGTTGCAACATAATCATCTTTTCTTCCTCTACAAATAAAAATTGATTTTCACTATCGATATTTTAATTTGGCGAAAACAATTTAAAAGGACATAACTTAACAAGCTATACATAAATTGAAGTTTGTCAAGTATATAAATTCTTGAAAGTAAATTTTTAATAGTTATAATTGGTATCACATTGTAGAGAAAAAAAAGACGATTCTAATGCAATTTAAATGAATCTATTTTGTTATAAAACGAATGATAAATTCGAGTTATAAGTTTTTACGAAGATTATCAATGATGAAAATGAGTTTGAGGAAGAACATGATTCATAAAAGACGAATGTACCCCTGAATTTCCTAACGACGTCAAATTAATTTAACGAAAGTACACATATCGTAAAAAAGTTAGAAGTCCAGTATATCAAATAGTAATTTTAGAAGTTCAGTATCTCGAGTGGTATGACACCCAAAATACAAATACACAAATTACACTTTACTCTAATTCTTAACTTGCTTACAACCATACACGTACAAATTATTAATTAAGATCAGATTGCATTTGGTTGATTTAATTGCAAAATGTACTTTTGCAAATATATTTTTAAAAAATAGTAAAATCGATTTTTTTTAAGGAAAAAGTGATAATTTTTTGGTAAGTATCCAAACTTATATTATTATTATTTTTATTATTATGTGATAACTAAAAGTCAGTTTTGAAAATAATAATTTATCATAAATTATTTATTTATCAACTATTATTTTGTCGAGGTTTTTATTCATTACATACACCCTACACAATCTATGTCAACATTTACTGATTGTCTTTTTTAAAATTGGACTCCTATATTCTGTCAAAAAAGAAAATTAAAAATTCCTGTCAATCAATATTTGGATTTTGGGTTGATCAGCGTTCAGCAACCAGATAAGAATGGATAACTGGGTCTTACAAAATTAAGTGGCATTGTAGATTTGTAGTCGTAGAGTGTATTGTAATTAACAGTTTCTCTTATCAGAAATATTATTTAAATTTATTTACTGGACTTCTTCACAACATCTTCCGCTACTCAAATGGCAAATTTAGTGATTTGAAAAAACAAATTCTCCTTTTAGGAAAATAAAAATAGAATGTGATTTACTCTCCAAGTCATGATCCTCTCTATAGTCCTACAATATATGCTAAAAAATTTAAAGAATTTAAATCATGAAATTTTACTGAAGAAAAGTCATTTTTCTAATATTTTATAACTCTTAAAGAATTTGCCTTCATTTTCCTAATATTTTAAAATTTTTAAACAATTTGGCATCTACCTCAAGTGCTAGATCCGATAATTTGGTATACGACACGTGAATACGACACGGATAGTTAGTATTTGAGTGCAAAAATTTGGTACACGAACACAAAAATATATGAACATCAAAGAACACGGATATAATTAGTATTGGGTTTGGATTTTCGAAATAGATACACGACACGGAACGAAAGTACACAAATTAATTAAATAAATAAATAATTTTAATATATATTATTTATAATATTGTATATTTAGAAAAAATATAAGAAATTACATATGAATAATAAAATAAGTGTTTCACTACTAATTTGTAGTAAGTTATACATTTATATATATAACATATAAACTTTGATTAAATTAACATATAAACTTTAATTAAATTAAATTTATATTTTTGTTTAATGTATAAGAATACGACACAAAAAACACACAACACGTTTTAAATTGAATATGTATTCCAAGTTTAGTACACGAATTCAAAACAGATCGAATATCTACATTTAAATACATGAAAACACGAAAGTACATTTTCAAGTCTAAGTGCGTGTATTTATTCATAAGACCTTCTGACCTTACAAGTATTATATGCCGGACAAAACCGGTTCAAAAACGATAAATTATATTATTACATGGATTACGGATCGATTTAATATGTTGTAATTTGATTTAAAATATGTGTGATTTGTCCATTTAACTGCATTGGGTTCGTCCCACTAAAATCTTGTACTCAAAGTAAAACACCAAAAATTTAGAAATTTAGATTTTCAAAAGAAAAAATAACAATGAGTTTCAGTAATGATCAGATTGGATTCGTCCCACTAAAAGCTTAAACTAAAATAAATACCAAAAACTTAGAAATTTAGTTTTCGAAAAAACAAATTCAATGAGTTCCTACAATTATCAACAATTCCACCAACTTCAAGTAAAATTGAAGTAAATTTTCTGAGGATAGATAATTTCTCACGGAGGTAAACTCTCAGGTGATTGATAATATACACTGAACATGGGATTAATTTTATTAAATATCTATATTATGTACTAATAAATTAATATAGTCAAATTTGTCACGGCCGCGCCAAATTGTTCACAATAAAACTTTTATTTTGTGTACTCTAATAAGAATGAGACGAATAAATTGTTAATTTATATACTAAGGTCTCGTTTGTTTCAATGTAACCAAGTTATGTAACTAGAAGTTCATTTAACTAAAAAGGAGTTGCAGTGTTTGATTCATTGTGCTTTAAATTTGACCGGGGAACTCAAAGTTTCAAGATTCTAATAGTTACAGTTACCTCAAGATATAGAAATTTAGTTACCAAGATTTTCCATGATCATAGCTATTTAATATAAATTCATTAATTACTTACCAAGTAAACAGGCGCAATTTCTAGTTACATAATAATCATCCAAACACAATAATAATCATCCAAACACAGACTTTTGAATCACTTTGGAACCTATAGTTGTAACTAAGTTACAGGGAAACATAAGTTCCTGCATAATTATAAAGTCGATGAAACAAACGAGGCCTAACACTGTAAAGTTTAGATCAAGGGAACCATTAATCATGAACTAAAAGCTCCACTTATGCATAACTTAGATTAAGGGATAACTTAGATTAAGGGAATTATTAATCATGAACCAAAAGCTCCACTTCTACATAACTTCTCAAAGAACTGGTAGGTATTCTATCAGACAGCTGAAAAATCTTACCTGGGAAGGATAGAAAATGTATGGGATATCAAGAATATTGTCTACACCATTATTTGATATTAATCAATGTACAAACTACCATTATCCTCCACAACCTACTAATTCCTTGGCTATTTCGCAATCATGAGGCATAATAGCTCTCATACCAAAAGTATGTCTACTGCAATTTATCAAATTGTACCTGTAGAGAAAAATATTTACCGCGCCTACAGTGATTGAATCCAAATGCTTCAACACACTTTGTTCTCTTCCTTGCATATAATATCACATCATCTAAATTACCTTGGTCCTTTGATCCCTGGCAACAATGGTAAGGCCCCAAGTGTATCCCAACAAAGATACAATACTTACATACTCTACAAGTCCACAACATATATACTTTAATGTACAATCTCCAGTACGTGTTAGTAACTCAATCCGGCTTGCAGATAAACTTACCATCTTTCGTCTCCAAACCAATTATTTTTCTCCTTTGGCCCAGTTGGACCTTCCTCCCCAGAAAGCTCGTTGGGGAACTTGGCAAAAACATTTCTTAAAGAATCTCTAAACCTTGGAGGCAAACGATTGATAATCTTATCAAGCTCAATTCTTGAATTATATATAATCGTTGGTCCCCACTCTCTCATAAATTGCAACCAAGTGGGCTCAGTAACAACTCCATCACCAAGATATTCTGCAGCAACAATTACATACTGGTTATTTGATTCCACATAATGATTGCTTTGAGCTGCATCGTTCCTTATTCCGATTCCTATTTTAGAGGATCCTTGAAGGTAAGTCCCTGGATGATGAAAGCAAGCGTGCCCATATTTTGATGAATAAATAATAGCTTTGTTTTCCTCTATGAATTCCAAATCAGTGGCTTCCACCCACTGGCCGCCACTGTGCTGCGAAAGATAGATACTCCAAAGTTCGCCTGTAAAATTGCTTATTCGGAGAGTAAAATGCTCCCAGTCACCCACATGCTGCCCAATCTTCCCAAGACTTACATTCATAAACTCAAACTTCAGAATGCCTGGCCCGTTGAAAGGACAAAACACCCACATCACGATATCAGTAAATGTACCACCAAGAGCTGGTTTTACATGTACATAAAGTTTTGCACTTGCTAAATTTCCTTGCTTGACAGTTTCTCTTCGAGCGTCACTGGGCAAATCTATCCAATACTCCCCATCATTTGTCCCACCAGCAGGCAAGTTAGAGCCTTCAGAATCAATGTTCTCGCCATGTGAAACATTTTTTCTGTACAGCAGAGCTCCATTTTGAAAAAACCAAGAAACAGATGAAGGCATGTATATTTCACTGGGATGGAAAAAAACAGTAGGCCCATAATGTTTAATGAGTGCATGAACCTGATTGAGATTTGGCATTGCATGCAGATTAGAACTTAAGTTTCTCAAACATGCCACATTTATTTCTTCAGAACTGCAATCACTACTGCAGAAAAATGTGCCGACAGCTACACCTTTCTCATGTATTCCACGATCACGGGGTCTTGTGCTCCAGACTTCTAATGGTGACTGTAAGTTTGTAGAGGCAATTTTGAGTATTTGATGGTAAGTTTCACCATTGTCCGTCAGGTCTGCTCGGACACATCTAACTTCCTCTACATTGGGCCTTTGTAGCTTGTTAGTGACTAAATATCCTAAAGCTTTATAACCATCAGGTGGTTGAGGACACCAGATGTAAACACCTCCGTTAAAGTTATCCTTGCTCCTTTCATCTATACACCAAACTAGTGAATAACTAAGGGGATTGATAAGAGCTGGAGCGTGATCTGGGTTGTTAGTACAGGAATCCTCTTTTCTATGTGGAACTGCTTCTCGAGCCACAAGAACACACCCTCGTACAGGCTTCCTGTTGGACTGGCAGTAGTAACCAAGGATGAAATACCCGCTTGGTACTCTGCAGGGCTTATAAAAGCTAATACCACTTTTGCTATCTGGTGTCAATTTGCATCCCCAAATGAATTCAAAATCGGTGACTTCACAAACTTCTATTTCTCCCAAAGCAATGTTTCCTGTTGCAAATCCTTCACCTAATCATTCAAGGACCGAAAGAGAAAGATCAGAATCAAAGGGATAAATGTAACCCACCGTATTTAAAACTTCCCCCATTGACTGGTCTCTAATGACATATGTGGTTCACATGTGTTTCATTAAAGATTAGAGGAATGTAAGATGATTGAAACCCCGAGGCAGTTCAGCATCATAACTTAGTAGTATACAAACAAACTGATTAAGTAACTATATTAAAATAGGTGAATGACATCATAATAATCATCAAAGACTCATTCCCCAGAAAACTATGCATAGAAGAAGTATGTGCACATCAAGTCATCAATCAATGTTAGTAGATGTCAAATACTATAAGTTGCAAGACTTCAAAAGCAAAAAGAAAGCTCCAGTATGAAGTGACACGGAGGACCTATAGTTTCCACGATAGCAGTGCAACAGCCAACATGTGATGTTCGGATGCCATTACTCATTAAGATATAATTCATCAACGAGGTTATTAAAAAAACAAGAACAAGATAAATTATAAATTCTGCAGACTGGGTTGACAAGTACTCAGCTGCTGTTCAGAAATCAGAAGTTAAATTAAATTGGGTAAAGTAGACCAAATATCTTTGTTCCTAGATTATAGCCTGCATATAAGCTATACTGTAGTAGCATAAACTAAAAATATAAGGAACCGCAGGACGCAGGCACTTGTTAGCTATAGTGGTTAGTAGCTGACTGTTAATAACATCCAAATATACTCAATGACATCATGTGCACCATTTAGGCAATCATTTATAGCTACTTACTGAGATGATCGCTACATCATTAACTTGAATATCACAATTTACTTGAAGCATAGCCACTCACCAAAAACAAGTTCAATTGCTGCATCATCAACGCCATTCAAAGTATAGATATTAAATGAACGTAACTATTTACAAGCCAAAGCAAGAATACATAACTGCCAGAGCAAGTACAAATCAACCTTTAAAAACAACTAAAGAAGATTAAACTATCGGTTCGATAGCTCTTGATCTCTTTACCTCGGGCTACACATATAAGAAAGACCTTAAAAATCAATACTTGTTTCAGAAAACAGACAAAACATAATCCTTAAAAAACAAGAAGAAAAAAAACACTCCAAGCCCTGAATATCAACTAATCCTTAAACCAAAATATGAAAATCCCACAGACACGATTAGTCCAAACTAAATGCATCCATCATGAAGATGTAACCATGTCTTGTAACTGAATATCACAACTAGAAAAGTAAATTTTGCACACACAGAGAGAGGAGAGAGAGAGAGAGAGAGAGAGAGAGAGAGAGAGAGAGAGAGAGAGAGAGAGAGAGACCTTGAGGCCATTGTGGAATAGGAGCAGGAAGAGAGAAAGATTGAGGCTGAGGGTGGGAATTGGGATGCAAAGAATGAAGGGGTTTTCCCCACCAACATTGATATCCAAACATCTTGATCCTAAACATACAATCTTTAGCCAAATTAATCAAAACCCAAAACAATTTTATAATAAAATCAGGTAAAAGCATTAGCTTTTCCCAAAGGCTTCTATCTGAGGTTGAAACAGACATGAAATCTAATTAAATTTCTCCTTTTCCCATGTACAAAAAAAATGAATGTATATACATCTATATATATACAGCTACGTGTATCGATGATGATTGATAATGATTCTTTCTGCAGTTTATGAAGAAGAAATTGGATGTCGGTAGTTCTTATTCTACCGGCTGCATATGTACATTCAGCCTACACCTGTCTTTGTTTGATTCCGTAAATTTTATACTACACTTTTTTGGTGCTTCTTGTTTTCTATACTACTCGGTTAAAATCCGTGCATTGTATTTAATAATTATTATTTATATTTTAATATTTTATTAATTATATTTGTTAAAAAATAATAATTAAGTATGTTAAAATATATAAATTTTTTTAAATTATTAAAATATATTTTGAGATATATCATAATATAATATAATATAGTTCAAAACTCGTACGATGCACAGACTATCATCTTTAATAGTTGGTATTTTTTTATATACCAGGCATTCCGGTGCTAGTCCACATAAAAGACAGTAGTATAAAGTAGATTGCTAGACTTTTATCATACTAGCTTATAGTCCGAGCGATGCACGGTTACTTAAATTTTATTTATAATTATTCTGTTTATAATTATATTTTTATTACCCATGCGCAACACACGATTGTTTTTTAATATTTATAATTATATTTATTTATGAATATTTTAATATTTAAAAGTTATTAGTTTACATGATTAAATTATTGTTAAAAAAGATTTAGCCAAAAAAGATTATAGTTAAAAATTTGATATTTATTATATTTTACACGCTCAATTTAATATTTGTTTATATTGAGTTATAAAAGTTAGATTTGGCCAATTTTACGGTTTACATGAAATTCACAAAATAATCTTTAATTTAGTTGTGGTTTAATAGTTCCTTTTCAATTAAAAACTATTCTAAAACTAAAAAGAGAATAAAGTGACGAAATTTAATGTTGAGAATTCTATTCGATATAGGAAATCTACTTATATGTAGTTTAGATGATTAGAATAACCTTTATTAACCAAATACAGTTTTTGGTATATTTGGTTTAAATTATCAAAATACACTTTTTAGAATTTAAATATAATCCTATTATAAATAAAATACACTTTTTTAATATTTGATCAAACCATTTTCATTTATCTAGTTTAGATCTAATAGTCCTTATTAATTTGGTTGTCACGATCAAAATTTTGGATAAATCCATATTATGCTTATTATATAAAAGAGTTTAATATAATAAGGATATCAAGTACATACTGATATAAGTATCTTACTAACTGCTTTTACTTTTAATGTTTCGGTTTTATTTATAGTGTATATAAAATTTTAAAATACATTATTTATAAAATTTTATTTTCATATTATTATAGTCTTTATCGATTTGAATTTGTTCTTAATTTATTTTAATACTTTATTGAAAGAAAGATAAAATTTCTATATTTAAAAGAATTAGTGGAAAAATAAATATATTGATGCTACAATTATAAAAAAATATTTATTAAAATTTAGATACTCACTTTACTATTTGAGTTCTATCCGAGTTTTAGAAATTGAATTTTGACGATTTTACAACCCTTGTGAAACTAACGAAATTATCTTTAATTTAATGATGATTTAATAATTATTATCTAACTTGACCAGTGACCTAATTTAATGATGATTTAATAATTATTATCTAACTTGACCAGTGACCTAAAAAGAAAAGATGGTTAAGTATTATATTCAAAATTATTGTTTATGAATATGAAACCCTCAATATTTTAATAATATTTTGATATTATCCTTTTATGTTTGTTATATGTAAAATAATATAATTATAATTTGGATTAATCAAATTGTTATGTTCCTTCAGAAAAAAAATGTTTAAATTTATTTATGTACAGGAGTTCTCCTAAGTCTCTTATAATGGCAAGGTTCACATGTATCATTGTTATATGATATACATGCGCATTATATTGATAATTTTTAATATTGTAATCGATATTAATTGTTATCTGATATTTGGTTTAACAATTATTATCTAACTCGAACTATACATAAATTAAAGAGAAAAGATATTTAAGAATTTTTACATAGAAAAATTTTAAATTATCAAAATACACTTTTTAGTATTTAAATATAATTCTATTATTAATCAGATACACTTTTTAATATTATATCTAACAATTCTCATCGATCTATTTAAGATCTAACTGTAATAATTAATTTGGTGGTCGTACACGGACCAGATCGATTTTAATTTTTTCTTAAATTGATTTTAATATTTTATTGAAATAAACATAGAATTTATAAATTTAAAAGAATTAGGAAAAAAATTAAATTGATGCTACAATAATAAAAAAAATTATTAAAATTTAGATAATCACTTTACTGTTTGGGCTCTATCTTGAGTTTTAGACAACAGATTTTAACAATTTTACAGCCCACGCGAACAAAATTATCTTTAATTTAATGATGGTTTAATAATTATTATCTAACTGGAAATATCCATAAACTAAAGAGAAAAGATAATTACGATTTTTTACATAAAGATTTCTATTCAATATAGAAAACCTATTTATAATTGGTTTAAATTAAAAAAAAAAAAAAAAATTTAGATAATCACTTTACTATTTGGGCTCTATCTTGAGTTTTAGACAACACATTTTAACAATTTTACGGCCCACGCGAAGCTAACAAAATTATCTTTAATTTAATGATGGTTTAATAATTATTATCTAACTGGAACTATCCATAAACTAAAGAGAAAAGATAATTACGATTTTTTACATAAAGATTTCTATTCAATATAGAAAACATATTTATAATTGGTTTAAATTATCAAAATACACCTTTTAGTATTTAAATACTATCATATTATTAAAAAAATAAGTAGACATGTTAAAATAGGTAAACTTTTGTAAATAATCAGAAGAATTAAAATAGGTTTTAAAATAAATAACGGTTTGCCCTATTTTTGGAAAATGAGGGGTTTTAAGTATGAATAATAGAAAAGATAAAATATTTTAGTTGATAAAGGTAATTTCCCGTGGTATTTTTGGAAAATGAGAGAATTTTATTCAAAAAATAAAAAAAATAATGTGTTTTAACAGAAATATGTAATTGGTAATAAATAAGTAATGTTGATTAAAATCACTAAAATAGATTTTAAAATAAATAAGGGTTTGTCCGTGATATTTTTGGAAATACAGAGTTTTTAATAAAAAAATAGAAAAAGTAATATGTTTTAATTAAAAAAGGTAATTGTCCATGATAATTTTGGGAAAAAAAGAAATTTTGTTTAGAAAAAATGAAAATTAATGTGTTTTAATCAGTGTTCTAAAAAGCGGTTTATGCGGCCGTTTATGCGAAATCGGGATAAAAACGCAGCGATTAGTGCATAATCGGGTTGGAAAACGGCTAATGAAGTTTAGGCGGTCTAGTAAGCGGATTAAGCGGTCATTAAGCGGATTTAAGCGGTCAAAATGACGTTGACCTGCTATTTTTTTTTAATTTTAAAATAATAATGTTTATTATAATATAACTATAATTATCATAAAATTTTAAAATACCTTTTTTGATTAAAAATGTTTTATCTTTAAATTCTTATTACTTAATTATTACATAATTTTAATTTTACATGTAATAATATTATATTTAAAAATTTAAAAATATATATTATTAATCCGATTAGTGACCCGCTTAAAATTCCGCTTAAGCATCCACTTAGCCGCTTAAGCGCTAGAAGGACCTCTCACCACTTCGGACCGCTTTGCGCTTTTTAGAACACTGATTTTAATCAAAAAAGTTAATTGATTAATACCAAACCGTAATCATAAGCAACCTGTAGCTGTAGCTTGCCCATCTTCTCTTTCATTCATTCCACACCGTTCAGATTCCAACTTTACACATTATTATTTCATGTATAATATATACCTCATCTCACGTCTTCACATGTTATTCTTGAATTATCAGTTCTCCTGCCATACTCTCTCGGTACACCCTTCCTCCATTACTCTCAAACTTTTCCCTCTCCTGTGTGAAAGGTTGTTTCATTTACAGAGCTATTATCAAGGCTTCACAGGTCTCTCTCTCTCTCTCTCTCTCTCTCTCTCTCTCTCTCTCTCTCTCTCTCTCTCTCACTCACACACACACACAGTATAATTGTTATATTTCTTAACTCTCTCTCTCTCTCCCTCCCCTCCCTCTCCCACAAACACACACAGAGTATAATTGTTGTATTCCTTGGCAGTAGGATTGAAGATATGGAAAAGGTTGCATCTTTTTTGTCAATGACTATAAGCTGAATTAATAGTCTTAAAATTATTTTCTGCAGGGACATAACCACTAAATCCATAGCAAGAGAATGTTACTGAGAAGCTCTTCAACCCCAGTTCTTGGATCCCTCATCTCATCCATCGCAGATCAGAGCCCCAACCAACACCACCATCACCATCCTGAATTACCAAACCATAATGTCAACAAACACCAGCCAACAAATATTCTACCCCAATGTCTCAACAAAGTCTGTTTTCACCAAGGAGGGTCTCAAAGCTTCACTTTTTCATGCAATTCTTCTCCAATATCACCTTCAGTCTGTGAGCTCTCGTTTGGTAGATGCTCAAGCAATGGGTTTCGAGGGGCTCACTCTGAAGATAATTTAGAAGGGTTAGCCAATACCTCTAGCGACATTGATGAGTTCAGTTTTTCAAAGCCAATCAAGAAGTTTGCGAGTAGGCCTAGTGGATCCTTCTTGGAGACAATCCCATCTTTTTCCTTCCACAATATTTATTTACCAAGAACAATATTTACTAGTTTAACGCAAAAAAGTTATTTTTACTGGCGGTACTACTCATGGATTTAATCATCAAATATCTTAAGCCATGTATGATGTACCCTCTTGAATGCTAATAACAATTTTCCCCAAAAAGGCAACCCTATAGAAAAACCACAAACTGCACACTCCGAAAAATGGAACAGAAACTCTTTCAGTGTTTCCTAGTAAAAACAGCACTAAAATTCAACAATTGTTTCCTTCAAAACATGAGGGTAAATGTTTATATTTCATAACAATTAACCAAAATCACTTCTGCCAAAACCAGAGCGCAAAATGTAGGGTCTTGTTTGAACAATCATGTCTGCTTGCAGCGGTGGTAACAACTGTTGCCAGTTTCCCATGGCTATTACTGTCAATATGAACCACGGCCACTGTTGCCTCTGCCATAAGACCGTCCACCAGAACGCCCACGTACATCATTTTGATAGCTTCCTCTACCTCTTCCTCTTCCTGTTAAAATAATATGGATGCCCAGTTAAACATGTGCTGTCCTTTAGTTTAAATGGCTAGCTAATTTTTGGCAGAGTGGATAAATTAACTTTAGTATCTAATTCTGATTTCTAGCTAACCAGTGAACAAAAGCGAGAAAACATATATAGAAAGGTGTAATATGAGCTTTGATGTTTCTATATTTGTTAGCTTGAAGTAATAGATATGTTTTCATGTGGCTAGAAAGATGAAACCATAAACCTACAAGTGTGCAAACACCACTCATTAACAAAATCTTTCCTAAATATGATAAGGTTATATAATGTTCAAGGGACTTTCCGAACAGGGAAGACTAGTCTATCATTAGTCCAGGTGAATATTATTGGGCTGGTATAATCATAACTCACTACTATAACTTGTTATCATAATCAACATGGAAATAAGATTCTAAATGAATTATTTCAAGCCAAATCTAAGCAATTCACTATCTACCTCAACTTGGCCAGTTTACAGCTATACACAAATGTACATAATGCATGTTCATTGTGAAAGGGAAGTAACTGGAAGGCAAGATCAATAAAAGAATGTTGTAGAAACGGGAAATGTAAGAGATAATAGTTTGTATATCAAACAAGTGTTAAGATACATACTCCCTCCTCCACGTGACATGGTGCTGCTGCTATTGCTGCTTGGTCTCCTCTCCTCAATGTAAACTTGTCTTCCAACCAGCTGTAATGGAGATGCCTGTGGAAAGAACAAGAATTCAAAGGAATGCACATTAAGTGAACCAAAATACATGCTCAACTTTATACAAAATTAATATCAAAAGCCACAATATCACAACTAGATGGAGAACTAATAGAACAAGAATCAATTTGACAAATAGCAAATCCAGTAACTCGGATATTCAAAGTTTACCACGGCGAAGAATCAGAAAGACTATTTAATTAGTTGTTCGTCATTATAAAAGGGCTATCTACATTTGCAATGAATTATGAACACAATTATTTGAACATAACAAACATATGATACAGGAAATGGCACATTGTTCACTATAATGAATGGTAAATTTAGAAGCTTATAAATGAAAACTACAAAAGAAAAAATCAAATCACATAGGAACTGTTGGATAATTATAAAACTCAAATAGTAAAGGTACATATAAGCAATTAAATATACTTAATGATAAAAGATCATACCTTGATTGCATTATGAACACTTTCTACATCTTCAAACTCCACAAAGGCAAAGCAGACACCAACTTCCTGTACACAATTATCCCTTAGAAATTAGAACTGCCATAGGCTACAAATACATGCACAAATTGGAGAGAGTAAGTGCTCCCTACCTTGCGATTCTTTATAAAAATGCCGTCAGGCTTGATTCTCCCAAAGTTTTCAAACTCTTGCTGGATATCAAAAGTAGAGACCGTTGGGGGCAAATTCTTAACATAGACTGATTTTGATTCCTCTGAAGACAAAAGTAGGTATGAAAGGTTAAACATGGGTTCCTTTACATAAGATTATCCTCTATTCAATGGAACGACAAACAATTACCAAGAATATCAAGTAAAGGATACAAACATAAGAAATATAAATAGCTAGCTAATCAATTAAGGGCCCATTTGTTTATGATTAAATGGAACTAAATAAGTTAATAAAATTTCACTATCATCTAAGACTGTTAGGATACTTGCATATCTGGACTGAATGAAACAGACATATTAACAAGGGTGCCTGAATGGCTCAAGTTACAAAATAGTGAAATTAAGATCATTCAACATGTACCACTAATATTTGAAAATTAACAATACTACCAGAATCTTAGTGAAATACTTATTCTTTTGATTTGAAAGAATGACATACGAGCAAGTCTACATGTCACCAATGACTAAGCTCTGTTACAAAATCCATCACAATAATAGCAATGCTACAAAACAAAAATATTATGTTAATTTATGAACAGTTGTTTAAACATCCTAAAGAGATGGTGGTTGGACACTTGGACTAATCCTATTTCCTCTAATCACATAACTTAGATATTCAGAATTCCTCCGGTTATCAATTAAAAAAAAAAAATTAAACTAATATCTGTGAGGAACAGTGTATAATGTTAATTAGTACGTTAAAGTAAACAAAGTCACCTTTCCCAATAAATAAACAGAAGACAAATATCTTTACTGTAAAAATTGGAACATGCCTTGGTTACCGCTGGATCCAAAATGTAAAAATTGTAATTAGTAGTTCTACTAAAATAATTCCATGAAAGCTTCCAGTCAAGAAATTAAAATTAAATGTCACGTTGAATGAATATCGTAAGAAACCAGGAGAAAATGTTGTATGCAAAAATAACATACCTTCTTGAGAGAAGGTATCTTCAACCACTTCTGCATTAGAATCAGGCAAAAAAGGCGATACGTAATTTGATGGTTGACTATTTGATTGTGGAGGCGAGTCCCACTCAGAAACAGGAGCTGGTGTTTTCTTGGGATATGCTTGAACAGTAATCAATGGAGCAGGTTTTCCCGTTGAAGCTTGTAACTTCATGTATATAAGATTTGAAATATACAAAGCAAAAGCATGTATAAGTACGAAAAACACTTCGACTAAATCATAGTATTAAATTATATTTAACAAACCTCCTATAAATACAAGGGCAAAATGACTCAATCTATGAATAGTACAAAAAGGACATGCCGGTGAAAACACCAACTTGAGAGTAGCACAAATGATAGAGATACATACTATTGAAGCATAGGTAAATTTCCTTGGCTCGGAAATGGGTTCCTCAGCAGCAGCAGGTGAAGACTCTTGTTGATGATTCACCACATTTAGTGAAGCAGACCACGAGTCTTCTGCGGGAGCTGCTTTAACGTATTCATTTTCCGCAACTGGCTCCTCGTGTTGTTGGTCATAATTATTGTACTCATCCACTGGGACGTCTCCTTCAATCTGAACTGAATTGAGATGTTCACTAACCTCCACCTCATAGTTGGAAACATCTGACATGAAATAGCTTTATCATCAATCCATATCATCACTGCACATCTCTACATAAAGCATTTTAGAAGTTTCCTTCATACTATAGATTGCTAATCTATATTTTTATTATTACACACTAGTTTGTTGAGTTATCATCAATCAAAATTGTTAGGAAAACACACACAAGCATACGCATCGAAATCATTACATACATTTCTTGACCAAAAACTATCCCAATGAAATATTTGAGAAAAAAAAACAGTGTGCAGTAAACTACTAAAGCAATCTTCTTCTTTTTTTTCTTTTTTAAAAGTTACTAGTAAATTAATCTTAATTATATTGGAATCACAAAATTAATAACCTAATAACACTAGAAGTATTACACATATTTATAAAAAATTACCTGCCATTAGAACAGGAAGCGACTTAGTTGACTAGAATTAGACAGGCCCTGCCTATAAGAGTTAGGTACTCAATTACGGCATGTACTACACTTAACTGCCATCAAACAAGGAGCAAGATAATAGGCCTGTTTGGCAACGGGTTTATAAGCCGACTTATGGCTTATAAACCCGTAAGAGCTTATGGGGGGTGTTTGCCAACCCAACTTATAACCTCAACTAATAACTTATTTGTTGATAAGTTGAATGTTAATAATGAGGTACATTTTCCTGAACTTATTGACTTATTACTTGATTTCTTTGTTTTTTAATACTTTATATTTTTACACCCGTATAACTTATAAGAATCCATCAACTTATCACTTATAAAGCACTTACTCATTTTAAGTTATAAGTCAACATTTTTGTGATACCCCAAACACACACAATATCATGAAGTAACCAAGACAAAGCCACAATACCTTGAGACTCCGAAAGTGCACCATGATTTGTGAGCTGGGAATCAACTCCATTGTCATAATATAAAGGTGCCTCATGCTGGTAGTCTCTGTCATCATGTAGTGTCTGTCCTGGATGATGCTGGTAATCAACTATGTTCTCTGAATATGCGGTTGTTGAGTGTTGGTAATCAACATTGTTATCCGAATATAAGGGTGCTGATTGCTGGTGTTCAACTCTGTTCTCTGAGTATGCAGGTACTGAATGCTGGTAGTCAACTATGTTCTCCTGTAACATGTGTGCTGAATGCTGATGGACAACCTCCTCGCCAAGGTGGAAGACATCATTCAATACAAAGAAACCTGTCTCTTGAGGAGCAAGGACAAAGGTTTGCACAAAGTTCCTTCGGCCAGTAAATTCCTTGGTCTTCACAGAGCCAGAAACAACTACCAGTACACCTCCACTCAAAGAATCAAGAGAATTTATGGTCTTGATCTCGATTCCAGTAAAGTTCAGCGACGTGATAAGGTTATGAATATGCTGCTCAGATAAATGCAGATAAAAAATGGAAACATCAACAAGCCACCTTTTGGATTATAAAGTATCCATCAGACATGATGGTTGTTCAACAAACAGAACTAAAAACAAGAAGAAAAAAAACATAAAATAGTTTCCACAACTCAGTTCTCACTCTATAGCAAATATAGCTTAACAAGAAAAACATAAATGTCAATACCGCTAATAAAAACAAAAAAAAATACAGAGCTCCATAGCATTAATGGTAAATAAAAAATGTTAGGTTATTATCACACTCATTAATTCCCTTGTTACAAAGCATCCTTAGTAATCCTATAACAAAAATACATATAGGTTATTATCACACTCATTAACGCCTTAGTTACAATGCATCCTTAGTAATCCTATCACAAAAATACATACATGACAGATAGCTGGCTGTATAATCTACATTGAATATATAATTCTTGTAGCATTAGTCAGTACACATATAAAATGAGCCAGCAAAAGTTAAGACAAGTTGTACTTAAATTTAATCTAGTAAGTTACAACTCTTGCTAAATCTTACATACAAACACCTGTAGTAATTAACAAAATATAACAACAAACAAAGTTCTTTAGCAAAATGAAACCGAAAATTACCCGAATCTTGGAAGCCTCCTCTACTGAATCCCCATCAACCCGAATAACAGAACTTGACTCGTTATAAAACTGATAAATTAAATCCGGTTGCTGTTGAAGAACATTATAGTACTGAGTAACAAAGTAAGAACCCACCTGCAAAATCAAAAAACATACAATTCAACGTGGGCATCAAAAAGATTGAATTTTTAGATTACTTTTCCATCAAAGAAGTAAAAATATAAAAACCCACCTGCAAAACATCAACCAAGCAATATCAATCAACTATATGCAGCAATACAAATCACCGAAATCAAGACATGGGCATCAAAAAGATTCAATCTTTAGATTAAATTTCCATCAAAAAGGTAAAAATCAAAAACCCCACTTGCAAAAGATGAACCAAGAACATCAATCAACTAAATTCACCAATACAAATGAACAAAACAAGAACATGGGCATGAAAAAGATTGAACCTTTAGATTAAATTCACTATAAAAAATGAAAAACATCATCACCTGAACAGCCCCAGGGTAGAGATTGGCCATTATCGCACTGTTGGATCTCCAAAACAACTAAAAGCCCTTGAGATAAAGAAGTTTATTAGGGTTTAAAAAGAAAGAGGGGTATAGTAAAGTTTTGAGTTTTATAGATGGGGGGTATAAGGAGAATTAATTATAGATACGAGTAGATCTGTATATGTACATACGTGTGCTGTATATCCAGGGGGAGATAGAAATGTAAATTAGTCAATTTTCTACTCGAGTCCACCACACAACTGTATTCTTTTATTTTTTTATCATATATTAATTAATTTGAATCATCTTTGCATAATAGGTTGTATATGTAATCAAACTAGCTTTATAACCCGTGCGAGGCACCAGTATGTTCTTGAATATTGCGTAAATTTCTTTAATTTCAACGTATTTTGTGAGTTACAGATATATTGATATGAGATAATTATAATATAGATTAAAATGTCATTTTGAAATTTGAGAGTATAATTATCATTTCGCATTGAATAAATTGACTCATTGAAATTTTTAGTTCATTGAAAAATTATTGCATTCTCCACCCCATCCTGAAATCTCCCCCCTCTCATGCCCCCTCCTACGATGGTGGCTGCTTTACGATGGTGGCTGCTTTCTATTTTCGACATCACTCTTTGGAGACCCCTCACTTATCCTTCTTATCCCTCTTTTACTGTCTCTTTGAATTTTATTTTATTTCTCTCCGTCTCTTCCACCTTTTCTTCTCAACTTTTGTTTAGGATCTGTATTTTGATCGCTCTCTCTCTCTCCCCTTTCATGCCCCCTCCAATGGTGGTTGCCTTCTATTTTCGGTGTCACTCTCTAGAGACCCCTATCTCATGTGATGATCAACGAGAATACGTAATATATTACAACACATTTACTGAAATGCATGTTATGTTTCGTTTATTTAGGGTGCGTCATAATTGTTTACTCAAATGCATTCTTTGACTGTTTAGTTTGTGTTTATTTAGAGTGTGTATTATGTGTTTGATGGAATGCTTGAACCAAATTTGTAGGCTTTGTGCATGTAAATGCACTTGGAGTTGGTCTGCTCATTAAAGTAAATATTTGTCATGGGTTGTTGTTTGAGCTGGCAGTGACAAATTGTTCTTTGTCGATATTGTCGAGTTTATACTTTTTTTGGGGTTAATTTATTTATGTTATTTGCCTCTCTCTCTCTCTCTCTCTCTCATGCCTCCTCCTATGGTGGTGGTTGCCTTCTATTTTCGGCGTCACTCTTTGGAGACCCCTCTCTTATCCTTCTTATCCCTCTTTTACTGTCTCTTTGGCTTTTTCTTTCTTTTTTCCCGTCTCATCCACTTTTTTCTTCTCAACTTTTGTTTTGGATCTGTTTTTTAATCTCTCTCTCTCCCTCTTTCATGCCCCTCCTACGATGGTTGCCTTCTATTTTCGACGTCACTCTCTGGAGACCCCTCTCTTATCCTTCTTATCCCTCTTTTATTATCTCTTTGGTTGTACATTGAGCCAATTTGTTCACCGTTAAAAGACGATTATACCCTCAAAGTATAAAATGACTTTTCAACCCTTTACTCTATTTACTTCATATTAATATCTTCGTTATTAATACATTTTAATGTCTTTAATCATTAATAACTAATATTCATTAACTATACTAATTATTTTGTAATCAATACTTGCATGATAATGAGTTAAATATAATTATAGATATTAATTATCTAATCATTTAAGTATTAGTAGATAGATAAATATAATTATAAATTATAATATTTAATAATGATGGATTAATAAATATAGACGTGTTAATGATGATTAATGAATTAGATGTAATTAATACATGCATTCATTATAAAATTATTATTATATAATAAACAGGGGTATTTTAGTAATTTTAGACTGAATAAATTGTCTCAAACAACCCCCCCGATAAATCAAATATACGATAGTTAATATTGACATCAATATGTGTTGTGAAGTTAACGATCCCGTAATTTGTTCAAGTGTTATGCTTATATACATAAAAATTTGATATTCGTAATCTCCATTTGAATTTAAGTTCATTTAACTATAAATGTAATAATTTAAATATAATAGCAGGCACGTTGTTAGGTCCTGATAAGTTTGTAGAAGGGGGGTTGAATACAAACTATACCGTTTTATCGAAATTTGTTCTTGAATAAATTAAACAATATAGAACAAATTAATGCGGAATATAAATGAAACAAGATTCAAGTTAAATATAACTTATATTAAACTTGAAGGGTGTTGCAAATACAATATGGATTACAAAGTATTTATCTCAAACTAATTAATACAAATTTAGAATAAATTCGACATGAACTTTTCTAATATTTGTAATAAAAAGATCGAATGCTAAAAGCAAGTTCGAGATAAATTATAGGGATAAAAATCCGCTAGATGATCAAAGCAATACAAGTAATCAACTTCTAGTGGTTTGGATTTAACAATACAAACTAGAATTAATTGCTTGAGAAGAAATGATATTAATGGCTTCTTGTGTTCTTGAGAGTAAATGCTTCAATCTGTTTCTTTTTCGTTCAACTGTATTCTTCTGTCTATTCTGCCAAGTCTTTAATACAAATCCAATAAGCCTTGTATGACCTATTTATTAAATCATAAAGATTTAATAAAACAAATCATACACTTGTATGACTTGCAAAAATAACTCGGTAGAACCTTGTATGACCAGTATGACCTACAAGAAAATGTCCGGTATGACCAAGGGAACTTTCACCAACTCTCGGTATGACCAAGAGAAAGTGATATGTATGACCTGACACAAATTGAATGGTATGACCTCAATATAACTCGGTAGAACCTAAGGTGTTAAAACACTAGGTCATACCGAGTTTACTAAACAGGTCATACCGAGATTTTAAAAGAAAATCCTTTTAATTTATTAGATAGATTAAATTCTAGATTAAATTAATTCTTTTATAGAATTAATTTAATAAATAATTTAAACTACTAACATAACTAATTTAATAAATAAATTAATTCTGATAGAATTAATTTATAAATTAAATTAAATTAATAAATTAAATAAGATAATTTAAAATCCTTGCATTACTCTATCTTCTGAAAACCACTGAATATAGATGATTGAATTCCACTGATTGATGTCGTCATTCGATGCACTGTCTGGTTTCATGAATAACTGACTTCAATGATAATTCTTCATCTTTAAAACATTTAAAGTTGTGGCTTCTTTTCTTTAGCTTTGACTAAACTCTGTATCCTGTACTTCTTCCGTCACCAACTGGAAATCTCTGTCACTGTAATAAATCCACTTACTTGAATACTTCACTGAGGCTTGAACAATAAATTGAACTTCTTTCAATGTAGAATAACTTCAAGTCTGTAGATGACTTTGGTTCTTCATTCTCTTGACAGATTAAACTCTCTGAGATTCCTGTGACATATTAACTTATTATTTACTTATTACATACTTGTTTAAATTAAGTTGTTTCCACCTGCTTCTTCATCACTGTCAGTGTCATCCCAACTTTTTCCCTCAGCAATATAGGCTTTCCCAATCTTGTTCTTCTTGCTAGAATCAAATGTGTTTCTAGTCACTTACTTTGGCTTTCTGCACTCAGTAGCAAAGTGACCCAACTCATTGCAATTGTAGCATCTGATTGTGCTCCTTTCCACAGTTCCAGTTTTGTAGCCACCCCTTGTGCCACTTGAAGAGGAAGATCCACCTCTCTGAAATCTGGGCCTGAACTTATGATTGGGATTCCTCTTGAATCTGAACTTCCCAAACTTTCTGACTATCAAAGCCAAATCACCATCCTCTAGCTGATCAAGTTCTTCTAAAGAATAGAAGTCACCACCAGATTGATCAATGGATGTTAATCCATATTCAGCATCAATAACATTCATGTTAGAACTGGAAGGTTGAACATGCTTCACTTCCAGTTTCTGTGGGACTTCAGCAGCCAGTGCAGTAGAAGTACTAACAATCTTCCCAGTTCCATACAGTTCTGTGACAGAGGATATTATGTTTCCTTTGAAAGAGAGAAGTGTCAGATCCTTCACAAAAAGAATGGAAAGCCTGCTCTTCAAGGAGTAAGGAAAGGTGACTTGTTCATAGCTGATCTGAACTCTGGATTCAAAGATGAAGTTAATTGTTTTTATGCTAAAGCTTCATCAGATGATAGTTGGCTATGGCACAAGAAGATGTCTCACCTTAACTTCAAAACCATGAACTCTTTAGTCAAGAGGGAATTGGTTAGAGGTTTGCCTCAGATGGAATTTACACAGGAAGGACTGTGTGAGGTTTGTCAGAAAGGAAAGTCAAAGAAATCTTCTCACAAGGGCACTGACACATCATCAATAACTGAACCTCTTCAGCTACTGCACATGGATTTGTTTGGTCCATTTAATGTGATGTCCATGTCAAAGAAGCAATATGCACTTGTGATTGTTGATGACTTTTCAAAATATACATGGGTTTTATTCCTACATTCCAAGGATGAGACCCCATACCTGGTGATTGGCCATGTGAAGTTGATTGAGCTGGATTCTAGATTCCCTGTTAGAGCAATAAGGTCAGATAATGGTACTGAGTTCAAGAATGCCATTCTAAATGACTTTTGTGCTGATAAAGGAATAACAAGACAGTATTCTGCCCCTAGAACTCCTCAACAAAATGGAGTAGTGGAAAGAAAGAATCGTACATTGATTGAAGCTGCTAGGACTATGCTTAGTGAGTCTAAACTTCCAACGTACTTTTGGGCTGAAGCAGCGAATACAGCTTGTTATACTCAGAATCGAACTTTAATCAACAAGGACTTAATGAAGACTCCGTATGAGATCATGAACAACAAGAAACCAACTGTCAAGTACTTTCATGTATTTGGAGCAAAATGCTTTGTGCTTATAGATGACAATGTTAAACGTGGCAAGTTTGATGCAAAGGCACAAGAAGCTATTTTTGTTGGTTATTCCAGAAGATCTTACAGGGTCTACTTGGTTGGCAGTCACACAGTAAAGGAAAGTGTCAATGTTACTTTTGATGACACTAAGTTCCCAAATATCCAAAAAGAAGACTCATATGAAAAGCTGAAGTTTGATAACTTGCCAGACTCAGAATCAGATGATGAAGCCCCACCTGAAGTTATTGCTGGTGATGATAATAACAATGATGATAATGATCATGGTGATGGTGGTGGAAACACTGGTAACAATGGAGATACCACCAACACTGGAGAAGAATCATCAAGGCAATCTAGCAACAACTCAGGGGGAACAAATGAAGGAACAACTAGTCACTCACAACATCAAAGTGAAACTCAAGGCGAATCATCAAGATCAAATCTTCCAAGACAGACTGTATGGAATAAAGCTCATCCTTTTGAGCTTATCATTGGTGATCCAGATGTTGGAGTTAAAACTGGAAGTGCTTCTCAGAATGAATGTCATTTCTCAGCATTTTTATCTAAAATGGAGCCAAAGAAAACTTAGGAAGCACTGACTGATCCAGATTGGGTGATTGCTATGCAAGATGAACTCAATCAATTTGAACAACAGCAAGTCTGGAAGCTGGTACCCAGGCCAAAGAACAAGAAAGTAGTTGGTACTAGATGGGTATACAGGAACAAGCTAGATGAGGATGGCATTGTTACAAGGAACAAGGCAAGACTGGTTGCACAAGGGTATTCTCAAGCTGAAGGCATTGATTATGATGAAACCTATGCACCAGTGGCTAGACTTGAGGCCATCAGGATGTTCTTAGCATTTGCTTCTTACTCCAATTCTAAAGTCTATCAAATGGATGTTAAGAGTGCATTCCTGAATGGTGAACTTGATGAAGAAGTGTATGTGGAACAGCCCCCCGGCTTTGAAAATCAGGAGCTGCTGGACTTTGTGTACTTTCTCTTCAAGGCTATCTATGGTCTCAAACAAGCCCCAAGAAAATGGTATGACACTCTCTCTGGTTTTCTTTTAGAAAATGGTTTTGTTAGAGGTATCATAGACAAAACTCTTTTTTCAAAGAAACACAAAAGTGATATGATATTAGTCCAAGTCTATGTGGATGACATCATATTTGGGTCTACTAATGATAATCTCTGTAAGAGATTTGCTGAGCTTATGCAGAGTAAGTTTGAAATGAGTATGATGGGTGAGCTGAAGTTCTTTCTTGGATTACAAGTAAGTCAAAGGTCAAATGGTATATTTATTTGTCAATCCAAGTATCTCAAAGAACTCCTCAAGAAGTATCACATGGAGGATTCAGCATCAGCAAGGACTCCATCTTCAACAGCCATCAAACTTGGAGCTTCTGACAAATCTATCAAGGTAGATGTTACAAGCTACAGAGGTATGATTGGCTCCTTACTCTATCTTACTGCTAGTAGACCAGATATTATGTATGCTACATGCTTGTGTGCAAGGTTCCAAGCGGACCCTAGAGATTTACATCTCGTTGCTGTTAAAAGAATCTTGAGATATCTTAAGGGTACACCTAATCTAGGTATCTGGTACCCTAAAGATTCTGGTTTTAATCTTGTTGGATATACAGATTCTGATTATGCAGGTAGTGTTGTGGATAGAAAGAGTACCTCTGGGAGTTGTCAATTCCTAGGAGGTAGGTTGATTTCCTGGTATAGCAAGAAACAACAAACAGTTTCCAATTCAACAGCAGAAGCTGAATATATTGCTGCTGGAAGCTGTTGTGCTCAGATCTTATGGATAAGGAATCAATTAAAGGACTATGGCTTTGCATTAGACAAAATTCCCATTTTTTGTGATAATACAAGTGCCATAGCAATCTCCAACAACCCTGTGCAGCACTCGAGAACGAAGCACATTGATATCAGGTATCATTTTATCAGAGAGCATGTTATGGATGGAACAGTGGAGTTACACTTTGTACCCACTGAAGAACAGACTGCAAATATTTTCACTAAATCTGTTGACGAATCCACATTTATCAGGTTAGTTGGTAAATTGGGTATGTTGAACAGTCTTAGTGATTGACAATATCTCCGGTAGGTTTGTTCTTAACTAAATCATTTTCTCTTGTTGTTTTAAGATGTTAAATATTGTCAATCCATGTTTATTGTGTAAAGCTTGTTAATTTAAATATTCTGAATAATTTATTTTCTTTAAAAATATTTTTCTCATTTTTAATGGAGAAATGTATTTTTATTGAAAATATATTTATTTAGAATCATTTAAGTTATTTTCAGATTGTAAATATTGTTGCTCAGATTTTTATGCAGGTTTATAGTAGTTTTATGTTCGTTTATATTTTTATGCAGTAGGTTTCAGGTGTTATAGAATTTGATGTGAATATTTTCTGATTATGCTGCTTCTGTTAGTATATATTTCGGTATGACCTTTTAGTTTGGTCATATTGGCATGCTTTTCTATTTTCTGTTAATAGCTTATTTGTTAGATTTCGGTATAACCTTCTCCCAGGTCATATTAGAACTCGGTATGACCTGCCTTGAAGGTCATACTAGTTTGTTATTTTTATTTATTTTTATTAGTATTTTTTCAGTTTTTATTTGATTTTCTCGGTATGACCTGTAGGAAAGCTCGGTATGACCTTAATGAAAAACTCGGTATGACCTGCCCATAGGTCATACCGAGTCCAATAGAACCCACGCCTATAAATACCACTGTTTGTCCAGTTCTTTTTCTTTACATTTCTTTCTAACTCAAGTTTTTACTTAGTTAACTTTGCTCTGGTTTGTGTTTTATTCATAGAACGACAAACTATTGCAAATTTTTCTTGTGAATTACTTGGGATTTTTTTTCCCTTCTCTGTTTAATATTATAATTAATTACTGCATTATTTTATTTTATTTACTTATTTTTTGTTTTTGTTAAAAATGGCTGCTGAGTTTGTTATTGAACGTTTTAATAATTACGTTGGCTATTGTGATCCCCTTAAGTGTTCTGCTGAACGTTTTAGGCCGTGGATTCATTTTTTAAATCAACAATCAATTGTTAGCTATGCTATCACAACTTCTATTGATTTAAAGATTGAACCCCTTCGTCTATTATGTTTAACTGTTGTTGTTGCTGACGATATGCAATCTTTCACTTTCACTATTTCTGATCGTCAGTACACAGTAACTAAGGAGATCTTTTGTCAAGTGCTTCATTTTCCACTTGATAATTTTGTTGCATTCCCTACTGATGATGAGTTAGTTCAATTTTTGTCTAGTATTGATTACCCAGGAAATATTGTTCTTCCTCGTCTGAATAAGGGTAATCTAGCATGTGAGTGGGATTTGTTCTTTGACTGTCTAGCTAAAGTTTTTAGTAATTGTACCAAAAACAACTTTCCAGTCATCACTTCTGTTCTACAAAACATTGCCTATGCTGCTGTTTTCAACCTGAGATTGGACATAGGAACTCTTGTGTGGGATCTCTTGATAAGGAGGATTTTCAATTACCCTAGAGATGTTGAAAATGGAAGGAAAGTTAAATGCTTTTATTCTCGTTTCCTCTCTCTAGTGTTGAATCATGTTCTTTCTGATGAACATAAAACACTTTTTCAAAACACTCCTATTCAAGTCCCCGCACACACTAATCCTCTCATATACTCAACCTTGTCCACCAGTTCCAAGTCTGGAAGGAGACCCATAGTTCCACAATCATATCTGCGAAGGATTCTGCAACCACAGTTACCTCTACTCTTTGTTGAACATCCAGTGGTTGGATCATCGTCAACTGGAACTTCAATGGCGCCTCCTAACACCATGGCACTTCAGGTAATATATCCTCTCTCATCTGCTCCACTAACCCATGGGGTTCTTAGGATTGACCAAGGGATTGTAGAACCACAATCTCTGTCCACGGTCATAGAGCCACACACAGAGTCAAATCCATTGACCGCTCCCCTAGAACAACCAGATACAACAAGATTGAGAGAACAAGTTGAAGTAGATTTTAATGAGAGTGATCCCACAGCTCTGCCTCCACCACTAAAGAAGAGAAGAACACTACTTGAGGCATCTGTTAGCCAGTCTATATCCTCCCAAAAGGATATGGATTCTCAAAAGGCCAATGAACAGTTACTAGAGACATCCTCTCAACAGGATGAATCTATTGAAATTCGCCATCAGGCCATGGCATTCTGTACAAAGTCAAGCACTCTCCCATTAATCACAATGGGAGAAAACACTTCTGAAACATTAGTAGAGACTCATACACAGGACACTTTGAGAGGAGAGCACATAGGAATGCTTGATGAAACAGTGCCTACCATTGTCACGGTAGAAGAGCCTTCACAGGCTTCAGAGGGAAAATCTGGTTCTTTGCCCACTATAACAGAATCATTTTCTCCCCTCCCAGAGGGAACATCTCTGGCTCCCCTAAGGGATTCTTCACTCGCAGTTTTAACTGGAGAAAGTGAAGGGCAACCTGGTGAGTCCATTACTGAAGCAATTCAGTTTTCCGTCTCGGATTATTTTTTGGACTACACCGGGGACTGGGATTCGCGAACTCCCATTGCACCACCAGTGACCTCTCTAGAAGGGGCTATGGTGATTTTTCCTGCAGGTACTTCAAATCAAAACATGGATAGACAGCTAGTGGTTAGATCTGAAAAACAAACACAGAACGATACACAAGCACGTGAGGTGAGTGAAACACCATCGAGAGAAATTGAGATGAGTGCACACAATGACACATACACTGCTTCATTATTGGCTCAAATAGCTGGTCTACAGAAACAACTTCAACAGACCCAGGCTGAAAAGGAAATTCTCAAAGCACAAGTGGTTGAACAGTCTTCTTCTTCCACCTCTGTCACTAACCAGCTGGGTCATATTAGAGATGAGATAGAAGGAGTGAAGGTCTCATTGATCCCCAAGATAAATGCTGTTCAAGAATCACAGGTGCTAGTGGCTTCAGACATCTTCGAGCTGACACTTTCAAATGCTGAGATCAGGGAGAGTGTCAAGCAGATTGCTTCCATTTCAACACAAGTGAACTCTATTCAAGAAACTGTTGACAACAATCAGTGGTACAATGACCAGAGGTTCACAAATCTTGAAGGAGGAATGGTACATTTGAATGAAGGCATGAAACATCTATACAATATGATCAAGAGTTCACATCATCCCAATGCTGAGCAAAAGAAATTCTTTGAGGGTGAAGATGATGCAGAGGACAATGATGACAAGGATGGAAATGAAGGAAATAAAGATGAGGATCCTGAGGCTGATAAAGTCAAATCTGTAGAGGATTCCTCAACTAAGGGGGAGAATAAGGAGAAGGAGATACAAGGAGGAGAAGAAGTGAGAGATCAAGGAGGAGAAGCTGGAGGTTCTGTAAAGGACAAAGGGAAGCAGAAGTTAACTTTTTCTGATGCTGACTACTATCAAGGTGAACAGGGAGATTTTGACTGTACTGAATCTGAAGAAAACCCTGAAGATATCTTTGGTGAAGTGGAGGTTGAAGGAGAGGCTGACTATGCTGACTGGGAAGATGAATCTGAAGTTGATCCTGCCTTTGAAGCTGAGCTGTTAAGACAGAAAGCTGATCTAAAGAGAAGAGAAGATGAGAATGCTAAAGTGTCTGACATAATCTCAAAGCATCTAGTTATCCAAAAAGCTGAACATCAAGAAAAGCAAAGGCTTCATGATTTAAAAGTCAAAGACAGAAGGTTATATGTGAGGCTGAAGCTTGGAGAAGAATGGGATAGAGCTAGAGAGATGTTCTCACATCCGAGAGGATCAGACAATGATGGAAAGTTCTTTAGCATGTTGGAAAGGTACAGAAAGGTCAATCCAGACAACACAATCTATATGAAAGCTCTTCATGCGGAGATTTCAAGAATTACTACTGGATATGATAGAGTCAGAGAGGAGTTGAAGATCTACATCTACACTCATAATGAGGGAACTTTCATAGTTTCTTTTAATTTTCTGGAAGGTAGAACTCTCTCTGAGCTTTGGGTTTTCATGACAAAGGTTAAAAGGTCTTCACCTCTATGTGAGCTGTTGCATGATCAGCTTAGAGATTTTGCCATGAAAGCTAGTCCTCAAGTTGTGGATGTGCCATATGAAGTTAAATTTTATAAAGGAAGGGCACTTCAAACTTGTGGTGTGGATCCCATCTCTTTGAAAGATTATCCTGCCAAGCATCTTGTCTATATGGAGAACATGTTGAGGACAATAGGGTTTGCTACACAAGAAAAGACAGAAGTTGCTGATTTGATTCAAGACTATTGCATTGCCAATATCAAGAGATATCATCAAATGAAGAATAGGCTGAAGAAAGTCACAGCTCAACCTGTCAGACCTAGTGGCATTACTACTGAATCTGATCGTATTCTGGACAAGGATTTGCTTGAAGCACTTGAAGAAGGAGAGATGATTGAGTCTGAAATTTAAAGAAGCTCTGTTTGTAAATATTAAATGTTTAGAGCTTAGGTGATTCAAGATAGGATAAATGTATTCATATGTTCAGTCTAGAGGAACATCTATCTTGTACTTACCTGTAATGTTTGAATCTGGAAAATGTTAAATGAAATCCAGAACTTTTCTTGTTATTTACTTGGCTCTTAAAAGTCATTTCTATTTCTTGTTTAAGTTAGTTGAGTTATCCTCTAGGTATTTGATTGTTATTCTCTAACAAACAAATAGGGGGAGATTGAAAGGCATTTGTTTAAGCCTATTAATATTAATAGGCTTAAACAAATGCCTTTCACACGTTGAATGCAATAATTGTACAGTTGTGGATATAATTTATTTTAGAAAACTATAACTTATACCTCTCAAGAAGCCGCTAAACTGATTTGTGATAAGTTACTTGTTTCACCTTACAATTGTCACTTGGCAAAAAATATTTAACATTTAATACGTTTAAATATTTTATCATAGATATTCCAAAAAATATAAACCGATATTAGTTTATATTTGATTTTGTCGTACGATGACAACTTCAACTTTCTTATAAAAAAATTTAACACAAACTTTTTTATTAGTATACAAAGAGAAAACTCTTTTGCATTTTTCGGGTTCAACACTTTATATACTAATAGTGTATTTTTCTGAAAATGATCAATGTATAAAATTCATTTCTTGAAGACAAGATTTATGATATATAGTATCATAATAAAACTACAGTTTCAATTTATATTAGTAACTAAAATATCAAAAATGCGTATATAATTATAAGTTGTTAATATCTTATAATGAAGTAGTAATAAAAGTTAAATAATGAATAAAATTCGTTTTACGCTTATTACATATAAGGATATAATTGGAAAGGTATAAATATGTTGATAGTTTTAAATTTTCAAATAAATATTAAAAAAGAAAATAATAAGTGATAATGACTATAGATGTCAATATTTGTCACACTATCACCGGTCATGGTTCAGTTTTCATTAAGAACAATTTTTTTTATCATTAATATACAATTGGTCGGGTAATTTAGTAATTTGATATCATCAATAAAATTCATTTTACGCTTATTACATATAAGGATATAATTGGAAAGGTATAAATATGTCGATAGTTTTAAATTTTAAAATAAATATTAAAAGAGAAAATAATAAGTGGTGGTGACTATAAATATCAACATTTGTCACACTATCACCGGTCATGGTTTAGTTCACATTAAAAATAATTTTTTGTTATCATCAATATACAATTGGTTGGGTAATTTAGTAATTTGATTTCATCAATATAATATTGAAAAAGTAATTTAATAATTTAATATATATTGATAGTATATAGAATTTGTAATATAATAGTCTATATAATCTGAGAAAATATATACTTATTGCAAATAAACATGATGTACTATATAAAAATATTAATATAATTCTTTTTCTATGGACCAATTTCAATTTATAACATTTTGTATATCTATTTTGCATGAGTTTTTCTCTAATATGGTCAAATATATGATTTTAAGGCAATTATGAAAATAGTTTTTTATATCATCAATATACAATTGGTGGGGTAATTTAGTAATTTGATTTCATAAATATAATATTAAAATGGTAATTTAGTAATTTAATATATATTGATTGTATATAGAATTTGTAATCTAATAGTATATATAATTTGAGCAAATATATACTTATTGCAAATAAACATGATTTACAATATAAAAATATTAATATAATTCTTTTTTCAATGGACCAATTTCAATTTATAACATTTTGTATATCTATTTTGCATGAGTTTTTCTCTAATATGGTCAAATATATGATTTTAAGGCACTTGTGAAAAAAAATAGACTATCTACCTTACCAAGTAGATTACAAGAAGAGACCATAATAGAATATAACATATTGAGTATTTGTACATATTAATAAAGAGTTTTATGATATAACCAAAATTGATGTGTAGCGTAGTGGTTAGAAGTGTCATCCTATAGTTTAGAGGTCAAGGGTTCGACTCCCATTAAGAACAACTTTTTTATCATTAATATAATAAGTAGGGGTAATTTGGTAATTTTACACCGATTAAATTGTCTCAAGGAACCCCCTAGTTGCTCTATTATATATAATAGATAATAGATAATAGATAATAGATGCCCATGCGGGGCCTATTAACTGAAAGGTTTTTTTTTTTACTAAAGAACTGAAAGGTTAATGAAAATATTGGAGTAAGTGGATTAATTTTCAGTTTTAATTTCAAGTTTTATAAACTTTAATTCGTTCTTGAGATTTGGATCAGAGTTTGATGTTATGGGTTGCGTAGCATTGTAGATCGTTGTAATTAAAGTTTGTGTATGTAAAAATCTTTGAATTTTGAGTAGTTTTAAGTTCATCGGAGTTCATGGTGGTTCACCGGATTTTGAGTTCGCTGAATTTTAAAAAGTTGCATCTAGTTGTTTTGGTTGAACATCGTATTTTTGCAAATATTTTTAGGTTGTGTCTGGTTGCATCTAGTTGCATATCGTATTTTCGCAAATATTTTCATAAGACAATAAAATTGCAAAAAAAAACTTAGAAAAAGTAGTATTTTTGATAATTTCTCTATTAATTATTAACGATTAAAGGTTACATTGTTTATTGAATCGTGGCCATCGAAAGGTGAATGATACATATATGGACGGCCAGGATATGGTTTTGCTTTGGAAAACATGTACGGAGTCAGAATTTTGTTAATAAAAATATCTATGTGAAGTAGCCTTCTACAACACATTATAGAGTCATGTAGTGCACGTCATTATAAAAATATATATATAGAAAATTGATAAATAAGTTCCACACTTTACTATTTAAACTCTAATTTCTATTTTAAAGACATTTGTTAGTTTTATAGGCATGTATGTACCTGTTACATAACAAGCCTATAATACTGGAATGTCATGCTCCTAGCTGGGAAACCCTTCAGTCTTGATCATTGTGTCTAATGTAAGTCTAGACTATGTAGTTGCAACTCTTGTAACACTCCTGTAACAGATTGTATATAGGCCAAACAAAATAAGAATGTATGTGGAAGAAGATCATTCTTGATCATGCCCCTACTGCACTCCGAAAGAAGGCCTTAAATAAAAAGGTTACAAGGATTGAAGTGAAGATATTCTAAGGCAAAATTCAAGAAGTTCATAATTGTTTGTTTAGAGAAGTCCAAATTCGAGAAGTCAAGTTGGTTTCTTAGAGATGTCAAGAAAACCAACTTCGAGAAGTCTAGAGACCTAATTCGAGGAGTTTGGGATTAGGAATGTCTACATGCAAAATCGAGAAGTCCAACTTGGTATGATTCGAGAAGTGAAGAAATATTTGATTCGAGATGTCCAGTTATCGAATCTGCTATAGCCCGAGTTATCGAATGTGGAATTTAAGCTACTTAAAGAAGACAAATTCTGAAGATCAAGACAAAATGGTCAGTAAGCCTTGCACTCCTGTAAGTGGTCCAAAGCTTGTAGAAGTGCATGAGAAGTCTACAGAACGGCTCATAGAGAAAGTCATAGGTGGTATAACTAAAGAAGTGGATCTATGTCAGCAAAAAATCTCTTATGCAAATTTTGGTTAAACATAGACGGTTAGAACAGTTTGTCGCTTTCCTAATTTATGTAAGTGAGTTGTGCACGGGTCTATAAGTGCACAAATCACACACTTTAGCTGTTAACTTTTCTCAAGTGTAATTCAAGAACTATCTCTCTGAGAAAACGAAGATGAGAATACTTTTGTATTCACAGGTTGTAGCAACACACAATCTAATACAACTCCATTAGATTGAAAAGTAATTCATGTGTTCGTTTCATTTCTGCAAACATTTTCACACACAAAATTACTTGTTGGTTCGAAAAATCAGTGATAATACATTCACCCCCCCCACCCCCCATCTATATTATCTTTCGTTGTCACTCATATCTAACAACATTTAAATTACACCATTCTTTATAAAATGTATAAAGATATGCATCAAAATTATTCAAAATGATTCTACTGTAAAACCAAATTTAAATTAAATTTTTTGCTAAAGTTTTAATTGATATATTTTCTATAATATATATATATATATATATATATATATATAAATATATATATAATATAATTAATGAATCTTAATAAAACACTAAAAAGAATCTTAATTATCAATTAAATTTATTACAAATAAATTTTATGTTGAAATATATTATAAAACACTTTATATAATACTTAACAGAATCCTAATTTTAATATAATTATTAAAACACTTAAAAGAATCTTATCAAATTATTAAAACACTTAAAAGAATCTTAAAATACTAATAAAAGTATAATAGAAATTTTTTAAAACATATCAGCCGTTGGATGGTGTGGTAAATCAAGGGTGATTGATTAGTTCTCTCGGTTCTCTCAGAAAGATAGGTTCTCTCTGGATCTTCCCCCCCCCCCCCCCCACACACACACACACACACATATATATATATATATATATATATATAGGCTTTTGTTCAACTAGAAACTTTTTTTTAAATAAAAACTAGAAACTAAATCCTGGCCACTAGTCTTTTAAATTCAAATAAATCTAAGCCACACAAATCTTATCATATACATCTCCATTTTCACGTGACCTCACTCTTACTTACCCATCTACACACTACCTATACATAATACATACAAACATATGTGTATATGTCACCCCTCCAATACATCACAAGTATCATAGATTTTGTCGAGATTTTCATGAATTTCGTCACCAATCATTGTAAATTGCGATGATATTATAATTCTCGACTTTCCCACCCATTCATTTGATAGTGCTCAAACTATTCAAGTTGTTGGTGGTGATTTACAGGGATGAGAGTGATATGAATCAATAGTTCTTGTGTGAATTAGAATTGGTGATTGAATTATTACTGTTTTGATTATTTTTTTGAATTTTGTTGATGTGAAGTGATTATCGGAGATATTGATTTTGATCGGAGATGATGGTTTTTGCACATGAAGACCAGATTTATAGAGTTGATGGAGATAGAGTTTGAAGAGGAAAAATGAAGGAGCAGACATATATTTTGGTGATTGATACAACACAAATTAGTGATTTTTCTATTACAAATTAGTGATTTTTGTTATCTAAATTAATGATTTCAACGTATGTCCGATAATTTATGTTCCTATGCCAAGTTTCATGTTTCAGATTTGATAATTTTTATAGTAGATGATGGTTGTTTATGGATGTTGATTGCTGGAAATTGAATTTATTAGGGTGAGAGATTTATAGATCGAAAAGGGGAAAAAGAAAGTTATCGGAATTAATGGCAGTTGAACATTGTGACCAAAATCATTGATGGTCGGAGGTGTGCTGGAAGAATTGATTGTCCGAGGTGTCATCAGAATCAATGGCGGACTGTACAAAATAGTTTTTTGTACATATTAAACTACATTTAAACTACATAAATAGTTTTTTGTGTGTACAAAAGTTCAATTAGTTCAATTGGGCCGGACTCTTTGATATGGGCTAGACTGTTTCTAGTTTCTAATTAGTGTTGGTTTCTAGTTGAATAGGACCATATATATATATATATATATACTATATTATTAAAGCCGAAACATTGAAAGTTTTGGTTTTCGGTCTGTTTTCGGTCTTTTATTCTATTTAATAAATAATAAAAATATATAAATATAGTAACTAGATGATTGCCTTTTATAATTAAAATATTTTTTTCTAACAAAATCTACTCCTTTTCCAAAAATATCATGGCAATTATCTTTAAATTAAAATATATTACCTTTTATACTTGTTATCACTAAAATCTCCGTTTTCCAAAAATATGAGGTGCAATCTTTACTTAATTATTTTAAAACCTATTTTAATACTCTATTTAATAAATAATAAAATAATATAAAAATAGTAACTAGCTGATTACTTTTTATAATTAAAAAAAATCTTGCAAAATCTACTCTTTTTCCAAAAATATCATGACAATTACCTTTAAATTAAAATATATTATCTTTTATATTTGTTATCACTAAAATCTTTATTTTCCAAAAACAATGAGGTGCAATCCTTAATTATTTAATTTAAAACCTATTTTAATGCTCTATTTAATAAATAATAAAATAATATAAAAATAATAACTAGCTGATTGTCTTTTATAGTTAAAACAATTTTTTCTAACAAAATCTACTTTTTTTCCAAAAATATCACGGGCAACTACCTTTAAATTAAAATATATTACCTTTTATACTTGTTATCACTAAAATCTCTATTTTTCAAAAATATCAAGTGCAACCCATACTTATATATTTTAAAACCTATTTTAATACTTTTAATTATTTAAAAAAACTTACCGATTTTAACAAGTGAACGTATTTTTTTAACAAATGCAATTAATATAATTAAAACACATCCAAAAATATTACGGGCAATTACTATTTTTAATTAAAACATGTTAGCTTCTATATTTGTCCTTATTAAAAAATTTACTTATTTTAACATGTCAACTTATTTTTTTAATAAATACAATTAATATAATTAAAACATTTCTAAAAATATCATGTACAATTACTTTTTTTAATTAAAACATGTTAGATTTTCTATCTGTCCTTATTATTAATATTATTTTATTATAAAATAATATTAATAATACGTCATTTATCTTCATCAGCCCCGTCTTTATTTTTTTTTTATATTTTTTTTTATGTTCCAATTAATATTTAAGTTTCTCATTTTATAATTTATCATATTATTTTTTACTTTTATTTTAATATTTTTCGTTCAAATTAAATTTTTTAGTTTATTGTTTTTTAAGCCCAGTGTCTTGCACGGTTTATAGGATATATATATATATATATATATATATATATATATATATATATATATATATATTAGCTTAAAATCCGTGCGATGCACGGATTGTTAATTGTTATTTTATTATTACATTTTTAATATTTTATTAATTGTATTTGTTAAAAAAATATGTAGGCATGTTAAAATAGCTAAATATTTTTAATTAATTAAAAATATTAAAATAGATTTTAAAATAAATAAGTAAGGGTTTGCCAGTTATATTTTTGGAAAATGAGGGGTTTTAGTAAGAAAAAATAAAAAATGTAACATATATTTACTTTAAAAAGGTAAATGCCCGTGATTTTTTTGGAAAATGAGATTTTAAAATTTAATAATTAAAAGTATTTAAATTCGTTTTAAAATAAATAAGTAAATGGTTTCCTATGATATTTTTGGAAAAGAAATGAATTTTAGTGAGAAAAATAGAAAAGGTAAATTGAAAAAGACAATTTTCCGTGATATATTTAGAAAAGAAGGAACTTTGTTAGAAAAAATTTATAATATGTTTTAGAGTAATTGGTTATAAATAGGTATTTGATTATTTATATTTTAATATTCTTAGTGATTGCATTTGTTAAGAAAAATAAGTAGACATGTTAAAATAGGTAAACTTTTAAAAATTAATTATAATATTATCGGTTTAAAAATAAATAACTAATGGGTTGTCCGTGATATTTTTGGAAATTGAGGGGTTTTAGTAAGAAAAAAAATAGAAAAACTAACATGTTTTAGTTAAAAAAGATAATTGCCATGTTTGAAAAAGTAGGGGAATTTGTTAGAAAAAATAATGTATTTTAGGGAAAAAGGTAATTGGTTATATATAGGTAATATTATTATTTAATAATATATTTCTATAAATAAGTAAGGTTAATTAAGTAAAAACACGAAATACATTTATGGGTAATTAAGTAAAATCACAATATACCATACCGACCAACCAAACTTTTAATGTTTCGTCTATTATATAATAGTATTGATACTATTATATTAAAGACGAAACATTAAAAGTTTTTGTAGTCTTTTGTAGTCTGGTTTGGTCATCCAATCTTTAACCGTTAGATCTTTTAAATTAAATTAATGAGAGTCATTGGATATAATACTAAAAAATATCACGGGCAATTATCTTTTTTAACTAAAACATATAAGTTTTTCTATTTTTCCTCACTAAAATCCCTCATTTTCCAAAAATATCACAAACGGTTTCATTTATTGAAATAAAATAATAAAATTGTAATTGCTAATAACTAACTGTTGTGGATTAGAAAACGTGCTTGTATATTAATTGCTAGGGTTTAGAGAGCTTCGAGCTTTAATGGCTGCTCTTGTGTTTCGTGACTAAATCGGTCCTCACAAGATGCCTACGTATCTCAATCAGTGCTGAGAATCAAGCCAAAGACGTAATTCTTGGTGTTGCCCTCGGGGCTATGGCGGCGGGGCACACCAAGGACGTAGTGACTTGTATGTCCTTATTCGAGGATGAAGTCTAAAACGTTATAGATGACGTATGGAGCTGTGTCCAAAACGTAGTTATGAGATGAGGGGTCAGACCCTTTATATAGGCGTTTAGAAGCCTCGTATTTAGAGTATGTTTAGGAGACTTAGCGAATAAGTCTCCTTTTTGATAATGGATAAACATTGTATTTCTTGATGGACAAGTCTTTTCCTTGTTGATAAGGACTGTGACTCATTATTTCCTTTAATTGGGATTCTGGATCCTTCTTTGATGAATTTACCATATTTTGGACTCTTTTCATGAGCTGTATATTTTCCCTATTTATTAATTACGAAATTAATAAATAATTAGGGTTTCGGGCCTTGCTTATTGGGCCATGTTCTTAGACCAATCCGGGTCTAATTAATACGTAATTAATTGCACTTCTAGGATTATTTTTCAGCCCATATCATTTCCCCCCCCCCCCAACTTCTATGATAATGCACTAGGATTTCATAGAAGTTATACCGGTCTTTTTCGAGACTTGGGGTCTTTTTATCCCTTACTTGGGACTTACTACCCTTTTTTGGGGATTTTAATATACACTAGTGTTTCACGAGTATCGTCTTGGTGTAAAGTGTGGAGCGACCTACACATTTACGACGATTTTGCCTTATTCGAGGCTAGCTTGACATTTGCATAAGCCTTTTATGTCTTATACCGTCTTGTTTTGGCTTCAAGCCTTTCATTGAGCATATCGAATAATGGGGTTTGGACTGAATGTCTTAGGTTTCTGGGGTTTCAACCCTTCACCCTTACGAGTTCTTACTGATGGCTGCACTCGTAGTGATTCATTCTCAAGTCTACCATATCAAACTTCTCCCGAGCTTGAAATATTTGCTAATTAACAATAGGCATCTTTGGCTTTCTTTTGTATGTTTATTAGCAACATTCATTTGTAGTTTGTCTTGACAATGCTTTGAGGATGTTTCTACCAATCAAAACTGGCTCAACCCTTCATCTACTTTCTAGGAAGCTCATGATTTCATTGAACCTTATTTCTACTTGTCCTACTAGCGGATCCTTTTAGGATGCACTAAACATAATAAACTTTTAAGTTTGAGGCATGCCAAGTCCTTGGCACCTCATGCCCTTCGAGGGTTTCTAGCTTATACGAGCCTCGTCCAAACACATTCTTGACTTTGTAGGGCCCTTCCTTATTAGGGGCTAATTTTCCTTTTTGTCCAACCCCGGATGTTTCAATCTTTCTGAGAACCAAGTCTCCTTAACGAAAGAACCTTTCTTTAACTCTCAGCTTGTAGTAGAAAGATGCTCGCTTTTGATGTTCCATGATCTTGGCATTTGCCTCATCTCTGACTTCATCAATTAGATCAAGAGCCAACCTCATACCTTCTTCGTTCGATTCGGGCTCAAAGGCCCCTACTCTTGGGGAGGTATGAGTAATCTCCACTGGCACCACGGCTTCTGCCCCATAGGCTAACATGAATGGAGTTGCTTCAGTAGTAACCTTGCAAGTGGTACGATATGCCCAAAGTATAGGGAGCAACTCGTCCACCCAAGTGTTCCTTGAGCGTTCAACTCTCTTCTTGATTCCATCCAGGATAATTCGATTGGCCACCTCAGCTTGCCCATTTGCTTGAGGATGGGCAACAGAAGTGAAGCGTAGCTTGATATCATTCTTATCACAATACTTTTTGAATTCATCGTTGTTAAACTGAGTTCCATTATCCGTGACCAAGATTCGTGGAATCCCGTATCTGCATATTACATTCTCCCAGAAGAAATGCATTACTTGCTTGGTGGTTATCTTGGCTAAAGGTTTAGCCTCAATCCACTTGGTGAAGTAGTCGATTGCGACTATCAAGAATTTTCTTTGAGCACTTGACATTGGAAATGGTTCAAGTATATCCATTCCCCACATGGCGAATGTGATAGGTGAGTTTATGGATGTCATCATCTCTGGTGGTTGCCTAACCACCGGTGCATGCTTTTGTCACCGTTCATATTTCTTTACGTAGCTTTTAGCATCTGCAAGTATGCTTGGCCAATAGAAACCTAGACGAGTGATTTTATGAGCAAGGGCTCTGCCTCCCAAGTGCTGCCCACAAATTCCTTCATGCAGTTCCCTTAGGGCCAATTCTGCCTCTTGGGGTCTCAAGCATTTCAGATAAGGAACAATGAAAGACTTTTTGTATAGGATTCCCTCAATCAGGGTATACCTTAGTGCTCTCACATATAACTTTCATGCTTCTGAAGTGTCGTTGGGTAACCACCCAGTTTCCAGATGAGATTTGATGGGATCCATCCAACAGCTAGCAACATCAATGGGTGCTACCAACTTTTTATTGATGCTTGGGGTCTTCAAGACTTGGAAGTATACACTTCCTTCATAGTTTTCAATTTCAGAAGAGGCAAACTTAGACAAGGCGTCGACCTTCATGTTTTCTTCTCTTGGAATGTGTTCCACATAGCATTCATCAAACTAAGTCATGATGTCCTTGACAAGTTTTAGGTACTTGGCCATGACTTAATCTCTAGCCTCAAACTCCCCATTTACTTGGGAAACCACTAGCCTCGAGTCTCCACACACTTTCAGAGTTTTAACTCTCAAGGCTCCAGCCAGCCCTAAGCCAGCTATCAGGGCTTCGTACTCAGCTTCATTGTTTGTCGTTGGGAAGTCCAGTTTTAGTGTGTACTCTATGAGGAATCCATCAGGACTTTGTAGCACCAAACCGGCTCCACTTGATTTTGTTTTTGATGCTCCATCAAAATAGAGCACCCAACATTCTTTGGAGACCATGTCTTCATCTTCCTTGATTTCCACTGTTTCTTCCTTCCCCCCGACTTCTTGGTTGTCAATGGTGCATTCAACCATGAAGTCAGCGAGTGCTTGAGCTTTTATGGCCGTTCGAGGCTTGTACTTGATGTCAAATTCTCCCAATTCAATAGCCCATTTGATCAATCTTCTGCTAACCTTAGGACTATGCAGGACGTTTTTTAATGGTTGGTCAGTCAAGACTTATATCTTATGCGCCTGAAAGTACAGGCGTAATTTTCTTGAGGCCATGATCAAGGCTAAAGCAAACTTTTCTATTAGAGAGTAGTTTACCTCTGCCCCATGTAGAATCTTGCTCACGTAATAAACGGGCTTCTGAACCTTTAACTCTTCTTTTACCAAAACAGCTCCAAGGGCTGTGTTAGAAACTGCCAAGTACAAATAGAGAATTTCTCCTGGCTTTGGTTTTGCCAACAGTGGTGTCTCAGCCATGTATTTCTTCAAGGCCTCTTGGCTTTCAGTCGTCCACTCAAAAATTTTCACGTTCTTGAGTGCTTTGAAGAAAGGTAAGCACTTCTCTCCTGACTTGGAGATGAATCTTCCCAATGCTGCCACTCTTCTAGTCAGTTTCTGGACATTCTTTACAGTCCGTTGTGGTTCCATGTCTAGAATTGCTTTAATTTTGTCGGGATTAGCCTCGATTCCTCTCTTGGAAACCATCAGGTCTAAGAACTTTCTCGAGCCTACCCCAAAGGCACACTTAGCTGGATTCAACATCATCTTGTGGTGCCTCAGCACTTCAAACGCTTCCCGTAGATGGTTTATATGATCGGCCTTATCGAGGCTTTTAACCAACATGTCATCCATATAGACCTCCATGGTTTTTCCAATCAGGTGTTCAAAAATTTTGTTTACCAACCTTTGGTATGTTGCCCCTGCATTCTTAAGTCCAAATGCCATGACTAGATAATAGAAAACACCAAAGTCAGTGATGAATGATACCTTGGAGATGTCATCTTTGTGCATTTTGATTTGGTTGTATCCACTGAAGTCATCCATGAAACTTAGCATCTCGTGCCCTGCAGTGGCATCTATTAAAGTGTCGATCCTTGGTAGGGGAAAACAGTCCTTAGGACATGCAACGTTCAAGTCCGTAAAGTCTATGCATATTCTCCACTTTCCATTGTCTTTCTTGACCATCACCGGGTTAGCCAACCATTCTGGGAATTGTATATCTTCAATGAACCCGACCTTTAGAAGCTTTTCTACTTCTTGTTTAATGGCCTCTTGCCTTTCTGGAGCAAAATTTCTCTTCTTCTGTTTCACCGTCTTCCTTTCAGGATTCACATTTAATTTGTGGGTTATCAACTGGGGATCAATCCCTGGCATGTCTGCCGCTGTCCAAGCAAAAACATCATTGTTTTCTTGAAGAAAAGATATGAGCTTGCTTTTCAATGGTTCGGGCAACAACGCTCCAACATAAGTGACTTTTTCAGGTTCTTCAGGAACTAAGGGAATTGGGATTAAATCCTCAGTTGGTTTCCCTCTTCTGTCTTTATTATCTCTAGTGTCCATGTCTTCAATGGGGAGAACCTGCCCCCAGATTCCATCAGGCCTTAACGTGGCTACGTAACAGCTTCTAGCCATCTTTTGGTCTCCCCGTTCTTCACCAATCCCATTCCTTGTGGGGAACTTAATTTTCAGATGGTAAGATGAGGCTACAGCCTTGAATGCATGAAGGCCCGTCCTTCCAAGGATCGCGTTGTAGGTTGAAGTTGCCTTTATAACTATGAAGTTCAACATCTGAGTTGACGTGTTTGTCCCTTCTGTCGTAATCCTTCCTTTCATAGTTTCCTCTTTGACTCCCTTGATTTCCATCCTTTGTGAATTTATTGAGCTTTCCTCTTCGTATCAGAAATTCAATTTCATCTTTCAATTGCCTACAATCGTCAGTGTCATGACCGACTTCTTTGTGGAACCTATAGAATTGGTTTTGGTTCCGTTTGGACATGTCAGCCCTCATTGGCTTTGGCCATTTGAGATCTCCTTCCTTAGCTATCTCCATCCGAATTTGACTCCTGGGAGTGTTCAATCTTGCATACTCCGTGAATTTTGGCCCAAAATTGCTCCTCTTGGGTGGAGAATCAAAATCCTTTGACGTTCTAGGAAACTTTTCCTTGACATCATATTCCCGTGTTTCCTTTCTCTTCTTTGAATTTCCACTACCACCAGTAGTGGGCTCATACTTTCTCATGCTTTCTTCAGCCTTGATGTATTTTCCTGCTCTAACTTGGAGCTTCAGCATGTTCTCGGGTGGGTGTTTTGCTAACGATCTTTTGAAGTGATCATCAGTAGTTCCTTGTTGCAGGGCTATCATAGCCACTTTGTCCTCTAAATCTGGGACTTTCAAATCCTCCCGAGTAAATCAGTTGATATAATCTCTCAAGGCTTCATTCTTTCCTTGTTGGATTGCCATGAGTGATGCAGAGCTTTTCTCATGCACTCTTCCACTAACGAATTGATTGATGAATGCTTTGCTTAGTTCCTTAAAAGACCTAATAGAGTTGGGAGGAAGACGGCTATACAAGCATTGGGCCATACCTGCCAAGGTTTGTGGAAACGCCCTACACTTGACCGCATCATTGGCTGGCTGCAACAGCAGTGCATTGGAGAAGGTTCTTACATGATTTGCGGGATCCCCCATTCCATCATAAGCCTTAATCGTTGGCATCGTAAATTTTCTGGATATGGTGGCTTTCATGATGTCTTGAGTAAACGGTGGTGTAGGATCATCAGGATCTCCTAGGGGCAACAAAACACTAGGATCACCCCTTGGGGCTACAACCCTCTTAGTCCTTCTTGGTGTCGGGTCCAGGTTGATTATCGGGACCCTTCCAGTTGATCGGCCTTGAGATTGAGCGGCCTCCTCCTCAGCAATGAGTTTCTTGAGTCTTGCAGTTTCTGCCTCATGGGCTGCAATTTTCTCCTTGTAGTTTGGGGTTGGTCCCGATTTGTTTGGGAAGAACGCTTCCTCCTTGGGGCGACATCCCTCTCTTCCCCAGATGTATAATCCTCGTCCACGGTATAGGGACCCGAGTAATCTTGAATCAAAGGGGTCCGTCGAGTTTGTTGATTTTGAGGTCCCAGACCTTGTATATAAGGGGGGACATATGCTTCATGGTAAATGGGGTTGAGACCGCTACCGCCCACCATGGGTCGAGGGGGCATGCCATAGCTTGGCATCCCCAAAGTTTGAGTAGTGTATCGGGGGAGATCAGTAGTGTGGAGTTGAAGACCACTTGGTGCATTCATGAGCATCGGGGAGGTCGTGATTGGTTGCTGGTGAGCGGTCTCTTGTGGATTAGATCCATGAATGACCATCTGCAGGGGATTCGTCCCTTCAACCGAAATTGGGATCTCCGGTCCTTGAGTATTGGTGGGGATATTCGCCCCTTCAATGCCAGTAGTTGGCGGTGGTTGATTTCTGTGAGTATCAGCCTCAGAGGTGATAGGAAGCTCCTCAGAAACTGGAGTATCTCGAGTTGTTCTTCGTGTGTTTGCCATGGTTGATGTTGTTTTCCCACAAACAACGCCAAATGTTGTGGATTAGAAAACGTGCTTGTATATTAATTGCTAGGGTTTAGAGAGCTTCGAGCTTTAATGGCTGCTCTTGTGTTTCGTGACTAAATCGGTCCTCATAAGATGCCTACATATCTCAATCAGTGCTGAGAAACAAGCCAAAGACGTAGTTCTTGGTGTTGCCCTCGGGGCTATGGCGGCGGGGGCACACCAAAGACGTAGTGACTTGTATGTCCTTATTCGAGGATGAAGTCTAAAACGTTGTAGATGACGTATGGAGCTGTGTCCAAAACGTAGTTATGAGATGATGGGTCAGACCCTTTATATAGGCGTTTAGAAGCCTCGTATTTAGAGTATGTTTAGGAGACTTAGCGAATAAGTCTCCTTTTTTATAATGGATAAACATTGTATTTCTTGATGGACAAGTCTTTTCCTTGTTGATAAGGACTGTGACTCATTATTTCCTTTAATTGGGATTCTGGATCCTTCTTTGATGAATTTACCATATTTTGGACTCTTTTCATGAGTTGTATATTTTCCCTATTTATTAATTACGAAATTAATAAATAATTAGGGTTTCGGGCCTTGCTTATTGGGCCGTGTTCTTAGACCAATCCGGGTCTAATTAATACGTAATTAATTGCACTTCTAGGATTATTTTTCAGCCCATATCACTAACCAATTACCTATTTTAGCCAAAGTGTATATTCTTTTTTTATATTTTCTAACTAAAATTTTTACTTTTCTATTTTCTAACTAAAACCTCTCATTTTCCAAAAATATCACGGGCAGTTCTATTTAATGAAATAAATTAATAATACTTATAATTACCAATAACTAAATGATTTGTTTTTTTTGCCAAAACGTATATTCTTTTTTATATTTTCGAACTAAAATTTTTCCTAAGTAAAACCTCACATTTTTCAAAAACATCACACGCAATTTCATTTAGTAACATAAAATAATAATATTATAAATACTAATAATTAACCAATTATCTTTGTTAGCCAAAACATATATTCTTTTTTTATGTTTTATAACTAAAATTTCTCCTTTTCTAAAATTATCCTAGACGACATTTATCTATACTATACTATATTATATAATAGCCGAAACATTGAAAGTTTTGATTTTCGGTTTTCGGTAATTTATTCTATTTAATCTATCTATCTGTACTTATTATATTATAGCCGAAACATTGAAAGTTTTGATTTTCAATTTTCTCACATATATTACATAACTACAAACTCCTTAAATTATACTTTAATTATAATTCAAAAACACGACTTTTTTTAGAAAACATTTATATTTATATTATTACAACAAAATATATTGATAATTTGGACGGTTACCTTGACTAACATGCTTACTAAGCCAATAAACTTTTATAAAATCTATAAACTTTTTTAGATTTGAAGTATTAAAAAGTAGCATTTTCAGAAGTATTAAAATCTCAAAAATTTTAAAAGTAAATTTCAAAATTAATATTAAAGTCGTTCGTGTTTTGCACGGGTTATCGGCTAGTGTGTGTGTGTGTGTGTGTGTGTGTGTGTGTGTATATATATATATATATATATATATATATATATATATAATTTCATAGTATTATATACTAGAATCAATTTTATATTTTATAAAATAATAATTACGATATTCTATAATAAAATCAATGTTATACTATAACACTCTATATATAAGATGGTTATTTTTAGAAAAATGACCTACATATACAAAACATAAAAAGATATAATTTGTGGAATGATTCCAAGAGAAGTTAGAGTGATGTTCACTCCTCCACCAAATTAAATTAAATTGATTTTTGAATAAAATAAAAAGTTCAAAAAATTATTTGATGGAGAAAAATGATTTTGAAGATAACCTATATCAATTCTTAAGTGACTTTCACGAGATTATAAACACTCTTCCACATGAATTTAATAACATATTTTTAAAAGTCAAAAAATTTATTGACTAATTATTCTATTATATGACTGTACTTTATTAGTGTTATGTTGTAATTAATGCTTATTAGACTTTGACGAGTTTATTGGGCTTTTTAGACTTTGTTAACCTTGTCAGGCTTGTTGAGCTTATCGAGATTTGTTGAGCTATGCATGTCTTGTCTGAATTTTACCGGAACATTTCTAAACTTTTTGAAACAGAAATACTCGCAAAAATTATGTCCCCATAAACACCTCCGGTGTCATGTGCAAGACACATAATCATTGTCCACCCGAGGGGATAATGGTTACAAATTAAAATCTGGTTGAGGGTCAATATCAACCTTGTGTCAGTTACGTTTTGTCCTGATGTTCAGACTATGTATTTGTATCTATTTTATTACAACTGTCATTGTATTGTCCTTTGTTAGATTTGTGTTGTACATGATTGTTGTACAACGTGTCGTGTGCAATTTTTGTGAGCTTGGTGGACTTTGTAGGTTTTGCGGATATTGTAGGCTTTGTTTATTACTTGGGCTTATCCTATGCTAGTTTGTCTTGCACGTACCTTGTTTATTCCTATGTTAGTTTGGCTTGCACGTACCTTGTTTATTATATAGTATATAACATGTCCGATCCTTGCGAGCTCCGTGGACCTTGACGGCAATACAGACATTGCATGCATCGTGGAACTTGCGGGTATTGGGGACCTTGCATACATTATGGACCTTACATGTAACAATTCTAAATTTAGACTTATAAATAATAATAATAATAATAATAATTACCTTTTATTCTGTGAATTTTAGATGTTTATTATGTGTCATGATTTATTATGTGCTTAAAATGTGAATTATGTGACTTGTGATCTATTTGTTAAATTGTGTACATTGATTTTAAATTTTATATAGGTGTCTTGTAAAATTTATTAGGATCATAAAATATTTATATCTCAATTTTGAGTAAGCTTTAATTATTTATTTAGTAGAATAAAAATATTTTCTAGCACTATTTTATTTTAATTTCAAACTTATGATTTAAATCTTATATTTATTTATTTTAATCATTTGATTTGAGACATGTTATACCTTTTTAATTATTTATAATGTGCATTTTATTTATTTACAAAGTGAGTTGCCAAAATTTCTATTTATAATTATTTTTGTAATAAGTATGGCTTTTATTTAATTAATTATTTGAAATTGCATTTATATTTATTTAAATAACAAAACTTACTTGTAAAATATTATATCTAATTGATTTAGAATGTGATTATGAAATTACCCTTAGGTCCATGTGATTTTATATTTTAATGTATAAGTAGAGGGTTATTTTTTAATTTACTTAGTTAATCTCAAAAAGTATTTCAAAAGTAATATTATCTTACTTTCATTTTACTTTCCTCACACAAAAACCCACCCCTGACCCCATTCTCCCGGCACCCACTCTTTCCCCTGCTCCAGAGACCTCCCCAAACCCTCTCCCTTGTTCTTACACAATTTAAAAAATTAAACCTCTAATTACTAGTGATTTTTTCCACCAAATCTCAAGTGTGAATACTCAAAACAAACCTCTATCACTCTATATGTTTAATTTCGAGTTTTACTACCATTCTAAAATTGGTTTCGAATTTCTTAGTTTATGGTGTTTTTACTTACATGCAATTGATGTTCTTGAATGTGGGGGTTTATTCTCGATGAGACCCATGATTTTTGAGCTCATCCGAGAAGAATCCGACCATCGGCAATGATCCATGCGAGCCGATGGTCTTGGTTGTGTACATACAAGTTACATTCAAGTGTATTTTTTCTTAATTGGGTGTTGTTAGTAGTTGCATGTTAATAATTTTGTGATACTTGATGATTGTGGTGATAGTTTTATAATGGGTTTCGGTTATTTGTAGTATATAAGTTATATGAGATGTTGGGTAGTAAGAAATTGTGGGTTTTATTGATTGCATGTCATGATTTTGTGAAATTTGAGATTTTTAATAGTAATTACATAGTGGGTTTTGAAAATCTTGTAATTTAAGTGATGATTATGATTAGATCTTTGTTGATTTAGAATTGTATGGACTTGCATGTTGGATTTCTAGTAATTTTGGGATTTATGTGATGTGGGTTTTGATTATTGGTGTGTATAAATGTTGTATATGGTTTATAATTGGTGATTAATGGTTAGTTGGAGTTGTATGTGGGTTTTTACGTTAAAGATTGAATTTTAATGTGATGGGTAGTTTTAAACTTGTAATTTCTTAGTTAATTAGAGATGTCTTGTTGTGATTTGGATTTGTTAGTGGGAGTTAAGGTGGAATGGTGGTGTTAGATAGAGAAACCGAGAGAGAGATTGAGGGAGGAGGCCGAGAGAGAGAGAGGGGGAGGTCGAGAGAGAAATTGAGGGAGAAGCCGAGAGAGATGGAGATATAGAAGAAGGGAAAGAGAATTGAGAAAGTGTGATGTTGTTCTTGGGTGTGTATGTCAATTTTTGAAGAAATATGTGAGTATGTGTTTTTGGGTAAAAATATTCTTTTGTGTGTGTCGTGTGGGAATTTAAGGTTGGGTTAGGAGTGAAAGTGTGAGTGAGGATATGCATATGTGTGTGTGTTCGGTATGTGTGTGTGAGTGTTTTGAGGCCGAGAGAGAGAGAGGGGGGAGGGGGGGGGGGGGGGAAGAGAGAGAGAAGGAAGAGAGAAAAGAGAAAAGAAAGAGAGGAAGAAGAAGAACGGGGAGAATTGGAGAATGTGGGTAAAATGGTGTTGATATGTCGTAGTTTTCCTATATTGTTGATAATTTGTGTTAAATGATTTAAGTTGTCATTGTGACGTAATGTGGAGATTTACATAAGTGTCGAATCTATATGGATGTCTTTAATCAGAATTAATGTTGTTATAGTATTTGGGATTGAGATTTGGTTAGTCAATTATAATTGGTTGTAAAGTGCTACGTGTTGGTGCTATAAACATGTTGTGCGTATAAGTGCTTTATGTGATTAAGTGCTATTATTGTCAAAAGAATTAGATAAAAATGTTACAAGTCTTTATCTTTAGGTCTTCCGACAATATTTGAGGAAGTATTATGTGATGTGATGAGATACGTGCTAAGTGACTAAATGATGATAAGTCGTAAAGGTATTATGTGCTCCACTTAAATTGTGATTTGGTTCAACTTATAAGTATGTATCTATTTATTTATATCGTTGGGGGTAGAAGTACTAGTTAGTCGATTTACGTAAACAAGCTGAGGTACTAAGAGGGTATTATACCTTTATATAGGTACAAGTAGGAGGCCAGAAAAGGAGCCGAGTACGTAAAGTCGGAGTTTTGAGCAAGTTATTGAGTTAGTTTATCAGCTTTCAAGGCAAGTGTTTATACCCTCCACTTATTGTTCAAGTGGTAGTTTTCTTAAATTATGATGCGAATGTTACCTTTCAATTATATTGCAAGTACATGTACAACCCTTACTTCTCCTTTACTTTATATTACGTAATTGATTCCATACCATGCAATTACACTTTACCTTGCTCTTTTCTTTTAAAATTATAAATATTCATTTACCTTTACATTTCACGTATAATAGTTTACCTTGATTTATTCCTTGTTGAACCTTATTAAATTTTAAAACACATGTTACATACTTGCTTCCTTAAACACTTACTTACCTCGCTTACCATCAGCTAGCTTCTAAACTTTATGATAAAAATCTTGGATTAGTTTTGTACCTTGGAATGAAAATGTTGGAATAATGAAAAATGATGGAACTCGTATTATTGCTTAACTCTTTTGTTGAATCCATGTAAATGGAACAAAGTTTTGACCGAAGCGGCGGTTGTGGTTACTTATTTATTTTATGGCCAAAGTGTGCCTATGGATCCTTAAATGTGAGGATCATGTGAAAACATGGTCTGGAGCTTTACGTGGCTGATCACCCGTATAGCTCGTGTCGTCTTATCGTAAGTTCCAATTTAATTGCTTACCCTTTTCTTTGAGAAAGAAACTTATATTTTGAAACTGGATTACTCGATTGATTATCAAATTGATGGATTATCAAATGAAAACTGTTTATGTTGATTACACTTGCTGAACAGTTTTTGGTTCACTCTTGTTATTATTCCCTAACCGCTAAGAAGACCGTGTGAAGGCCTGATTCGAGGTTTTTAGGTTCTAGTTTGTCGGGCAGATAGAATTCATTTTAGATCACACCAATGGTTAGATAGTGGCAAATGGTTTGTAATAAAACTGAATTAGTTGTTGTACTAACTTTACTATTTTAGATTCTTGTTTCATACCATAACATGTGATCGATCCTTAGTTAATGGGTCGTCTGTATAATTATATTTTATCCAAAGTTATATTTTCTTACAATTGTATTAGTGGCACCAAATCCTGACCCCGAATTTGGGGGTGTCACAGGTTGGTATCAGAGCTATAAGTTATTGGTCACTAAAACGAAAATAGGTAGAAGAGTCTAAGATAGGGAAAATAATTAGCAAAGTCACATAAAGTTTGAGTTAAGATTTCTGAATATAGTTTTGACTAATAGGATAAGGTTCGCTTTAGGATTATCCGGTTAAACATCCTGACGTTATATAGTATTCTGACATATTGAGTGAGTATATGCTTCAACTATGTGAAGATCTGGTTACGGACGGGGTAAATAATTCGAAGTTGGAGGAATCAATCAGAGAGTCAGAGCTACCAGTTCGGAAGACATCACCTATAGATCCTTATGTTGGAACGTATGATATAAAGGACTACGTTTTATGATATAAATTAAAAAGTTCAAAAAGAAGATTAACCTTAATCGCTATGGCGCAAGCGATTCAATTCCACGCCTTCTACTGAATTCCTTGATTCCCTTTGAGCGAAGTGTGGCCTTCGATCTCCCAAAGTTTCCTCTCCTCAAAGCCTCGAAATTCCAAAACCCTAGCTGCGTGCGGCTACCCCTAGGTATCAATTTCGATTTCTGTTGTGTGTCCAGCTTTAAGGAGAACGAGAATATATATAGGCTTCAGTAGGGATCATGGACAATTAGGTCGGGCCTTCCAATGACATTCTGGGTCAAGCCCAATGTCATTAAATATTAATTCAATCCACTAAAGAATTAATATTTGCATTACCGTTCCTAATACCGCAATTCTTTTATTATTTAATTCGGCTCCTATATTATTTGCTTATTAAATTCCCCACGTTTAAGATATTGCATGTCCATTAATTAAATTAATCACTGACAATTAATTTAATTAATATACACAAAATGGTCAGAAATTATGTCAGAAATTAATCTGCATGCAGGGCTTCACATAATTATCTTAATGAGCTTTCAAGAGGACATCATCAACACGAATATTATCAGGACATGGATTCCTTCTGTAATTAATATCTCACTCTGCATGCAATGTCATTGCTCAACACATAATATTGTAATTAATTATTAATTACATCTTATATGAATCAAAGCATGTGCATTGCATACAAGTGTCAATCACTACATCCGGATTAAGAACCTAAACAATAATAATATCATAGAATCTTAGTTCTTCTTAACTGTCAAAATAAAAGAACAATTCTAATATTTTGATCATGTTCAATATACACAAAGTATACAAGTATTATTCAATAGTCAAGATAAACCATTCCCAAATTATACTTCAGTCATTCGAGTAGTTTGTCTAATACCACTTAGACTTTGAACCTTTATTATATTATATACGGACACTGATAATCTAATCTTTTGTTATCCCATTTGATACTAGATTATCCATAATATATAATAAACAAACAATGTAATAATATACAATCAAGATTCTCAATAAAATGGTCAATGTTAATATACTTCAAATGAATAGTTCATCATAAAACCCAACAATCTCTCACTTATACTCAAGCTATTCTTTAAGTATATTAGTGTTTATTACAAGCAATCCACTACCAGTTTAAATAACTACTATGTGACCAGACATCTGACTCTTATCGCCTCCATGTGTTCCTCAAAAGCCTTAGCTGGTAAGCACTTCGTGAAAGGATCTGCCCGGTTGTCCTTTGATGCTATATCGGTCACAACGATATCTCCTCGCTTAACGAATTGTCGTATGAGGTGATACTTATGCTCGATGTGTTTTGCTGCCTTATGTTCTCGTGGTTCCTTCGTATTTGCAACAACACCAGTGTTGTCACAATAAATTATGATATGCCATGGCAAATCAAGATCTACATCCAAATCCAACAGGAAATTCTGGAACCATACTGCCTTTTTGGCTACCTCAGAAGCTGCCACATATTCGGCTTCCATGGTTGAGTCTGCTATGCATTTCTGCTTCACACTCCTCCATATTACGGCTCCACCTCCTAAAGTCAAAACACATCCCGAGGTTGACTTCCTCTTATCCCTATCTGTCCGGAAATCTGAATCGGTATATCTCACAGGCAACATGTCCGAGACCTTGTAAATTAACATATACTTCTTAGTCCTTCACATGTACTTAAGTATTGTTTTTACTACACTCCAATGTTCCTGACCTGGATTAGACTGATATCTACTGACCATGCACATGGCAAAGCAAATATCAAGCCTAGTACATAACATTGCATACATTAAGCTTCCACATGCTGAAGCATAAGGAACTGCTTTCATGTTCTCTATCTCTTTAGGTGTCATAGGACATTGTTCCTTCGATAGAGAAACTCCATGTCTGAAAGGTAAATTACCCTTCTTAGAGTCTTGCATGTTAAAATGAGCCAATACCTCATCAATGTAAGGTTCTTGAGATAAAGCTGTCTTGACATCCATTTGCCAAATCTCATAATCGAGATGAGCTGCGATAGACAAAAGAATCCGGATTGACTTAAGCATAACTACCGGTGAAAAGGTTTCCTCATAATCGATCCCTTCTTTCTGAGTATACCCTTTCGCAACAAGTCTTGACTTCCAGGCTTTCACCTTTTTATCAGATCCTCTTTTTCTCTTGTAGATCCACTTACATCCAATGGGTTTTACACCTTTGGGTGGTTCCACGAGCTCCTATTCTTGATTGGAATACATAGATTCCATCTCAGATTGCATAGCCTTATGCCATAGATATGCATCCTTATCTTGTAGTGCTTCTTCGTATGTCCTGGGATCCTTGTCATGTTCACCAAAGACTAAGTCCGAAGACTCTCCCAAAAACATGAATCTTTCAGGTTGTTGAACAACCCTCTCACTACGACGAAACACTGGTGCTGTATTAGTGATAGGCTGTGCATTTACTTGTGGTTGTTCTACTTGTACTATCGACACATTAGGATTATCTGTTCGTCCCACTAATTCCTCTAAAACAACAGTACTCATGGGTTTGTGGTTCATTATATAGTCTTCCTCTAAGAATTTAGCATTGGTGCTAACAATGACATCCTGATCCTTAGGACTATAAAACAAATAGCCTTTCGTTCCCGTGGGATAGCCCACAAACAACCTCACTTCTGTACAAGAATCTAACTTAGTCGCGTTCTTGTTCAGCACATATGCTGGACAACCCCAAATTTGAATGTGTCTTAGACTTGGCTTGTCACTAGTCCACAATTCTATCAGAGTCTTAGGAACCGACTTAGAAGGTACTAGGTTCAGAAGATAAGCCATTGTTTCTAAAGCATGTCCCCAAAATGACTTGGGTAAATCCGAATAACTCATCATCGATATAACACTCTCCAACAGAGTCCGATTCCTTCTATCTGCTACACCGTTCTGCTAGGGTGTGCCAGGTGCAAACAACTGGGATGTGATCCCATGTTCTGATAAATATTCCCTAAATTCTCGAAGCAGGTATTCGTCACCACGATTTGATCGTAGTGACTTGATACTTTTACCAAGTCGTTTCTCCGTTTTAGCTTTGTACTCCTTGAATTTATCAAAGCACTCAGACTTACGGCGCAACAAGTAAATGTACCCATATCTTGAATAATCGTCAATGAAAGTGACGAAATACTCATAACCACCTCTTGCTTGGATATTCATAGGTCCACATAAATCAGTATGAACCAACTCTAACACTTCTTTAGCTCTATTCCCCTTTGCCTTAAAAGGCATGTTAGTCATTTTACCTTCGAAGCAGGATTCACATACTGGAAATGGCTCCACTGCCAATGAGCTTAAAGGCCCGTCTACTACCAGTCTTTGAATCCTCCTCAAGTTAATATGACCTAATCTTAAGTGCCAAAGAAGTGTTTGGTTCAAACTAGAAGGTTCCTTTCTTTTATTAGTGATAAAAGATGTGTTATTTAATACCCTATGTTGCAGTTGCAGTGCAGGTTGTCTAGGATTAATAATGTACAAATTGTCTTGCAATGTACCAGAACATATAACTTGTTTATTCATTATAATAGAAACATTACGATCCAAACAAACATTATAACCATCCAAAGCAAGTTTAGAAACCGAAATCAAATTCCTTCTAAAAGAATGTACATAAAGACAATTGTTCAAAACCAAAATCTTATTACAACCAAAAGATAAAGTAACGTCTCCCACTGCAACTACTGTTACTTTCGTAGCATCACCCATGAACACATATATCTCGCCATTTCTAAGCATTCTGGATTGCTGGAACCCCTACATAGAATTACAAACATGGCCAGTGGCTCCTGTATCTACACACCAAGTGCTCGTAGATATAGCCGCTTGTTAGAAATGAATGTTACTAAGAAATTAGACAGAGGGGGGGGGGGTGAATGGATAGTTTTCGATTCTTGAAAACTAAATAAGTTGTGAGAGATTATGTTGTGTAAAATGCGGAATGAAAATAAACAAAACACACACAATCACTTTAATCTACTTTGTATTAAGTAAATTAAATACTACAGCTTCCAAAACTTCACAACTGAAATTCTGGCTTCTAAACAAGAACAATGTTTTCTTGCTTTGCTTACAGAGAAAATAGTGCTTAAAAATTTCTGTGTACTACTCTCTCTCTTTTCTAACAGTAGGGTGTGCACAATATATATAGACCTATACAAACTGGTGCACACACCTATTTACACAGTTACCCTTCACTGAAAGTCCAACTTGTTCTGCCATAAGAAGTTAACTGTGTCAGGAAGGACCACTTATTTTTCGGAGTCTTTCCCGATTCTGTAGTTGCTTGTCTCTTATCTTTCTCTCCAAGTTTTGTTGTAGATTTGCCATCTGTTCTTTGGACCACCTTACCATAACAGATGCTTCAGTATTTGTCTCCTTTGAATTTTGGTTATGTACCTTGATTTGTCTTGTTATAAATAGCTAAGTGTTGACATCGTGAACTCTAGCATATTCCTGATTCTTTGACATGTTGACATAGTGCATTCTTGACTTTGCTATATGAGTGTTTCAGGAGTATGCGATATAGGCTTAGAGATGACTTCGCGATATGGCCTTCTTGAGGACTTCACGACATAGCCTATTTGAGGACTTCGCGACATAGCCTTTTAAAGGACTTCGCGACATAGCCTTTTTGAGGACTTCACGATCTAGTGCAATCTGACTTTGCGATCTCAACACTTCATGATATTAGTAATGAAGACTTCATGACATAGTACATTTTAGGACTATGCGATCTCAGTACTTCACGACATGGATATTTTGGACTTCACGACATAGCTCTATTTTGACTTCACGGTATAGGGACTTAGATAAATTTCTGCAACTTATTTATCCAGGGCTTTATTCATCTCCATCCTGCTGCTTGAACATTTCTGAACTTCTACCAGGATAATTATTCCATAGCCTATGTACATTCTAGATTGCAAGAAATTTACTAAGCTCATTATAACTCTGAGCAATCAAGATAAAGCTAAGTACATGAAAACAAGACAAGTACAGTAGAGACCTATACTATATCCCAGTGAAAGAATTCACTTGGTCATGTAGAGTGACATAGTCACAATGAGTAGGCTTGTTAATAGTGGTACTCAGACATGCCTTGAGCCTAACAATCTCCCCCAAATTGTGAGTAAGAAACTTAGGCACAATTTCATGTCTGATAACAAGCCTAACTTACATAAGAGGAAGTAAATTTCAGAGAGAACAATAGATGAACATTATGAATAGAATTTGATTAAACATTGCATATGAAAGCTTACATATTATCTTTGTTGCTGAACATCTTCAGTTTCCATCTGCTTTTCAAGGTAGTCATCATAAACCTTCTTCTTTCTCATCTCTTCCTTTCTGTTCATTTCTGAAATGGCTGCTAAAAGTTCATCTCTTGCAATTAGTTCTTCTATCAGAGGAGAGTCTTCTAAATCTTCAATTGCAGCTCTAAGGGCACTTTCCACATAGGATTCAACAAACTCCATCCTTATCTTGCTTTTTCCTCCATATTTATTTCTGTACTCCACAACATAGGGATTTTGTTTCACTTTGCACATCCCTTTCCTCCTCAACTCTTTAGCCCTCTCTTCCATTTCTACCATCTCTCTTTCTTTCTGAATCATCTTCTCTTCATTTGACTTTCTTAGATTCTTCTGATAATCAGAGTGCATTTTCAAGAACCTGGAAATCTCTATCTTCCATAATCTTTCTTTCTTTTCTTCAAAGTTCAGAAGTGCATTTATTCTTTCAAACTCATATTGAGGAAAATACTGCCAGCCCCCTTGCTTCATTTCTCTTTCTCTTCCATCAGTGTATTTGATCTCTAGATGACTTTGCTTCACTTTGACTTCAAAGATTCTTTGGGCTCTCAGAAATGCTAGGGCATCTTCATCATAGTCTTCATCCAGAGGAAGAATATTAATCCCAACTACATTTGTGATCACCCCATTCTTTTTTGTTATCCTTGTTCTTTTGGCTACACTCTTGATCTTCATGTGCTTCACTTGAGGTAGTTTTCTGGAACAAGGAGATTTTGTCTTTAGTGCCACATCATTTGGAAGTAAACTCAACCCTTTTCCCTTTATCCACTGTAACACTCCACTAGCTGTGACTTTGTGGAAGTGTCTTCTTGATTTTTCTTTTGTGGCTTTACTTTTCTCCAGTGGCAAATTAGTTTCAGAAGTCATGGATATTGATTTTGGAGGATCATTACTGACAGTACCCACCCTAGACTTAGAGTATTGTGTTGTGGTTAAGGTACTGCTAGCAATGTCCTTGACTTGCTGATTTCCACTTCTCTTCTTTACTGTCTCCTTCTGTCCTTTAGGGTCTTTTTTGTCATCTTCAGCATCTTTAGATTTCTTGGGAGTTTTGCCCTTGCTGTTCTCACTCACTCCATCCTTATCACTCCTAGATTGACTTCTTTTCCTGTAGCTCTTATCTTCATCATCATCTTTGTCATCTTTTTGGGTTTTCTTTGCCTTGAGTGATTCAGGTATTCTTCCATGTATCAAAAATGATTGAAGAATTTGGATCATTTCTAACTCTTCAGCAGTCCTGAATCCCCTCTTAGCTCTCAGCATTTGGAGCACATTGTTGATTTTGTCCTTGTTCTTCATGTTCAGCTGACCATGGATGATTAATTGGTCAATGGTGTTTGCCCTGGTGAGACCTTGGAAAATAACTGTTCTTGGATTTTTGATGACTTCAGGCAATCTAGAGTATTGGTCCTTCTTCAAGTCCTCATACAGAAGCCTGTTGTTCTCACCAGTTTTCTCTATTAGCTCCATTATAGTGTCTAGTTCAGTAAACCTTAGCTTCTCTAGAGTTTCAAAAGACAAATGCCATAGGTCATTTCCTTTAGATACCATGACAATTTCTCTTAGATAAGCATCCTTGATTTTCCTGACTACCACATTAAAGTACTTGATGTTTTCCTGAAGCTTTTCCCTGTAGATCTGAGTATCTCCTTGAACACTGATGTTGATGGCTTTCAGAAACTCCAGAAAGGCCACATCATGATAGATGTTTGAATTGGCAACTTCCTGTAGCTTGGCCTCAGTGACAATATTTGCTTTGACAGGCTGAGCTTTAGTGGAGATGAGAGGAGCAGAGACATCATTGGGCATTGTGCCAGGGTAGTATGTTGTAGTCACACTACTTTTCTGGGCAGTTAGACTGGTGACAGAAACAGTAGGATGGGTGATTGGCTTGAGCTCCTTCTCCTTTTCTGATATAATTTTCCCTTTCAGCTTTTGCTTGGTAGGAGCTCCCCCTCTCTTTTCTAAAATGACCCCTTAGGCTTGGGATCAGACAAGATGTCTTGAGCTTCTCCAGGAATAGGAAGATTCATGATTTTCATCATAGAAGTCATCATTTGTTGTTGGACCAGCAGAATGTTTGAGGTGGAGTTGCTTTGGTCATCCAACTTGGCATTGAGGAGCCCCAAGGCATGAGAGAGACCTTAGTTGTCGGATTTGAGCTCAGCTACCTCCCTTTCCAATCTATCAACTTTGGAGAAGAGTTGCTCAGACCTGAATGAGTTGAGAGACTGGTCTTTGATCTTGGAAAAATCAAATTTGGAGATGTTGGAAATGGGAACTTCATCCACCAGCTTATCACCATACTGGTTTTTCCACATTACTGTGAGCATGGAGTTGGAGGTGATGTTGGACTGCACTTGATTATCTAGCTTGGTAGCCAGTTTCTTGAGATTGTCTGTAGCCAAGGCCAGAGTGAAGTCCATCTTGGTGACATTAGCAGCAGTTTTCTGCACTTCCTTGAGGATGCCATATACCTTGGGAAAATCAGAGAGATAGGAGTTCCTTAGCTGTGTCAAAGATCTGTTTGTGTCCTCCTTGATAGTAGAAATCTCTGATTGAAGACCATTCCCAAGATAATGCAGAGCCTTCAGCTGATTTTTATACATGTCATTTACTGCTTCAAAAACTGCTGCAGGAGAAAGATTCTTGGCATTGGACCCCAAAGATGTAAGATATTCTTCCCTGAGAAAAGCTAGGGCATTTTTGAGCTGAACAGTTCTTTTGGCATCCAACCATGCATCTACATTGCCATCCTGTTGAGCCTCATCTACAATCTTCTCCTGCTGTGCCTCAACATCCTCCTTATGACATAGAAGAATGGCTTCATAGTCCGAGTTGGGAAGATTAGCTGTTAGAAGATGTTGAGCAATTTTAGAGATCTCATCAATCTGTGCCACATGAAGATTTTAAAGTTCTTCTTCTGTCAATTGTGAGGGCACATATGATGATCTTGAAGGCCTGTCATGTTGCACAGGCTTCAGCCATTCTGACATGGTGGCCCGAGCCAAGTGAGAGCTAGTGCTAGGCACCTCATGAGGAATAGAAATATGAGTTTCCTCCAGTCTTGGAATGACTGTAGAGTCTGATGCTGTCTCCATTGAAATGGGATGAGTTACAACATCATCTCTATGTGCCTGTGAAGGCAAGTCCAAATCCCTAAGGATTGGAGAGGTTGGCACAGAGTCTCCAGTAAGGACTGGTGAATCCTCTGTGTTTGTGTTGGTGTCATTAGAATATGCCCCAGCGTGCATTTCCTGACCAACTAAATGAGGGTCTTGGGCGTGTTATTCAGAGTTGTCGTGACATGCTAGAAAGTCTAAACACAGTGTCTCTGTTTTTTGTTAAACGGTCTGCTAATATGGCGGCACACGAGTTAGCTCGCTTGTCATATTCTTTCCCAGATCGCGTTTTCGATAGGATTTCTATTCCTATTGGGGTCAAAGATGTATTGTTAAGTGATTTATCGTATGAATAAAATTGCATTGTTTGTCAAAAAAAAAATGAGGGTCTTGGGTGGTGAGCACAGTGTCAAGCACCATGTCACTTGAAAGGGGCTCAATCACAGATTTAAATTGTGAATGATCAATAGCAGAATTGTCATGTGAATGACTTTCCTGTAAAGAAGAAATTTTAGATGTAGAATCTAGAAGATAAGAGGAGTTTAGACTTGATTTTGGCAACTCCCCCTGAGAAATAGGAGGAGTTTCAAAGTTGATGTGCTCTCCACTCAGTGATTAATCACCCTTATTTCCATATGAGTCAAGAGTGAGTTCTTGACCCTGTGCAGACTCTGTACAGGTTGTAGTGGGGAGACTACTCTTTTCAATATCAATGCCCTGTTGAGAGGACATTGACAGTAACAGGTTTACCCCTTTTAACACATCTGAATCCTGTTGGGAGGATTCGGTGGTGGCTAGAGTTTTGGATTTCTTCTTTTGTCTAGTGAGCTATGACTCAGGTTCCTCACTTCCTAAATCTACAGTCTCATCAATTATAACAAGGGTTCTCTTCTTGGTCTTCTTTTTAGTAACACCAGCCTTTTGAGAGTCTGGTGCACTTGGCTCCCTAATGACTAAGGTGGTGTTTGCAGGAGGGTCACTGGATGGGATATGAAGGATAGGGTTAGACTTTGAAGCTCCTTCAGTCTTAGCCTTCCCTTTCCAGGAAATTTCATGATATATTGGCTTATCAAGTGGATAGGATGTGAATGTGTCTTGCATATGCTTAGTCACACTCAGAATCACATCCACTTGATTCCTAGTATCCAATGAACCAAATAGAACTTTGGACATGGACTTGGAATAAGCCAATTTTGTTTTATCTATACCATCTAATTCATGCAAATTATTATCAAGATAATTTAAAATGCACTGAAGAAATCGAGGGTAAAAGATCTCATTACCTCTTCCACGAACAGTCCTGCCTAGCCTTTGTGTGACGCCCTCCCAATCTGGGGTCATGATTGGGGAGTCACTACAACCTCTATACTTATAAACCTGTGAATAATAATATAAACAGGAAGACGCGACCCCAACTTTACCCTGGATCTTTAACAGGTAATGGTATGAAACAAGCATCAACTATCTACTTCATTTTATTACATAATAAAAGTCTCAAAAGTTATTACAACCATGTCTTAAAAGCACTACGTTCCCTATTACAAAACACCTTCTACAAGTGGTCATCACCTACCTGAGCTGGCATCCCAAATATAACCCTACTAGAAGACTTCCTAGCTGTCTGAAAAGTGCGTACCATCTTCTCGTTTAACTGTGGGTTAGAACAGGGAAAAGAATGAGCCAAATGCTCAGCAAGTAATAATATAACCAAATAGTTAACCACTGTGAAACAGTTTCCAATATCAATCTGTATGTCATGGGTATAGCAGAATCCATATCAAGGGATTATCAGAACAATGAAATGAATATACAATTTCAAAGGGTAAACAAATTTCCTTATATAGATATATGATTTCAAGAAAAGCAATAAGTAATTTGGAGATTTTTCACAACGCACAGGACAATACGGGTGATCAGCCACGTAAAGTCCCCATACCGGACACACAGTCCCTCTGGTCCTTGTATTGGGTCCCAATAGGCACACATTGGCCTTTAGACTAGTCCATCCCTAGTCCATTTATTATAATTAAAAAGTGTTGGGCCGGCGTCACTTGGCCTCTTACGCCTCCAATCTTAGGAATCCGTGGAAACCATAAAATCAGAATTTAAATGAATCCAAACTTTGAAATTTCCTTTCTTTTAAAATCTTTCTTATGAAAGAAATCCTTTGTAAATCATTGGATGTGTGTTTGTATAGTACCCAAGTGAAGGTTCATGTATTCTCAATTTCAAGTAAGTATGTGATTCATAGGTACAAGTTCAAATCTAATGCAATAGCATCTCAGGTTAAAATGTAAGTATAATCAAAGGATAATGATAAGGTCTGAAGAAAAGTTTAAGCAAGATATGGTTCACAAGACATTGTGTTGTGTCTATAATGTTTGTATATAAAAGAGTCTTTTGGGAATTGGATAAGTTCAATCTGATCAATCTGGATTTCTATCAATGGGAAATCAAGAAGTAAATGTCATAGGTATGTTTTGGATATGTACTAAAATGTGAGTTCTGGTATATTCACCTTTGGGTGTAAAGGTTCAAAGAAAGAACTAAACATAGTATGGTGTATGAACCAACAAGGTATATGAACAGAAATAAGGATTACCAAATGAACATGATATGTTTTCAGGATTAAAAGGGTATATAAACAAGATATCAATTCATATATGTCAAAATGAAAGAATGGAATTTAGAAGCGAAAGCAAGTCAGAATTACTTGCCTTAAGTAGCTAAAAGGGTAATGAGAAATCACTGGTTCTCCACCTTGGTCTTTCCTTTATCTCTAAGCTCTACTTCTTTGGATTCTTAAGTAGCTTTTAGAACAAACTGTACTCACTGAATTTCTGCCTTCGCCTTGCCTTTATTTCTATGTTCCACGTCTCGTAACTCTACAAAAGAGTATATACTATTTCAGAATGATCCTCTCAAAATTCTAATCCTTATTCTAAACTACCCCACGTTCCCTAAACGCATAAACACATAATATTTATATCACTTATAACTCTTATCCATATAATAAGCACAAAACTCACATAAGCGCACATTGTCATTCAGGTTCACATAACATACTCCTTTAACATATATGTATATATCCTAACTTTCCGTTTATACCACACTTGGTTATCCCTTTAAATCAACTTGATCAATGCTAACCATATCCTTAACACCTTTACAAATAATGCATTCAATCTCAAAAGCTGAAAATTCTGCTGCGCATACTTTACTAAAACATTTTTCATAAATCCAAAAATAATCAAACAATTACCAAATTTGTCAGGATATTTCCTGATTACTAATATCACTTAGCATAAAAGTTTCAACTTCAGAACAATTCATTTAGATTAAAAACGAACTGGTTAAAGTAGGTACGGAAGCACAGAAAATTGCTGCTGCGCAACTTTACTAAAACATCTTTCATAAATCCAAAAATAATCAAATAAATACCACATTTGACAGGAAGGAGCCTGAATACCCAACCAAATTAGCATAAATATTTCAGCTCCAGAACAGTTTATTAAGACCAAAAACGAATTGGTTAAAATACATACTGAACACAGAAAATTTCTGCCCTGTACCACTCTTAGTAAAACTTGAATAACTTTTTAGTGATTAACTCTATCGATACAAGGTTTGCACGTGAGCAAACTAGACTCCAACTAGAACAATTTCATCCTAGACTCACTGTATAAAACAGGTAGTAAGCAATCAGAATTATTCCGAACAGAACAGACAGTTTCTGGTAATTCAACATAGATCATTCTCCAACATAAACTTTTAAACACCACAAATTCTTACTACATAACACTTAATACAACTAATCAACAATTATTTATACTCAAAACCACATGCAAGTCTCAATACTAACTTCCAATTATCCTACAACCTTAATACACATAATCACATATATTCATGTCAAGTTTATCTCAAGAATCAAACCGAACTCTAAAATCTGAAAATCACCCAAAGCTCGGCATGCAACTTAGATTAATTACTTACTATCATTAAAACACCTAATCATGAGTTAAATCAACCCATTTTGATCAAAATAACTCAAAAATCCGAAGCCTATATTTTTAAGAAAAAAATCAAAATTAAACAAAAGACATGCAACCTTAATTACCAAGGGGTTTTGAATGAATTCACCTCCAATCGACTCTACAATCACAATTAAACATTTAAACTTCAAGAACACTTGATTCTTGTCCAAAATCCGAAACCCCAATTTACAAAACCCATTTTCTAATCTTCACCAAACTCAACACTATCGGTATTAAAGTGTAGAGCTCGGCAAGAGCTTCGATTTGACTATCTAATCAACGAATTTGGTTAATAAAATCAAAAGATAAAGAAGAGAGAAGGAGAGAGATTTGAGAGAGAAACAAGAGAGAGAGAACAGAGGTGTCAACTGAAAAGAAAAGGGGAAGAAGAATCAGGCGTGAGGGTTTTATAATTCTCAAGGGCAAATTGGTAATTTCCTAATTCTGAAAACTGTTTTATTATAAAAAGGAAACCAATAAATTGCCTTTCTAAAATCCGAAATAAAATGAAAATAATATCTAAAAATCAAAATTTTATTTTTAAAACAAATATTACGAATTTACAAGCTCACACATATTTTTAAAATATTTTTATGATCGAAATTGAATTAAATATGAATTTTCAAAGTTTAAATCACATAAATGACATTTACCTCATAAAATCATTTTTAAATCCTTAACCCCAAAAATAAATTCCTCCACTAATTTTAGAAACTAATAGAATATAAAATAAAGGTTGTGAAAAAGATTTCACAATAAAATGAATCTCTGGTGATTTTATAAAATTCCCGGAAGGTCAAAAAGAATTTATTTTTAATAAGAAATTCATATAAAATGCAATTAAAAGCATACACATAGATTTTAATCCATACCATTCACCAAGTAAACATCTAATCATCACATTTTCTAATATTCACCTTTCACACAATATTCACATATTATAGATCTCAAATATTATTAAATATTAATACTATACAAGCGTTTTTCTGAGTCGTTATACTTTGAGCCAATTCTTTGAGAATAATTGCTCATACATTAATCTCCTGATTATAAGCTAAGGAGTAGGCTAGCTTCACAACAATGTGCTGATGTGGTCCCATCCTGTCTTCCTGCACAGAAATACCTTTTGGAGTTCGTCAAACAGAAATGACCACTCCCTCCTGACATGCTTTTTGTTAAGCTTAGCCATGTCTATCTCATTTGCATACTTGATTAGATCCATGAATGCCACCATTTCAGCATCATTGGCTTCAGCATCATGACCTTCAACCTTGAACCCCAAAGCTTCGTTAATTTCTTTCTCCCCAAACTGCAAGTGCTTGCCCCCAATTGTGCAGTTGATTTCCTGAAATGAAGTTCCATCCTCCCTTGCCATTGTAGATACCAACGCTGTTCTCCAGAATCCTTCCAGTACATCAACGTACAGGGTGGGGTTCATACTTAAAGCTTGGCGAAGGTAGGATATGTTTAAGAACCGTACAAAACACTTGTACCGGGGGTTTGCTTCAGCCTCAGAGGGGATAGTGAGAAGATTGGTCTCTCTGGGTATGGTTAAAGGGTTTGAAGAAGACGTTGCTTGAGACTTGGGTGCCATTTGAAATTGAGAGTGAAGAAGAGAGAAGAGAATTTGAGTTTAGGTTTGAGAATTGAGAGTAATAGACAAGATAAAAAGTTGTGAACGGTTATAAAATAGTATTTATATGATAGAGACACTGCGATATGGAGTTATGAATTTGTACATGCTATTTTGATGTCGTGAAGTCTCAAAATAGCCTATATCGCGAAGTCTTGCAAAGTATATCGTAGAGTCCAAAAATGAACTATGTCGCAAAGTCTTAAAGGTAGAAAGTATGGGGAAACTTTGCGATATAGTACAAATATCTTGTCTAAAACTCCCTTTTTGAAATTCCAAGCATTTTGTCAGACTTATATCAAAATTTTGAAATAAAATTAATTTAAATCAAAATTCTGCTAAATATGGAGACTTGTCGATATAGTTATTTTAGGTCGCGAAGTCAGAAAATGAACTATGTCGCAAACTCAAGAAATGAACTATATCGTGAAGTCTCACAATTTCAACAGTTTACTATATAAGTCTGTTTTATTTGAAATAAGTCGTGAAATCTCAAAATCACCTATGTAGAGATGTCTTAAAAGCTCATCACTTCTCATAAAAGTATGATTTGAAAAATATGCAGTAAAATACTGAAATATTTATAAATCATATCCCGGCTAATTTTCACTCCAAATAAATAGAGCATCTAAATACAGTGAAAATTTACTGCTGCAACAATTAACTAGCATACTTACCAAGAAGTTACTTGAATTGTCAAGTCACGGAGTTACTTTCTCCAAGATAGTGTCTTTCTACGACATCTGAGGAGGAATGACGTATGAGTAAGATTTATTATGCTTCGGCAAATGTATCTATCAAAATACCGGATGTACTATACAAGACTTGATGATCGCTAACTCACTAGGCGAGATAAGCGAGCACCTGTCTAGTCCTTGAGAAGCGCGATAGTAAGCTGAAAGAACGTCCTTAAATACTTTCGAAGAATTAAGGACATCTTTCTTGATTATGGTGGGTCCAAAATGAAAATCAAGTGTTATAAACACTATGATTTTCTTAGGACAAATGTGATAGAAAATCCATGTCAAAATAAGTGTTAATTCTGAATGGATGAGCGGTTTGCTGGAAGAATTCCAAGCAGCTTAAGATAACTGATTCCGTAGTGGAAGCACTATATGTATATAGCTATAAGTGAAGCTGCAAAGGAGGTTCTTTGGATAGCGAAACCTGTTTTCGTTGGTTAGACATGCTTCCTAGAATAAGATTTATATTGTTGTATCGGTACAACATATGGTAGTAGCGCAGGCTATAGAACCTAGGTTTAATCAGGGATTCAAGATCCAAGTTGCGGCACTTTCATATGATATATGAGATCGTTGAAAGTAGAGATGTTTAAGTCAATATTGACTTGACACCCATAACAACATAGTAAAGACCATTTACTAAACCGTTATTTGAAAATCGCTTTGTTCTCTATTAGGAGAAGTTGTGTATGAGATACCAAGGTGATTGGTTTTAGTACAAGTGGGAGATTGAAAGACGTGTGTCCTAAATCCAATCATGGATGATGAGTTAGGAGATACTTTGTTCAATCTGATTCAAGTTTGTTTAATTTAATAAAATGGTAATATGTTTTATAACGGGCTTTATCTATTTAAAGTGTTTAAATTAGATGATCCATAGTTTAGAGTAAAGCTTTAATGGATTATGATGAGATCATTATAATGAGACCTTAGAGATGATAACTCTAAACTTAAATAGTTCCTGGTCGTAGGATAATTAATTGGTAGTTAATTAATCCACAAAGATCGGTACATACTATGCTTGCTTCACTATGAAGGATGTCTGTTCTCATAGGCATTTGTGTGGTGACACTATAGCTAGTATGTAGGTGCTTATTAGGAATAAGTTCACTGAACATGACTCGATCAGTTGAACAACTAATGGAGTTCACTCATGTGTCAGTAGTTGTTCATATAGTGATGGTTGTACAAGTGTCCTTTGACTTGAGATCATCATAGTCATCTTGTGTACACTGAACTATACTTTGGTTTAGCTCTTAGTCTCGAGGGACAATAATTAGTGCTCTTCTGGGTATAGGAATTTGTGCACGAAGATAGTGAATGATCAATAAAGGATCCGCCCCTTCCAGTGAAGGAAGAGAATGTCCTATGTTATTCCATTTATGCTAGTTCAGGAATCTCTGGCCAGAGTGAATGAAATTAGAAAGAAGTTTCTAATTTGCATTAATCGGAACTAGGCATAGTGAATAGGAAAGCATATGATTAAATTAGATAGGCTTGGCACGAGATCCATGCCTTGTATTTAATCGGGATATTGTAGGGTAGAAGGAATTGATTGTACTGTAACTAGTCACTGACAGGTTCTTGGTATTCTAAGCAGTGAATTCATATTATCCGGATAGTCGCGATATGTTGAGAAGCATCACTCACGATGTAGAATAAATACAATTAATCAGTTAATTATATTTAATGAATTATTAGAATTCATATAAATAATAAATAAAAGTTTATTATTATTTATTTCTACTACCGGCTTAATATTGAACCTACAGGGTCACACCATAAAAGATTAATTTATTGATGAAGGTATTTTGAGAGAGCAAGTTATTTTCTAAATAGTTTAGAAAAGGAAATAATGATTAAAATAGTTTTAATTATTATTAAAGCATTTTATAAGATAAAGTGTGGGGTTAATATATATATATATAAAGATATATTAAAAAACCCTAGGAGAGCCCTATAAATAGAATGAGATAGTTCATTCTAAATGACTTGAGTTTTTGTGAAAACCTAGTTGCCACCCTCTTCTTCTTCATCTCTCTCTCTCAAAAGAAGAAAAACTCCATTTTTATAAAAGCTTAGTTTTATAAAAAGCTTCATCGAAGGATTATTCTTGGTGGATACCGGTAGAGTGCTTCACACTCTGAGGAGCAACTGCTAGAATCCATTTTATAAAGCTTCGATTTTCAAGGTATGGTTACGATTCCCCTCGATCTAGATTTTATATGTTTTTCTATATGTGCGATACATGGTTTTTACGGAATAATTGTTATATCATGCTTCCGCTCATCCGTAAATTCCTTCAATGGCATCAGAGCTAGGTTATGCATATAGAGATTCATATAAAAAATTTCAGATTTTTTTTATACATGTATGGATTTATTATGATTTTTGCAAGTATATTTAGATTTAATTATGAATTAATTCGAAATATTATTTTCATGAGATTTTGATCATTGATCTGGGTTCTACAAGTGTTGTGGATGATCTAGGTATTTATTTCATAATTTTGTGATATGTAGATTATTTGTTATGAATTTTTTAAAATTGTTTTAATTAAAATTCATAAAATAATTATACATGTTGAAATATATGAATTAAAATTTGTACAAGGACCCCATAGATACTTGCTTATTTTTGCTTTTGTTTGATTTCAGAAATCATATTATTTTGATTTTTTATTAATTTATTAATTAATTGTTAATTAATTTATTAATATTAAAATAAAATAATAATAACAATAAAGGGCATTAATGGCTAGAGGAGTTTTTTTTTAAGTGTTATAAATGCTAAATTAGTGTTTTAATGCTAAAGGAGTTACAAGCATTAAATAAAATAGCATAGAATTGTTGTAACTTACTTAGCATTAAATAAATTAAAAAAAAAACTGCTGGGAAGGGCCTGTAACGCATGAGCGTCATGCGTTACAGCCCCTCTGTCCACATTAAATTTGATTTTTTGGGAGTTTGGTAACTCCGTTTTGGGCGTGTAATATACCGTTGGATTCGTTTTTCCGAGACGGATCTAATGGAGTGGTCAAATATTTTTTATATAAAAGTTTGGAACTGTTTATATTCCCGGAAATGTTTTAAAGCATGTACTAATTGTTTTAATTGCTTTTAAATACTATAATAAATCCATACATCATTATATCATTGTATGACATGATATTACTTGCATGCTTACTTGTTTATTTATTTTTATATATGAGATATATGCCTATATTTACCATGCGATGATAGATTTAGGTGAACTTAAATCAAAATAAGGCGTGCTCTAGAAAATCTAGAATATGAATCGTTTCTTGCCTTAACAATAATATTATGAGTACAACCATGAGATTCTTATGTTTATGAAACATAGAGTGAAATACTCTTTTGATGTTGAAAATGAAAATTTCTGTCTAGGACGTTGGGTTTTAAGCGGGACCGATGTGACCCCTCCAACACACTGGGAATTTTTCATTTAAATATCATAATTGTATTTTGTTCAAGAAAAAGAGAATCTCCTAGTAATATGATTATGGTTGCAACATAATATAATCCCTCTTAATTAAAATTTATATCAAGTAGTAAATGGCCAATGGCACAACGGGCTTGTGTCGGTCATAGCCTTCCAATATAATAGCAAGTAGAGTTCTTATATTGAGACATTGTCGTTTCGTGCTACAGCCGAGGGCTTTGTTTTGAGATTAAGAGATGCTTGTCTATCACATGAGATGTGTATGATAAATTAGGTTTCAATTGTCGTTACGTGCTACAACCATGGGCTTTTGGAATTCTAATTTAATTATGCAAGATGTTGGGTTTGACTTGACTTAGAATATTGAGTGAGTCGTGCCACAGCCGAGACTCAATGATTCAAGAGGCTAAAAGATAATAAGGAATAACATGAGATGTAGTTGACAAGAGTTGTCTTTTTATGGAACATCACATTGCGTTTCGTGCCACAGCCGAGGTGATGTGATGGAAAATAGGATCCTTATTCTCACTAACATTATGAATGTTTAGTTATACATATAGAGGATTGTATAACTTAAATAAAATAGTGGGAGCCACCAATGAATAAAGACCCGATTTATATGGTGTTGTAAGAATAAAAATTGAATATTTACTTAGTAGTTATGTGTATTCACTAATATAATTATATATATACTATAATTTCTGCACTATCACACATCGTAGTAGAATAACACGTTGACTTATCCCGAAAATGCTGATGAACTTTGAAACTTGAGAAATGTTCTCAAGAATGAAAAGTTAGACGAAATGTTTAACTCGTTAATACAAAGTGTCTTATTTGTGATGCACATGGAGATGTGTATGAGACCAAGTGCAAGAGGTCTAATAATGCAAATGTTGCAAAGTAAACCAAACTGATGTCTATGAGCTTGAGACTGTGCAAACAGTATGAGCACAAGGACATTCAGGGCTACCTTGTTGCTTCTATAAGAGTTGTAGAATGTGATAAATAAGACGATTCAATATAGGATATCGAATGAGCTATTCCATAATAGTTATGTTGAGGGTTGATCTATGAATAATCATAGACTCAAGACAATCAATTTGATTGATCGTCTAGGGTAGGTTGATTTTGTCATAGATGGAAGCTAAGTCGAGATATGATCTTGAATTAGCTTCCGAATACGAACTCACAAATTTGTTGTGAACTCTTACATGAAAAGGTTGGATATCAGATTGTCTGAAATCTACTTCATGTTAAAGATTGTTGAGACGTATTTCCTTCTTAGAGAGCTTTGTTCTTCAGACTGGTAACGGTTCTGGAATCAAGTAGTGGGAGATGAACCATACCATTAAGAAGAAGTTTGTTAGTGAGTGATAACATAATTAGTCAAAGGCTAAGTTTGACTCCAAAAGCAAAAGAGTTTGTTGCCACCTATCAAAGGTGGGTTATTGGAAGATCAACTACAAGAGTTGTCTTGTAGAGTTGAAGAATTAGAGAAGTTTAGTGGGACTGAAACTTCTCATTTTGAAATAGGGACTATGGAATAGAGGTAATGGAAATCCAAAGAACTATAGGCTTGTTTGCACGAGTGAGAAGAGTATTCGCTTGTTGCATGGTGATGGGTTACAAGAACCATATGATTACTGAATCACATTATGCATGCGAAACTCGTCTCACTAGAAAGACCACTATATCTCTATTTTCTTGAAATAAAGAGATAATGAGCAACAAACGTGTTAAAATTAGTACACATAATTGTATGTGCACCAGTGACAACACATGCCAGAAAAGGATTCACACGCTTCATTAGAATTCACGGATATGATCCGGATTCAGATATATGTATTTGGTACAATACAAATTCGAATCTTTTGGAGTGTTTCAAAATGAATAATAATGAAATACAAAACAAAACAGCAAGTGTTGGGACTCTTTGATAAGATCAAAAAGGATATACACTTGAGTGAGTGTTTTGAGGTTATCTCAAATCTTAAGTTTAAAGCTTCACGTTGGACAGATCCTGAGATTCTACAGGTAGATGGAATGTACGAAGGAGCGAACGAACTTTGTTAGACATCGTTCGGTTCATGTTGAGCTAAATTGATCTTCTAATATATGTTTAGAGTTGAATTTTATAAATATCAGTATATCTGCTGAATATAGTATCTTCTTAATCTGTTCCTAAGTTGTCATATGAGATATGTAGTGCAAGGAACACAAGTCTTAAACTTGTTAAGATTTGGGATGTCTAGCTTATGTCAAAATGTTTAATTTGATAAGCTAGATGGTAGATCCAAAATGTAAGTTTGTGAGATATCCTAATGATAGTCAAGGATGTTGGTTGAATATTCTACTGAATATAGTGTGTATGACATACTGCCTACTTAGAGGAATTGTTCATTCTAGAAGGGTTCAGTGGGAGGAAGGTTGAACTTAACTAAGTTCAAACACCACAAATTACAAAGGTTCTATAGGAAGAACATTTTCAGACAGGATAACTTTTTGTAGGTTAGCTTAAGTATAGGTCTTGATATTTTATCACCAACCTGAGAGGTTGACTGCCTTGTCATTAAGAATGACAATGAGGTGTCAATTATATGATAATGACCTTATGACCTATACTAAAGCTATGAGTTATGACTCGGAGAAATGGCATAGTACCATGAAATCCGATATAGATTCCATGTACATCAACCAAGTACAGACTATGGTTGAGGACCTAAAGGTGTCATAACCGGAAGGGTACAAGTGAGTCTATAAAAGGGAGATTGGAGTGAATGGCTGGGTAAAGACCTATAAGTCCTTTCTTATTGTGAAAGGATTCAATCAAAGCAAAGAGATTGACCTTGATGAAAAAAAAAAATCACATGAAGTAGTGCTCAAGTCTATTCGGATTTTGTTTGCGTTTGCGGCTAGTAATGACTATAATATCTAATAATGGTCGAACGGTCGACCCTCCTCGATAGGAAAATTGAAGAGATGTGTAGTTGACACAATTAAAGGGATTTATTGCTATGAGTAGCAAATCTATGGTCTAAAAGCCACGACAATCCATTTATGAATTGAAGCAAGCTTCTCAATGATCGAACATCTGTTTTGATGAGACAATCAAATAGTTTGATTTTATCAAAGACAATGATGGATCATGGATCTACAAGAAGGTTAGTGGGAGCGTGATGACATTCCTAAAAATGTATGTGACATACTTATGATAAGGAATGATGTATCGACGCTAAAATTAGTCAAAGTGTGGTTATCTAACATATTCTCTATAAAGGACTTGGGAATGGCTTCATATGATATAGGAATGATAATTTATAGGATAAACCAAGTGTTGGGCTAAACCCAAAGTGTGTACATCATTTATATGCTAAGATGTTTAGCATAAATAACTCCAAGAAGTTACTTGAATTGTCAAGTCACGGAGTTACTTTCTCCAAGATAGCTTTCTACGACATCTGAGGAGGAATGACGTATGAGTAAGATTTATTATGCTTCGGCAAATGTATCTATCAAAATACCGGATGTACTATACAAGACTTGATGATCGCTAACTCACTAGGCGAGATAAGCGAGCACCTGTCTAGTCCTTGAGAAACGCGATAGTAAGCTGGAAGAACGTCCTTAAATACTTTCGAAGAATTAAGGACATCTTTCTTGATTATGGTGGGTCCAAAATGAAAATCAAGTGTTATAAACACTATGATTTTCTTAGGACAAATGTGATAGAAAATCCATGTCAAAATAAGTGTTAATTCTGAATGGATGAGCGGTTTGTTGGAAGAATTCCAAGCAGCTTAAGATAACTGATTCCGTAGTGGAAGCACTATATGTATATAGCTATAAGTGAAGCTGCAAAGGAGGTTCTTTGGATAGCGAAACCTGTTTTCGTTGGTTAGACATGCTTCCTAGAATAAGATTTATATTGTTGTATCGGTACAACATATGGTAGTAGCGCAGGCTATAGAACCTAGGTTTAATCAGGGATTCAAGATCCAAGTTGCGGCACTTTCATATGATATATGAGATCGTTGAAAGTAGAGATGTTTAAGTCAATATTGACTTGACACCCATAACAACATAGTAAAGACCATTTACTAAACCGTTATTTGAAAATCGCTTTGTTCTCTATTAGGAGAAGTTGTGTATGAGATACCAAGGTGATTGGTTTTAGTACAAGTGGGAGATTGAAAGACGTGTGTCCTAAATCCAATCATGGATGATGAGTTAGGAGATACTTTGTTCAATCTGATTCAAGTTTGTTTAATTTAATAAAATGGTAATATGTTTTATAACAGGCTTTATCTATTTAAAGTGTTTAAATTAGATGATCCATAGTTTAGAGTAAAGCTTTAATGGATTATGATGAGATCATTATAATGAGACATTAAATATGATAACTCTAAACTTAAATAGTTCCTGGTCGTAGGATAATTAATTGGTAGTTAATTAATCCGTAAAGATCGGTACATACTATGCTTGCTTCACTATGAAGGATGTCTGTTCTCATAGGCATTTGTGTGGTGACACTATAGCTAGTATGTAGGTGCTTATTAGGAATAAGTTCACTGAACATGACTCGATCAGTTGAACAACTAATGGAGTTCACTCATGTGTCAGTAGTTGTTCATATAGTGATGGTTGTACAAGTGTCCTTTGACTTGAGATCATCATAGTCATCTTGTGTACACTGAACTATACTTTGGTTTAGCTCTTAGTCTCGAGGGACAATAATTAGTGCTCTTCTGGGTATAGGAATTTGTGCACGAAGATAGTGAATGATCAATAAAGGATCCGCCCCTTCCAGTGAAGGAAGAGAATGTCCTATGTTATTCCATTTATGCTAGTTCAGGAATCTCTGGCCAGAGTGAATGAAATTAGAAAGAAGTTTCTAATTTGCATTAATCGGAACTAGGCATAGTGAATAGGAAAGCATATGATTAAATTAGATAGGCTTGACACGAGATCCATGCCTTGTATTTAATCGGGATATTGTAGGGTAGAAGGAATTGATTGTACTGTAACTAGTCACTGACAGGTTCTTGGTATTCTAAGCAGTGAATTCATATTATCCGGATAGTCGCGATATGTTGAGAAGCCATCACTCACGATGTAGAATAAATATAATTAATCAGTTAATTATATTTAATGAATTATTAGAATTCATATAAATAATAAATAAAAGTTTATTATTATTTATTTCTACTACCGGCTTAATATTGAACCTACAGGGTCACACCATAAAAGATTAATTTATTGATGAAGGTATTTTGAGAGAGCAAGTTATTTTCTAAATAGTTTAGAAAAGGAAATAATGATTAAAATAGTTTTAATTATTATTAAAGCATTTTATAAGATAAAGTGTGGGGTTAATATATATATATATAAAGATATATTAAAAAACCCTAGGAGAGCCCTATAAATAGAATGAGATAGTTCATTCTAAATGACTTGAGTTTTTGTGAAAACCTAGTTGCCACCCTCTTCTTATTCATCTCTCTCTCTCAAAAGAAGAAAAACTCCATTTTTATAAAAGCTTAGTTTTATAAAAAGCTTCATCGAAGGATTATTCTTGGTGGATACCGGTAGAGTGCTTCACACTCTGAGGAGCAACTGCTAGAATCCATTTTATAAAGCTTCGATTTTCAAGGTATGGTTACGATTCCCCTCGATCTAGATTTTATATGTTTTTCTATATGTGCGATACATGGTTTTTACGGAATAATTGTTATATCATGCTTCCGCTCATCCGTAAATTCCTTCATCTTGCCCTTCTTATCTTCATCAAGCTTGATTGCAGTGGACATAGGGGTTTTTACTGGGGATGACTCTTCTAAACCATATTTCTTTAAGAGATATTTAACATACTTAGATTGATTTATGAAGATGCCATCCTCCATTTGATGTACTTGCAGGCCTAGGAAGAAGGTTAACTCTCCCATCATACTCATCTCATATTTGTTTTGCATCAACTTGGAGAACCTTTCACAGAGTTTTTCATTTGAAGAGCCAAAGATGATATCATCCACATCAATTTGAACTAGAATGATATCATTTCCATGCTTCTTGAAGAATAGAGTTTTATCAATTGTACCCCTAGTAAATTGATGCTTAATAAGGAATTGAGATAGAGTTTCATACCAGGCTCTTGGTGCCTGTTTGAGTCCATAGAGTGCCTTGAGCAGTCTATACACAAAGTTTGGGAAGTCTTCATTCTCAAAGCCAGGATGTTGGGATACATAAACTTCTTCAGCAAGATCACCATTGAGAAAAGCACTTTTAACATCCATTTGATACACCTTAAAATCTGAGTGTGCTGCAAAAGCCAAGAAAATCCTGATGGCCTCCAGTCTAGCTACAGGTGCAAATGTCTCATCATAGTCAATGCCTTATTGTTGACAGTATCCTTTGGCAACCAACCTTGCTTTGTTTCTTATTACCACACCTTCTTCATCCATTTTGTTCCTGAATACCCATTTGGTGTCAATAACATTCTTACCTTCAGAAGGTGACACTAGTTCCCATACTTTGTTTTTCTCAAATTGGTTCAACTCTTCTTGCATAGCAACAATCCAGTCAGAATTCTTCAAAGCCTCTTCAATTACTTTTGGTTCTTCTTGTGACATAAAGCAGCTATACAAACATGTATTCATTGTTGCCCTTCTTGTTCTAACTCCCTCACTGGGATCTCCAATGATTTGATCCCTAGTGTGGGCTCTGTCCCATTTCCTTGTGTGACCCTGTTCATCTCCTTGACTTGACTCAGGATCATTTTGATTGACAGTTGCATTCTCTTCTTCTCCCCCTGTGTTTGTGTTCCCTTGCACAGGTGTTTAAAGAAGATCATAAACTTCAAGAGTTCCAACATGCGGAACAGTTAGAACAGGTGGTTCATTCTCACTTTCAGAATCCTCAAGATATCCTTGATTTTCAAATCTTAATGGCACACTATCTTTTTCACTTGTTGCCAGTCCAGGAGTTTTCTTGTCATCAAAGGTAACATCCATGCTTTCCATTACTTTGTGTTGCTCAGGTACAAACACTCTGTATGATGTCCTCTCAAGAGAGTATCCAATGAAGATACCTTCAAATGCCTTAGCATCAAATTTTCCAACATGTTCAGAAGTATCTTTCATCACAAAACACTTGCTTCCAAACACATGAAGATGCCTGCAGGTTGCTCTTTTGCCATTCATCAATGAGTAAGAGGTTTTTCCAGAATTCTTATTGATCAATGTTCTATTTTGCACATAGCATGCTGTGTTAACAGCATCAGCCCAAAAGCTAGTAGGTAGATTTGCATCCAACAGCATTGTCCTTGCAGCTTCAATGAGAGTTCTATTCTTTCTCTCAACTACTCCATTTTGTTGAGGAGTTCTAGGAGCTGAAAACTGTTGAGAAATTCCTTTATCTTTGCAAAACTCATACAATGTTGAATTTCTGAACTCAGTCCCATAATCACTTCTCAAAGCAACTACAGAGGAGCCAGTGCTTTGTGTTTCTCTATCAACTCTCTTGATATGCTCTATAATTACTTGAGGTGCTTCATCCTTGGAGAACAGGAATTCCACCCAAGTGTATCTTGAATAATCATCAACCATGACTAGAGCATATTTCTTCTTGGAAAGGGACATTACATTCACATGGCCAAATAGATCCATGTGAATTAGCTGCAGAGGTTTTGAGTTTGAATTGAGTAATTTGTTCTTGTGGCTTGACCTCTTTATCTTTCCTCTTTGACATGCTTCACATGCTCCATCTTGCACAAACTCCAGAGCAGGCATGTCTCTGATGAGTTCTCTCTTTGCCAGAGAGTTCATTGCCTGAACATTCAAGTGAGATAGTTTCTTGTGCCATAGCCAGAATTCTTCATTGGTGGCTTTAGTGTAGAAACAACAAATTTCTCCCTTGTCTGCAGCCTTAAGATTTGCTACAAACAAGCTTCCTTTCTTCACACCAGTTAAAACAACTTCACCACTTCCGCTTTTTGAGATTAGACAATGATCTTCATCAAATTCCACTTTGAAACCCCTGTTGGTGAATTGTCCAATGCTCAAGAGGTTGTGCTTTAGTCCTTCAACAAATGCTACATCTTCAATAATGACATTCCCAGATTTAACACTGCCATATCCCATTGTATAACCAATGTTGTCATTTCCAAAGGTTACTGATGGGCCAGCCTTCTCCTTAAAATGTGATAGAAGGGCTATATCACCAGTCATGTGACTTGAGCATCCACCGTCCAAGATCCATATGACTCTTTTATTCATGTTGCCCTGCATTCACAAAATGACTAAGTTGTTTTTGGTACCCACACTTGGTAGGGTCCAGTTGATTTAGAAACAATTTTGTTATTGATTCTTCTATCATAAACAACATTCTTCACAGTAGGAGACTTCACTATGTTTGTGGCTTTAGAGTTTACACTCTTAGGCTCACATGAAGTTTTTACCCTCTCAACCCTGATTGGGGACCCTGTCCTGTGAGTGTGCATATGTGTGTGTGACTCACAGGATTGTGCAGAATCAAGTTTATGCTTCAGAGATAAACAGTTAGCAATCACAGTCACATAGCATGTCATGCAGTTAGTATTACCACAGAAGAAATCATGGATAGTGTTCATGCCAACAGAATGGTTACTAAGGTTATCAACTTCAACATTTGCAGGTTTATTACACTTATGAGTTAAATGATTCACGGATAGGCATTTCTGACACTGTTTCCTAGGAGAATTTGGCACATAAGCATAATTGTTGCCCTTGTTGACACCTACCTTACCATTTCTGTTTTGTTTCTTCTTAACAACTTCTTTCTTGATTTTAGGACTCTTGGCAAGGTTGTCTTTGGTTTCTTTCTGATCAACAGACTTGGGAGAGGAAGAAGTGTCCTTAGCAGCCTCATCTTCTTCAAGTAGTTGTTGTTTGATAACTAGAAGATCCTCATCAAACTCAACAACACTCTTTTTGAAGATGGGCTCTTTGACACTAGACAAGATAGTTGGAGCATTTTTGTTTACAAAAGATTCTTTTCCTTTGCCCTTAGCCTTCTTCCTTCCATTATCATTCTCATAATCAAAACCAATTCCAACCTTACAGTCTTCAGTGTGTTCCTTGTGATAGTTTTGAATAAGTTAAGAGGAGTTTCTATAGCTTCTTAATCTTAATTCATTTTCAGCAATTTGTTCCCTAAGAGCCATTTCTATCTGTTCAGCACAAGCAACTTTATTCTTAAGATACTCCACTTCCTTTTTCAAACCATCAAGGCTCACAACCATTAATTCAAGTTCCTCATTCTTTTCTGTAAGTTCAAGATTTTTAGCAGTTAGTCTGTCAATTTCTTCATTGGCAACTAACATGCTAGTGTGAATGTTGAACATATCAGTACTCATGTCTTCAACAGTTTGCTTGTATTGAAATGGAGTCATATCAATAAAAGTAAGAATAGGTACCTGACTTGAGGAATCACCATCATCAGAAAATGCCATCAAGGCATAGTTTGAATATTCCTGTTCTTCTTCTTCATCAGAATCATCCCAGCACTTTCCCTCTGCAATAAAAGCTTTACCCTGCTGTTTCTTGAGTAGAGCTTCATACTTAGCTTCAAGCTCTAAGTATGCTTTGTCCTTTTTGACTTGTTTGGGCTATTTGCACTCTGTGGCAAAGTGCCCAAGTTCATTGCAGTTATAGCACCTTATCTTGGACCTATCCACACTCCCAGACTTGTATCCTCCTTTAGAATCACCAGCAATCCCTTTTCCTTTATTGAAGGAGTTTGAGCCACTTGATCCACCAGCACTTGCAGCATTAAACTTGGACTTAAATGGTTGCTTCCTTTTAAACCTAATGTTAGGATATCTCCTAGCCATATAGGCAAAAGATTTGTTTCCATCTTGTCCAGCTCATCTATGCTGTAGAACTCATCTTGCTCAGGCAAATCATAGACAACTTGAGTCTTTTCACCAGTGTCTTCAACTTCCAGCTCTTCAATCTTGACTTGACTGACTTTAAGAGATTCCATTCTTTGACCTAAGTTGTCAGCAATAAGGGCACAAGAAGTATTGGCCATTAATCCTTGCTTTGCTTGAATGGATCTCTTTTGAAACAACTCTAGCTCATATGTTTTCAAAACACCATACAACACATCAAAACCAATCTTGGTTAGATCCCTTTCTTTGAGGGAAGAGATTCTTGGTTCCAAGTGATCTGGTAGAGTCAGCAAAAACTTCATGTTGAGTTCTTCTGTTTCATAGTGTTTGTCATAGAGTTTGAGCTCATTTATCAGCTTGTTGAACCTCTCAAACACTTCTGTGATTCCCTCCTTTGGCTGAGCCATGAAAGCTTCATACTGAGACACCAAAATCTGCTTCTTATTCTTTCTTACTTCTGGAGTTCCTTTACATAGCACTTCTATAAGATCCCACATTTTCTTTGCACTACTACAGTGAGCAACAGTGCCATACATGTTGAATTCCATAGATTCACAAATGATAAGTTGGAGATGTCCATCTAGTGCTATTTTTTCTTTTTCAAGATCAGTGTATTTGGAGGGGTCTTTAGGAACATGTCTTGCTGGTATTATCTCAGTACCAACAGTTGTTTCAGCAATCTCAATCATTGGAGTAAAGGGACCATGCTTTAGAATGTCTAAGTACATGGGATTTGAAGCTTTGATGAAAAGCAACATCTTCTTCTTCCATAGACTGTAGTGCTCTTTGTTTAAGGGAGGAATCTTGATACTGCTTAGTTTCTGTGAACTCATTCTTGATCTTTTCCTGTTTGTATATCAACAGTCTTCTCTGATACCACTTGTTAGAAATGAATGTTACTAAAAAACTAGACAGAGGGGGGGGGGGGGGTGAATGGATAGTTTTGATATTTTTCGATTCTTGAAAACTAAATAAGTTGTGAGAGATTATGTTGTGTAAAATACGGAATGAAAATAAACAAAACACACACAATCACTTTAATCTACTTTGTATTAAGTAAATTAAATACTACAGCTTCCAAAAATTCACAACTGAAATTCTGGCTTCTAAACAATAACAATGTTTTCTTGCTTTGCTTACAGAGAAAAGAGTGCTAAGTACATGAAAACAAGACAAGTACAGTAGAGACCTATACTATATCCCAGTGAAAGAATTCACTAGGTCATGTAGAGTGACATAGTCACAATGAGTAGGCTTGTTAATAGTGGTACTCAGACATGCCTTGAGCCTAACACCGCTATATATGTTTCCGTAACTAGAGAAAGAGACATACCAGTTTTGTTCTTCTTAGAAAGAGGACAATCCTGTTTCCAGTGACCCAACTGCTTGCACATGAAGCACTTGACCTTAGGCTTCTTCAAAACATTCTGAACTCCCAATGGTTTCACAACTTTCTGTGCCTGAGCCTATTTCTTCTTCTTCTTGCCTTTCGGTTTAGAAGAAGAACCTTTCTCAGCCACATTCACTTGAACATTCTGCTGAAACAATCCTTCAGCTGCCTGAAGCTATGTCAGAAGTTCCGCAAGACTATACGACCTCTTGTTCATGTTGTAATTCAAGCGGAACTGCTCAAAGCCTTTGGGTAAACTCATAAGGATGATATCGATTTGTGTTTCTGCATAAATCTCAGCACCAAGGACCAACAGTTCATTTATATGAGACATCATTAAAAGAACATGGTCCCTTACAGGTGTTCCTTCAACCATCTGAGTGTTCATTAAAGATTTCATTGCTACTTGCATAGCAGCCCTATTCTGATCTCCGAAAAGTTCCTTGAGATTAAAAAGCATATCCCCAGCGGTGGCCATGGCCTGATGCTGATGTTGCAAAACACCTGACATTGTTGCCAGAATGTAACATCGCGACATCTCAACTGCCTTAATCCACTTCCTATAATACTCTGTATCCTCATCCGGAGCATCGGCAACAGGCTGATCCGGTTTGGGTTCAATAGTACAAAATTTGTACTCCTTAGCAGTCAACATTATGTCCAAATTGCATTTCCATTCAATATAGTTAGGTCCGGTAAGTTTTTTACCCTTAAGTATGGTGAAAAGTGGATTAAAGCCCATTCTATCCTGAGAATCATACATATAACACATAATTAGAATATCGCACATAAAAACTTAATACTTATAGACTCCTCTAACTATTAATTAAGATTAATGTACTAACATGTAAACACCATAAGTATCTGGTACGCCACGATGGGTGACAAATATACCACCTATATTTGTTTAAATGTTACTTCGGTCCTATTATTAAATAGTATGTCATGTTAGGGTGGTCTCTTACTACCTTTTATAGCTAAGTGTATACCATTATTTAAATATTAAATTGATCCCTTAAATCAGACCTTTATGTTTGATGTATCAATGGATAAATCCCAGATATTTTTGGAGAAGTCACGTCGGTCTTGCTTAATACCCAACAACCTAGTCAGAAATATCAATTATCAACATCAATCAAGGAGTGTCCAATTAGTTTCTCGAATTCTATGAAACTTGGTATGTCACGTTGGGGTGATCTTACCTTTCAATATTCGTGATTAATTTAAGAAGTTTGTCTAGTAATATCCTTAACACTACCAGACACCATAAATCATACGCCGCGATGGGTGATATATATACAATTCATAATTGTCTTAGTGTTAAATTACATACAAACAATAATGGATGACCATGAGACTTAATATCAAATTAAACCCCTATCCCACTTAATATTTTATTTATGAGGATTTTAATCTAGATGCATCGTCCTATGTTATTTCTTCGAAGTCCACATGTATCACAAAGAAAAATACAAACCATGTATAACATAGCAAAATACACATCATGATTAAGCATAATAAACATAACCCTATGTCCATGTCGTTCTAGAATACTAAGGTTAGTATCATATGTCATGAAACACAAATAAGTTACACTGTTCGGATATTTGGGAGTTTAGTGTCATCAAATGTAACATTGACACTTTCTTTCACTTGGTGACTGTCAATTAAGTACACCCTGTAAGATCTTCTGGAGTAACCAAAAAAAATATCTTCATATGCCTTGGCCTCAAACTTGCGTCGTCTAACATCTCCATCTTTAAGCACAAAACATTTAGCACCAAATACATGAAAGTATTTGAGAGTTGGTTTCTTGTTATTCATGATCTCATAAGGTGTCTTCATTAAGTCCTTGTTGATTAAGGTTCGATTATGAGTATAACAAGCAGTATTTACAGCTTCAGCCCAGAAATACATTGGAAGTCTTGATTCATTTAACATTGTTCTTGCAGCTTCAATCAATGTACTATTCTTCCTTTCTACTACTCCATTCTGTTGAGGAGTCCTAGGGGCTGAGAATTGTTTTGTTATTCCTTTGTCTACACAAAAGTCATTCAGAACTGTATTTTTAAATTTAGTTCCATTGTCTGACCTTATAGCTCTAACAGGAAACTTAAAATCCAGCTCAATCAACTTCACATGATCAATCACCATTTGTGGAGTTTCATCCTTGGAATGTAGGAATAAAACCCATGTATACTTGGAATAGTCATCAACAATCACAAGATCATATTGTTTCTTTGACATAGACATCACATTAACTGGACCAAACAAATCCATGTACAGTAGCTGATGTGGTTCAGTTATTGAAGATGTGTTAGTGCCCTTGTGAGATGCTTTCTTTGACTTTCCTTTCTAACATGCCTCACACAATCCTTCCTGTGTAAATTCCATTTGAGGCAGACCTCTCACCAATTCCCTCTTGACTAGGGAGTTCATTGTTTTGAAGTTGAGGTGAGACATCTTTTTGTACCATAGCCAACTTTCATCTGACAAAGCTTTAACATAAAAACAATTAACTTCATCTTTGCATCCAGAATACAAATCAGCTATGAACAAGTTCCTTTTCTGTAACACCCCTAGATCCGGGGTCAGAGATCCAAGTTGTCACTACCACATAATTTCCCGATTTACATTGCTTACCACGAGTTAATAACCATCACATACCGTGACCCCTCCAAGTTATTACATCACACAGATTATAGTCTCAGAAACAATAATTAACATTACCACAGTCATCAAATCCATCAAATTTAAATTATTACATACCAAGTGTTATCCTCCCAAAAGGTAGTTACCGATAGAGCCTCTAAGTGAAACAATATCGGAACCAAAATGTTTACTTGATTTAAAGGTCTTACATAAGTCATACTTAAATATAAGGCGAACCAACCAAAGCTGGAACCCTATCCGACTACATCCATCTACCTGGTGCGGGGCTCTGACAAATAGCCTACGGTAGAGCTGTGCGTTTCCCACGCGCTTGCGAATAGTGGTCCTTTGCCTGGCCATGTTGCTGATCTGTTGTGTTGTGATATATAAAGAAAGCAAGAGTGAGCACTATAGCTCAGCATTTAATATAAGTAGTTGAGACAAAGCTTTAATCTTTTTGAAAACTTGCGGGTCATCTAGTTGACCACAACTACCAGTATCAAAATACCATAATGAATCCATTTTCATCAAAACACGTGACAGTGCCATAGACTGTACAGGGAGTTATGAATATTCAACACTGTCACATTATCAGTAATTCAGCACCTAGGCTTTCATTACAATGCGCAGTACAAATTCCAATTGGAAGAAAGGGACATTCTGGAACACACGATACACGGTGATCAGCCGCTGTATCGAAACATAACTTCTCTACTAGTAGAAGGACGATTTCCTGTTCGGTTATCACCCTGGCCGCATTCGGGCCCATTGTGCTATAAGGTCACTACATCGGCACCTGTTTCATTACCGTGTAAGCCTTTGCACGCAAGGTCACTACCTCGGCGCCTGTTTCATCACCGGGTAAGCCTTTTCACACAAGGTCACTACCTCGGCGCCTGTTTCATCACCGGGTAAGCCGTGATAATTATGGTCACTACCCCGACACTTGTTTCATTGTCGTGTAAGCCCTTCCAGTCCCATGATGAATCCTATCCTTTAAACTGGAGCCGAACTTAATCGTTGTTCCCCGAGCGTAAACTAGCTCGTTGATAGGTATGAACTTATTACCATACTTACTTCCGGAAATGTTGAGGAAGTAATAATACTATGTGGGTTGACTTCTGTCAACTAATAGAGATTGTTTTATGATTTAAAAACACGACCTGGGAGTTAATCGAAATTTTCTGGAGTAACGAAGTTGAAATTCTTTACTTTTGATAGAGTAGAAACCTCAAGATACGAGTATTTTCGAGGAATAGACAGAGTAAAACCATTTGTTTGACTCCTTGAACTAGATTCCCAATTTTTGATGAGTTGAAAATTATTTATTCGTATTTGAATAATTTAATAAACTCGGAAATAATATTTTGGAACCCCTACTATATTCAAATAATTTTTCTGAAGATCAGAAAATATTTTAATTAATTAAATAAGCCCTTGAATAATTTTTAAATAAGGTTTTATGATTTTTAAATCATTTTAGAATCTTAAATAAATATTAAATTAATTATTATTAAATAAATAATCAATTGGGAATATTTAATAAATATTTAAATAATATTTATTAAATAATAAACAATTAACCAAATCCTTTTTAAATGAATATTCAAATGAATATTCATTTAATTAAATAATATTCCAATAATATTTATTAAATCAATTAAATCACTTTACATGAAAAAAATATCCAATTTATATTTATTGGACTATTTTTAAATCAATATTTGAAAATAATCTGTCTCCGACAATCTCCGGGTTTTTATGACAGCGTTTATGAAAACTATTTCCGACTTGTAGTCTAAGTTGAATATCAAAATATACTCTACCTCGTAGAGTACCATATACTCCGATATATCTATATCCATATATCACATATAAAACAATCATTCGATATTTGAAAACTCGTACGATAATCAAAACAAGCATTTATTTAAAGCAGTTATATCACAACAACAGCAGTTTACAAAATATCCGAATACTTAAGCTTCGGTTTTGAAAACTTGCCTGGTAGTCTCGGGGTGGTCGGGTCTCGGGAATTGGGATGACGATCTATGAATAGTCATTAAACTAGTCCCTTAAACGATTCAATTATACTACGACGCCATATAATAACAAGACTTCTTAACGACACCTTAATTAATCCGTACTAGCCTCTTACAAATCCATGTTATCCACTCGTCACTTATAGCTCGTAATGATTTTCAAAATCAAAATCCTTTTTAAATCGTAACTTAAGTTCGTATCGAACTATCCACTTAAGAGGTTTTCCACTTGCGCACTTTCTGTTCAAATATTTTTGTAAAATCGAAACATTCAAATTTTCACTTAATTCTTTTTGGATAATTTTCCTTTCTGTCTCAACTTTCTGTCATCAAAGTTTCAGAATTTTCTCAATCTTTTAAGGGGTCCGAATTCAATTTACCATCCAGTGCTTTATAGCAGCTTTTTGTTCTTGAATCACTTACACTAAAATGACCATAACTCTCAAACCATAAATCACCTCAACATGAACTTTATATGTATAGAAACTACAAGATAAGATATAGAAAATTATGGTCAGTGGCTTTTAAGAACATAATTATCTTTGGTCTGAATTTGGGGTACAAGACAGTCCTTAGTCCTAGTGGCCTTTACAAGGTTCATACTTGTCATAACTTTAACTTTTAACCAAGATACTCCATCAAACAACTTTTAAATCACCAACACCTCATCTTACATTCTAGGTCAGTTTATAAACATCAAGAAATCATCAAGAACATTCCTCTAAGATCAAGATTTACCAAGATACACTCATCCACTTACAAAACCTTCAAGATCCAACATCTTACTTACTAATTAAACCATATCAACTCTTAATTCAAACATATCAAGAGTGAGTGAGGGGTATACCTTCCTTGAAGCTCTAACAACTATAATCCTTGCACACAAGCCTCAGAGAAGCCTTATGGAAGCTTAAATCACCTTAATCTTTCAAGATAAACCAAGAACACACTAAAAGTTACTATTCATCCTTAAATTTGAATAATTATTTAGCTATGTTACACTTGATGGTTTGAAATGAAACTTTAAACATACCTTCCTTGAACTATGAGGAAGCTATGGATTTAATTTGGGAATTTATGATAAAGTGAAAGGGCTCAAGAAAATCCCCCTCTTCTCTCCTTTCTTGTTTGGCCGAGAGCTTTTCTTCAAGGGGGGGAGGGGGGGGGGGTGCTTCTACTTTTGTGATTTTTGTTTGTGGTGTATTATTTGATTTGTATTAGTCAAATAATGTGTAAAGTTGCCAACCATACTTCTAGTAGTCTAGCTTGGTAGATTAGGTCATAAATCTTGCTTACTTTTCCTTAAAACATGGAAGTATGCTTCCTATTACTATTCACCTTTGGTTAGCTTGTAGTACTTCTAGTTTGCTTTTCTAATGATCTAGTTTGAATGGAATCTAGCATGCATCTTGCATGGTATCTTGCATGTACAATACTTAGCTTATTTATTAACCAACACTTGTCACTTAATCTTTTATGCAAGTTCGATAATTTTCCTATAAAAGTGTTCTGTCGCGTAGAGATTTCTATCGTCATTCTTAAGCACTTGATTTTGGATAATCTCTTTAAATTCCATAATTTCCTTACTGTGGGATTTAATTTAACCTAGGGCTTCCCTTGGCCTCAATGTCCCACGTTTTCATAAATGTTTAGTGGAAGTGAAAATCTTCACATTCTGTCGACTTTCGCATTCTCTTAGTTCCTTTGTACAATAATACTATGTTCTCAAAAATACAAATATTCCATCATTCATATAATGTGATCTCAAAAGTTTTCCATAATTCCCACCAATCACTATTCATGATAATTTTAAAATATTACAAAAATCAGGGTTCTTACACTTTCCTAACTCCTTGAAGAGCAGGCTTTCCATTCTTCTTGTGAAGGATCTGACACTTCTCTTTATCAAATGAAACAACATATCCTCTGTCACAGAATTGTCTGATACTAAGAAGATTGTGCTTGAGACCTTCCACAATAGATACATCTTCAATGATAACATTTCCAGCTTCCAAACAACCATATCCTTCAGTTATACCGTTGCTGTTATCTCTAAAGGTAACCACGGGGCCAGCTTTCTCAACCACATTTGATAGCAGGGCTCTATCTTTGGTCATATGCCTTGACCATCCACTGTCCAGAATCCACACAACTCAGTTTACCTATTCCACACCCTGTAATATCAAATTGATTAGTTCTTCTTCGGAACCCAAGCTTGATTGGGTTCAGCATACTTATAAATGTGTCCACTCTAGTTTTGGGAGGACTAGCAGTTTTAGATTTAACATGCTTCTTATAATTAACATGTTGACGAGGAGCAGTCTTATCATCAGATACATGCTTACTATTAAAATAAGCATACATAACATTAAAAGCAGAAGACATGCAATTCACCACACCACATGCTTTATGAGACAGATCAACAATAGGCATGTTAGATTTGTTGTTGTTTTGTTCCACTTTATGAGTGTCTGACTTGGTCTCTATTATTGGAACAACTTTGACAGAACCCTCAAACACATATTTGTTGGAATGAGCAATTTCATTAGAAAGGTCCTCAGTACGCAATTCCTCTTGAATAATGATGGAAGATTCATTCAAAGGTTCTGCTATAGATTCTTCAAAGAGAGGGGCTTTAACACCCTTAAGCACATGTGGTATACCCCTATCTATAGCACTGACTCTATTAGGGGCATTAATGCCTAACATTCCAACAACCTCGTTATAGCCAAAACCTATACCAACAGTTTTGCCTATAACTTGCTTGTTGAAAAACTCTTTAGCCGTTTTGAAAGAATTATAGTAGGCTCTAACCCTTGTTTCAAGTTCAGTGATCTTATCTTTAAGAATAGTTTCTAATTGTTTATAGCAATTCACCCTATTCTGAAAAAAACTACTTTATCTTTCAGTTCATCCTGATTAACATGCACTAGTTTTAATTCTTTAACCTCTTTTTCTAAAGCATTGTTCTGAAGAATTATTCGATCATTTTCACTACGTGCACATGATAAAGTACTGCTAAGATGATAAACCATTTCAGCATCAGTGAAAGTTACCTCAGACTTAGAAGATGAAGAATTGCCTTCATTAGCCATAAGTGCAAGATTACCAACTTCTCCATCTTCCTCATCACTGTTAGTATCATCCCAGCTTTTTCCTTCTGCAAGATAAGCCTTCTCAATCCTGTTCTTCTTGCTTGAGTCATATGAGTTCTTCTTTGCTTGTCTAGGTTTTTTACATTCAGTAGCAAAGTGTCCCAACTCATTATAGTTAAAGCATCTGATAGTACTCATGTCCACAGTTCCAGTTTTATAGCCACCCCTTGTGCTATTTGAGGAAGAAGAACTACCTCTTTGGAACCTGGGTTTCAACTTGAGATTTGGATTCCTTTTGAATCTAAAGTTCCCAAACTTCTTCACTATCATAGCCATTGACACATCTTCCAGTTGCTCAAGCTCTTCCAAGGAATAGAAGTCACCATCAGATTGACTAGTGGATGTAAAGCCATATTCAGCTACAGTACAGTTACATCATTGTCTGAACTGGAGGGTTGAGCAACCTTCACCTCCAGTTTCTGAGGAACTTCTACTACAAGTGCAGTAGACGTACTGACCACTTTTCCCGTTCCATAGATTTCCTTTTGTTGAATCTATTCCAATTTATAGGTTTTCAGTACTCCATACAGTCTTTCAAGTGAAATCTCACTTAAGTCTCTTGCTTCTCGTATGGCTGAAATCCTGTGTTCCAGATGAATTGGAAGTGTTAAAAGGAATTTCTTGTTGATCTCCCTGATGGTATAATGCTTTCCGTGAAGATTCAGATCATTGATCAATTTATTGTATCTCTCAAAAACTTCAGATATTCCTTCCCCTGGAATGGATCTGAAGTGTTCATAAGATGAGGTAAGAATTTCCTGCTTGTTTTCTCTTACTTCTTTTGTCCATTCATTGATTATTTCTATTGTATCCCAGATATGCTTGGCATCTTTACAATTTAACACATGATTATGCATAGCTGGATCCAGAAAATCAACTAGGATTAACTGCAAGCTAGCATCCAAGGAAGCATATTCCTTTTCATCGGCTGTATAATCTTTAGGCTCTTTAGGATACATCCTTGCAGCTTGAATGACCACATTATTCTCAATGCGTTCCTCTTCAACAACCATAGGAATAGTTGGTCCTTTCTTCAATACACCTAGATACTTAGGATTTTCCACTTGAAGAAACAGAAGCATATTCTTCTTCCACATGGGATAATGCTCTTTGCTGAACATAGGAATCTTTACTGTTCCAACTTTTTGTATAGTCATCTTGAGAATTTTATAAGAATAAAAATATGAACGTTCTTGAAAAAATCACAAAAAATGGATCTTTGATTTGTATGTCAATCAAAAGGCTCTGATACCAATTGTTAGGTCCCGATAAGTTTTTAGAGGGGGGGGGGGGGGTTGAATACAAACTATACCGTTTTATCGAATTTGTTCTTCTTCTGATAATACAATTCAAGAACAAATAATTGCGGAATAAAATGAAACAAAATTCAAGTTAAATATAACTTATATTAAACTTGAAAGATGTTACAAATATTGTACGGATTACAAAGATTGAATCTCAAACTAATTAAAATAAATTTAGAATAAATTCGACATGAACTTATCTATATTTGTAATAAAAAGATAGAACGATAAATGATAGTTCGAGATAAATTCAAGGGATAAAGATCCGCTAGATAGTCAAAGCAGTGCGAGTAATTAATTTCTAGTGGCTTGGATATAACAATCAATGTAACACCCCCAGATCCGGGGTCGGAGATCTAGGTTGTCACGATCCCTTATTCCGTATAAACACTTAATACTTGAATCATAATATAATAAATCAACACACATGGTGACCCCACCATCAATATACTCACGCCAGTTATGTCTCAGAAACGAATTTGCAAAAACAGTAGTCATATGATCCATAAATTTAAGTTATTACAACCCAAAAGTAAAATACTTGCAACCTATTGCCAGTATGATTTCTATGTGAAACCAGAAAGGCAGCGCAAAAGTTTGTTCTTGTTCATTAAGATACATAGGTGATACTTATAAATAAACCGGAGCAACAAGAGTTACACTCCGAACCAACTCAGTACTTCTACCGGAGGTGCTGCAACTGCCATCCTATGGGCGGTCTGCGCGGCCCAAACGCGCTTCCGAGCGGTATGACGAATCCTGGCCATCTACTCTAGCTGTTGTGTTGTGATATAAATAAAAGAAAACAAGTGTGAGCACTAAGCCCAGCAATAATATAAAGCAGCATAAGCATATATGTAAGCTTATATCATAAAGGAAAACCTTTAGAAACTTCATTCATCTACCGAATGATATATTTATTATTCGTAAATCATTTAGAATTCCTTGGTATCAATATGATAAACCAAGTCTCAAACATATCTTTTTAAAATAGATATTAATATTGGAATCAAGGTTTAAATCCTATTCATTGATTCCAACACACTATACAGTTCAATATACTGTAGAATATCAGTAACGAACACCTTTTATAGAAGAAGCAAGAATGAGCACTATAGCTCGACAATCATTTATATAGCAGGTTATATAAAATTTTGCAAACTCATATATCAGTTGGAATATTTGAAATCTCATTCGTATACAGAATGATGTTTAGAATAATCTTTTCGTCAAAACATGCCATACAATACAACTACTGTATGAGGAACATCATTACTCATCACTGTCACATTATCAGCAACTCAGCGCCTAGGCTTTTGTTACAATGTACAGCATAACTCCATTTGGAGGGAAGGGACCTTCTGGAGCACACCACGATACACGATGATCAGTCGTTGTATCGTACTCACTCTTTTCTACTAGTAGATGGACGACATCTTAACACGATTATCACCCTAGCCGCATACAGGCTTATTATGCTACCTGGCACCTGTTTCATTGCCGAGCATATGGTCATACTACCTGGCACCTGTTTCATTGCCGAGTATGACCTCATACTACCTGACACCTATTTCATTGCCGAGTTTGACCTCATACTACCTGACACCTGTTTCATTGTCGAGTATGAGTTGCTTCAAGTCCCATGATGAATCCTATCCTTATATCTGGAACCGATTTTAAATCGTTGTTCCCCGAGCGTAAACTAGCTCGTGGATAGGTATGAACTTATTACCATACTTACTTCCGGAAATGTTGAGGAAGTAATAATACAATGTGGGTTGACTATTGTCAACTGACCTCGATCCTCGAGTAAATCATTTCGCAATCACGACTCGGGAGTTTTGGTAAAATATCTTTAGTTCTGATAACTCAGAAACCCAAAATATAACACTTTTAATGAAAGAGGCAAGTAAAATCATATGTTCACTTCCTGAGATGGATTCCCAATTTTTGATAAGTTCAAATCAAAATCATCATTTGAGATGAATAATTTAAAAGTAGTTGGGAACCCCTACTATAGTCACATAAATCTTTTTGAGATCAGAAAATATTTTAAATAACTATTGGAACCTTACGTAATATTTAAATAAGGTTATATGATTTTTAAATCATTTTTGGAATATTTAATAAATATTGAAATAATAAATATTGAATTATTATTCAATAAAATTCCACTTAAGTGAATATTCAAAATAATATTCACTTAATTAAATAAATATCCAAATAATATTTATAATAATATTATTTAACTATCTCACATTAAATATCCAATAATATATATATATTGGAATATTTAATCAACATTTTAAAATATAACTGTCCCTGGAACCCTCCAGCTTCTGACAGTATGATCAAAACAAAATAATAATTTGACTCCCGGTCTAAGTTTTAAAACTACCATACAAGTACTCTATACTTAGAGTCTTCATAAAACCTCGGTTTATATCTAATATAATCATAGCATATAAACCATACATCTTACGAAAGCTTTTAACCAAAAGCGTACATCAATATATAGTCCTTTTAACTAATAAAACAGTATATATCACAACAACATCTTATATCAGATGTAGGGTTGGAAAACTAGTATGCATCTATCATATGCATATATTTCATCTCAACAATTTTAATACCATCACATCTATATACGACGTGAGGTTTGAAAGCATGCATAATATCATATGCATATATTACATCTCAACGTTTTTAATACCATCACATCTATATACGACGTGAGGTTTGAAAGCATGCATAATTACATATCACATGCATCATCAGAACATTGTAAGTTAAAATACAACATGGAATGAGAAAACTTGCCTTGGTGTCTCGGTGGTGTGGTAGTGGGGGCTTGAGAGTGTGCTCGTCGATCTATAACAAGATACACAATTCACAATCAGTCCCCTAGAACCAATTAATATCATGGCCAAATCACCATCCTCCAGCTGATCAAGTTCTTCCAAAGAGTAGTAGTCACCACCAGATTGATCAATGGATGTTAAACCAAATTCAGCATCAATAACATCCAAGTTAGAACTGGAAGGTTGAACAACCTTCACTTCCAGTTTCTATGGGACTACTGTTGTCAATGCAGTAGAAGTACCAACTATCTTTCCAGTTCCATATAATTCATTCTGTTGAATCTGCTCCAGCTCATAGGTCTTCAGAACACCATACAGTCTTTCCAGAGAAATCTCTCCAATATCTCTTGCTTCTCTGATTGCAGATATTCTGTGCTCCAAATGAATTGGAAGTGTCAGTAGGAACTTCTTGTTAATCTCCTTGATACTGTAGTGCTTCCCATTGAGATTCAGATCATTGATTAATTTGTTGTATCTCTCAAAAACCTCAGAGATACCTTCACCAGGGTTTGATCTGAAATGCTCATATGAAGAGGTGAGAATTTCCAGCTTATTCTCTCTAACTTCCTCTGTTCCCTCATTGATTATCTCTATTGTGTCCCAAATGTGTTTGGCAGTAGCACAGTTTAGGACATGATTATGCATGATAGGATCCAGACAATCAACCAGTATCAACTGTAGACAGGCATCCAGTGTAGAGTCCTCTTTCTCATCAGGAGTGTAGTCCTTGGGATTCTTAGGGTACATCCTAGCAGCCCTAGTAACAATATCATTCTCTATTTTCTCTTCCTCAATAATCATAGGAATTTTAGGACCACTCTTCAGCACTCCTAGATATTTAACATTTGCAACTTGGAGAAACAAGAGCATTTTCTTCTTCCACATAGGATAATGCTCCTTGCTGAACATTGGGATTTTGACTGTACCCACTTTCTGTGTAGTAGACATCTTTTGAGATTTTTGAAAAATTAAAAATTTCAGAGTATAAGAAAAATCTCAAAACAATTGGATCTTTGATTAGTATATCAATCAAAAGGCTCTGATACCAATTGTTAGGTCCTGATATGTTTGTAGAAGGGGGGTTGAATACAAACAATACCGTTTAATCAAAATTTGTCCTTTGAATAATTTAACAATTAGGAACAAATTAGTGCGGAATAAAACTGAAACAATATTCAAGTTAAATAAAACTCTATTGAACTTGAAGGGTGTTACAATTCTGATCACTGATTAAAATGAACTTGATAAAACAAACCTAGAATAAATTCGATATGAATTTATCTATTTTTGTAATAAAAAGGATCGAATACTAAAAAGTAGTTCGATATAAAATCTAGGGATTATGATCCGCTAGAAAGTCAAAGCAGTACAAGTGAAATGATTCTTATGGATAAAATGTTAAGAACAAATCAAGAATTAATTCACTGGCATAAATTGAATGCTCGGACAGTTTGGAATTGAAGAAGACAGAAGAATGTAATGTTAATGTCTCTGTCTCTGTGTCTTTTCTTTTTGTTGTTGTAGTTGTAATTGATATCTACTTCAAGTCTTTTGCCTTGCTTTAAATACAAATACAAAGCCTTTCATTTAATCCCACATGCAATGCCTTTAACGGATTTGCCTTAGGAAGACTATGAGGAAAACTGTGCTTTTACTCTTGGAAGACTCTCGGGAAGACAATGATTGTTAATTGAAGATAATCAGGAAGACTATAGATTGGCCTAGGAAGACTGAGACGACCCGGGTCAAATCCCGAGCTTTTTTCGAAAATCGGGTCAAGTCTCGATTCCGAGTCCGAAATAAGCCGAAGCCTACTGGCCCAAATGCAAGCAACTTAGGTAACGACAAGCCCACCACAGGCCCCCAAAATATCATGATTTGTTGGTGCTAATTAGTAGTAGTACTTTGCCTTATAAACTGAACAGAAGTCCCAAATCCACTCGATGTGGGACTGGGGTGTTACAAACTCCCCCACTTAAACTCTTGACGCCCTCGTCAAGCCTGAACGGATAGCCCATAGGTTCCAAGATCATTCCTCCCTAGCCATTGTGGGATAATACCGGCTGGCTTCGTGTCCCCACCTCCGGATCTCTGTCCATTGTGGGATAATACCACCAGCCTTCGTGTCCCCACCTCCGGCAACTTGACGCATCAAGCTTTCGAGAGTCGGCTCTGATACCATACTGTAACAGCCCGACTTTTCGGACTATTAATTCTAAATACAAAACTAAAATAAAATACATCTCCTTACTCAATAAATACCAAATTTCACAAAAGTCAAATGCAGCGGTCAAACTTAATAATCAAAAATATAAAACCGGAGACGCAGCTCCACAATTCAACAATAAAGTCTAACATATAAGCAATTTATTTCCATAAATCTTTAAACAAAATCACATAGCAGCACGAAATTGCAAAAGTCCACAGTCTTATTCTTACTTAGCTTCCACAACGAATGAACCTGAAATGTTAGGAAATGGGTGAGCTAAACAGCTCAGCAAGTAACAGATTGACTTACAGATATTATCAAAATCAGTGGGCGTTTTAGCAAAACAGATTTTCTCAAAATAATAATAATTTAAAAGCCTTTGCGAAAATAGATCCAACCCAAAGTTTATATTTAAAAATCCAGAATTTAAAACAGAAACAGAATTTAAAAACAGAAACGAAATTCTTATAAATAACCACAGTCTTGCTCTACGGCCACACTTTCCCAGTAGCCGGGATCTTATTCTTATTCTTATACTTTCGCCACACTTTGCCAGTGACCGGCATCTAAAGTTCAATAATTACGCCCCCTTAATAGGTATCTAAAGTTGCACACTTGTGCGCCTACTAAGGGTATCTAAGGCTAGTTCCGGAACTATAGCGTAAATTACGAACGGGTTCGATAACGTAGAGACTGAGAGATTCAAAAGATTCTCATATCTTATATCTTATACAGTTCGAAACAATATTCTTATATCTTATACGAAATTCAAAACAGAATCAAAATATCTTTTCCGAAAATAAAAGTAAGTCAAAAAGTACTTACCTCGAAATTGACTGAATACTGAAAATTAACGCATACAAATCCTAAAATAATAATTAATGAAACACGAGATAATTAATCATTTATTCTGTACAAATTTACACATATAACAAATAGACAGCTAAATCACCTAAAGGATAAACAAGCACTTCAAATCTTAAAATTGGATTAACAGAAGATTAGAAATTAAAGCTTGGTAAATATTACACAAACAGACTATAAAATAAACCATTCAAATATTATAACAAAACAAATGGGCCTTAAAAGTCCAAAAGGCACACTCGACCAAGTCTAGAAAATAAAAAATACAACAAAGCCACTAATGTTTCCGGCTTTAATATGTGACATTTATATTAATTAAACACACTTTGCACTAAAACAGACATATCACGCATGCATGATTGTTACTAACTGAGCAAATCAATCTAATGTACATGGAATAAGAATTCTGGCCATAAACCTACCGTACAAGCAGATGTACTAAATTCGAATAACCAAGCTTCTTTTAAAGTAAAAAGAATGCACCAAAAGTAGAAAATGGTCACCAGTTTAATCATAAAACTTTTTTTAATAGATGTGTTAATACAGAGATTCGAACCTCCAAGCTCATCCCAAAATTAAAATTATGGGATTTTACATTCTTCCCTCCTTAAAGAGAATTTGGTCCCCAAATTCACAACAATCCTATCACATGACACGTCTACCCACTAATCTTCTACAAGTCAAACTTAATCTATGGTCCACAGAAACGCATCCTAGGAAATGCACTAGTCCCATACCTAATACACTTCGAAGGACAGCCTGCTCTGATACCAACTGAGACGACCCGGGTCAAATCCCGAGCTTTTTTCGAAAATCGGGTCAAGTCTCGATTCCGAGTCCGAAATAAGCCGAAGCCTACTGGCCCAAATGCAACCAACTTGGGTAACGACAAGCCCACCACAGGCCCCCAAAATATCATGATTTGTTGGTGCTAATTAGTAGTAGTACTTTGCCTTATAAACTGAACAGAAGTCCCAAATCCACTCGATGTGGGACTGGGGTGTTACAGCTACACTTGGTTATAAATCCCAAGTTTACAAGCTAAGTTAAACAGCTAATAATACAAAGTTGATAGAGTCCAAAATGCTTGTTTCTCCATTCTGAGTAGTGGTCCTTTGTTGGTAGCTTCCCCTTTTTGGCTGGTTGTCTTTTATGGTATAGCTACTCCTGACTAGAGAAAACAGAATGCATCTTTTTCTTCCGTGATTACCAGAAGTATTGGTTTCCATGCTCTTTGTATTCTGTCAACCCATGTGCTCTGTCTGAACTGTTCTTTTCACAGTGTCAGGTACAAATAATAGAGAAGGCATATGTTGAGGTTGTTTGAGTGGCATCTGTTGAGATTGTTTGAGTGGCATCAATATTTAAGGTGTAAAATAAATAAAGTGGGGGAAAGTGGTGGGAGTAGTTAATTTTTATATTATAAAACTTTACTATTTTGGAAAAGTTTTGGAATGTAAATGATTGGCAGGGACATGAAAGTGTAAAGAAATGGATGAGATATAAAGAGTATTATAAATGTCGATAATAATTGTGGGTCCGTGCGTAGCAAGGATAAAATACTATTTTTCATTATATTTCTTCCTCGTTCCGTGCTCTCCAACCAAACGAAGCACAAGAATTTTAAAACGTGTATCCTTTGTGCAAGCAAGTAAATTTCACAGACAATCCCAAATAATCAAATTTTTTCCTTTTTTTTGCCTAAATCAATTGCTATCTTTTGTTTATTTTAAATTAATCTTTAACTTTTAATGGCAGCTCTGGTGTTGATGGTGTTGATGACCTGGAGAAGAGGTTGGCAGCCCTTCGAATCCTTGAGCTGATGTTCGGTAAATCTTCAAAGTTCACACTTATAGCTGTGTCAGCTGTTTGAAGTTCTTACATATTTGTATGTTGTCTATAGTTTTCAATCATTGATGTCAATTTGTAGGTTGACTTTTCTGTTGGTTCCTTCAGGCTTCAGCCCATGAACTTCATGGCGTTGAGTTGTATATTTTGCGACTCGTAGTTATTGACTTAATACGGAACCAAGATTACAAAATAGCTGGGGAAATGAACTATCGTTAATTTTATTTTTTTTAATAGTTAAGGTTAGTAATCGAACTCGTGATTTTTTGGATCAACGTTAACCCCTTATCACTGGGGAAAAAATGGGGGAAAAAATCAGAGATTAGCCGGAGCTGAAAGTAAATTTTTTTATCTAATACAATAGTTTGACTTTGTATATAAAGCCGCCATCACAGTATCAATGATACATGCAATTGTTGAATTAATTTAATTATTTTTAATTTTTTATAATTTTTTATTTGTATTGATGATTAAGATTAACTTTCTACAATTAGAAAGCAATTTTTTTAAAAGAATAATTAAAATTTATTAAATATGATTACAAAACTTTGTTCAAAAAAAATATGATTGCAAAACTATTTCTTGAATTTCTCCAAGTGTGTTCTAATATATTAATTTCTTTAAGAATTTATCTATTTTACTTTTTTTTTTGGGGATTTTAAAGGCATTTTCAAAAAGATGAAGTTTTAATTTGTCATATATCATTTTTTTCTTAGATTTCTTATTATGTTAGACAAATTATATTATAGAATTTGATATCAATAATAATAAACATCAAGATGCAACTAAGTATTTCACAGAACTTGATTATTTATATGTAATTAAGTGTTAAAATAAAAAATTAGAATAATAATATAAAATATAGTACTTATAATAAATAAGGAAATTCACCAAAGTGTTAAAAAAAAGGTAACTTCGACTTCAAAAAAAAAAAAAGTAACTTACTACACTTAAAAAAAGAATATTATGACTTATAACGTTTGAAAACAAGTAGAATAAAAAATAAAACAATGAATATTTAGATATAAAATATTTAATGGAATCTCTGTTACTTAATGAAAAAAATTTGAACTTATATTTTTCGAAGAATAAAGTATAAAAAAAATAAAAAAAATAATTTTTAGATATAAAACACTTAACAAAATCTCATGTCAATTTAAGTTTGATTACTAGTATGTCGAGGTTCAACACGTAAAGAAATAAAAAAAAAGTATAACAAACATAAAATGATTAATTTTTAGATATAAAACAATTAACACAACCTCTTGTCAATTTAAATTTGATTTCAAGGATAACATGCTAAAGTTAAACACGTAAAGAAATAAAAAAAAAGTATAACTAAAAAATAAAATAATTAATTTTTAGATATAAAACACTTAACAAAATCTCATGTCAATTTAAATTTGGTTTCTAGATATAAAATACTTAACAGAATCTCTTGTCAATTTAAATTTCGTTAGAAGGATAACATGTCGAAGTTAACAAAAAATAAAATAATTAATTTTTAGCACTTAACAAATCTCATGCCAATTTAAATAGGATAATATGTCGAGGTTAAACACGTAAGGAAAAAAGTATAAAATAAATAAAATAAATAAATTTTTAGATATAAAACACTTAACAAAATCTCTTGTCAATTTAAATTTGGCAGAACAATATGTTGATGATATGGTCAGAAAAGTAATTATAGAAATATAATTGACAAGTCAATGGAAATGCCGATATTTAAGGCCCGACACCCTAATTATTCATTAATTTCGTAATTAATGAATAGGGAAAATATACAGCTCATAAAAAGAGTCCAAAATATGGTAAATTCATCAAAGAAGGATCTGGAATCCCAATTAAAGGCAATTAATGAGTCATAGCCTTTATCAACAAGGAAACGAATTCTCCAGCAAGAAATACAATGTTTATCCAATATCAAAAAGGAGACTTATTCGCTAAGACTCCTAAACATACCATAAATACTAGGCTCTAGACGCCTATATAAGGACCCTGATCCTACAATCAGAACTACGTTTTGGACACAGCTCCATACGTCATCTACTACGTTTTGGACACAACTCCATACGTCACGTTTTGGACACAGCTCCATACGTCATCAACTACGTTTTGGACACAGCTCCATACATCATCTACTACGTTTTGGGCACAGCTCCATACGTCATCTACTACGTTTTGGGCACAGCTACATACGTCACAACGCCTCGAAGGCGCAACAAGCCACAAAGGCACCCCTAGAACTACGTTTTAGACTTCATCCTCGAATAAGGACATACAAGTCACTACGTCCTTGGTGTGCCCCTGCCACCATAGCCCCGAGGGCAACACCAAGAACTACGTCTTTGGCTTGATTCTCAATAACGATTTGAGATACGTAGGCATCTTGTGAGGACCAATTAAGTCCGGAAACACGAGTGCAGCCATTAAAGCTCGAAGCTCATTAATCCTAGCATTAAATTCACAAAGCACGTTTTTTAATCCATAACATTTGGCGCCGTCTGTGGGAAAACAACATCAACCATGGCAAACACACGAAGAACAGCTCGGGATACTCAAACTCCCGATGATCGCCCCATCACCTCTGAGGCTGATCAGCCACCGCCGACTACCGGCACACAAGGGGCGAATATCCCCACCAACACTCAAGGACCGGAAATCCCGATTTCTGTTGAAGGGACGAATCCCCTGCAGATGGTCATTCATGGATCTAATCCACGAGAGACCGTTCACCAGCAACCAATCACGACATCCCCGCTGCTCATGAGTGCACCAAGGAGCCTTCAACTCCATACTACTGATCTCCCTCAATACGCGAATCAGACTTTGGGGATGCCAAGCTACGGCATGCCCCCTCGACCCATGGCGGGCGGTAGTGGAACTAATCCAATCTACCATGAGGCATATGTGCCCCCTTATATTCAAGGTCTGGGACCCCAACAACAACAAACTCGTCAGACCCCTCTCATTCAAGATTACTCTGGCCCATATACCGAGGATGAGGGTTATACAACTGGGGAGGATGTCGCCCCAAGAAGGAGACGTTCTTCCCAGACAAATCGGGAGCAACCCCAAACTACTAGGGAGAAACTTGCAGCCCATGAGGCAGAGACTGCAAGGCTCAAAAAACTCCTTGCTGAAGAAGAGGCCGCTCAATCTCGGGGCCGAACGACTGAAGGAATCCCGATAATCAACTTGGATCCACCAAGAATGACCAAGAGGGCTGAAGCCCCAAGGGGTGATCCTAGTATTTTGTTGCCCCTAGGAGATCCTGATGATCCTACACCACCGTTTACTCAAGACATCATGAAAACGGCTATATCCAGAAAGTTTAAGATGCTTTCGATCAAAGCCTATGATGGAACGGGAGATCCCGCAAATCATGTAAGGACCTTCTCCAATGCACTGCTGTTGCAGCCAACCAACGATGCGGTCAAGTGTAGGGCGTTTCCACAAACCTTGGCAGGCATGGCCCAACGTTGGTATAGCCGTCTACCTCCCAACTCTATTGGGTCATTCAAGGAACTAAGCAAGGCTTTCATCAATCAGTTCATTAGTGGAAGGGTGCATGAGAAAAGTTCTGCATCACTCATGCCAATCCGGCAAGGACAGAATGAGACCCTAAGGGACTAAATCAATCGATTCACTCGAGAGGCTTTAAAAGTCCCGGACTTAGAGGACAGAGTGGCTATGATAGCCCTGCAACACGGAACCACTGATGACCACTTCAAACGGTCGTTAGCTAAACATCCCCCCGAGAGCATGCTGAAGCTCCAAGATAGGGCCGGAAAGTATATCAAGGCTGAAGAAAGCATGAGAAAATATGAACCCACTACTGGCGGTAGTGGAAACTCAAAGAAAAGAAAAGAAACTCAGGAGTACGACGTCAAGGAAAAGTTCCCCAGAACATTAAAGAACTCCGATTCTCCCCCTAAGAGAAGCAATTTTGGACCAAAATTCACAGAATATGCAAGATTGAATACTCCCAGGAGTCAAATTCTGATGGAGATAGCCAAGGAAGAAGATATCAAATGGCTAAAGCCAATGAGGGCTGATTTGTCCAAACGGAACCAAAGTCAGTTTTGTCGGTTCACCAAGGATGGAAATCAAGGGAGTCAAAGAGGAAACTATGAAAGGAAGGATTACGACAGAAGGGACAACGACCAATATCGTAACCCCAAGCCCCGAGGGCCAGTTATCAACATGATATTCGGAGGACCAACCGCTGCTGGGTCCTCCCGAAACTCAAGAAAGGCTTATGCCCGAGAGGTAATGACTGTGGTTGGAGAAGCACCGAAGCGTGCCAGAACAGAAGTATCAATAGGTTTTGACGATTCAGACTTGGAAGGGGTAAAGTTCCCCCATGATGATCCTCTTGTCATAATACATCTGATAGGTAACTCCAAAACAAAGAGAGTCCTGGTCGACAATGGAGCTTCAGTGGATATCTTGTTCCACGATGCTTTTATCAAGATGGGTTACACTGATTCTCAGCTAACACCCTCAAATATGCCTGTATACGGATTCAACGGGGTGGAATCAAAAGTGGAAGGCATTATCCAACTCTCAATGACCATGGGGCAAGGGATGAATACGTCTACTCAGATGTTGGACTTCATAGTTATAAAAGCGACTTCAACCTACAATGCAATCCTGGGAAGGACTGGTCTTCATGCGTTCAAGGCTGTTGCCTCATCTTATCATCTAAAAATCAAGTTCCCGAAGAGGAATGAGATTGGTGAAGAACGAGGAGACCAAAAGATGGCTAGAAGTTGTTATGTAGCCGCGTTAAGGCCTGATGGAACCGGGGGGGGCAAGTTCTCCCAATTGAAGATATGAATATCAGCGACAACGAGGACAGAAGGGGGAAACCGGCTGAGGACTTGGTCCCAATTCCCCTAGTCCCAGGAGAACCAGAGAAGGTGACTTATATTGGGGCACTACTGCCCGAACCATTGAAGAGCAAACTCACGTCTTTTCTTCAAGAAAACAATGACGTTTTTGCTTGGATAGTGGCCGACATGCCAGGGATTGATCCCCAATTGATATCTCACAAATTGAATGTGGATCCAGAAAGGAAGACAGTAAAACAAAAGAAAAGAAATTTTGCTCCATAGAGGCTTGAAACCATTAAGCAAGAAGTGAATAAGCTTTTGGAAGCCGGGTTCATTGAGGAAATTCAATTCCCAGAATGGTTAGCTAACCCCGTGATGGTCAAAAAAGCTAACGGGAAGTGGAGGATGTGCGTCGACTTCACCGACTTGAATGATGCATGTCCTAAGGATTGTTTTCCCTTACCAAGGATTGATGCTCTAATAGATGCCACTGCTGGGCATGAGATGCTAAGTTTCATGGATGGCTTCAGTGGATATAATCAAATCAAGATGCACAAAGATGACATCTCCAAGGTATCATTCATCATTGACTTTGGTGTTTTCTGTTATCTAGTCATGGCATTTGGACTTAAGAATGCAGGGGCAACCTACCAAAGATTGGTGAACAAAATTTTTGGACACCTAATTGGAAAAACCATGGAGGTCTACGTAGATGACATGTTAGTCAAGAGCCTCGATAAGGCCGATCAAATTGAGCACCTCCGAGAGGCATTTGAAGTGCTAAGGCACCACAAGATGATGTTGAATCCAACTAAGTGTGCCTTTGGTGTAGGCTCGGGAAAGTTTTTAGGCCTAATGGTTTCCAAGAGAGGAATCGAGTCCAATCCCGAAAAAATCAAAGCAATTCTAGACATGGAACCACCAAAGACTGTCAAGGATGTCCAAAAACTAACGGGAAGAGTGGCAACATTGGGAAGATTTATCTCCAAGTCAGGAGAGAAGTGCTTATCTTTCTTCAAAGCACTCAAGAACGAATGGACAACGGAGAGCCAAGAGGCCTTTGAGGCCCTGAAGAAATACATGGCTGAGCCACCACTATTGGCCAAACCAAAACCAGGAGAGGTTCTTTATCTATACTTGGCAGTATCCAACACTGCCCTGGGAGCTGTTTTGGTAAAAGAAGAGTTAAAGGTTCAGAAACCCATCTACTACGTGAGCAAGATTCTACATGGGGCAGAAATAAACTACTCAACGATTGAGAAGTTTGCCTTAGCCTTGATAATGGCCTCAAGAAAGCTACGCCCGTACTTCCAGGCTCACAAGATAGAGGTCTTGACTGATCAACCTTTAAGAAACATCTTGCATAGCCCTCAAGTTAGTGGAAGATTGATCAAATGGGCCATTGAATTGGGCGAATTCGACATCAAGTATAAGCCTCGAACGGCCATAAAATCTCAAGCACTCGCTGACTTCATGGTTGAATGTACCATTGACAACCAAGAAGTCGGGGGGCAGGAAGTAACAATGGAAGACAAGGAAACTGAAGACATAATCTCCAAAGAATGTTGGGTGCTCTATTTTGATGGAGTGCTCTATTTTGATGGAGCATCAAAAACGAAATCAAGTGGAGCCGGTTTAGTGCTACAAAGTCCTGATGGATTCCTCATAGAGTATGCACTAAAACTTGACTTCCCAACGACAAACAATGAGGCTGAGCATGAAGCTCTGATAGCTGGTTTAGGGCTAGTCGGAGCCTTGAGGGTCAAAACTCTGAAAGTATGTGGAGATTCGAGGCTAGTGGTTTCCCAAGTGAATGGGGAATTTGAGGCCAGAGATGAAGTCATGGCCAAGTACTTGAAACTTGTCAAGGCCATCATGACTCATTTCGACGAATGCTATGTAGAGCACACCCCTTACTTGAAACTTGATGTTGGCAGTTGTTGGATGGATCCCATCAAATCTTGTTAGGTCCTGATAAGTTTGTAGAAGGGGGGTTGAATACAAACTATACCGTTTTATCGAATTTGTTCTTTAAATGATTTAACTGTTTAGGAACAAATTGATGCGGAATAAAATGAAACAAGATTCAAGTTAAATAAAACTCTATTAAACTTGAAGGGTGTTACAAATATGATACTGATTACAAGATTGGATCTCAAACTAATTAAAACAAATCTAGAATAAATTCGACATGAATTTATCTATTTTTGTAATAAAAAGATATAACAATATTTGATAATTTGAGATACGTTCTAGGGATAAAAATCCGCTAGATAGTCAAAGCAGTACAAGTAAATGAATTCTAGTGGTTTAGATTTAACATAATGATTCTAGAATTAATTTGCAGAAGAAATTAGCACGGCAGAGTTCTTGACAGGAAAGTATTTTTTGATGTAATGTTCTTGATGTCTTTCCTTTCTGATTACTTTTTGCTTTTGTACTAATCAAGTGGATCAGTACACTTCTGCACGTTTTGTTGCTTTTTCAATTGGAATGACTATGAAATGGCTTAGCATGACTATATGAATTTATGTGAATTATATTAGAATTACTTAAAATAAACCGGGATGACTACCGGGATGACTACCGGTATGACTACCGGTATGACTATCCTGGGTAGTCATTCCAGTTGATTTTAATTACATAATTCTAATTTAATTCAAATTCTAATTCTAAATTAATTCTAATAATTAATTTACTTCACAAATTAATTCTGAAGAATTAATTTATTCAATAAATTAATTACTTAATTTATTTACTAAATTAATTCTGATGAATTAATTTAATAAATAAATTAATAACTAATTTAGAATAGAACTTAAATCCTTATAGAATAGTAAAACCAATGCTTGAACCACTTGATCTGCTGAAGAATATCCATTGTCTGATGTTGTCATTTGATGCACTGTCTGGTTCATAAATGACTAACTTCAATGTCTGTTCTTCATCTTGACTTTAAGTTGTGGTTCATTGTCTGCTTTTGACTGTTGATCAACCTTTGTAACCTGTACATTTGCTATCACAAATCTGAAACCTCTGTCACTTTAATAAATCCACTTCTTTGAAGACTTCACTGAGGCTTGAACAAATAATTGAACTTCTTTCAATGTAGTATATCTTCAAATCTGTAGGATGACTTTAATTCTCCATTCTCTTGACAGATAAAACTATCTGAGATTCCTGTGACATATTAACTTATTATTTACTTATTACATACTTGTTTAAGTTAAGTTGTTTCCTCGGAATATTAATAGGCCAAAACATATGCCTTTCAATCTCCCCCTATTTGTTTGTTAGAGAATAACAATCAAATACCTAGAGGATAACTCAACTAACTTAAACAAGAAATAGAAATGACTTTTAAGAGCCAAGTAAATAACAAGAAAAGTTCTGGATTTCATTTAACATTTTCCAGATTCAAACATTAAAGATAAATACAAGATAGATGTTCCTCTAGACTGAACATGTGTTTACATTGATCCTATCTTGAAATACCTAAGCTCTATACATATAACATTTACAGACTAGAGCTTCTTCAAATTTCAGATTCCATCATCTCTCCTTCTTCAAGTGCCTCAAGCAAATCCTTGTCCAAAATACGATCAGATTCAGAAGTAATGCCACTAGGTCTGACAGGTTGAGCTGTGACTTTCTTCAGCCTATTCTTCATTTGATGATATCTCTTGATATTGGCAATGCAATAGTCTTGAATCAAATCAGCAACTTCTGTCTTTTCCTGTGTAGCAAACCCTGTTGTCCTCAACATGTTCTCCATATAGACAAGATGCTTGGCAGGATAATCTTTCAGAGAGATTGGATCCACACCACAAGTTTGAAGTGCCCTTCCTTTATAAAATTTAACTTCATATGGCACATCCACAACTTGAGGGCTAGCTTTCATTGCAAAGTCTCTTAGCTGATCATGCAGCAGCTCAGCTAATGGAGAAGTTCTTTTTACTTTGCACATGAATACCCAAAGCTCAGAGAGAGTTCTACCTTCCAGAAGATTAAGAGAAACTATGAAAGTTCCCTCATTATGAGTGTAGATGTAGATCTTCAACTCCTCTCTGACTCTGTCAAATCCAGTAGTAATTCTTGAAATCTCCGCATGAAGAGCTTTCATATATATTGTGTTGTCTGGATTGACCTGTCTGTACCTTTCCAACATCCCAAGAAATTTTGCATCATTATTAGTTCCTTCTTGATGTGCAAACATTTCTCTAGCTTTGTCCCATTCCACTCCTTGCTTGAGCCTTACATACAATTTTCTATCACTGACCTTCAGATTGTGAAGCCTTTGCTTTTCTTGTTGCTCAGCTTTTTGAATGACAAGATGCTTGGAAATGATGTCAGATACCTTTGCATTCTCCTCCTCTCTCCTTTTCAAATCAGCCTTCTGTCTTACCAACTCAGCTTCAAAGGCAGGATCCACTTCAGATTCATCTTCCCAGTCAGCATAATCAGCCTCTCCTTCAACCTCCACATCACCAAAGATATCTTCAGGGTTTTCTTCAGATTCAGTACAGTCAAAATCTCCCTGTTCACCTTGGTAGTAGTCAGCATCAGAAAAAGTTAACTTCTGCTTCCCTTTGTCCTTTGCAGAACCAGAACCTCCAGCTTCTCCTCCTTGATCTTCTCCTCCTTGTAACTCCTTCTCCTTATTCTCCCCCTTAGTTGAGGAATCCTCTAAAGATTTAACTTTTTCAGTTTTAGGATCCTCCTTTTTACTTTCTCTTTCTCCTTCACCATCCCTGTCACCATTGCCCCCTTCATCACCATCACCCTCAAAGAATTTCTTCTGTTCAGCATTGGGTTGATGTGAGACCTTGATCATAGCATACAGATGTTTCATGCCCTCGTTCAGATGTTGCATCCCTCCTTCAATCTTGGTAAACCTCTCATCATTGAAGTACTGATTTTCATCAATAGTATCTTGAACTGAGTCTACTTTGGTTGAAATAATAGGAATCTGTTTGATAGCCTCCCTGATCTCAGCATTAGAAACCAGAAGCTCTGACATATCCGAAGCCACTAACACCTGTGATTCTTGAACAGCATTCATCTTGGGGACCAATGTGACCTTCACTCCCTGTATCTCATCTCTAAGATGACCCAGCTGATTATATACAGAGGTGGAAGAAGAAGAACGTTCATCCACTTGTGCTTTGAGAATTTCCTTTTCAGCCTGGGTCTGTTGAAGTTGTTTCTGTAAACCAGCTATTTGAGCCAATAATGAAGCAGTGTATGTGTCATTGTGTGCACTCATCTCAATTTCTCTCGATGGTGTTTCACTCACCTCACGTGCTTGTGTATCGCTCTGTGTTTGTCTCTCAGATCTAACCACTAGCTGTCTATCCAAATTTGGAGTTGATGTACCTGCAGGAAAAATCACCATAGCCCCTACTTGAGAGGTCACTGGTGGTGCAATGGGAGTTCGCGAATCCCAATCCATGGTAAAGTCCAAATATTCATCAGAAATTGAAAACTGAATTGCTTCAGATGTGGACTTATCATGTTGCCCTTCACTTTCTCCAGTTAAAACTGCGAGTGAAGAATCCCTTAGGGGAGCCAGAGATGTTCCCTCTGGGAGGGGAGAAAATGATTCTATTATAGGTGGCAAAGAATCAGATTTTCCCTCTGAAGCCTGTGAAGGCTCTTCTACCGTGACAATGGTAGGCACTGTCTCATGTCCTAAGTGCCCTCCTAGCAAAGTGTCCTGAGTTGCATCTAAAGTTATGTTTTCTCCCATTGTGAGTAACGGGAGTGTGCTTGACTTAGTACAAAATGCCATGGCCCTATGGCGAACTTCAATAGATTCATCCTGTTGAGAGGATGTCTCCAGAGACTGTGTATTGGCCATTTCAAAATCCATATCCTGTTGAAAGGATACAGACGGGCTTACAGATATCTCCCTATATGTTCTTCTTTTCTTAGGAGGTGGAGATAGAGCTGCGGGATCACTCATTGTTTCTTCATCACTACTATTTATGTTTCTGGTATTGATATAAGGTTCAGGTTGATTTGGATTTGACTCAGTGTTTGGCTCTATGACCGGGGATAGAGTTTGTGGTTCTACAAACTCTTGGTCAGCCCTATCAACCTCTTGGGTTTCAGAAACAGTACCAGAAGAACCAGGGATAGAAGTCCTTACCTGTGGTTGTATGACTTCTTCAGTTCCAGCTGATGTAACTATCCTTTGCTCTGGAATTGGTGGTTCAAATGATGGTAAGTTAATGAAGTTTGTCATGTAGTTGGAAATGAGAACTGGGACACTGCCATATTTGAAGGATGTTTCCAATCTTTGAAAGAACTTTTTGTCAGTGGTCGGAGAAATGAAAAAACGACCATTCTTGAACAATTCTTGATGCTCATTAGAAAGTATAGAATTAAGAACAAGTGATAGAAAACGAGGATAAAAACATTTAATCTTTCTACCATTGTCAAATTCCTTTCTAGCATTAAACACCCTCCTAACAACAATTTCCCAAAGAAGGTGGCCAACATTGAGTCTTTTGTTAAAAACAATTGCATAACCAATAACTTGTAAAAGATAAGGAATATTCTGAAAGTTATTTTTCGTGCAATTGCTAAAGACCTTAGCCAAGGTATCAAAGAATAAGTCCCATTCACATACAAGATTCCCTTTAATTAACTTAGACAAATTTAGGGGACCTTGATAGTGAATACTGAGGAAAAACCTAGTTAATTCTTCTTCAGTGGGGAGTCTGTCAAAATTATCCTGAGGAAACTGCAAGGCATTACAAAATGTTTCCTCAGTGATAATGTACTGTGTGTCCTGAATATTGAAAGATATAGTTGAGAAATCATCAGAGACAACAGCAGTTGAGCAAAGTAAATATAAAGGATCAACTTTCAAATCAACATTAGAACATATAGCATAATTAACACAAGAATGTTGATTAAGAAAGGAAATCCAAGGCCTAAAACGTTCAAATGAACATTTCAGGGGATCAAAATAGCCATGGTAATTAGTAAGAACAATCTCAAATTGCTGGGCCATTTTAACACAAATTAATAGAGTTAATTTTAGATTAATTCTAATTTAGGGAATAAATTCCAAGAAATAAGAATTATATCAGAAATTAATTAAATCAATTTATGTTGAATAAAAAATAAAAAAAATGACAGCAGTTCTTTACTTTAGAGAATAAAGAACCAAACTAGAGAGAAAAGAAACTTTGTAAAACCAAGAGTTTGTGAAGGAATGAAAAACAAATGACAATCTGTTTAGTATTTATAGGCAAAACCCAAATAGCCTGGGATGACTATCGGGATGACTACTGGGTAGTCATACCGATAGTCATTCCAGTATTAAACTGAGAATGACTAATAACAATAACAGAAAATCATAGAAAAGAAAAGAAAAATAAATAAATATACATACTATTGAAATGACTACCGGGATGACTATGGGATAGTCATACCGATAGTCATGCTAGTACAAAAACAAACCTGTTCACAAAAACTAGCAGAATTAATTAAAATTCCTACAGAAAAATGCATAAAACTAAGAGAAATGCATGAAAAATTTATACAAAACTAGAAAAATTCACAGAAAAAATCCATAAATCCTAGAAAAATATGCAGAAATATATAAAAGTGCATTAAATTAACAAAAACTTGCAGAAATATTTAAACAACAATATTTACAATCTGAAAAATATCTAAATAATTCCAAATAAATATATTTTCAATAAAAATACATTTCTCCACTTAAAAAATATGAGAAAAATATTTTTAAAGAAAATAAAATATTCAGAACCATTTAAATCAACAAGCATGCAATTATTAAATGAGAATTGGCAGAAAATATCAATTAAATGACAAGAGAAAATGAATTTATTGAAAGAACAAACATGACAGATACATTGTTAATCACTAAGACTGTTTAACATACCCAATTTACCAACTAACTTGATAAATGTGGATTCATCAACAGATTTAGTGAATATATCTGCAGTCTGTTCTTCTGTGGGTACAAAGTGTAACTCCACAGTTCCATTCATGACATGCTCTCTGATAAAATGATACCTGATGTCAATGTGCTTCGTTCTCGAGTGCTGCACAGGGTTGTTGGAGATTGCTATGGCACTTGTATTATCACAAAATATGGGAATTTTGTCTAATGCAAAGCCATAGTCCTTTAATTGATTCCGTATCCATAAGATCTGAGCACAACAGCTTCCAGCAGCAATATATTCAGCTTCTGCTGTTGAATTGGAAACTGTTTGCTGTTTCTTGCTATACCAGGAAATCAACCTACCTCCTAGGAACTGACAACTCCCAGAGGTACTCTTTCTATCCACAACACTACCTGCATAATCAGAATCTGTATATCCAACAAGATTAAAACCAGACTCTTTAGGGTACCAGATACCTAGATTAGGTGTACCCTTAAGATATCTCAAGATTCTTTTCACAGCAACGAGATGAACATCTCTAGGGTCCGCTTGGAACCTTGCACACAAGCATGTAGCATACATAATATCTGGTCTACTAGCAGTAAGATAGAGTAAGGAGCCAATCATACCTCTGTAGCTTGTAACATCTACCTTGATAGATTTGTCAGAAGCTCCAAGTTTGATGGCTGTTGAAGATGGAGTCCTTGCTGATGCTGAATCCTCCATGTGATACTTCTTGAGGAGTTCTTTGAGATACTTGGATTGACAAATAAATATACCATTTGACCTTTGACTTACTTGCAATCCAAGAAAGAACTTCAGCTCACCCATCATACTCATTTCAAACTTACTCTGCATTAGCTCAGCAAATCTCTTACAGAGATTATCATTAGTAGACCCAAATATGATGTCATCCACATAGACTTGGACTAATATCATATCACTTTTGTGTTTCTTTGAAAAAAGAGTTTTGTCTATGATACCTCTAACAAAACCATTTTCTAAAAGAAAACCAGAGAGAGTGTCATACCATTTTCTTGGGGCTTGTTTGAGACCATAGATAGCCTTGAAGAGAAAGTACACAAAGTCCAGCAGCTCCTGATTTTCAAAGCCAGGGGGCTGTTCCACATACACTTCTTCATCAAGTTCACCATTCAGGAATGCACTCTTAACATCCATTTGATAGACTTTAAAATTGGAGTAAGCAGCAAATGCTAAGAACATCCTGATGGCCTCAAGTCTAGCCACTGGTGCATAGGTTTCATCATAATCAATGCCTTCAGCTTGAGAATACCCTTGTGCAACCAGTCTTGCCTTGTTCCTTGTAACAATGCCATCCTCATCTAGCTTGTTCCTGTATACCCATCTAGTACCAACTACTTTCTTGTTCTTTGGCCTGGGTACCAGCTTCCAGACTTGTTGTTGTTCAAACTGATTGAGTTCATCTTGCATAGCAATCACCCAATCTGGATCAGTTAGTGCTTCCTCAGTTTTCTTTGGCTCCATTTTAGATAAAAATGCTGAGAAAAGACATTCATTCTGAGAAGCTCTTCTAGTTTTAACTCCAACAACTGGATCACCAATGATCAACTCAAAAGGATGAGCTCTATTCCAAACAGTCTGTCTTGGAAGATTTGATCTTGATGATTCACCTTGAAATTCACTTTGATGTTGTGAGTGACTAGCTGATCCTTCATTTGCTCCCCCTGAGTTGTTGCCTGTTTGCCTTGATGATCCTTCTCCAGTGCTGGTGGTATCTCCATTGTTACCAGTGTTTCCACCACCATCACCATGATCATTATCATCATTGTTATTATCATCACCAGCAATAACTTCAGGTGGGGATTCATCATCTGATTCTGAGTCTGGCAAGTTATCAAACTTCAACTTTTCAGATGAGTCTTCTTTTTGGATACTGGGGAACTTAGTGTCATCAAAAGTAACATTGACACTTTCCTTTACTGTGTGACTGCCAACCACATAGACCCTGTAAGATCTTCTGGAATATCCAACAAAAATAGCTTCTTGTGCCTTTGCATCAAACTTGCCACGTTTAACATTGTCATCTATAAGCACAAAGCATTTTGCTCCAAATACATGAAAGTACTTGACAGTTGGTTTCTTGTTGTTCATGATCTCATACGGAGTCTTCATTAAGTCCTTGTTGATTAACGTTCGATTCTGAGTATAACAAGCTGTATTCGCTGCTTCAGCCCAAAAGTACATTGGAAGTTTGGACTCACTTAACATAGTCCTAGCAGCTTCAATCAATGTACGATTCTTTCTTTCCACTACTCCATTTTGTTGAGGAGTTCTAGGGGCAGAATACTGTCTTGTTATTCCTTTATCAGCACAAAAGTCATTCAGAATGGCATTCTTGAATTCCGTACCATTATCTGACCTTATGGCTCTAACAGGGAATCTAGAATCCAGCTCAATCAACTTTACATGGCCAATCACCAGGAATGGGGTCTCATCCTTGGAATGTAGGAATAAAACCCATGTATATTTTGAATAGTCATCAACAATCACAAGTGCATATTGTTTCTTTGACATGGACATCACATTAACTGGACCAAACAAATCCATGTGCAGTAGCTGAAGAGGTTCAGTTATTGATGATGTGTCAGTGCCCTTGTGAGAAGCTTTCTTTGACTTTCCCTTCTGACATGCCTCACACAGTCCTTCCTGTGTAAATTCCATCTGAGGCAAACCTCTAACTAATTCCCTCTTGACTAAAGAGTTCATAGTTTTGAAGTTAAGGTGAGACATCTTCTTGTGCCATAGCCAACTATCATCTGATGAAGCTTTAGCATAAAAACAATTAACTTCATCTTTGAATTCCGAGTTCAGATCAGCTATGAACAAGTCACCTTTCCTTACTCCTTGAAGAGCAGGCTTTCCATTCTTCTTGTGAGTGATCTGACACTTCTCTCTTTCAAAGGAAACAGCATATCCTCTGTCACAGAACTGACTGATGCTGAGAAGATTGAACGTCAGACCTTCCACAAATGAAACATCTTCAATGATAACATTTCCGTACTTCAAACAGCCATATCCTTTCGTAATACCCTTGCTGTTATCTCCAAAGGTAACTACTGGGCCAGCTTTCACAACCACATCTGATAGCAGGGCTCTATCTCCGGTCATATGCCTTGAACAGCCACTGTCCAGAATCCACATAACTCGGTTTACCTGTTTAACTCCCTGCAATATCAGATTGATTAGTCCTTCTTCGGAGCCCAAAATTGATTGGGTCCGGCATACTTAAAGAACTGGCCTTTGTCAGGCAAAACAACATTTCTAACTAAAACTACTTCATCCTCTTTCACATAAGAGCGTTTCCATTTATAACCAGCCTTAACACATTTCTGAGTAGGCTTAGGGATAAATGAATCCACTCTAGTCTGAGGAGGACTAGTAGTCTTTGTTTTAACATGCTTCTTATTATTAACATGTTGACGTGGAGCAGTCTTATCACTAGATACATGCTTTTTATTAAAGAAAGCATACATAACATTAAAAGCACAAGACATGCAATTACCCACACCACATGCTTTATGAGAAGAATTAATAGCAGGCATGTTAGTTCTACAGTTGTTTTGATCCAACTTATGGATATCTGATTTAGTCCTTACAGTTGTAGCAACTTTGACTGGAATATCAGATACACACTTTTTGGATTGCTCAGCTTCTAAGGCAACATCTTCTTCATGAATCTCCTCAGCAATAATGATAGAAGATTCATTCAGAGGCTCTGCCTCAGACTCCTTACAGAAGGGTGTTTTAATACCCTTAAGAATATAAGGAACAACCTTTCCTTCTTCTCTGACTCTACAAGGTGTATTAATACCAAGCAATCCTATAGCCTCATTATAATCATAACCTATACTGACATGATTACCAATAGCTTGTTTATTGAAAATTTCTTTAGCCGTTTTACAAGAGTTGTAATAGGCATTAGCTTTGGTTTTGAGCTCACTAATCTGCTCTTTGAGAATGGTTTCCAGTTGAATATAACATTTAACCCTATTCTCCAGAAAAGCAATTTTCTCATTAAGTTCATCCTGATTAACATGCACAAGTTTCAAATCTTTTAATTCCTTTTCAAGATTTGTGTTTAAAAGATTTATTCTATCATTTTCAGTGCGTGCACAACTTATGGTGCCACCAAGATGATAAATCATTTCAGCATCAGTAAAGGTTACCTCTGACATGTATCTGGATGAAGTGCTTTCCTCTTTAGCCATTAAAGCAAGGTTCCCAATCTCACCTGCTTCTTCATCACTGTCAGTGTCATCCCAACTCTTTCCCTCAGCAACATAGGCCTTCCCAATCTTGTTCTTCTTGCTAGAATCAAATGTGTTTCTGGTCACTTGCTTTGGCTTTCTGCACTCAGTAGCAAAGTGACCCAACTCATTGCAATTATAGCATCTGATTATACTCCTGTCCACAGTTCCAGTTTTGTAGCCACCCCTTGTGCCACTTGAAGATGAAGATCCACCTCTCTGAAATCTGGGTCTGAACTTAAGATTGGGATTCCTCTTGAATCTAAATTTCCCAAACTTTCTGACTATCAAAGCCAAATCACCATCCTCCAGCTGATCAAGTTCTTCCAAAGAATAGAAGTCACCACCAGATTGATCAATGGATGTTAATCCATATTCAGCATCAATAACATTCATGTGAGAACTGGAAGGTTGAACAGCCTTCACTTCCAGTTTCTGTGGGACTTCAGCAGCCAATGCAGTGGAGGTACCAACAATCCTTCCAGTTCCATACAGCTCCTTCTGTTGAATCTGCTCCAGCTCATAGGTCTTCAAGACACCATACAATCTTTCCAAAGCAAGCTCATTCATGTCTCTTGCTTCTCTAATAGCAGATATCTTGTGCTCCAAGTGAGGTGGAAGTGTAAGAAGGAACTTCTTGTTAATCTCCTTGTTGGTGTAGTGCTTCCCATTGAGATTCAGATCATTAATTAATTTGTTGTATCTTTCAAAAACCTGAGAGATACCTTCACCAGGGATTGATCTGAAATGCTCATATTGTGAAGTGAGAATTTCCAGCATATTCTCCCTAACTTCTTCTGTCCCCTCATTGATTATCTCTATGGTTCCCCAAATATGTTTGGCAGTTTCACAATTTAGGACATGATTATGCATGATAGGATCAAGACTCTCAATAAGGATCAACTGAAGACAGGAATCCAAGGTAACATCCTCTTTCTCATCAGGAGTGTATTCCTTGGGATCTTTAGGGTACATCCTAGCAGCCCTAGTCACAACATTATCCTCAACAACTTCAGGATCAATAATCATAGGGAGTTTGGGACCACTCTTCAGCACATCCAAGTATTTAGGATTTGCAACCTTAAGAAATAGGAGCATTTTCTTCTTCCACATTGGATAATGCTCCTTGCTGAATATTGGGATTTTAACTGTCCCCACTTTCTGTGTAGTAGACATCTTTTGAGATTTTTAGAATTCAAATAAAAAAATCAGAGTTTAAAAGAAAAATCTCAAAACAATTGGATCTTTGATTTGTATATCAATCAAAAGGCTCTGATGCCAATTGTTAGGTCCTGATAAGTTTGTAGAAGGGGGGTTGAATACAAACTATACCGTTTTATCGAATTTGTTCTTTAAATGATTTAACTGTTTAGGAACAAATTGATGCGGAATAAAATGAAACAAGATTCAAGTTAAATAAAACTCTATTAAACTTGAAGGGTGTTACAAATATGATACTGATTACAAGATTGGATCTCAAACTAATTAAAACAAATCTAGAATAAATTCGACATGAATTTATCTATTTTTGTAATAAAAAGATATAACAATATTTGATAATTTGAGATACGTTCTAGGGATAAAAACCCGCTAGATAGTCAAAGCAGTACAAGTAAATGAATTCTAGTGGTTTAGATTTAACATAATGATTCTAGAATTAATTTGCAGAAGAAATTAGCACGGCAGAGTTCTTGACAGGAAAGTATTTTTTGATGTAATGTTCTTGATGTCTTTCCTTTCTGATTACTTTTTGCTTTTGTACTAATCAAGTGGATCAGTACACTTCTGCACGTTTTGTTGCTTTTTCAATTGGAATGACTATGAAATGGCTTAGCATGACTATCTGAATTTATGTGAATTATATTAGAATTACTTAAAATAAACCGGGATGACTACCGGGATGACTACCGGTATGACTACCGGTATGACTATCCTGGGTAGTCATTCCAGTTGATTTTAATTACATAATTCTAATTTAATTCAAATTCTAATTCTAAATTAATTCTAATAATTAATTTACTTCACAAATTAATTCTGAAGAATTAATTTATTCAATAAATTAATTACTTAATTTATTTACTAAATTAATTCTGATGAATTAATTTAATAAATAAATTAATAACTAATTTAGAATAGAACTTAAATCCTTATAGAATAGTAAAACCAATGCTTGAACCACTTGATCTGCTGAAGAATATCCATTGTCTGATGTTGTCATTTGATGCACTGTCTGGTTCATAAATGACTAACTTCAATGTCTGTTCTTCATCTTGACTTTAAGTTGTGGTTCATTGTCTGCTTTTGACTGTTGATCAACCTTTGTAACCTGTACATTTGCTATCACAAATCTGAAACCTCTGTCACTTTAATAAATCCACTTCTTTGAAGACTTCACTGAGGCTTGAACAAATAATTGAACTTCTTTCAATGTAGTATATCTTCAAATCTGTAGGATGACTTTAATTCTCCATTCTCTTGACAGATAAAACTATCTGAGATTCCTGTGACATATTAACTTATTATTTACTTATTACATACTTGTTTAAGTTAAGTTGTTTCCTCGGAATATTAATAGGCCAAAACATATGCCTTTCAAATCTCATCTAGAAACTGGGTGGTTACCCAACGACACTTCAGAAGCACGAAAGCTGTACGTTAAAGCACTAAGGTATACCCTGATTGAGGGAATCCTATACAAGAAGTCTTTCATCATTCCATATCTGAAATGTTTAAGACCTCAAGAGGCAGAATTGGCCCTGAAGGAAGTACATGAAGGAATTTGTGGGCAGCACTTGGGGGGCAGAGCCCTTGCCCATAAAATCACTCGTCTAGGTTTCTATTGGCCAAACATACTTGCTGATGCTAAAAGCTATGTAAAGAAATGTGAACGGTGCCATAAACATGCACCAGTGGTTAGGCAACCACCAGAGATGATGACATCCATTAACTCACCTATCCCCTTTGCTATGTGGGGAATGGATATACTCGGGCCATTTCCAATGGCAAGTGCTCAAAGAAAGTTCTTGATAGTAGCAATCGACTACTTCACCAAGTGGATTGAGGCTAAGCCATTAGCCAAGATAACCACCAAGCAAGTGATGCATTTCTTCTGGGAAAATGTGATATGCAGATACGGGATTCCACGTATCTTGGTCACAGACAATGGAACTCAGTTTAACAACGATGAGTTTAAGAAATATTGTGATGAGAACGATACCAAGTTGCGCTTCACTTCTGTCGCCCATCCTCAAGCAAATGGACAAGCTGAGGTTGCAAATCGAATAATCCTGGATGGACTAAAGAAAAGAGTTGGGCGTTCCAGAAACACTTGGGTAGACGAATTGCTCCCCATACTTTGGCCATATCGTACTACCTGCAAAGTCACCATTGGAGCTACCCCCTTTCTGTTGGCATATGGGGCAGAGGCAGTGGTTCCAGTGGAGATTACTCACACGTCTCCAAGAGTTGAGGCTTATGAACCAGAAACGAATGAAGAAGGCTTGAGGCTGTCTCTAGATTTGATTGATGAAGTTAGAGATGAGACAAATGCCAAGATAGTTCAGCATCAGAAATGAGCATCTTTCTATTACAACCTAAGGGTTAAAGAGAGATTCTTTCGACAAAGAGATTTAGTCCTCCGAAAGATTGAGGCATCCGGAGTTGGACAAAAAGGCAAGTTGGCCCCAAATTGGGAAGGACCATATTGCGTCAAGAACGTATTTGGTCGAGCCTCGTACAAGCTAGAAACCCTCGAAGGGCATGAGGTGCCAAGGACTTGGCATGCCTCAAATTTGAAAGTCTATTATGTTTAAAGTGTGTCCTGATTGGACTCACCACTAGGACAAATAGAAATAAGGTTCGATGAAATCATGAGCTTCCTAGAAAGCAAATGAAGGGTTGAAACCCCAGAAACCTAAGACATTCAGTCCAAACCCCATCATTCGATATGCTCAATGAAAGGCTTGAAGCCAAAACAAGACGGTATAAGACATAAAAGGCTTATGCAAATGTCAAGTTAGCCTCGAATAAGGCAAAATAGTCGTAAATGTGTAGGTCGCTCCACACTTTACACCAAGACGATACTCGTGAAACACTAGTGTATATTAAAATCCCCAAAAAAGGGTAGTAAGTCCCAGGTAAGGGATAAAAAGACCCCAAGTCTCGAAAAAGACCGGTATAACTTCTATGAAATCCTAGTGCATTATCATAGATGTTGGGAAGCGCGATCAGCCATTTTAAACCCAGAATCTTCAAAGAAAGCCCAGAATCTTCAAAGAATTCTTCAAAACTTCAAGTAAGAAACCCAGAAAACGATGAGATTCAACAGAAAATCTCGCCAGGAATCGCCTAGTGACTGGAAACCCAACCGGTTAAGGAAGGGCAACCGTCTATAGCCAGTTAAGGCCCACAAATCCATTTATGGATTATAGAGATTAAAACCCAAGTAATTTGGGTCTCATGCAAATTTGAAGCCCAAACAATAAAGGCCCAATAAGGCCCAAGGCTGGAATAATTTAAGTCCAATTAAAAATTGGGCTAGTTAAGGCCCAAGAAAAGAATGAAATTTGAAATATTGCCAAGGCAAAATCAAAGATTTACGATCGAAAAGACATTAAATCGAAATCGTACGACCGAGGTCGAAAACATATGGGAAAACGAGGTCGATTCCAACGACCTCGCTCCCAAATAAAGTCGAAAAATAATGAAATTGAGGTCGAAAAAACCTTAGAACGACATCGAAGGCTCGAAGTCGAAAATATACGAGGAATTGAGGTCGTTTCCATCGACTTCGCACCAAAAATCCAGTCAAAAAATTGAAAATTCGAGGTCAAAAAGACCCTAGATCGAAGTCGATTGATTGAGATCGAAAATACACTATAAATCGAGCTCGAACCCCTCGACCTCACACCCAAGTGAGGTCGAAAACAGAAGGATTCAAGGTCGAAAGAATGAGGTCGAATATGACCTAGAAAACGAGGTCTAAGCGTTCGACCTCACGCCGAAATGAGGTCGAAAATGACCTAGAGATCGAGGTCGATATTGACCTAGAAATCATGGTCGAAAAAGGCTGGAACGAGGTCGAATGACCCAAGTCGAAAATGACATGCAAAATGAGGTCGAAAGTATGAGGAATCGAGGTCGAATGACCCAGGTCGAAAATGACCTGTAAATCGACGTCGAAAGTATAAGGGATCGAGGTCGAATGACCAAGGTCGAAAATGATTGGGAAGTCGAGGTCGAAACCATCGACCTGGGACCAATCAAGGTCGAAAAAAGGCTGGATCGAGGTCGAAGGCTCGAGGTCGAAAAAGACTTAAAAATCGAGGTCGAAACCTTCGACCTCACTCCAGTCGAGGTCGAAATCCAGATCGAATTTCAGGTCAAAAATGACCTGTTTCCTGGTCGAATTTGAGGTCGAAAATGACTTGTTTCCTGGTCAAAAGGAGGTCGAAAATGCCTTTAAAAATGGAAAATTTTGAGGAAAAACACGTTATAACTTCTACGAAAACCCCAAGGAAATTTTCCCAGAAGTTGGGGGGCAAATGATATGGTCAGAAAAGTAATTATAGAAATATAATTGACAAGTCAATGGAAATGCCGATATTTAAGGCCCGACACCCTAATTATTCATTAATTTCGTAATTAATGAATAGGGAAAATATACAGCTCATAAAAAGAGTCCAAAATATGGTAAATTCATCAAAGAAGGATCTGGAATCCCAATTAAAGGCAATTAATGAGTCATAGCCTTTATCAACAAGGAAACGAATTCTCCAGCAAGAAATACAATGTTTATCCAATATCAAAAAGGAGACTTATTCGCTAAGACTCCTAAACATACCATAAATACTAGGCTCTAGACGCCTATATAAGGACCCTGATCCTACAATCAGAACTACGTTTTGGACACAGCTCCATACGTCATCTACTACGTTTTGGACACAACTCCATACGTCACGTTTTGGACACAGCTCCATACGTCATCAACTACGTTTTGGACACAGCTCCATACATCATCTACTACGTTTTGGGCACAGCTCCATACGTCATCTACTACGTTTTAGGCACAGCTACATACGTCACAACGCCTCGAAGGCGCAACAAGCCACAAAGGCACCCCTAGAACTACGTTTTAGACTTCATCCTCGAATAAGGACATACAAGTCACTACGTCCTTGGTGTGCCCCTGCCACCATAGCCCCGAGGGCAACATCAAGAACTACGTCTTTGGCTTGATTCTCAATAACGATTTGAGATACGTAGGCATCTTGTGAGGACCAATTAAGTCCGGAAACACGAGTGCAGCCATTAAAGCTCGAAGCTCATTAATCCTAGCATTAAATTCACAAAGCACGTTTTTTAATCCATAACAGTTGAGATTAAACACGCAAGGAAATAAAAAAAGTATAACAAAAATAAAAATAATTAATTTGTATATATAAAACATTTAACAAGATCTCTTGTCAATTTAAAATTGGTTACACGAATAATATGTTGAGGTTAAACACGTAAGGAAATAAAAGAAAAGTATAACAAAAAATAAAATAATTAATTTGGATATTAAATACTTAACAAAATTTTATGTCAATTTAAATTTTGTTTTTAGATATAAAACACTTAACATAATCTCTTATCAATTTAAATTTGGTTGCAAGGATAATATGTTAAGGTTAAATACGTAAGAAAATTAAAAAAAAAAGTATAACAAAAAATAAAATAATCAACTTTTAGCACTTAAGATAATTTTATGCCAATTTAAATTTAGCTGCAAGAATAATATGTCGTGTTTAAACACATAAGGAAATTTCATTCTAAGAATATCTACCGTCTAAATTAATGTACCATTTTAAATTATTTTAGAAATTCCTTCATATCAATTTTTTTTTATCTTTTATGGATCATTAGTTTTTGAACTAGTATAAAGATATAAAACATTTAAAAGAATCTAATTTTATCAAATTACAACTTATAACTGTTTAAAAAAGTTAAATAAAAAATAAAATTAAATAAGATACCTAAAGAGAACACAAGATTTTGAATATATATTAAGTTTACATAATTCAATTCTTCAAAGTGCTAGAACATTAATATCTTAGTTTTACATAATCTAATTTTACGTTATGAGATTCCTGGTTCAAATAGTCATAATAAAAATTTTGATTTAATATCATAAGATTCTTAAAGTGTTTCATAATCGTATTTTCTTAAAATATTTAGGGTTAGGATCAATACAGAATCATATCAACAACTTGATCCACTTTAGTTTTATATAGAAAACAAGGTATTGGTGGAAATGAAAAAATCATAACAGCATGACTTAAATAAGAAAACTGAATCAATTTTTAAAATACTATATCGTTTAGTATCAAATATTATCCTTTATTTTGTTTCATTCTCTCTTCCCTGACTCTTTATTTATCTGTCCAATTCAACTCATTTTTATATACAAAATCATTATAAGGGTATTGTTGGAATAAAATAACTACACTATTAGTTCAATTAATTTAAATAAAGAAGTTTAATCAATTACTAATTTTTCAAATTCTTCTTTTATTATTTTAATTTTTATCACACATATCTTTTGGTTGTTTTTTCAATTTTAATTTTTTTTTTAAATGATTTATTTATTTTATTCAAAATTTTATACACGAAAAAATTTCTTAAAATAAAAAAATTCTACTGCAGAGTTTTATCTAATGATCCCACACACATATGCACATATATACATACACATATATTTATAAAATCGCCATTAACACGCTTGATCTCTATACACGCATAATAGTTTAATCATTCACAATTGAAGGATGCTTTATTCATTAGTTACTTGATCGCAGAGTTTTATTGTCATGGTGTTTCATATTGCAAAAGTCAGCAATAACACAATGTTTTATTGTTGAACACAGTGTTCTTTTGTAGAACACAATGTGATTTTAAATATTGAATTCTGTAATAGAACACATAATTTTGCTCGCTTTTGATGATACAAATAATATAAACACAATACAAAATACTATAGTCTCCTGCTGCAGAACCTAATGGTGTTCTGTTGTAGAACCTAGTGTTTTGTTGTAGAATATAACGTTCTGCTGCAGAATCTAATAGTCTGTGCATTTGTATCTTCTAAAATATTAACATGACCATGTTAATCTAATTTCTCAGTTATTCATGTGTTGAAAAACTCAATGTAACACAAAATGTTCTGTTGCAGAATTCATCGTGAATTGCATTACAAAATACTTTGTTCTCATGTTAACGTAGAACCTAATAGTGTTTTGTTGTAGAACCTAGTATTGTGTTGTATAACCTAGTAGTGTTATGTTGTATAACTTAGTGTTCTGCTGCATAACCTAGTAGTGTTATGTTGTATAACTTAGTGTTCTGCTGCAGAACCTAATGGTGTTCTGTTGTAGAATATAGTGTTCTGCTGCAGAACCTAATAGTCTCTGCATTTATATCTTCTAAGAAGCATGACTATGTTTATCTAATTTATCAGTGATTCATGTGTTGAAAAACTCAATGTAATACTAAATGTTCCCTCCTAGAATCCATCATGGATTCGTTTGCAAAATGTAGGATTCTATTTATTGAAAGACATTTTGACATTGATAACCATTGTTCATCCAACTTCAACATATAAGAGAATAAATATAAACTCCCGTGATAAAAACTTCTTTGATAGAAAATGTCGTGACTACATTTATTCTAGGATTTATGAATTGGGTGTTATACATACAAATATAAAATGAGCGTGTCAAACTTTAAAAAAGGGGAAAAATCAAAACTACGTAGTTTTGTCGTGGATTCATTTTCAAAACTTTATATTCTAAAGATTGAAAGACATTTTGACATTGATAACTACTCTTCCTCCAACTTCAATATATAAGAGAACAAATATAAACTCCCGTGATAAAAAAATTCTTCGATGAAAAATGTCATGACCATAGATATTATTCTAGTGCTTATGAATTGGTGTTATACATAAATATAAAATGAGCGTGTGAAACTATTAAAAAGGTGTAAAAATCAATACTGCGTAGTTTTGTTTTTAAATCTTAGGAAAGATACCTAAGATATATCTTAGGTTTCTTTTTCTCTTTTATTATTTGTCATCTCTAATATATACTAAATATTGATGAAAATTTATATCGAATAGATAGAAAGCATATCCAAAATTAGATTGTATAAGTTGCTCGACACAAACATTTGAATACTTAAGTAGTATATCTTACAAATAAAGAGTATACTAGGTTCTGCAACAGAACACTACGTTCTACGGCTGAACATTTTCTCTTGCATTATGTTGGAAAATACATAATTTATAATATTAGCACTTTTCAAGTCCAATTATGTTGCATTTGTATCTCGTATAGAGGCATCCTTGAGCGGTACCAAACATGTCAACTCATTATATATGTTAATAGAGGAATTTTTGATAACAAAATTTGAGGTTATATGCCAAAATTAAGATCTATGACGGTGGTTCTATAGCGGAACTATCGCCGGAGAGTGGTGGTAATTGTGTTTTTAAGAAGCTGAGATCAAAGGAGTTATGGTGGTCTCTCTGAGCTCTCAACGTCCAACCCCTTTAATGTGCCTACGTACCCTATATTTATAGGGATCAAGCTTCACGTAGTTCTAATAGAACAAGGATACTAAGTCCACTAGAGATAGAACTCCTTGGCCGGACTACAAGGGTCCTTAGTCTACTAGAGATAGGTCTCCTTTAAGATAAGTGTCAAGCATAGTCCATGTCGGACTAGAACTCTTAACTTGTCATGAAATGCATATCCAAGCCCACTAAGGAGAGCCCATACGATGAAGCCTAGACGATGACCCCAAGGCTCAACCACGACTGTGCCTTCACGGACACAACATTAGCCCTATCTATTGGGACTAACATCAACCGCTACCAACTACCACACCAGTCATTAGTTGCAGGGAAAAGTCACGACTTACTCCAAATGCACAAGCTGGTCCTTACCCCCCGATGAGGATAACCCACCAGACTACAGGGCAAGTTCTCCAAAGTTATCGTCGCACCAGGTGTATCTTACTCCCCCAACAAGGATAACTTGCTAGAATACAGGAACAAAAACCCTTTTGAGTGCATAGACAAGCTTAACCTCACCTGGACTCTTAGCCAATATCATGTTCACTCTTCATATCACCTCCAAGTTGGCGCTCCAACTTGGTGTTTCATAGTCTTCTGGCGCGCCAACCTTCCTTGTGCACAGATATCCCTACTTCCTTGTTCCATCTTGGCGCTCCAAGTTGGCCTTGATGTCCCACCTTGGCGCTCCAAGTTAGCCTTGGTGTCCCAATAAGCACCTCGGATATCCCCCATTTTTCATGAGTTCATAGTATTTTTATCATCAAGCTCTTCTAGCCGTTTGACCATCTTTGGATAGTCAACCCCTATTTTCCCGTATAAATTTACGATATAACAATATATAATAATTTTTTATTTTTTTCATTTATTTATATCAAATTTAGCACTTTTCAAGTCCAATAATTTATATTAAAATTAGATATAATATAATAGGAATGGACTATATATACTTTTTGTAATAACCCCAAATTTTGGACTTAGTTAAATTTTTTTGATGAATAGTGAATTTGCTGATGGAAAATTTTTCAGACCACACTATATGGATGATATGGAATGAATGTTTTGAGGTTATATTATTGATATATAGGAAGAATAAGAGAATGTAAATGCGATCAGAATCAGGAGATTCCAACTTTAAATTTTGATCACTATTCATCGAACAATCAAGGATTTATTGATTTGATCGTTTTAATCCATGATCATATCTTAAGCCAAGGTGAGAAATCTAGGATCATATATTAAACCAAGGAAATGGAAAGATCAAGGAAGTATCCCCTAGCTTTGGTACAGAGAAACGTTTTTAAAACCACTTGAAATTATCACGAAACAAAAGCGTAATAAATTATGGATTAAACCCTAACCAAAGGAGGAGTATTATATGAGATCATCAAGTGCAATATATAAAAGAATTGAGGATGCAAAGGATGACATAAGCATGATTCAAGGAGATGACATAAGCATGACCAAGTGATGACAAAGTGGTGAATCACCACCTTGTCACCACTTTCACCACCACCACACATCCAAATTAGCCTTGTCATTGGTGACAAGCCTTGTTATTAGCCACACAAATCAGATGACAAGTGTTAAAGGTTAATTAGACAAAACAAAAAGGAAAGAAAAACAAAAGAAAACAAATCAAGAAGAAGAACATGAAGAACACACTACATTCAGCTATTTTCTTTTCTTCAAGTCCTTAAAAATTTTGCTCATACTTCCACTCCACCAAAAAATCATGTTCTTGGGCTCTAAATCACCCCCTTCCAATATCCAAGGTAGATCTCTAATCTTAGCCTCATCCATGTATGATAGCTTGATCAAAAATGGATTCAAAGTTGATGATGAATAATGATGTGAATAGTAACCTCATAGAATCTTGTTTTGTTTTGATGTTTTTAGGTTTGATTAGCTTAGTTAAGGAGCAAGGAAGGGTATATCATCCATATATAGCCTTTATTAAGATCCAAGGAAGGTTTAAAACTTCTTACTTTCTAAGATTATGTTTTGATCTAGTAGTTAGAAGTGTTTGATTTGAAGCTATGTTAGAATAAAGCATGTATGCATGATTTTAAACATGTTTAATGGATGATTTGTGGATGAACTTGTGAAATAGATGTTGGAAATATTAACTACTATTACAGCAACATAGAGGCAGCAGTTATATAGAATATTTAACAAGTCCAGGCCAAGACCACAATTAACGAAACAAAACATGAAGGTAAACAACATGCATATCAGTGACTGGATAAATAAGGAACAGACAAGAGAAATACCAGAAGCCATAGCCATAACAGTGTACAAAATATGGTAAAAACACAACAGCTGAGTCGCCAGGCCTTGCAAGAAGATCTGACTGCTCTTGAAGAGATAATTGCCCCCACTTACTGTGTCGGGATACTTGCAACACCTCCACCAGGATAAAACAGCTCCGAGCAATGGGTTCACAGCAACGTCGATGCTCTACTTCGACTGGTACCTCAGTCGCCGGAGAAAACCACAAGCTGAAGCAGACAGCTAAAGCTAAACAGAGGGAAAAAATACAGAGAGTGGAGAGAAGGAGAGAATGTATGGTGTGGTGCATAGAAATCAGTGGCTTAGGTCTCTATTTATAGTAGAGGCTAAGTGTAACTGATACCTCACCATTTACTGTAGAAATCGTAACTGCAACACCTCTCATTAAATCAGAGATGAAACTGACAAATAATATTTAATAAAAAAAATCAAAACTGATGACTTTTAAATTAAATAAAATGTAACTGCAGCTACTTCATGTTTATCCACATTATCAGTTTAATATATTTCTGAATTTATTTATTTATCAAATGTCCAGGTCCAATCCAGCTCAGCCCAATAGATGTGTTACCAGGTCCATAATAAACCGACCCAGCAGCTCAGCCCAACTGGTAAGATAACCCAGCCCAATATTTGATAAATTAATAATCCAAATAAAATATTAAATCACCTAAATAAATAAAACAAAACCCTCGCCCAGGTCGCCTCGCGTACGCGAGACGCCGAGACATTCACCCAAATCGCCCTTCGACCCGACCCGAGTCGAGTCGAGACGGGGCGGGGCGGGGCGGCGGCGCGCGCGTGTGTGTGTGTGTGCGCGAGGCACATACTAACACCATGCACCATCACACACCTTAGTAGTTGTACACTACCCTTGTGTGTGATTCTATATAAAGCCAACAACCCCCTTTATTTATTTCAATGTGGGACAAACACACATTCTAATTTCAAGCTTTTCCAAGCTACTAACTTCAACTCTATTTCTCTATGGATTTCACTAAGAAAATTACTTAGATCCATACATGAAAATTTGAGTCCCCATAGCAAGGAACAATTTCCAATCGTTAAAATTTGGAATTAACGTCAAGAACATAAAATTACTTATGTTCAAAACCTCCATTTCCTAACAATAGAGGGTGACCTTATTTGGACAGATAAATGGTAGTATAGACTTGAGTTTGATTGGTGGTTGGTTGATGATTGATTGTAGTTTGGATGAGTGTTTAAAAAACACGGGAAGTACGCATAAGCGCCGTTACCATGTCGGAATTTACTTAGGTAGTTTAGACAGAAACCATGACTGCAAAACAGGGCATAAACTTGAGGTTTCTGACCATGAGCATGTAGGCTCTGTTTCCTAGATTATTTTAGCGAAAGAATCATATCGTTTCGATTTACGGTTTAGGAGAAACGGCCGTTTTAGTAAAAGCGGTTTCGCGTAACTAGATAGTTCATTGTATGAACTTTGAGGTAGGGATCAAGCCCTTTAAAATTGGAATTGGATTGAGATATTAAAATGGATACTAGTATGGACAGTTAGGGAAGGAACCTAGAAGGTTTCGTGTTAAAAAGATGAGTTTGTGATTTTATAAAAATGCGTGAACAAAGGTTGCGCGAGTGAAATACCCTTAAGGGGATGGTTAAAACGATAAGTTTAGTAATGGTAAAGTACTTGGGTTTTGTGAATGGATTTCCACCCAAACTTTTAACTTAAGAGTTTAAGGAATGTCATAAGGTTATAAGCGGCCAAGAGCGAGACATTTGATGTTCGTTAATAGAACGTTAGTGCTTAAGTTAAATGCACTTTAAATGATTAAGCCAGGGGACTGATCGGGTATTTCTTTGTTTATAGATTTCCCGGCAAGTTCTCGAACCCATAACAACCAAGGACCCGAGGCAAGTTTTCTCATTCCATGCTATGTTTTAAAGTACCATATTCTGATGATGCATATGATAGATGCACGTTTTCAAATGTAATATATGCATACGATATTATGCATGTTTTCAAACCGTACATCGTATATGGAGGTGTTTGGATTTTAAACTATGAAGATGTTAATATGCATATGATAGATGCATGCTTTCAAATGTATTATATGCATACAATATTATGCAAGTTTTCAAACCCTATACCATATAATGATGTTGTTGTGATATATGTTGTGGTATCGCTATATATGCTGCTTTATGCTGTGAAATGACTTAATGACTGTTTTCACTTTTTAATAAAAAGCGGTATAAGGTATAAGGTTTATATGCTAGCTAAGTACTAGATATATACCAAGGTTAAGGATTAAAGACTCTAAGTATAGAGTACTTGTACGATGGTTTTAAAAACTTAGACCGGGAGTCAAATTATTATTTTGTTTTAAACTACTGTCAGAAACTGGAAGGTTCCAGGGACGGTTATACTTTAAGGGTATATTAAATATTCCAATATCTATATAATTGGATATTTAAGGCGAGATATTTAAATAATATTATAATATATATTATTTGAATATTATTTAATTAAGTGAATATTATTTTGAATATTCACTTAAGTGTTTTATATTGAATAATAATTCAATATTTATTATTTGAATATTATTTAAATAAGTGAATATTATTTTGAATATTCACTTAAGTGTTTTATATTGAATAATAATTCAATATTTATTATTTGAATATTATTTAAATAAGTGAATATTATTTCGAATATTCACTTAAGTGTTTTATATTGAATAATAATTTATTATTTATTATTTGGGTATTTATTAAATATTCCAAATATGATTTAAAATCATAGAATCTTATTATATGATTAAAGGTTCTATTATTTACACAAAAATATAAATTTCTGATCTTCAGAAAAGGTATTAAAATAGAGATTCCCAACTATTATCTTAAGATAGTTAAAGGTAGTTAAATGCGATTAAATATTTCCTAACTCATCAAAAATTGGGAATCCAGTTTTAAAGGTCGAGCAAATGGTTTTGCTTCTTCTATTCCTCGAGAATACTCGTATCTTGGGTTGCCTTCCCTATCCAATCCGAGTATTCCAATCTCGATAATTTCAGAAAAATTCCGATTAACTCCCAGGTCGTGATTTTAAAAAGGGTTTATGATATATCCTCTGTCAGTTGGCAACGGCCAACCCACATCTTGTTATTACTTCCTCAAAATTTCCGGAAGTAAGTATGATAAAGAGTTTAAACCTATCAATGAGCTAGCATGACGCTCGGGGAACGACGATTAAGTTCGGTTCCGGTTATAATGATAGGATTCATCAAGGGACTGGAGGTGTTATATAAGCAGAGGCATTACGAGTACCGGGACGCACATGCAAATTTAGCAGAGGTACTACGAATGCCGGGACGCAAGTTTAGCTGAGGTACTTCGGGTACCGGGACGCTAATGATAGCCCGTATGCGGCTGGGGTGATAACCATGAAAAGGTTTTCGTCCACTACTAGTAGAAAGAAATGTTTTGCGATACAACGACTGATCATCGTGTATCGTGGTGCTCCAGTATATCCCCTTCTTCCACTTGGAATTGTGATGCACATTGTAACGAAAGCCTAGGTGCTGAGTTACCGATAATGTGACAGAAATTGAACAATGATGTTCCGTGTATAGTATTTGAACTACATTGCATGTTCTGACGAAAAGAGTATCCAATATATCATTCTATATACGAATGAGGTTTTAAAAGCTTTCAGCTATGATATCAGCCCACATATATGATTATGTTGCTATATATTATTGTCGAGCTATAGTGCTCATTCTTGCTTCTTTTATATATCACAACCCAACAGCTTTAAAAAGGTGTTCATTACTGACATTTTACAGTATTTTGAACAATATGAGATATCTAAATAGATATGCATGTATATATGTTGAGAAGTCATTTAAGATATACAGTATATTGAATTGTATAGTATTTTGAATCAATGGATGGGTTTAAGCCTTGATTCCAATATTAATATCTATTTTAAAAAGAGATGTTTTGAGACTTGGTTTATCATCTTGATACCCCGGATCCCTAAAAGGATTTACGAAAAGTATTTGAGTATGATTATAAATCATACGGTATTTTGAACGATATAATATTTTGGGGGATAAACCCTAGTAGTTTTAAACATGGATCCCATATGGATTATCTTCCAAAAAGGTTTAAAGATTTAAACTGGGATAGATTTCTTGCTGAGCACTATTAGCTCATTCTTGCTTTATTAAATATTTCAGCATGAAGAAAACATTGCCGATTCACCTCGTGTTACGAGAGCAAGGGAATGGAGAGACCACCCTTGAGTTAGTTTAGCAAGATGGATACTGTCGGATTTAGCAGAACAGCTGTAGACTGAGTTAGTAAGAATTGTTTTCGAATAGGTTTGTATTATTAAACCTTGTATAGAATTGTGAGGTCTATTATTTTTAACTTCAGGTAGAGGTTGTAAATGATAGATGAGATCCTGGATAGTACATTTGATTTGTAATAACAAATGTTACTTATTGTTGCTCATTTCCAAGGCTATAACTTGTGTGTGTGTGCGTAAGTGATTGGGGTCTTTTGGAGTTATATTATTAGAATGTTGTAAGTAATACAGGTATTGTATAATTGATGGAGCGTGACAACCCAGATTCCTGACCCCAGGTCTGGGGGTGTTACACTTTTAATATTAGTATTTGGGATTTCCCATTTAGAGTGGTGCCAAGAAGATGCCAAAAGTTAATAACTTCTCTTTACACTCCTTGAATATTCTAGAAAAACACCCAAGAATGACGATTCACATAAAATTTGGCACCTCTTTTGGCATCCTTATGGAAGATGTTACCGTCGGATTTTCAGAACCGGGGTCATGGACAGTAAATAAGTTAAAAAGAAATAAATTGGGATAAGGAGGATAGAGGGGGGGATAAGGTTTTGTGTTGGCACTTTATTACACTACTAGTAGTCTAGTACTAATAAATCATGTCTTTCTTCAACTTCATTTCCTGCTCTTTTATTGCACACGATGGCAATGAATCTTGCTGCTGCTTCATTCACTTCATGGCCTGTTTGTAGGCCCCGGACCACCACGAACCACCGTCTTTACCACCACCAACATAATACCCACAAGCCCAATATCTCACTCCTCCACCATCAACACTCTATTCTTTCACTGCCCCATCGCACCACCACTAGGGCAGCAACAACCGTTGATTCATCTGTTCCTCTTCTAACATTATAGCATGCTTACCATCATTTACCATTTCTTTTTTCAGTAAAGCAACCAAAACCCTCACTGGTGGCCCCCCTTTCAAATCAATGCTCTAAAATCTTAGCATTGTTAGAATCAGGCAAAAAACTTAATGCCTTGGTAACCTTTGATAATCTGAAAAAACATGGGTTTATTCCTACCCTAGCTGGCCACCCTGACTCTCCTCAACAGAGAAAAAACAAAAATTACAAAAGGAGACAAGTTGTCTCAGATAGTGAAGATGAAGGTAAGACTTCAAGGACTATTGGCGCGCCAATAGTCTATCACATGCATATTCTTTAAATAGCTTAACAATATCAACTTTCCTTCCTAAATTGTTAAATAACTGTTACTTTTATTACTATTTCTCTTTATCTTTAGTTTATATTGACCCTTTCTTCTCACAGATATGACCGGGGTTCCAAACCTTTTTGGCGCGCCAAGGAATACATCCACTACTCAACACAGAGGATCCACAGTTACCATCCCTATCTCTACAAAGAAGCATGCGGCCAAAAAGAACAAAAATCAGGATCCAACCCAGGATGTTCAACCTCCTCCAAAGAAACAAAACATAGGCAAAGTTGGAAAAAGTGGGGTGGATGCACAAATTGATGAAGCTGGCGCGCCCACTAGTGTTGCCGCGCCAAATTGCTCCTCACAAAGAGTGTTTAATGCTTTTGGCCACCTTGGGGATTCTCTTATCTCTGAAGTTGAATATAAGAGGTGGATGGCCAAGTCAGATAGTGACAAACAAAGGATTGCCACTCGTGCCTCTCTTGACCTATTCCTGTTCAATTCAGAATGTGAGAAGAACAAGGAAGAAACTCTCAAACGCATGAAAGAACTGGAAGTTGAAGTTGGAAAACTCAAATCAGACGTCAAATCCCTCAATTCTAAGCTAAATAAGTCTGAAATGGAGAAGAAAGCTGCCACCTCATCCATCTCTACCTTGGAAGCCAATTTGGCGCGCCAAGTTGAACTAGCAAAGGAAAAAAATGCCTTCATACAAACCCTTGAGGAAAAGACCACTGATCTTGAGTTGAAATTAGATGAACTTGAAGAGGAAAAAGATTCTGGCTGGGCTGCTGAAAAGGAGAAATTATCCAAGGAATCCTTTGATGAAGGGATCAAAGCCTACTGCATCACTTTCCTTGCTGGCGAGCCTAATTATGACTGGCGTCCCAAGTTTGGCGCGGGAATGGCTGACTTCCTGGCTGACCTTTCTCAAAAGGAAGCCCAAGCCATCGCTGAAAAAAGAATAGCCCTCGAAGAAGTTCTTTCCACAGAAAACATGGCGCGTCAACCTGGTGAGAATGCCAATCCTGAGAAGAGTGCTCCTGAGGATAACGTGGAAAACACCTCCACAGACGCGCCAACATCCGACCATCCTGGAGATCAAGCTACTTAACTTTTCAATTTACCATAACATTTCAAACTTTTATCCGCAAGTCTTTTGACTTTGCAAAGCTGTATTCCTAACTTGCTTTTGCTCTTTTGATGGGTAACACTTATTATTATTATTATTATTTTACGTACTGCATGTTCATGCATTGTAACAAAGCTGTATACTTGCCGCGCCACTGTCCAAGGCGCGGCAATATTCCTTCAAAAAGGATCCAAGTAGGCGCGCCAATAATGTTGGCGTAGCAAGATAATTGCAAAACAATCATAAACAAGTAAATATATCCAGTAAACCTGAAAAATTTTATAATCTTGAAAATAAAACCCTCACGGCTTATAGCACGATGAGTACCAAAAATAAATTGTCCTCGGCATTGCCGGTATAAAGGCTGATAGCCAAAACAGGAACATAAAATAAAGAACAGGGCAATCACTAGCTCAAAGAGGCGTGTTAATCACTACCCCCCGAGACTAGGAGCAAATTTATTTGTTGCTAGTTTTAGTAACTGCATGAGGCTTAAAAGCTCTCTTTATTGATAGTACTTTTTAAAATGAATGACATTCCAAGATTTCGGGATTGGTTTGTCGTCCAAATCTGAAAGATAATAAGCCCCTCCCCATAAAATGACTCTGACCTTGTAGGGACCTTCCCAATTTGTTCCAAATACCCCATGAGCTGCAACCTTGGTATTTGGCATTACTTTTCTGAGAACCAGATCACCAACCTTGAATGAACGAGCCTTTACCTTTCCATTATAGAACCTTGCCGCCCGTCGTTGGTAAGCTGCAAGCTTGACTTGTGAATTTTCCCTTTCTTCTTCCAACAAGTCGAGAGACAACCTTTGATTGACCTGATTTGCCTCCTCATCGAAAGCATCTCGTCTGAATGATCCTGCACCTATCTCCACCGGAACCATAGCCTCAGAACCATAAGCAAGCATGAATGGAGATTCTTCTGTTGTCGTTCTTGGAGTTGTATTATAAGACCAAAGCACCATGGGCAACTCCTCTGGCCAGCTCCCCTTTCTATTCTCTAGCTTCGTCTTCAATGTATGCTTTATAATTTTATTCACCGCCTCCGTCTGTCCATTGCTTTGTGGGTGATATACCGCTGCAAAAAATTTCTTGATATGCAACTCCTCACAGAGACCCCTTAGCTCCTTGCTATCAAACTGTTTCCCATTGTCAGAAATCAACTTGTAAGGAACTCCAAACCTGCACACAATAGAGTTAAAAACAAAATCCCTTAGTTTCTTTGCTGTTATGGTAGCCAATGGGGCAGCTTCCGCCCACTTGGTGAAATAATCCATAGCCACCACCGCATACTTCACTCCCCCCTTAGCTGTCGGAAGTTCCCCAATCAAGTCAATACCCTACATAGCGAATGGCCATAGACTCATTAAAGGTGTGAGAGATGCGGCAGGACTATGAGTATAGTTAGCAAATTTCTGACACTTGTCACATGCCCGAGAAAATTCATAAGCATCCTTCTTCATGGTAGGCCAAAAATATCCTTGCTTCAAAATTTTCAACGCCAAAGATCCACCCCCCGAGTGATTGCCACAAATTCCTTCATGAACTTCTCTAAGGATGTAATCGCACTCCGCACCATCAATACATTTCAGCAGTGGTTGGTTAAAACCCCTTTTATATAACATTCCATCGTACTCCACATACCTTGCTGCCTTATACCTGAGCTTTCTTGCCTCCATTATGTTTTCTGGCAACCAACCTTCCTTGATGTACCTCCATATAGGTGTCGTCCATGTCACCTGCTCGTCCTCCTCTACCTGCATCACATCAACTTCCCTAACACTAGGCTCCTGTAACACTTCCAAAGGAATGACACCCAACAAACTCACATCCTTTTGCGATCCCCATTTTGCCAATGCGTCAACCTGTTCATTCTCCCCCCGTGGGATTTTTACCAACTTCACCTCAGTGAACCTAGACATGAGATGCAAAACACTCCTCATGTACAACTCTGTCCTCGGACCTCGGGCTTGAAAACCTCCATTCACCTGATACACTACAATCATAGAATCACTGCGTATCAACAAATTTTCAACCTTCATTTCTAAAGCAAGCCGCAAACCCCCAAGCAACGCCTCATACTCTGCATCATTGTTTGTTGCCCGAAACGCAAAATTTATAGCACTCAAAAGCATATGTCCCTCAGGACTTATTAAGACTATCCCTGCACCAGCACCCTCATTATTGACAGCTCCATCTACACTCAGAGTCCACCATCCTTCAGAAGTTCTTGGTTCTGTGACATCTGTCTGAGTTAAAGGTTGGAAAGGAACCATTGCCATTGCATCCCCCTCCAGCTCAGGGGAAAACTCAAGTATGAAATCTGCCAACACTTGACCTTTAACAGACTTCCTTGGTTTGTAATCCAAATCAAACTGCCCCAACTCTACAGCCCACTTCATCATCCGCCATGTTACCTCTGGCTTATGCATAATTTGTCGAAGTGGAAAAGATGTCCTAATTTCCACCCTATGAGCCTGAAAATACGGACGCAATTTTTGAGAAGCCAAAACCAGAGCATATACCAACTTTTCCATGTTCGTGTAACGGGTCTCAGCGTCATGTAACCTCATACTCACATAATATACTGGAGACTGATCTACCCCTTCCTCCTTGACTAGCACCGCACTGACGGAGTATCCCGAAACAGCTAAGTACATAATTAACACTTCCCCCTCAATTGGCTTTGCGAGCATAGGAGGCGATCCTAAATGCTCTTTGATCTTTTGAAATGCGTGCTCACACTCCGTTGTCCATAAAAAAAAAATTCCTACCTTCTTAATGGCTTTAAAAAATTCCCGACATTTATCTGATGACCTCGAGACAAATCTATTCAAAGCTGCAATCCTGCCAGTTAAGCTTTGTACTTGCTTCACACATGTTGGAGACTTCATGTCTAATAGTGCCTTGATTTTTGCTGGATTTGCTTCTATACCCCGATGGTTGACTATGAATCCCAAAAACTTTCCTGATTCAACACCAAATACACACTTCTGAGGGTTCAATTTCATTCGATACCTTCGCAATATGGCAAACATCTCCTCTAAGTTCTTGATATGATCCGATGCTTCCTTAGATTTTACCAACATGTCATCCACATACACCTCCATGGTCTTCCCAATTTGATCTTTAAACATCATATTTACCAACCTCTGGTAAGTTGCTCCAGCATTAACAAGGTCGAATGGCATTCCAATGTAATAGTAAAGTCCCATATCAGTGATGAAAGACGTATGCTCTTGATCCGGCCCATACATAGGGATTTGGTTATATCCAGAGTAGGCATCCATGAAACTCAACAGTGCATGTCCCGCGGTCGCGTCCACCAACTGATCTATCCTTGGTAATGGAAAACTATCCTTTGGACATGCTTTATTTAAGTCAGTGAAATCAACACACGTCCTCCACTTCCCATTTGGTTTCTTTACCAGCACAGGATTCGCTAACCATGTTGGATAGAAAGACTCCTTTATTAAACCGACCTCCAATAATCTATCTACTTCTTCCTGTAAAGCCACAGCACGTTCCCCGCTCACCGGCCTTCTTTTCTGTCGGGTTCCTTTTTTGGACGGATCTATATTCAAACGATGACACATCACATTTTGATCAATTCCCACCATATCAGCATGACTCCAAGCAAAAACATCCAAGTTCGCCTTCAAAAACGAGATGAGTTGCTCGGCTAACTCTGGATTCAAATGCGATCCAATCTTCAACTCCCGTTCCGGATAACGAGCATCCACCTTGACTGTTACCATTTCCTCCGCTGATCCAGTATTAGCTATCGGTAATGGCATTCGGGGATCGAGGTCGACGTCGTTATTTTTTTCGAGTTTATTTCCCCCATGGTCCTCATTCCCTATTTTATTTGTTTTTGAAATTGCCTCTTCCAACTCTACAATTGGTCGTGTCTCTACAACCAACGCTTTTTCACCATCTAACCTCCTGACCTTACGAATTTCCCTTGAATCCTCCACCCTCCAAATTTCTTCTTCTGCCTCTGTACCAGACCCACAGGATAGCAGCAATTGTGACAAACTTCGAGACGTTCCCACCTGCGCCTCCTGCCTACCTGGCGCACCAACAATAAAGAAAGGACCAGTTGGAGCGCCAATTCTTGGTGCATCTATAGTTGGAGCGCCAATTCTTTCTTCTTTCATCCCTTCCTCACCTTCTTCCTCGTCTGTGTTCTCTGGAAACTCAACGGTGTATATGACATTAACCACCCTTTCTTCCTCTACTTGTACCTCATTCACCCCTGTTTTATTACTCTTTCGAAATCCTTTTACAGACTTGTTGTAACATTCCCTAGAATCGTACTGACTTCCTCGAACACACCCGACCCCCCTTGGGGTTGGAAACTTCATGGATAAATGGTAGATTGAAGTAACTACCCGCATTTCCTTCAACAAGGGTCTTCCAACCAACGCATTATGAGATGAGTCTTGATCAATTATCATGAAGTCCGCAATCTGGGTAGCAGAAAGAACCCCACTTCCCAATGTCACAGGCAACCGGATAGTCCCCTTTACTCTGATAGATTCTCCCCCAAAACCATAGATATAAATATTCTCAACCTTCATGTCCTTATCTGGTAGACCCATCTTCTTATACGTGTCGTAGTATAGGATGTTAACTGAGCTTCCATTGTCTACGAACACACGATGTACATTCTGATTTCCGATCCCCACCGTAACCGCCAACGCATCATTATGGGGATGATGAACCCATTTTGCATCTTCCTCATAGAAAGTTATATCTGCCGCCTCTCCCCGAAACAGTTTGGGCGGACGCTGATCCAACCGATTCACATTTGTCATTGGGGTAGTTTTAGCCTCCTTTGCATATCTCTCCATTGCCTTGTTACTATCACTTGCAATGTGTGGTCCTCCCACTATGGTGCAGATACTTCCTTCTCTAACAAATTTTGACCCCTCCTGCTTCTCCTTGTCGTCGTCTGCCGAAGTACGACCTATACCCTTTTTTTCAATAGGATGGTCGGCCCGATACTTTTTTACCCACTCCGTTAGGTACCCATCCTTGATTAAGAGTTCAATTTCATCCTTCAACTGTCTACATTCATGGGTGTTATGACCGGAAGATTGATGATATTCGCAATATCTACCTCTGTCCTTGCTTTGGAAAGAATTCAAAGGTGCTGGCTTCCTGTATATCACCCTGTCCTTGGTCACTTCATATATGTGTTCAATAGACGTGGCAAGCGGCGTATAAGAACCCGACCTTCTTTCCTGACCTAGAAAGGGTTCCCTTCCTCTCCTCTCATTAGTGATATTCACCCGGTTCGGGCTTCGTCCTCTTGCCCTGTAGTCTGGACTTGGTGACCGATCTTGTCGGCCAACGACTGTTCCACCCTCTTATATGATTCTGCCTAGGAAAACAATTCTGCTAACGTAGCCGGATCCTTGCCTTGTAAGTGCTTCCAGAAGTCAGTCCCCACTCTCAAGCCAGCAATTAGAAATTTTTTTAAAGTTTCATCCGTTGCCCCTCTGACTCCTGCTGCCTCTGCACTAAACCTCTTAAAATATGCATTCAAAGTTTCTCCCTCTCGCTATTTAATATTTGCCAAGGAAGTAACTGGAGGAGAGTACTTGACTGCTGCTTGGAACTGTGTCAAAAACATCGCCTGCATTTGTTCCCAAGAGGTTATCACCTCACTTCCCAATTTCTGAAACCATTGCTAAGCACTATCTCTGAAAGTTGCAGCTAGCAAACGACACCTAGCCAAGCTTGGGACCTGGTACACATCCATCTCAATATTGAAGTGCCCCAAGAATTCTTTTGGATCAGAGTTTCCATGAAAACGAAGGTCAGCTGTTGTGTTTCGATATCCCATTGGTAGTAGAGCATCTTTCACAGCAACGGAGAATGGAGATGTTACTTTGGTGGAAAAAGAACCAGCTCCACCCTCCAAATGTGCTAGCAGCTTCCTTATATCACCAATATTGACGTCACCTAGCCCAGGAACATTCTGGATTCCACTGGGCAGCCCTCCTCCCAGGAATGTGTTTGCCACGGGTGGAGTAGGCGCGCCAAAGCTTACCAGCACAGAAGATGGTATACTCACGATCGGAGGTGTTTCCGTCATGATAGGAGGTGTAAGTTGCACAGAGACTTGTGGGGGGGGTAGGCATATCAATAGTTTGATTATCGTTCAATAAAGGAGTTTGAGTATTACCTGGGATAGGTTGACTTACTTGTGGCGGCGTTAGATTTGGAACTTCCAGAGCGTCTTGATGATTTTGGCTTTGATTTTTTCTCGCTTCACTAGTTGCACTATGTGAAGGTATTGGGACAATGATGGGTTCTTTTGATGGAAACTTGTCAATCTGTCTTCCTGAATTCTCACGTCCTTGTCCTCGGTTGCCCCCTCCTCGAGGGCCTCGTCCATGATATCCTCCGCGTATAATTTGCCCTCCTACAGGTATCTCTCTCCGTCCATCCGGCCCAGAAACATTAATTTGGCCCCCACCTTGCTCCTTCTCCTTTTCCAAAAGTAATTCTTTTATTTCCTCACAAGTCAGCTTCACCCCCATGAGGTCCATCATAGCCGATAACCTTTGCCCAGTGTTAAGTTGATTTCCATGTGAGCTACCCAGACGTCCAGTAGCATCCAACACCGGGGGAGCTCGCGGTGACTCGAGGGTTTCAGGTATCATCTGACTTTCCTCCGGAAATTCGACAATAGGCTCAGTCTCTCCAAAGTCTAACCTTCGTGGGGTGATGGGTGGTCGCCTCCCGACACCGGGATAATTTGCGGCCTTCCCCCTCCAGCAGTCGTAGTACGCCCAGCGGGTTCTCCTTCCATGCGTCGTCCTCCGCGGCCGTATGAACCATGTCGAGTCCTCCGATATTCGACCGCCTTCAACCTAGCATCAAAACTTCTCACAGTTGCACCCATGCGGTGAAGCTCATCCATAAGATCCGTGTTACTAATCAACACTGGGAGTCGACTTCCAGTAGCATGGGCCGGATCTGTTGGAGTTACCGGAACATAGGGTTCGTCTTCTCCGTAGCCTTCCGTGTAGAAACTTCCTTCTTCATGAGCGCTTTCATCACGATTCTGAGACATCTTTCCTCCTAGATGATGATCTTATTCAGCCCCTCCTTCTAGCGCCAATTTGTTAACGGAGGAATTTGTGATAACAAAATTTGAGGTTATATGCCAAAATTAAGATCTATGACGGTGGTTCTATAGCGGAACTATCGCCGGAGAGTGGTGGTAATTGTGTTTTTAAGAAGCTGAGATCAAAGGAGTTATGGTGGTCTCTCTGAGCTCTCAACGTCCAACCCCTTTAATGTGCCTACGTACCCTATATTTATAGGGATCAAGCTTCACGTAGTTCTAATAGAACAAGGATACTAAGTCCACTAGAGATAGAACTCCTTGGCCGGACTACAAGGGTCCTAAGTCTACTAGAGATAGGTCTCCTTTAAGATAAGTGTCAAGCATAGTCCATGTCGGACTAGAACTCTTAACTTGTCATGAAATGCATATCCAAGCCCACTAAGGAGAGCCCATACGATGAAGCCTAGACGATGACCCCAAGGCTCAACCACGACCGTGCCTTCACGGACACAACATTAGCCCTATCTATTGGGACTAACATCAACCGCTACCAACTACCACACCAGTAATTAGTTGCAGGGAAAAGTCACGACTTACTCCAAATGCACAAGCTGGTCCTTACCCCCCGATGAGGATAACCCACCAGACTACAGGGCAAGTTCTCCAAAGTTATCGTCGCACCAGGTGTATCTTACTCCCCCAACAAGGATAACTTGCTAGAATACAGGAACAAAAACCCTTTTGAGTGCATAGACAAGCTTAACCTCACATGGACTCTTAGTCAATATCATGTTCACTCTTCATATCACCTCCAAGTTGGCGCTCCAACTTGGTGTTTCATAGTCTTTTGGCGCGCCAACCTTCCTTGTGCACAGATATCCCTACTTCCTTGTTCCATCTCGGCGCTCCAAGTTGGCCTTGATGTCCCACCTTGGCGCTCCAAGTTAGCCTTGGTGTCCCAATAAGCACCTCGGATATCCCCCATTTTTCATGAGTTCATAGTATTTTTATCATCAAGCTCTTCTAGCCGTTTGACCATCTTTGGATAGTCAACCCCTATTTTCCCGTATAAATTTACGATATAACAATATATAATAATTTTTTATTTTTTTCATTTATTTATATCAAATTTAGCACTTTTCAAGTCCAATAATTTATATTAAAATTAGATATAATATAATAGGAATGGACTATATATACTTTTAATATTAGTATTTGGGATTTCCCATTTAGAGTGGTGCCAAGAATATGCCAAAAGTTAATAACTTCTCTTTACACTCATTGAATATTCTAGAAAAACACCCAAGAATGACGATTTGGCACCTCTTTTGGCATCCTTATGGAAGATGTTACCGTCGGATTTTCAGAACCGGGGTCATGGACAGTAAATAAGTTAAAAAGAAATAAATTGGGATAAGGAGGATAGGGGGATAAGGTTTTGTGTTGGCACTTTATTACACTACTAGTAGTCTAGTACTAATAAATCCTGTCTTTCTTCAACTTCATTTCCTGCTCTTTTATTGCACACGATGGCAATGAATCTTGCTGCTGCTTCATTCACTTCATGGCCTGTTTGTAGGCCCCGGACCACCACGAACCACCGTCTTTACCACCACCAACATAATACCCACAAGCCCAATATCTCACTCCTCCACCATCAACACTCTATTCTTTCACTGCCCCATCGCACCACCACTAGGGCAGCAACAACCGTTGATTCATCTGTTCCTCTTCAACAGGTTGGTTGGTTTTTTTCTTTTCTAGTTGCATTTTTTAGTTACTAAAGATGGTTAGCACTTGCATTAATATGTTTTGTTTTCATGATTTTGGAATTAAAGATCATATTTTATGTACCCAATATTCTATAGTTTAGTTTAGATCATTTGGGTCTTTAATTTAGACCATTGTTGAGTTAGTTAGAGCTAGACATTGGTCATTTGTGTTGTGAATTAGAGTGTAGTGTATGGAAGGTTGTACTTGGCGCGATGGTTAAGTGTGCAGTGTACTTGGCCTTTTGCAATGAATTTATAAGGATAAGGATAAGGCTAAGGGTGCGTAAAGTGGGATCATCTGGGCGGGGTCAAGTAGAGAGACTTAAATACTCACACTCACACAAACACACACATGTCTCAAAACTAGGCTACGATGATAGGGATGATTATGATCTTTTTGTGTGTAGTATAGTAAAGGTTTTGATTTATTCATTTTTTTCAAGCAATCGGTTGTGCGTTTTAGTCTTCTTCTCTATATTAACTTGTATCTGTTTTGCAGGAACAACCGAGCAGTAAGAAATACTACTTTGTTGTTGCCAATGCCAAATTCATGCTGGATGAAGAGGAACATTTTCAGGAACAATTGGCTGAGCGTGTGCGCCTCTTTGAAGAACGTAACATGGAGCAAGATTTTTGGCTTGTCATTGAGCCCAAGTTCTTGGATAAGTTTCCCAAAATTACTAGTAGATTGAAAAGACCAGCTGTGGCTCTTGTTTCTACCAATGGCCCCTGGATTACGTAAGACCACTCTATATTCATTTTTAAATCTTTCTCTCTGTTATTCGTATGTGCTTGTGATAATTATTGCAATTAGGTGCATATGCTTTTTGAAAATGTGTATTAGTCAGAAATTTTTATTAAGCTTAGTATACTGGTAGCTAAATGTGATGTTTAGCCCTTTGCCGAATTGCACATGGGGGACTATGATTTCTGAAGCAGTTGCTATGCTCAGAGTATATTACTCAAGCAACAGTAGTTTGGATCAGGACAGAAATGATGGTATAAGCTATGAAGCTGGCGGCATAGCCTGGTTATGAGGAAGCTTCGGAATCTGTTCATAGATCAGAATCACTTTGTCTTCCAAAAATGTCAAAACTTTTGAAAAGTGTGTGCTGATTTGATTTGTGGAGCCATGGACCAAACTTTGAGGGTCAATAGACCTTTCAGGAGTTATACCATTTTCCATTTGATTAGATTGTCATCTGATAGACTTCTCAATTCACTTCTCATTTTGAGTGTCCAAGTGTTCAAGTAGTTCTGACCTACAAGTTTAATTTTGGACTAAGGTTAATTTGAATTAATAGTTGAGTATTCTTTTGAATTATTTTTAGATTTTACATTCCCTAATCCATATAGAGATTCCTCATGGATTTGACCAGGTTCATGAAGTTGAGACTGGACCGTGTTCTATGTGATAGCTTTGAAGCTGACAGTGTAGACGAAGCACTGACATCTAATCCTGCCAAATTACAGTTTGAGAAACCAGAGACCTGGGTGGCACCATACCCGAAATATGAGTCTGGGTGGTGGGAATCCTTCTTGTATGCAAATTCTGAGAAGCAAGTGGCATGAGATCTTTGGCCTTATCCAGTTTACCATATGTACCTGACCTAAATATATCAAGGCTTCGAAAAAATTGTAGTAGTTATAGAAATTTATGTAGCAGTATCTGGAAACACCAATATGGGATTGATAAGCGAACATGTTGAAGAGGGTTGAGCAAATTGTTTTGTGTAGCCAATCTATAAATCCAAGTAGTTATAGTGGTTGTAGATCTTTTGAGTGAAATTTAATCTTTGTTTTGTGACGATATGTATCAAGTTTTAGAACATTATATAGTGAGCAATTAAAGCGTTTGACGAGTACTCAAGTAGCATCTAAGACATTCAAGACAGAGTTAGTACTGGTAACGGGAAAACATGAAGTAGTCCATGTATACATCCTCCTTACGATTTAAACTGCATCACCTCAAAGTCATCCTAAGAAAACTGCTATAGAAGCATTGTGTCCCAAAAGTATTTTCAAATAATGCTCTAACAGAAATTTGAGAAAGATGGAGTTTCTAGTCAAGTACTAGTGTTTAACTAACATCAGTCCTGCTTCCTGTCCTTTCTAAAAGAAGGCATTTTGGGGAGTTTCCGTAGAACCTTATCATCCAATGCATCGTACTGCCTCTTGAGTTTACCTTTTGCCTTCACAGCATAGTCATCCACGCGGTCTTCATTCTTTTCATATAACCAGGGTATTGTGAGCACTATCACAGAGACTACCACATCAAAGTCACCAATATGTAATTTAGTACTACCACATCAAAGTCACCAATATGTAATTTAGTCAGAGCCTCCGATAGGCGCATAGACGGAATATGTAGGAGTTTGCATTTTATAAGAGTAAACTAACAGACTTACTTATGTACACAAGCGTCAAAAAGCTGAACCAGCTACCAACAACAGAGACAACATATAAACCCAGAATCACCTGAATGTAATGTTATTTGACTAATTTCAGTTAGAAATATAAGCAAAAGTTTCCGGTGCTGGCCATGAGAGTATGTAATGAAGTTGGAGATGTAGAGAGAGAAACATACATATAGAAACTTTTTCACATCTTTTTTTGAAGCCACATCTGTAAGCACCATAAATGCCTTGTTAATGTATTGCCTCAACAGGAGAGCTACTTTCATGGTTACATCCTCGGGCAATGAAAGTTCAGGGAAGACGGGAGGAGACCTGTAATGGAATGGAAACCAGAGATCTTAATCTTGAAATTGAAGTGTACAGTTAAGAATTAAGAGAACAGAGGCATTCCATGAACTCACTTGTTAAGAAAGGAGGAAAGATTGGACCAAAGGAACAAAGCTGCCAAGCTTAATATTAGAGAATTACAAATAAAACTGAGGACATGATAGCCGACCCACTCGAATAGAAGCCATATCACGGTTGAAGCCGCAAGCATGCTTGCTGACAGTTGCTTATTTCTCCATAGTATAACATCAGCAGCTGAACAATAATATAAGTTTTATGTTAGCTAATACCAACAGTTTAAGTTGTAAATGTTAAGTCCGGGCTATATGATTATAAAGGAACGACAATAAGCAATAAGCATGTTCTATCTTTGTTTTTGGTGAGCAAGCATGTGTAGGGCTCCAGGTTGTGAAAGGTCAGGGTGCTTGGTTAGAAGTGGAATTGTGTTTGTTAATAACTATTTGCCCTGAGGAGTTGAGATAATTCCAATATCACCTAACTGCGTCGTTGGTATCAGATCTTAGTCTACGAAAATCTCCGGTGAACATAGTTAAGTAGATATTCATCTGAAGTTGTTGATTATTTTGAAAGTATGCATACTTGTATGAACACAATTTATGAGCATTTTTATTGAATATAAATTAATTCTTTTTTATTATACAACGATGGATAACACACATTGAAAATATGAATCTGTGTGTAGTACTAGTACATAATATGGTGGGGAAAAAGGAGACAGATCCTTACGTTTGCCACCTCCAAGAACAGAGTGAAAAGGTTTCTGACGACCAAACAAGCGGTTTCTCTTCATGCTACCAGTGACAGACATGTTGAAAGAGACATGCTTATCGTGTCCTCCTCCTCCTCCTCCTCCTCCTCCTGTTCCTGCTGTTTCTTGGTTATTTACAGCTGCATTCGCAGTCGTAGTCTCATTTACATTGTCATTAACAGGTGGTTCTTGATGTGTATCATCAGATTTTTGACTGTCGACCATTGCCATCTCATCCTTAGGCACTGATTCTGCAGCCGCCACCTCATTTGACATTTTTGAAGCTAACAACTAAAACTAAAGAATGGAAAAATGATTTAGAAAGAAGAAGCAGAAGAAACTGAAATGTTCAAAACTGGCCCCTCGAGTTACGGCCGTAGAGGCGTAGACTATGTATGTAGTTGCCTGTTTATTCGCATACATCATTCATCCCTGCCGTTTGTTTACATTTATAGTTGCTCACAATATTCTAAAATACGAAAATCTGTATTAGTCGGTCAATGTACTTTCTAGTGATTAATCGGATAATCGGTGATTAATCAGATATATTTTAATTTAATAAATTATAATGTATAATTTTATATTACTATTTAGAAGATTTACAAAAAAGATAATATATCATTAGTTCATTGTTGATATTTAAGTATCGAAATTGACAAAAATAAATCACATATGAATATATCGTTAGTGTATACCTAGTATGAACGAAGAGAGTAATTGACTTTTAGAGAATAACTAGTTTAATAAGCCGCGCTTCGCAGCGGTCTTTTAATAATTTTTCTATTTTATTTTAAAATATTTTGCAAAAATATATTTTTAAATGAAATAAATAATTTTAAATATTTTAAATATTAATTTATTTTATAAATAAATAAATATTTTTAAATAAATGAAATAATGATATAATGTACTATCGTAATTATAACTGGATAAGCTAAAATTTTGTTTAAAACATGTCATGGCTGTGTTTTCATTTTTTTTTTATAACTTAGAATTTCATTAATAAAGAAAGCGACAAAGCAACATACCCACTGAACAATCAAAGGACTCGAACCAGAGAGAAAAATCAAGGCTACACGCCTACACCTGCTAAAAACCAAAGATGCTAACAACCCCAGCAACCAACACGAAACTCAACCCTGACCTACATGCTTACTTAGCAGAACTATCAAAATCTTTAGCATTAGACTCCACTCCTTGCATTTGAATAATTCCACCAGAAATCTTATCACCGCTCTTACGCCCATCTTCAGAGTTAGGAGAGGTTGCGTCAACCCCGCTACCACCTAACTCCACAACTATACTCGAAGCTATATTCGATAAAATCCCAGATTTCTCAAACCCACAACCATCGCAGATTCTTCCCTCTTGATTAGAGAACCAATTTTAATACATTTTCCTTTCATGCTTTGATGATTTTGCAAAGGTCCTGATCAGTACCAAATAATTAATTACAAAGATTTAAGGCCGAATCAATACCTATCAACATTAAAATTGAAAAAGATAAATAAAAGAAAAACCTTATGTGATAATCAAGCTTACAAAATTCTGTCTTGAAAAAATTTTAAACATCCAAAGAAAAGATAACAAATAATCAAAATAATGAATGAATTAAGATTATAAGTCGAAACCATTATTACAAGTATAATTATTCATACCTTCGACTCATCTTTATAGCCTCGGATCCACCTATAAACACATCGGCATCACGTCAAGATAACGAAAGCAGAAGTTATTAATATTAAAAAACGCAAAAATTTTAAAAATATAAAAAAAAAATTAGAGCGAGGTAAGATGCGCACTTCACATCCCCTCTCTCCTTGTTGATCCATGTTTTCGTTATTGATCCATGTCTTCACTCAATCAACACTAATTGTGGATAACTTCGTCTATATCATTAGAATACAAACTAAAGTAATAAGATAGAAACAAATTTAATATGTAGCATGCTCATGCAAATTTACACACTTCTAAGACAAATAAACAAAAAGCAAAGCGTACAAGAAAAAGTGTAGAACACAATTAACATATTTTACATGTATATTTATACTATTAATTTGTATGAAAGTATTAAAGGTAATTAATTATTTACCTAGTGATTTCTTTATTTGGTATGCAAGACCGATATAAGTATAAAAATATCATATATACGAAAGTTTTGTATAAAAACGGCAGAGTTATCTCCTTTGTATAAGTATAATTGATTGTATATTTAGTTTCCACCATCAGTAAAGATTTTAAAGACAATAATATTAAAATTGTATATTTAATTTTTTTCATCAGTAAAGATTTTAAAGACAATAATATTAAAATTTTATATTTAATTTTCTTCATTAGTAAAGATTTAAAAGACAATAAATATATTTTCTAATAAAAAATTTAGGAGAATATAAAAAGTGTATATTTAGTTTACTGCATTTGTAAAGATTTTAAATGCAAAAATATTAACATTATATATTTAGTTTCTTCAATTAGTAAAGATTTTAAAGGCAATTGAGATATAATTAATTATTTACCAAGTAATTTCTTTATTTAGTATGCAAGACCGATATAAGTATTGAAATATCAAATATACGAAAGTTTTCTATAAAAATGGCAAGAGATATTTCCTTTATATAAGTATAATTGATTGTATATTTAGTTTCGACCATTAAAGATTTTAAAGACAATAATATTAAAATTTTATATTTAATTTCCTTTATTAGTAAAGATTTAAAACACAATTAATATATTTTATAATTAAAAATTTAGGAGAATATAAAAAGTGCATATTTAGTTTCCTTCGTTTGTAAAGATTTTAAATGCAAAAATATTAACATTGTATATTTAGTTTTCCTCGATTAGTAAAGATTTCAAAGGCAATTGAGATATAATTAATTATTTACCAAGTAATTTCTTTATTTGGTATGCAAGGCCGATCTAAGTATGGAAATATCAGATATACGAAAATTTTGTATTAAAACGACAATAGTTATCTCCCTTGTATAAGTATAATTGATTGAATATTTAGTTTCTTTCATCAGTAAAGATTCCAAAGACAATAATATTAAAATAGTATATTTAATTTCCTTTATTAGTAAAGATTTTAAATGCAAAAATATTAACATTGTATATTTAGTTTACTCAAATAGTAAAGATTTTAAAGGTAATTGAGATATAATTAATTAGTCACCAAGTAATTTCTTTATTTGGTATGCAAGATCGATCTAAGTATGGAAATATCAGATCGAAAATTTTGTATAAAAACGGCAAGAGTTATCTCTTTTCTATAAGTATAATTGATTGGATATTTAGTTTCCTCAATCAGTAAAAATTCTAAAAACAATAAAATTAAAATAGTATATTTAATTTCCTTCGTTAGTAAAGATTTGAAAGACAATAGAGATATTTTGTAATTAAAAATTTAGGAAAATATTAAAAGTGTATATTTAGTTTCCTCCATTTGTAAAGATTTTAAATGCAAAAATATTAACTTTGTATATTTAGTTTACTCCATTAGTAAAAAATTTAAAGATAAGATTTGAAAGGCAATAGAGATATTTTGTAATTAAAAAATTAGCCTCAAATAGTAAAGATTTTAAAGATAATTGCGAAATTTTCGGTTTTTTAATATTAATAATTCAAAAATTCGAGAAAATTAGAAAAACAGAGCGAAACAATTTGAGAGGCGACACCTCAGTGCCCCCGTCTTCTCCTTTATATTAAAAAAACATTATTTCATTAAAAAAATATTATGAGAATATTTAGATAATAATAGAGGAAAGTTCAAAATAATGTTGGGTAATACACTTTTTTTCTAATTTAGATATTTTGAAGACAAGAATATTATAATTGAATATTTAGTTTCTTCCATTAGTGATATTTAGTTTCCTCCATTAGTAAAGATCTATTGTATATTTATTTTCTCCATTAATAGAGATTGTAAATGCAAGAATATTATATGTTTCCTCTATTAGTAAGCATTTAAAAGGTAATTGAGATTTTTTTTTTAATTTTTAATATTATTAATTCAAAAAATTGAGAAAATTAGAAAAATAGAACGAAGCGATCTGAGAGCACCACCTCACCGCCCCCGTCTTCTCCTTTATATAATAGTATTGATTGGTGTATTAACGATTTAGTAAAGTATTTAGTCAATAAATCAATAACTCATACCAATATAATAGTCATCTATATTTATGAACTCTTTTTTTTTAATTAATTTTTTTTTTGAACTTTGGCCGATTTTTGATCGATTTGACCGATTAATCATGTCTCAACCCATCGATTTTTTAAAAAACCGCCTTTTGATTCAATTTTCATTTAATAGAGACGAGACCCGTCTGACTACCAAATAATCGGTCAATTAATTGATTAATCGGCCGACTTTTAAAACACTCTTCATAGGTCAGACGTTGTGTACATTTGTGTTCATAAAGATAATTATAGGAAATATTCTTTTTTTTCCGAAAACTATATAGGAAATATTCCTAAAATTGCCTTGCGTAAAAATAAACCGTTAAATTATAGTAGGAAACTATGCATTCTTATTTCTTATATGTTTCAAAATATACATTTTCTCATTTCAAAAAAAAAATATAAATTTCCTCGGAAGCTACGCCTATCACCTTCTTGCTTATGACCTTCTAAACTAGGATTACAATTCAAGTCGAGCCATTAAAATTCGATTCGATAAACAAGCTCGAGGCTCGACCTCGACTTGAACTTATTATCAAATTCGAGTCAAACACGTTTTTGATCTCGATAACAAATTCAAACCCAGCCATATATTTTATGCTCGCTTTTTCAAAATCAATTTGAATTCGAAGTCGATCATTTTTTAAATATTTTAGTAAATATTTGTGAATGTAATATCACGATGCAAGAATTTTATGGAACTAATAGTTTGCTATTTGTCTACATATTATGTCGATGATTATATTATTTTATTTGTTAAAATTAATATATTAAAGGGTTTTTTTTTCATAAATACCCAATCCAAAAAAAAATTTGTAAAAATATTATGTATTTTTAAATTTTTTGCAAAGATGCTAAAATATTTGCAAAAATATCAAAATATTTGCAAAATTACCAACTTTTTGAAAATATTTGCAAAAATACGGTTTACAACTAGATGCAACCATATTTGCAACTGCAACCAAAATCAACCGCAGATGCAATTTGTTAATAATGATATTTTTTCGGCGTCCTGATTTTAACCCTAAACCCTAAGTCCGTATACGAATTATTCGTCATTCTTAATATTTCTAAAACCCAAAATAGAAACATTGAACCCCAAAGGTTAACTATTGAACCCCGTGGTTGACCACAATCTTACCCCTTTTACTAATTTTTTTTTTTGAATTCTCAGCTATTTTTCAATTTTTTTTTAAAAAAGTTGCATCTAGTTGCATCTCATTGCGTTAGTTGCAGACCGTATTTTTACAAATATTTTTAGGTTGGATCTAGTTACAGACCGTATTTTTGTAAATATTTTCAGAAGATCGTAAAATTGTAAAAAAAAATTAATTAGAAAAAGTAGTATTTTTGATAATTTATCTATATTAAATTAGATCTAATATGACATTACTATATATATAATAATATATTTTTGTAATTAAATTTTTTAAATACTTTTATTTATGATTCATATTAATAATTATTATTATTATCAAATACATATTCACTATAAAATTATATTACTTAACTAAAATATTAAACCAATGAACGTATATCTACATAATTCCAAAATTTAGTACAACTTTTTTGTTTTATTAATCACAATTTCTAGTTTACGTGTTTCTAAGAGCATCTCTAATGGTAACAACCCCTTAGCTAAATCAATATACATGGCACCTATGTGTCAATATTTGAAAAATATGTAAAAACATTAATACTCCAACCATGTAACTCATTAGCAATAAATATGGATAATCATATTTGGTTGGCTATATTTGTCGAACCAACAAAACCATTAGGTATAATTTACATAAGCATAATTATACACAACATCATTGGAGTAATGATCACACCTCTTAGCTAAAATTTTACATTATTATTATTTTATCATATTTTAGCTAACTATTTTACATATCAACATTGAAGATGCTCTAACTGATTGACCTTTAATTAATTTAATAAAAATAATGTTAATTTTATTAAAATATAAAATATAATACATTTTATAGTAATTATTAATTATTTATTAAAACTAAATAAAACATAAAATTTTATTCAACAGACAAAATTTAAAGAAAAATACTATAATTCCCAAAATCGTTTCGTTTCTAATTCAAATTGTGAACGTGTGATTTAGTTATTTTTTTCAAAAAAAGAAGATTGGTTCCTCGTATATACATATTAACTCAACAAATAAAATTACAATATTTCATTTTGAAAAAAACTTGGGAACTCTTTGTTAGGGATGAGCTGAAAAATTCGAAAATAAAAAATTAATCGAGTAAACCCAATAAACCAAATAGGAAAAAACCAAAACAAAGAAAAAATAGAAGTGAAAAACCAAAATTAATGATTTTTAGTCAAAATCGAACAAAAAATTAACTGAATCGTTATATTAAATTTGTATATAATATATCAATACTATTATATAATAGACGAAACATTAAAAGTTTGGTTGGTCGGTATGGTACGTTGTGATTTTACTTAATTGCCCTTAACTATATTTCGTGTTTTTACTTAATTAACCTTACTTATTTATAGAAATATATTATTAAATAATAATATTGCCTATTTATAACCAATTACCTTTTTTCCCTAAAATAGATTATTTTTTCTAACAAATTCCCCTACTTTTTCAAACATGACAATTACCTTTTTTAACTAAAACATGTTAGTTTTTCTATTTTTTCATACTAAAACCCCTCATTTTCCAAAAATATTACGGACAAACCTTTAGTTATTTATTTTTAAACCTGTAATATTATAATTATTTTTTAAAAGTTTACCTATTTTAACATGTCTACTTATTTTTCTTAAAAAATTCAATCACTAAGAATATTAAAATATAAATAATCAAGTACCTATTTATAACCAATTACTCTAAAACACATTATAGATTTTTTCTAACAAAGTACCTTCTTTTCTAAATATATCACAGGAAATTGTGTTTTTCAATTTACTTTTTCTATTTTTCTCACTAAAATTCATTTTTTTCCCAAAAATATCACAGGAAACTCTTTACTTATTTATTTTAAAACGAATTTAAATAATTTTAATTATTAAATTTTAAAAACTCATTTTTTCAAAAATATCACGGGCATTTACCTATTTAAACTAAATATATGTTACATTTTTTTTTAAAAAAAATATGTTTTAATGTTTTTAATTAATTAAAAGTATTTAGCTATTTTAACATGCTTACTTATTATTTTTAACAAATACAATTAATAAAATATTTAAAATATAATAATAAAATAACAATTAACAATCTGTGCATCGCACGAGTTGTAAGCTAGTATATATAATATACATTATTGTGATAACTACGAACTAATTGGTTTTACAATTCATTACATAAATATATACTTTGTATTAGTACGAATAAATTATATCATATATCCCCAGAAACTTTACAAGATCAATTTGTATTAGTTTTAAATCATAATTTCAATTTTTTTTATAACAAATTTGTATATACGCACATGCTACGATCTTGTTTTTCATTATTATGGACATGTATTTTGTTTTGTTTGTCTTTTTTTATTTATAATAATATGAAATATATATATAAATTAATTTTATGAAATGATTTTAGTTTTGTTCACAAATTCGAAAGTGACAATCTTTTGATTTTTTATGTAATATAATTATTAACCTTTCACTTTATTTATTTTACCCAATACATTATTAACAAAAAGTTTGTACTAAGTGAAAGAAAAAATGTAATATGAAAATCGAAATTGATAAACGATTAACCAAGATCAAAAAATAATTGTATATAAGGACAATGAACCTACTTGTAATATATACTAGCATAATGTTTTATCATAAAACACAAGCCTGTAACCCGTGCGATGCACGGATGAATTTTAGTTTTTATTTTATTTTATTATCTATATTTTGATTTATATGATTTTAAAAAGTAATCAAATATAATAATATATGTATGATGTTATTCTACGTTTTTTAGCCTATAAGTTGTGCGATACACGGATGAATTTTAGTATTTTTGATTTATTATTTTAGTATTTTTTATATGATTTTTTAGTATTTTTTATCTTATTTTATTAGCATTTATTTGTATTTTGATCTTAAAAATTCTTAATATGTTGTTGACGGAATAATATCTTGAACTTTTGAATGTAGCTTAGAAAAATAGATGATATAAATATTTAATAATAATATTTGAACTTTTGACGGAATAATATCTTGAACCTTGAACCCGTGGGAGCATTTTAGATATCAAGAAAAGAATATTTTTTTAATATTACATCCAACGGTTCTCATTTATTGATATTTACATCTAACAGTTATTATTTAGATGACCAAACTACCAACCAAATAGAGGGTGGTTACTCTAATTTAATTTATATTATTATTATTTTTTTAATATTAGATCTAATGGTTCTCATTCATCTATTTTAAAATCAACAATCCTTATTGATTTGGCGGTACATGACCAAAATTTTGGATAAGATTTCTCTTACGCTTATTGTATATAAGGATTTAATATGTTTTGCAAACACCTATTCTACTTCCAATATTATATGTATGTGTGTGTGTCGCGTGAGTGGAGACGTATTTGGTATTCATTATTATATCGATTAACATAATCTTATAATACGTGAGATAATTTAACCATGAGATATTTTGTACATGATTTGAACCGACTAACTTGCCCCTGTGTTTATTATTTATTAGAAAAAGTTGTTTGTAGAAATTGAACTTGAGTTTATCTATTAACTGAAACGTCTTTATATCGCTAAACTATAAAATCACAAATTTTTGGAACTTCGCTCGAAACGTGTGAGTATCATTTGATAGAAGACATTTTATTTAACTTCAAAATATATAAAAATAATTATGTAGCTAAATTGAACTTAGGTTATATTGTTGACGGGATTCGAACCTTGAACCCGTTGGAGCATTTTAGATATCAATAAAATAATTTTTTTTTAATATTACATTCAACGGTTCTCATTTATCTATATTTACATCTAACGGTTATTATTTAGATGACCAAACTATCAACAGATAACCAAACTACCAACCAAATAGAGGGTGGTTTGCTTATAATAGTATAGTATAAATTTCAATAATTAAATGTATTAAAATAAGTTTTAAAATAAATAAGTAACTATTTGCCCGTGATATTTTTGGAGTGAGAGGTTTTATTAAGAAAAAATAGAAATAGCAACATGTTTTAGCTAAAAAGGTAATTGTCCATAATTAAAAATATTAAAATAGGTTTTAAAATAAATAAGTAAGGGTTTACCCGTGAGATTTTTGAAAAAGTAGGGGTTGTAGTAAGGAAAAATAGAAAGAGTAACATATGTCTTAGTTGAAAAGGATGATTGTTTGTGATTTTATAGAAAAAGAATGGACTTTGTTAGAAAAATAGAAAATATAATGTATTTTAACTAAAAAGTTAATTGGTTATAAATAATATAATTATTTAATAATAGTTTTCTTAAAAAATGAACAAATTAAAAAATTAACATGTTTTATCTGAAAAGGTAATTGCCCGTAATTAAAAGTATTAAAATATGTTTTAAAATAAGTAAGAGTTTACTTGTGATATTTTTGGAAAATGTGGGGTTTTAGTAAGAAAAAATAAAAATAGTAACATGTTCTATTTTAAAAAGGTAATTGTCCATGATTTTTTTAGAAAATAGAGGATTTTGTTAGAAAATATTTAAAAGTTAATGTATTTTAGTTGAAAAGGTAATAAGTTATAGTTTTTTTAAATGAAAAAAAAATACAAAAAGTAACATGTTTTAGTTGAAAAGGTAATTGCCGTAATTAAAAATATTAAAATAAATAAGTAAGGTTTGCCCGTGATATTTTTGGAAAAGGAAGGGTTTTAATAAGAAAAAATAGAAAGAGTAACATGTTTTCGTTGATTTTTTTTTTTAGAAAAAGAGAACCCTAACATTGACATCAGTTACATAACCGTTTACAAATAACCAAAACACAAGTCTATTTTTAAAGTTACACAAGCCTGTAACCTGTGCGATGCAGGATGAATTTTAGTATTTTTTATTTTATTATCTATATTTTGATTTATATGATTTTAAAAAGTAATCAAATATAATAATATATGTATGACGTTATTCTAAGTTTTTTTTAGCCTATAAGCTGTGCGATACACGGATGAATTTTAGTATTTTTGATTTATTATTTTAGTATTTTTTATATGATTTTTTAGTATTTTTTATCTTATTTTATTAACATTTATTTGTATTTTGATCTTAAAAATTCTTAATATGTTGTTGACGGAATAATATCTTGAATTTTTGAATGTAGCTTAGAAAAATAGATGATATAAATATTTAATAATAATATGTTGTTGACGGGATTCGAACCTTGAACCCGTGGGAGCATTTTAGATATCAAGAAAAGAATATTTTTTTAATATTACATCAAACGGTTCTCATTTAACTATATTTACATCTAACGGTTATTATTTAGATGACCAAACTACATATAACCAAACTATCAACCAAATAGAGGGTGGTTTGCTTATAATAGTATAGTATAGATGAATTATAGATATTTAAATAATCTTTCTATTAATAATAGCCCAACATGGGTCAATTAATTGGGGGGACATTTTATTCATGCTAAATTGGCAAGACATTTTAATGCATTTGAAATGTCCAAATTGCCCTTATGTTTATTATTATTAAAAAAATTGATATTGAGTGGATTCGAACTTGTGTCTCCACAATAACTTGCACCTCCTCTTACCACCACACCACTCAATTACATGTGTTGTAAATTACACACATCATATGTGTGTGTGTCGCTTGAGTAGAGAAATAATAATATCAAATATTTCTCTACTCAAGCAACACACACACATATGATGTGTGTAATTTACAACACATGTAATTGAGTGGTGTGATGGTAAGAGGTGTCGCTTGAGTAGAGAAATAATAATATCAAATATTTCTCTACTCAAGCAACACACACACATATGATGTGTGTAATTTACAACACATGTAATTGAGTGGTGTGATGGTAAGAGGATGTGCAAATTATTGTATAGACCCAAGTTTGAATCCACTCAACAACGACATTTTATTTAATTTAAAATATTTAAATTTCCCCTGTGCATAATCTTATAATAGGTGAGATAATTTAACTATTGAAAAAATATAAAAGGTACTCTATATAATATTTTTAGGATTTTATCTAACGGTTCTAATTGATTTCTATTTTGTCCTTATTTGTAAAACTTGTATGAAAAAAAATTAGTTGAAAAAGTATAAAAAGTATTGTATATAATATTTTTAGTTATACACAATATAAAAGGTACTCTATTTAATATTTTTAGTATTTTATCTAACGGTTTTTATTAATTTGATTGGAAATATCTAACCGGTGTGGAATGAGTGAACAAACCATGGGGGACCAGACTACCAACCAAACTTTTATTGTTCCGTCTATTATATAATAGTATAGATAGATAGATAATGTTGTTAGAAAAAAGAAATTTTAGTTATAAAAAATATAAAAGGTACTATATATAAAATTTGTAGTATTTTATTTAACGATTCCCATTGATTTGATTGGAAAGATCTAATGACTGTGGATCTAACGGTTCTTGATTTCATTGGAAATGTACTTAATTCACGTGAACATACTAGAAAATTCATTATATATTAAATTGTAATATTATGCATGTACACATTCTACAATGTAAATTACATTTCACAAACAAGAAAATGTTTCATTGTACACATTTTACAATGCAAATTACATTTCACAAACAAGAAAATGTATCATTCGCTCAATGAGCTAAATTAGTAAAATCGTGTAGATTAATGTATGTATGTAAGATAATTATATTTTGACATAGATCTTACACATAACAAATATCATAAGTATTGAATTTACTCATTTCTTAACTCAAAAACACCTTAACCAATGATACTTTTCAACGCTAACTATCTCACTACAGAGATCAAGTCCAGCTTTTGTACCCACAATGAGACGTCTGTCAAACGATCTATAAATTATCATAAACACCGAACTACTTAGAAGTTAAAATAATTATGCTAGATAGTGACCCGTGCCTTGCACGGGTTTTCATGCTAGTAATAATAATAACATTTAAATTTAGAATTGGTGATCCGTTTATTTTTTTCTATTAATTAGAAAATAAATAACAATTAGGTGATTATTAAAATTCTACAAGTTTTAGGATATTTAGACCTTTATATATTAGTGCACCCACTTATTTTCTAAACACGCAAGATTAATAGAAAAACCCTAGTAAGACCCCCGGCCAGGGCGAGACGTAAAAAGAAAACAGAGTCGATGTATTAAAACATAGGCACTGCTTGTGGATCACTTTCTTCATTAAGATAATAACAAGAGCGAGGTACATTTTACGGTCCCTTATTTGATTGAATCATTTGAACTTTTAAATTTATATTACTATTTATCAAGTCTATTGTGCGGCAGCGGCACTAGAGCGTCTACATGAGCATAAAATATCAAGTTCTGTTATTATAATTATACTAGCGTACATAGAAACGTCAATAATTTTTTTGCGAGAAGGTCGATTTATTAACGTGAGGTTTGTGTAATCGTAAGTTTGATCGTGTAAGAGATGAGAAGTGTGAGTTGTGCAGAGTAGTAAGAAATTTTGTTGGCGAATAATGTAACTATTTTGAATGATGAACGTGCCCTTGTCAGGTTTTGAGACTTGTTCATATATTAATTAAATAATTTCTCACTGAATTTGTTCATATATCGAAATAATTTTATAATTAAAAATACATTAGATGATAATATTTGCAATTTATCGTAAATTTGTAATATTGCGTACCATTTCCATGAATCAAATACTTGTAAATTTGATTAGATTTCGTAATATTCAACTAATATTTATATGATAAAAGGAACATGATTATTTTTATCGATGTAAGAATGATTAGACAACATTAATGACTTGTGCACATATATAATTTCCAAACAACTATTTTTTGGTTCCATCTTTTTTCCCCTTCATATAGAGTGAGTTCATGTTATAATGACGTAAGTAAATGTTTCAACTCAATCATCATAAATAATTGAAATCCTAAATTTTAAAAATTCATATATAACTCAAATTGAATTATCTTATATATATTTCTCAAAATTCCTGTATTTTGCTCAGTTATATAATTTTATAAATATATGGAACAAATTAATGAATTCTGAATCAACTATAATCTATACTAAACTATAATAAACAAAATGGGGTATAATTTTATCATTTGGTTCACAACTCATATTGGTTATCCTTTTCAATCACAATCGATACTGATGGGTCTTTGAAGTCAAATTGATTGGAACATCTAGATGTATTACTAAAAGTTATGCTACATAGAAGTTTAATGTTCGAATCCCATCAACAACATATTAAAATAAACATTTATTACAAATATGTTAAAATTAACATTTATTCTAAACGGCTGATCCGACAGAACAACTCAAAAATTAAAAACATAAATAAAGGTAAAATATGTGAACCACTCGTTACTATATTTAATTTGATTATAATAATTTAAATAAAAAAATAAAATAATACAAAAAATAACTCGTGCTTTGCACGTGTTATAAATAAATATATATTGATAAATATATCATTTTTAAGACTAATTTTTTTTAAAGTAATGTAAATGTGATAACTTTATAAATGTCTAGGGATTATTCATCTATTTAAAAGTGAAAAATAACCATGATTTTGACCTGAAGACTTATACGAGGTTATACTATTTTTTCAATACAAATATTGAATGACATTTTTGTAATAATAAACTCAACCTGTTCATATACAAAAAATAAACTTTACTTGTATTTTATCGTGTATTAGCTTCAGTGTTGTAATTCGACGATGTCCTCAAAGCCCACAAACCCTATTTAGAATTTCATTTATCAAAATGATTTTATGATATTACGCATCCAATTAATATATTATATAAAATTCTATTATTATTAAAGACTTATACTTTTTTTTAACATCATTCAATAATTTTTTTACATACAATTTGAATTTTTATTGTTAAAACTTATAGTCTAACTGGTCGTCATTAATAGTTAGACAATTTTATAATTCTTATGATCGAGAAAAATCGTATCTTATTTTCATCTATTGCATATTTATCATGTTGATTTTTTATTTAAAACATAGATCATGTTTTTGAGTTTTCGTCTTTTTGGAATCAATTCAATTTTATCTTCTACATTTTCAAATATTTATCTTTTTAGTTGAATTATACATTTAAACCCCTCAAAGTCTAAATGTTTGATCAATAAAACATTTCTAATTTAACTCAAATATTTGATATTTTATATACTTAAAAACTATAATATATAGTTCATATTTGATGTAGTTATATATTATGTACGATTTTATAGATAAAATTTATATATTTTTATTTAAATAGTATAATACATTTATATATATCCAAAGAGAAAAATGAAAATGAAAATATATTTTTATCCGGAGTAATTTACATTCATGTGTAACATGTGAAATTATATCATATAAATTTTATTTTTCATACTCATCATTTATCAGGACAAATAGAGTGTAGAGATTTTATTTTTTACATTTATCATTTATAATGAAAGAAAACCTTTTTTGTAATTATATACTCCGTAATATTCTACATTTTAAATCATCATCCCGATTTTTGACTCGGACATCAACCGGGGATTAAAATGGTGGAAAAGTGAAAAAAATGACGAAACAAATGAGTAAATTAGAGATATTCCGAAGTTAATTAAGAATGACATGTTATATTAGAAAATATCAACAAATGAAGTGTTCATTTTGAAAAGAAATTTGTTAAGAAATGAATGTGACAAACATAGTGTATAAGTATTAACATTACATAATTTTGATGCTAATTTTCTTAATTTTAAATTATAGACTTAACAACTAATGAGATACATAACATATACAATAATTCTTATATTAGATCAAGTTCATTACTATATTTTATGTATAATTAATTAATTCTAATAATGTAAAATAGTGATATATAATATGATATAAAAATATGAATTATCAACAACATAACTAAAGTATATTTAATCAAAAAATATACAACTATAATAAAAATTTAAAACGATGATTGATCACACATATATATATTTATATATATATAATAACGTAAATAAAAAATACAGATTTATTTAAATAATATGGACCAATATTTCCTTTACTCAAAGGTTCAAAATAAAAAAAATATATAGAATTAGAGGAAATAATGTGACTTATCTAATAAGATCTCTAAAGTAAACTCAGAAAGCAACGTAGCAGAGTGGTTAGACTTTGGTCTTCTTAGAAGGAGGTTAAAGGTTCGATTCTCTACATTAACAAATATTAACATATTTTTGCATAATAATATAACAGTGGTATTTTTATTATTTTTCAAAAAATAGGGGTAAAATCGTAGCTTCACAAGCATTAAAATGACAAACTTTGTCCTTGTGTTGTCATATAATATATAGTAATAGATAGATAGATATACGTACGTATAAATGCAAAGTGTATTTGTTTTTCTAATTTAATAAATTGCATGTGTAATTGAAATTTGTGTCTTCTTAATATCTCCAAAATCAAAGTTCTATTTCTGTCATGAATTCTATATAATAATAGTATAGTTGTGTAATGTTGTTGCCCTTTTAATGTTAGGTGATTAATGTATTAATTTAGTTAATATTCAAGTAACTATGCATTAATGAAATTTGTAAATATAATAAAATGGTCTACCCGACTTTGGATTTAAAACTACATTATTATTTGGCTTGGTATCCTAGGCTTTTGATATCCTTGGGTCAAGTTAATTAATTAGTACTTTAACTAGCTTTATACCCGTGCATTTAATAAGTTGTTTTATTTTAGTGTTTTTATAATTTTATTTATTTATTAATATCTTTGTGTATTTTCATAAAAATATAAATTCATTAAGTTAATAATATGTTTTTTGATATGTATATATTATTTCGGTTTATTTTGTACTTCTTGAAATGATAAAAAATACGAATTTTTTATATATACAAATTCACTAAAATAATAATTATTTATATGTTTATTCATTGTTTTTATAAGTTCAATTTTAATAAATATTTAAAATATTAAAATTATGTAGGACCCGTTTTATAGAAATATTACTTTTTCTCTAAAGTAGAGCATTATTAATAACTCTAATTGTGTAATTGTTTTATAGTAAAGAGTTTTTAGTTTATAGTAGACAGTTTTTAATTATGTAGGACCCGTTTTATAGTAGAGAGTTTTTAGCTATGTAGGACCCGTTGACGACCAAACCAAACCATACCATTTAAGTGCTTTACATTAATTATATATAAAGATATCAATACTATTATATAATAGACGAAACATTAAAAGTTTGGTCGGTCAGTATGGTACGTTGTGATTTTACTTAATTTCCATGTCTTAAATTCGCATTTTTACTTAATTAACCTTACTTATTTATAGAAATATATTATTAAATAATAACCAATTACTTTTTTCACCTAAAATACATTATTTTATTATTTTTTTTAACAAATTCCCCTACTTTTTCAAATATATCACGGACAATTACTTTTTTTTAACTAAAACATGTTAGTTTTTCTATTTTTCCTTACTAAAACCCCTCATTTTCCAAAAAATATCACGGACAAACCTTTAGTTATTTATTTTTAAACCTAATATTATAATTATTTTTTTAAAAATTTACCTATTTTAACATGTATACTTATTTTTCTTAACAAATGCAATTACTAAAAATATTAAAATATAAATATTCAAATATATATTTATAACTAATTACCTTTTCAGCATTATAGATTTTTTCTAACACGGTCCCTCATTTTCTAAATATATCATGGGAAATTGCCTTTTTCAATTTATTTTTTCTATTTTTCTCACTAAAATCCATTCTTTTTCTAAAAATATCACGGACAAACTTTTTACTTATTTATTTTAAAACATATTTAAATAATTTAAATTATTAAATCTTAAAACCTCATTTTCCAAAAATATCACCGGTATTTACCTTTTTAAACTAAATATATGTTACATTTTTTTTTATTTTTTCATACTAAAACCCCTCATTTTCCAAAAATATAACGAGAAAACCCTTACTTATTTATTTTAAAATCTATTTTAATGTTTTTAATTAATTAATAGTGTTTAGCTATTTTTACGTGCCTACTTATTTTTTTAACAAATACAATTAAAAAAATAATAATAATATAACAATTAACAATCCGTGCATCGCACGGGTTTTAAGCTAATCAATACTATTATATAATAGACGAAACATTAAAAGTTTGGTTGGTCGGTATGGTACGTTGTGATTTTACTTAATTGCCCTTAATTAACTATACTTCGTGTTTTTACTTAATTAACCTTACTTATTTATAGAAATATATTATTAAATAATAATATTACCTATTTATAACCAATTACCTTTTTCACCTAAAATACATTATTTTTTCTAACAAATTCCCCTACTTTTTCAAATATATCATGGTCAATTACCTTTTTAACTAAAATATGTTAGTTTTTCTATTTTTCCTTACTAAAACCCCTCATTTTCCAAAAATATCACGGACGAACATTTAGTTCTTTATTTTTAAACCTATTTTAATATTATAATTATTTTTTAAAATTTACCTATTTTAACATGTCTACTTATTTTTCTTAACAAATGCAATTACTAAAAATATTAAAATATAAATAATCAAATATCTATTTATAACCAATTACCTTTTCAGCTAAAACACATTATATATTTTTTCTAACAAAGTCCCTTCTTTTCTAAATATATCACGGTAAATTATCTTTTACAATTTACTTTTTCTATTTTTCTCACTAAAATCCATTCTTTTTCCAAAAATATCACAGGAAACTTTTACTTATTTATTTTAAAACGTATTTAAATACTTTTAAATATTAAATTTTAAAACCTCATTTTCCAAAAATATCACGGGCATTTACCTTTTTAAACTAAATATATGTTACATTTTTTTAATTTTTCTTACTAAACCCCCTCATTTTCCAAAAATATAACGAGCAAACTCATACTTATTTATTTTAAAATCCGTTTTAATGTTTTTAATTAATTAAAAGTGTTTAGATATTTTAAGATGCCTACTTATTTTTTGCACAATTACAATTAATAAAATATTAAAAAAATAATAATAAAGTAACAATTAACAATCCGTGCATCGTACGGATTTTAAGCTAGTATATATAAAGATACATATAAAAGATGTTTCATTGATTTTAACTTTTTGATATACATATTTAATTATTTTATTTTTAGTTATGTTGTTTAGTAAAATGTACCACCTAAACCTAAATTGTAGGACCTGAACACCACGCCATACCATACCACCTAAACCCCTTTACACCAATTATATATAATATATATAAAGATACATATAAAAGATGTTTCATTGATTTTAACTTTTTGATATACATATTTAATTATTTTATTTTTAGTTATGTTGTTTAGTAAAATGTACCACCTAAACCTAAATTGTAGGACATGACCACCACGCCATACCATACCACCTAAACCCCTTTACACCAATTATATATAAAGATATAATGATAATAAGTTAAAAGATTTATAAAGAAATAGTAATCGGCATATATGTTATTTATAATATTTGCATTATAATCTGGTTTTCAAAGTCAAGGAAAGTGAATTCATGTTTCACGGCTTGAAGGCTTTAATGTTGTAGGATGTTTTGAATTTTAATATCTATATTAAATTTAGTATGATTTGGAGAGCTCTTGATGTGCATGGATTAAGTGTATTAATAGATATTAACTAGTGTGGTAAAAAGTGGGAATTGGAGTTAATCGGTGAAGGTACTGTTCAGAGATTAATTGGGTAATCGGGGATTAATCGGAATGATTAATCGGATCATTAATCGGAATAAATTTAATAATATTTTTTATATACATTTATATTCATATATATAATTATTTTGTTATTTCAACTAAACATATGTTATTATCATATATTTATGCAAATATGTTAAAAATGTTATATAATTATAATAAATAAAATTTTGGAGGTTTAAATTTTCAATTATAGGTCAATTTAAGAGAAAAATTAAGAGAATTTACGATTTAGGCATCTAAAATTATAATTATATATACAAAAATAATGTTTTTTCTATTGTTTAATCAAGTTTCTACCTTTTAAATTTTTAATTATTATTTTTAATTATAACTATTTTTTACTATTTTTTAATAATTAGCACGATTTTTTGACCGATTAATCCGATTTTTGACCGATTCAACCGATTTTTGACCGCTTTTCTGAAAAAATGATTAATTCACCGATTTTCGCTTAATCAGTTCGGTGAGCCGCCGTCTAGCGATTAATCGGCGATTAATACCGATTTTTAAAACACTGATATTAACTACTATTGATGATATTAATAGATATATATATATATATATAATTATAATTTTGTTATTAGGTTCGGGACCAAGAGTTTAACGATTCGTTGCGAATTTTATTAGTGGTTGGTACTGTGATTTTGAGGTACAGATTCTCTCCTATTTTATTCAGCGATACTCCTGTTAGAAATATTAATGTTAAATTCGTTTTGACCCTAAATCTATTTGTCTGGTTTTTAATCATTTTGATTCTGAAAATTTGTTTTGGCTCTGAAAAATATTTTTAAGTCTGTTTTGAAATATTTTTAATATCCGTTTCTGCGATTTTTTTGATATTGCGTATATTTTATATCTGTTGAAAATACTGAGAATATCTGTTCTGTGAGATTTTAAAATGTTTTGCGAAATATTATATATGAACCCTTAGTGATATAGGGTATACCGAGTTAACCAGCTGTATGGGTACTACAACCATGTCATTGCGGCACCAGTGGCATGACACTTCCATGGCAGTGTGATTGGTCATGGCGTATCCGTCTGTTCTGTTAGCTCTTAGGAGGAGCTTTTGCACATTTTGATATTTGTTTTAGGATACGTGGGTGCACCCAGAGTTTGTGATTTGTGATTTGATTTGACGGTGACGTTGTATATGCCGTACACGTTATCCGATTTGTTGCACACATTAGGTACCCTATGATGTGTGTATTTGTATCGGTTATGTTCTGATCTCGGTATGAAATATTTTACCACTTTCGTTACTTCATCCATACTTGTTTTCAATTAATTATATTTATTACAAACTGTCAAATATGAATATATGTTTTTCTGTTTTATAAACTGTATTCCAAATTCGTACTGGGCAATTGGCTCATGTCGTATTATTTTTCTGGCAGGTGCTTAGGGGGATCTGGGACTGTGTGATGGAGAGCCACCATATTTCATTGATTAGGATATTCGGATTGCTATTATTGTTTAGACTTAAATAATCATCTAGAAATTTCGGTTTTCATATTCATTGATTTAAACTGTTTGGAGGTTTAATATTGTTTGAAGGTTATGATACCGTTTATTTATTATTTAGAGATTATTAGTGCTTTGTTTGCAGATTTAATGATTTAATAAGTAGCCCTCATTTAAATATGGATGGGGGTGTTACAAAAATGACATAAGAGCTCAGGTTCTTTCTTGTAAAAAAACTATTTAGGTTGACCTCTGAGTTTGGGTAGACGTTAGGATGAGTATTTTGATTTCAAGCTCATTTCATCTTGCTATATTCTTTTGACATCTATTTTTGCATTGATTCTGCTTCCTATCCTAGTTATTTTAATTCATTCGATATCTTATGTTGTAGATGCCTCCTAGACGTGATCGACGTGACGGAAATAACTATGGCAAATCTGGGAAATCCGAATGGTCAGGAAAATCCGAATGGTCAAGGGAATCCAAATGGACATGGATATCAGCATAATCAGGATGGACATGGTAATCAGTTGGAGCCATTTGTATGGTTGGAGAGGTTCGTCAAGCAAAAGCCAGATTCTTTTAATTTAGCATCGAGTCCTATTGATGTTGAGAATTGGATTTTGTGTTCGAGCTCGGCTCGTTAACGAGTTCGAGCCAAGTTGAGTCCTGTTAAACGAGTTCGAGCCGGGCCGAGCCCTGTTAAACGAGTTCAAGCCGGGCGAGCTCGCGAGCTACCCGACTCGAATTATAGCCCTAATCCGAATCAAATATTTTCCCAGAAGTATGTAATCCGATATAGATCCGAATTATAATCTTAATAAATCATAACTCGTTATCCTACTTTTGATTCACGTAAATTAACCATTTATAGACAAAATTCATAATCGAAATAATTTTATATAAAAAATTAACGTAATTATAATCATTTTTCTTTAAAAATTATGTCATTTTATAAAATTTAATTGCAAGACTAGTGAAACTTTTTAAATTTTAAATTTTTTGAATTCTAACCTAATGAAAAATGAATGACCACTAATTCAAAAAGATCGAAATCACATTTAATTCAAACAAAATTTAATTTCAATTTTTATTTAATTTTAATCCGAAACCGACCCAAATCAAATTATCTCTTAAATATAATATAATCGAAAATTTATTCCATACGAATCACGTACTACTACTTTTAGCTTATAGATAAAAATGGAATACAAACTATAGTGGAAAGAACATATATAGCAACACTAATCAATCACGCAACTTGAGAATTGAGATACGTGGGCGGAAGATCCAATTTAAATCTAATCTGGTGGGATTTAATTAATCACCAAATTATTAACCTTTGAATCTCCGGTTATAGAAACATGACTCAACTACGACTGTTCAATTAGCATCTTGCAATTCAATTCAAGCTCAACTGCTAATATTCATATCTCATTATACAATCTGTATGCATAAATTATAATCCAAAATGCAATCATCAACGATTGCTTCCAGGTGCATCAGAGCTCGAAACCTCATCTTCCACACTCACCCACAGAAAATGTTTATGAAAATATCTCCATCTTCTCCTTCTCTACAACCCCACTTAAACAATCACTTTTTTTTCCCAAAAATCTCGACTGCCCAATACTCATGGCAACGACCAAGACCAAACCCATGTTTCTTTAAGCCCAGCAATGCTTTTCTTGCAACCCCTACTCCCCCAAAACGTGTATGTATGTTTCTTTTTATGGTTGTTGGAGTTTTAGTTTTGTTTGGGTTTATGCACTCCACGTGTTTGATGAAATGTCTGTGTGAATGAACAGGGGTTTGTTCCTAATGCATTTGCGTTGTTGACAACGTCGAGTGGAAGTGGTGATACGAATGGTTCGAAGAACACTGTTTTGACTAAAGGGGATAGGGAAGATTCTGATGAGCAAATTAGTAATAGTAGAATTCTTGCCACTCTTGCTAAGTCTTTGTGGATGAAAGATAATTCCGACTTTCGGTTGAGGGTGGTTGCTGCCTTGGGTTTATTAATTGGCGCCAAGGTGAATATGGGTTTGTGTCTTTATTTATGTCTTTGTGTATATGGTGTTTTTTTTTTATTTATGATCTTATTGGTTGTTTTTTTTTGTTTAGGTATTGAATGTTCAGGTACCCTTCCTCTTCAAGCTTGCTGTTGATTGGTTAACAACTGCATCAACAAATGGTAGTGGTCTTGCTGCGTTTGCAACTGCTAATCCTACTTCTGTAGCTGTTTTTGCAACTCCTGCAGCTGTTTTGATAGGTTATGGGATAGCACGAACGGGGGCTTCTGCTTTCAATGGTACTTCATTATAATGTAATTGCTAATACTTGTCTTTACAACCTGCATATATTTCTGTATCTCTAAATATCACGATCTATTGTTCCTTCTGATGTTTCTGCTGATTGCATTTTTCAGAGCTGAGAACTGCAGTGTTTTCGAAAGTCACATTACAGACAATCCGTTCTGTTTCAAGAAAGGTTTGTGCTTGTTTATGCATGAGAATCTGGTGGTCTTGAATAAAACCTTTCTGATAGTTATCAAGTGATCCTTATATTTAATTGCTAAAGATCTATCTCGGATTTTTTCTGCCGTGGAAGTCCGAGAATAGTAACCTAAGTGTTTCTTGAAATCATAAATCATTTTAGACTTAAGTTTGATGTTCACACCAAAGCAAATTGTTAATCCATCATGGTTGCATGCATATTTTACTTGATCTGTCTTTTCCATTTGAGCTTGCTGCTAATTCTATTGTACCTGTATTTGTTTGGATTGTGCTTCAGTGAAATACATAATAACGCTTCATCAATGATCTTGAAACCTATTTAATGAACTTCTAATTGCAGGTATTTTCACATTTGCATGAACTTGACCTCAGCTACCACCTTAGGTAATTCTGTCGATTCATTCTGCCTCATTAGTTTTTATTGCGAAATTGCTTCTTAAGTTGACCTCATGAAATTTTGAGAGTTCTAACAGGAAATATCATTCTACTATTTGCTCATTTGTACAGAAATCACAGTGTATTAAAAGTCATTTGTATATGCACATGCTGCGAAATGGATTCATGTTAACATAATGTGTGAAACAAATCTATGTGTTTAGTGACTCCAGGGTAATTATTAAGGTCAAGTTCATGTCTTCATGAGTAAAATCTCTATGTGTATCTATTTGGTGTTGCTACTTGTTGGTTTCGTTTGTAAATTATATGCTTAATATATTGATATTTTGGTATCACTATTTACAGTTTGTGTAATATATATTGGGGAACGGAAGAGAACATAAAGGCGTTTTCTTCTACATGCTATTAATTAGTTTAACTATAATTGTTGTAGAGGAAGACAATGCATTTATCTATATGTTTCATATGTGGTTCTAGGAGTTTATTAAATAAGCAGTGTATAATAGGGGCCTGGTCCCAAGCACACACTTGCTAGGGACGAAATCTGGCATACTATCGATCAGCCTTTGCATCAGTTTTTGAACGGTCACGATTAGAAGAAAGATTTACTATGCACCGCAGTAAGTTTCCGCGGTACGTGTAAATTCTTCCAACATACCCTCTTCCAAGTGTACACATGTGTAATAAATATGTATAATTAGGTTTGCATTTTTAATCTATTTTTATACACTGAACTCTAAACTTATCTAAAAAATATATAATTATATCTTTTATCATGTTTCTATCATTTTTATATTAAATTTAGAATATTATAAGATATTATTTTTAAATTATGTACTACAAAACCATTAATAAAAACAAAAAATAAAAGCATTTATATTTTACACCTTAAATTCAAAATTATTTTAAGATATTGAAACCTTTTTCTATCACAGTATAATTCAAAAATAATTATTTATATTTCATGACCCATGGCTACCATTCAGCAACCTGTCTAAAGTGAATCCATATAGAATTCCGTTTTTTTGGTGCTATAGTCCGAGTATTTCTTAAAATGAATGGATAGAATTATCATGATTATGATTTTTCTCATTAACTTTTGTTTTAGTTTTCAATTTTTTTACTACCAATTTATATTTAGTTACATTTTGTTTTTTTCAATCTTTTTACTACAACGCCGGTTCTAATTTAATAGTTATATTTTACTTTGAATTTAGTACCCAAATATAATGATTTTGTGTTTTGATTTTATTCTTATTATTTATGGAATAATTCTATTTATCTCTCTTTCTTTTTTTTGCTAAGTGTTTATCTCTTGAATGATTAAAAAATTAAAATTTCACTTGTTTATATTTTAATTTTTTAATCATTCAACTGTATCCCAGTTCAAATTAATTAATAATTGAAATTTAGTTTTGTGATATATAATTTAAGAGAATAAAGTTCCTGAGTTTACCTTCGGAAATTTATCTGAGGTAACACAATTAAATACCCTAATTTTAATTTTATGCACTTCTGTATGTATATAAGATTTTAATATTATTCACTTTCCTTATATATCATATATATGCAAATGTTAAAATATCTGCTTGTACACGTGTCACATCCATATTGGATCCCATTGTATTGCCTCAGGTAAGGTAAGTTCCCTAAGGTAACCTCAAGAACTCTATTCTCAATAATTTAATTAATGAATAGCTGAAATTTAGTTTTGTGATATGTAACTTATAAAAATATGTACTAGTATTACAAATATAATATAAAAATAATATGATACGATAATTTTTTTTTATATAAAATAAGTTTATAGTTTAGATTATATAAACATATTCAAAACTGAAAACCTACTTATATTGTACCATATACATCACCTATACACCTGCAGAGAAGAGCGGTACGCTTGGAAGAGTTTACATGTACCGCAGAAACTTATTGCGGTACGTAGTAAACCTTTCTTCTAATCATGTTTGTTCCAAAACTGATCGAAAGCTTGAGAGACATTATGTCAGATATTTCATCCCTAGCAAGTATTTGCTAGGGACCAGGCCCCTTTATAATAAAGTCCAAATGTTTACGGGCCTTCATCCAATATGTTGTGTTTTAGGGTTTTTATTTCCCATTTAAGTGATGTAATCTCTCACATATTATCTTAGACTTGATTATTGAGATACTATTGAATATTAAATTGGGTCTCTGTGTTAGGTTGCGATCCATATTAATTTCTCGCTTCCACAGTTGGAAAACTTTTGGGATTGTGGGTTTCGGCGTTTGATACACCCAAGTTTTTCTTATTCTTGTTTATAGTCAATAAATCACTGTTTTGGAGTTTTATCTTGCATTAATGTAATAACCCAGATTTCTAGCACTTTGTAATGTGGAGTTTATTAATAAAAAGTGTATTTTTTCAGACGAGATTTGATAATTAATTTATTTTAATTCCTCGCTCATAGAAAACTTGACATTAGTAAACGTATTGTTAATGTACTTTATATTTATGTGATTTCGTCTTTATATTTCAATATAAAAGACGAATCACGTAAATAAAAAGTACATAAACAATACGCTTACTAATGTCAACTTTTCTTGGTGTTGGCACTTTTTTGCACAATTTGAAACAAAATGACCCCAAATAGCACAACTCAGAAAAATGACCCAACTTTAATTAACGTTTTAAGAAACGTAATTTTATTCACGTTTTTTCTAAAATTTTAAAATTTTGAATTTTCTTCTTAGGAAACGGACGTCCAATCTGTGTTTTGCAAAAAAAAGAAAGAAAATAGAAAAACTAGTACTTGGAGTTGCGTTTTAGAACAGACGTCAGATAAAATTTTGTTTTGCAAGCGCCCAATAAAGGAAATCAGCTGTTTAGTTTTAAAATTCATAAACGTGACACAATTTAACGTTGCAGTGTGCTATATGGGGCCTTATTTTTACGATGTTCTATTAGGGGTATTTTAACTCCAAATTGTGTCATAGGGGGCCTTTTCTCAGGTTTTCTTTGAGCGAGGAATTAAAATAAATTAATTGCCAAACCTCGTTATATTCTATACGCTTTTTATGAAGAAACTCCACATTACAAAGTGCTAGAAATTTGGGTTATTACAATGAACATCCTTCTTTGTTCAAGAGTGGCTGATCATTCTTGCTTGTGTAGCAGCTATTGCATACCTGTTTGGGTATACAGTACTTGCAATAAAGTTACTTATGACTTTTGATTACTAAAATTGAGAAGTTTTTTTTTAAAATCTATTTGGATGATTGTATTGTTAATTATCAGTTATTAAAAGTATAAAAATTGTCTTTAAATTTTAATTGTGATATTAACTTAATAACTTCTATAAATAATATTAAAATGAGTTACTGAAAGAAGTGCCTCCTACCAGGGGCCTGTTTGAATTTTATATGTTTCTTAACTTTTAAGTAACTTGTTCACTTATTGCAAACAACTATTTTGACCTAAAGGCCCCCGACTTTAAGTAAAGCCAAACAGGCCCCTGGAACTTCCGTTTAAGATTGTGTACTTTGTTATGTAGTTTCAGTAGAATAGTGAAACTTATATTTCTTATTTGTTGTTGTGTATGCAGTCGAGAAACAGGTGCTTTAAATCGAATTGTAGATCGTGGCAGCCGTGCTATAAATTTTATTCTCTCATCCATGGTATTAAATGTTCTACCAACCATCCTAGAGGTATAAGTCTATGCTCTTAATATTTCCATTCCCTTCTCCATGTAGGCAGCAAAGGGTTAAGGCAAATGTCTTTCAATAAATATATACGTTAGTTTTGTGGTAACTTTCAGTCGTTGGCATAGATCCCTGCACTATACTGTGATTTTTTATTTAAATCCTCTAGATGAGTTGTCACACTTATTAATGTGACAGATATGATATATTCTCTTTCAGATTTCCATGGTATCATGTATAGTAGCATACAAGTTTGGAGCACCATTTGCGTGGATTACTTCCCTATCAGTCGCAGCATATGTTGTTTTCACTTTGACAGTGACACAGGTAAGTTACCGGTCACAAAGCCTCGTTGCCTCTTTTCTTGCAATAGAAATATTGGTTGTGTAGTAGTATTCAGTCAGATGGAATGATTCTTGAAAGCTCCTGGTTGTTTGGCACTTTGCCAGTTTTGATGACGATGTGCTGGAAATGTATAAAATTTGTACATCATTATAGGCTTTTCTTTCTGTAGCACAGATATTGTCATGCATAAAATGCATTGGTTCTCTCTCTCTCTCTCTCTCACACACACACACACACACACACACACACACACACACACACACACACACACACACACACACTGATGCAGATTCCGGAACATTCTGGATTCCTTTCAGCTAATCATGTTATTAATAGTTTGAGTTGGAGTCTTTATTAAGTCAGCAGTTCTAGTAGCTTCCAGGACTATCAGTCTATGTCAAGTTTATTTAAGTCTATGGCACTAGAAGCTTCTGCAATTATTAGTTTAAGTTGTGTCTTCCTGGAGCCTATAAATATCCATATTTGTAAACCTTTTGGGGCACTTATCAATAAAGATTTTATCTGCAAATTATCTTAGCAACTACCAAAGTTAGCTGTGTTTAAACCTTATATTCAGTCTCCTTCAACTCCCATTTCTACTACTTTACTTGGCTGCATCACACACACACACACATAAACAGTTAAACACACACACACACACACACACACATCTCTTCTCAGTTGTTCTTTCAGTGTAGAGAACCTGTGAGGGGATCTTTTCTCTTTGGTTAAATACTGTTTCACCTTTCTTCCTAATGTGTCTTTTGTTTCTTTCTTGTGTAGTGGAGGACTAAATTTAAAGTATAGAGAACTTGTGAGGGGTTCTTTTCTCTTTGGTTAAAGACTGTTCAACCTTTCTGCCTAATGCGTCTTTTGTTTCTTTCTTCTGTAGTGGAGGACTAAATTTCGAAAGGCTATGAACAAAGCTGACAACGATGCTAGTACGAGGGCAATTGATTCTCTAATTAATTATGAGGCGAGCTCTTATGTATTTAGTGATTTATTTTATTTACATATTCATGGAATTCTTTTATCACGTGTTGATCGTTTTGTCATTTGTGTTTCTTTTTTCAGACTGTCAAGTACTTTAACAATGAGCATTATGAAGCTGAGAAGTATGATGAATTTCTGAAGAGTGAGTTTCTGTTACTAGGGTCCTTCAATAATCTTTTAAAATGTTAATCAATTTTAAAGGTGCACCACTTACTGCAAGTCTGCAACTATGTATCTTGTCTCATGTAGCTCAATATTTGGATAAGTATCTTTGCAAAATTGACATTAATTAATGACTTGGTTGCTAAGTTCATTGTTGTTGGTTTACTGGTTTCAGAATCATTACACATGTTTTAAACTTTTAATGTACTGAAGTATGCAGAAATTTACGAACTTTATTGCAAGTTTGATACACTTTGGTTCCTTCAGGACGTTTAGCAAACATCTTATTAATACCTATATTATTTATAAAACATAAGTTAATGCTTCCTTTCTTATTTACTTATAAAATTGTCGCAAACTGTATTTTGTTATCCGTGTATTCTCTTTTTTTACTGGTTATTTTTCCCTTCTTTTTCCCCCCGAGTGCATACTTCTTAGAGGGATGGGTGATGTTGAATCATTTTAGGTTCACTTGATTGATTTTAATTTATCCATTTTCCAGGATATGAAGATGCTGCGTTGGAAACCCAACGGAGTCTCGCTTTGTTGAATTTTGGACAAAATGTTATATTTAGTGTGGCTCTTTCAGCAGCCATGGTATTGTGTTCGAACAAGATTCTGAGTGGAGAGATGACAGTTGGAGATTTGGTAGGGTTTGCTTATTCATATGCTCACTTCTTTGATTTCAGGTTTTGAGTTGATCATAAGAGTTAGCCTTATGCGTTCAGGTTATGGTAAATGGGCTTCTTTTCCAGCTATCTCTTCCGCTCAATTTTCTTGGAGGTGTATATCGTGAGACTCTACAAGGTCTAGTAGACATGAAATCCATGTTTCAGTTGCTGGAGGTATATACCAAATTTACAGTGTTAGTGTATCATGAATAATCACTTTAGGGAATCAGCTATATTGGAGTTTCTATTTCTATTTGCTATAATGTTGCTGGTGTTTGCCTGTATCTTATGAAAAAATAAAGATAAAAAAAAAGAAAAAAGATGAGGCAGTCTTTTGTCATTTTGTGCTCCTTCATGTCCATCCTACAATTTATATATTTCTCACGATTGTCGCAGGAGAGAACTGCCGTTAAAGATGTAGATGGTGCCAAGCCTCTGAAGTTGGATGGGGGTTGCATAAAATTTGATAATGTGCACTTCAGGTGGGCCTTGTCTGTATTTGTATTTATTTTACTGTCAAATGGAGAATTTGTTCATGACAATATTAAGTGACGGTCTTATTATCTACCAGTATGTTCAAACTATATCATTGTTGCACAAGGTCTTTATGACCAAAGTTCGAGAGGCATTAGCATTTGTCTTTGTTTTAGTGCGTTCCTTGAATATGCTACTATTCACTTGTACTTGCATGCTAATATGTATACTCTCAGTTTCATGCTTCTGCACCCTTTATATACTTTCTTTTAGATGGTGGTCACCAACAAAAAAAGGTTTCTTACCATTCAATTATATTTTGTGATTGTGGAATGAGGAACATTCGTCATAATTATGTCATAGATCACATATTTGCATATTATGTGTTTCTTACTTTCTTCTTGTTATCCGCTGAACTTGTTCTTTTTACTATTCAGTTATTTTAATATAATTATATTTAAACTGTAAAGCAGCAATCTTTATTATAGACCTTTTGTTTAGCGAAACATAATTGATCTATTAATCATTATGAGGAAAGCACATTTCACTTTGTTATAATTTGTCACTTCAAAGATAGAAACTATACGGAAACTTATACTTCAGCTTAGTTCATTCCCCTCCCTCTCCCTCATAAATATTATGAAATTTATGTATTGGATTTACAGAATTAACAATTCGGTCTGTTAAACAAGTCACTAGGTTACGGTTCTTGTTTATATCTCTTTTCGGTTGCGTATGTTGTACAATGTTACATAAATTTACAATTAAATGTTGAGAGATATATATTAATGATTATTTTATAATCACTCTATCATGAGAGACTTGGGCTGTATGGCATTTATTTAGTGTTCTAAACTCTAAACATTGAACACTGTGGTAAGATCAAAGATGTGATACATGGGTAATCCCCTCAGCATTTATGATTACAGCTCGCAGGGGTTTACTGGAAATATCCTGGGATGTCAGAACATCTGTATCATATAGGTGTGGGATCTAGATATATTTGTCACTGCATTCTCATCCTTAATGTTATCTTTATCAGCTTTCACCATCATTGCCTATGTTATTATTTTTTTATATATAAATTAAATTCCAACAATATTCTGTGGGTGATCTGTGACCTATATATGCAATGGTTGTACCTGTTACTTTGGATTTGTAACTTACACTAAGAAACTTGGCAAAATGTACTGCTTAATTAATTATACTTAAATCATGTGATGTGTTTTTCATAGATATTTGATGGATGATACACTAACACACTCTTTGTTCTACTTAACATAGTTATCTTCCAGAACGAAAGATTCTTGATGGAATATCTTTTGAAGTACCCGCTGGGAAAAGTGTGGCCATCGTTGGAACTAGTGGCAGCGGTAAGAATTTAAATATTTAATGCTGTATGGTAATTGGTAGCCAATCAGGGCTCTCAGCATATCTAAAGTAAATCATGATACAACCCCTTTTGAATATCCTTCTTAAAGCCCAGATGTGTTTCTTGTTGTGGCCTTAATTTTTTTTTTTTAATACTTGTATATGTCCTATTCAGCTATTCTATAGAAGTAACAGATATATACATCATACTAAATGCAGGTAAATCGACCATTTTGAGAATGCTCTTTAGGTTTTTTAACACTCATTCTGGAACAGTAAGAATCTATAATTTTCAGTCATTACTTTTATAATTGTCTTGTTCTCATGATCTCATCAATTATATTTACATACTTCGAATACTAATTATATGTTCATTATAATAAATTTAATCCCGCGTATCTGATCCACTACATTTCTATACAAAAATATTAGCCTATCTCTATCTTTTGGGTTTGGCCTGTTGTAGTGTACTGCTGATAGGTGGAGTTCGTGACGTAAGTCCTGTTTTTTGGTTGGCATATCTGATTTTGGAATATGATATTCTTGGGGCTGATTTTGAAACCTTTTCTCCTTGGTAGTATATTGAGATAAACTGCTAGCTTTAGAGATATCAAGCAGTATGTAAATTTTAGGGTTTGGGTTATTGCGTGTATACAATAACAAAGCTTTCTATTATGAGGCATTCAGGATTGCAAGTTGCATGAGGTAGACGAGTCCTTGAACTTTAGGAAGGATAAAGTGTTTTGTGGACAGAGTTTCTGTTAGGAAACATAATAAACACAATAAATATTTAATCAGTTACATATTAGTGTGTGCATCAGTTACGGATTTGAATGGGAGGAGTTGGTGGGAATGATAATATTTCAGCTTTAATTTAGGGATTATGGGTTGATGTTAGGGTTATAAATAGGGAAGACATTTGTATGTTTGAGACATTAAGAAATAAGATTGAGTAAAGTGTGTGCGGAGAGCAGGTGGTCTCTCGAATACCACCAATATTGTGGAGAGCAGGTTGTCTCTTGAATACCACAACTATCGTGTTTTTTGTGTGTGTGTGTTTATCAATACAAGCGTTTGTTTCTATATAAATTATAGCAGATCAGACCTGGTCCTAACAGTGGTATCAAAGCATTTCGTTCTTGGGAAAATGGAAGGTTTGAAACGGGTCGAGAGTCGAGTGCACGAAACGAAGGAGAAGCTGAAGGGAGTACAAGCGAATGATAGAGAGCTTAAATCAGATTTTCAAGGGATTGATTTCGGAAAACTTCAAGCAGTAGACAAAATTTCATCACTTGGAGAAACTATTCTTGTTTTGGTTAAAAAAGTGGATGCATTTGTCAAACGGATAGATGACACGACTCGAATGTCGCCACCTATTGACGAAGTTTTACAGCAAACTCAAGCATCTGATTCAGATAGTGGCAAAAACAAAGAACAAGTGATTTATTTGTTTGATGTCTCGCCACCTCCAAGCCATCGACTCATTACCACAACAACATGAAACAATCGTATTTGAAGGAGTAAAACCTGAAGCTAGGTTGTTTGAGGTAGAACGTTGCTTTGAACTCAATAATCTGTCATCACCAACATACAAGGTGTGGTCCTTTGTAGTATGCTTAAAAAACGATGCTTTGTTTTGGTATTGTCCCAAGGAATGTCGACGAACTTTTCGCCACCGGGAAGAATTCAGAAAATTATTGGTGGAGAGGTGGGGGTTCTGGAGTAGAAAGAAAAGGAAAAAGAAGAAAAATAAAATAAAATATTGATAGAACAATTTTCTTATTTGAACCTTGAGGACAAGGTTCAAGTTTGGGCGGCGAGTAATGTTAGGAAACATAATAAACACAATAAATATTTAATCAGTTACATATTAGTGTGTGCATCAGTTACGGAGTTACAGATTTGAATGGGAGGAGTTGGTGGGAATGATAATATTTCAGCTTTAATTTAGGGATTATGGGTTGATGTTAGGGTTATAAATAGGGAAGACATTTGTATGTTTGAGACATCAAGAAATAAGATTGAGTGAAGTGTGTGTGGAGAGCAGGTGGTCTCTCGAATACCACCAATATTGTGGAGAGCAGGTGGTCTCTCGAATACCACAACTATCGTGTTTTTTTTGTGTGTGTGTTTATCAATAAAAGCGTTTGTTTCTATATAAATTATAGCAGATCAGACCTGGTCCTAACAGTGGTATCAAAGCATTTCGTTCTTGGGAAAATGGAAGGTTTGAAACGGGTCGAGAGTCGAGTGCACGAAACGAAGGAGAAGCTTAAGGGAGTACAAGCGAATGATAGAGAGCTTAAATCAGATTTTCAAGGGATTGATTTCGGAAAACTTCAAGCAGGAATAGACAAAATTTCATCACTTGGAGAAACTATTCTTGTTTTGGTTAAAAAAGTGGATGCATTTGTCATACGGTTAGAAGACACGACTCAAATGTTGCCACCTATGGACGAAGTTTTACAGCAAACTCAAGCATCTGATTCAGACAGTGGCAAAAACAAAGAACAAGTGATTTATTTGTTTGATGTCTGGCCACCTCCAAGCGCCTCCATCGACTCATTACCACAACAACATGAAACAATCGTATTTGAAGGAGTAAAACCTGAAGCTAGGTTGTTTGAGGTAGAACGTTGCTTTGAACTCAATAACCTGTCATCACCAACATACAAGGTGTGGTCCTTTGTAGTATGCTTGAAAAACGATGCTTTGTTTTGGTATTGTCCCAAGGAATGTCGACGAACTTTTCGCCACCGGGAAGAATTCAGAAAATTATTGGTGGAGAGGTGGGGGTTCTGGGAAAAGGAAAAAGAAGAAAAATAAAATAAAATATTGATAGAACAATTTTCTTATTTGAACCTTGAGGACAAGGTTCAAGTTTGGGCGGCGAGTAATGTTAGGAAACATAATAAACACAATAAATATTTAATCAGTTACATATTAGTGTGTGCATCAGTTACGGATTTGAATGGGAGGAGTTGGTGGGAATGATAATATTTCAGCTTTAATTTAGGGATTATGAGTTGATGTTAGGGTTATAAATAGGGAAGACATTTGTATGTTTGAGACATCAAGAATTTGGAGAGCAGGTGGTCTCTCGAATACCACCAATATTGTGGAGAGCAGGTGGTCTCTCGAATACCACCACTATCGTGTTTTTTTTTGTGTGTGTGTGTATCAATAAAAGCGTTTGTTTCTATATAAATTATAGCAGATCAGACCTGGTCCTAACAGTTTCATGTGGTGAGAAAGTATAATTGTAGTATAAGCCGTTTTAGGTTTCTGAAGTTCTTTCTTTCTATGTTTCGTCTCACTTATCAAGATGCAATAAGATTTGATTTTACTCTATATATAATTTTTCTTTCCTCTTATATGAACATGTGCAAGAATAAAAAAGTAATATTACTATAAAATTTATTACATTACAATTCTGAGGCAAGATTTTTAAAGGAGTTGGAGAAACCTTACTCTTTTATTTCAAAATTAGTAAAAATCGTATTATAGGAATCTTCATGGTCATGGCGTTTTGACATTCCGAAAGTCGGGTATTAGAAACTTGTGGCACAGGTTGACTTGCAATCATGGATGATATCAGTTACCAGGATAGGTAGGAGTTCTGTGGAAGAGCAAGCAGATTTAGGGTGAACTATTTTTACATGCAAATTAGTAAAATCAATGTTAGGAGTTTGTGACCACTCAATACTTTATCAGCCACATTTATTTGTTTTTCCAGTCTGGTGATTTTCTTATTGTGGGAGGAGGATGTATTTTTCTGTTAACTATATTACCCTTACTGTAAATCTGGGATATCTACATTTAAATATTCCAGATTTACAGTAGAGGTAATATTGTAAACAATCAATTGCTTCTGAAATGCGGTTTTTGTGTAAACAATTAGTGTTATACAATGTAAGGTGCTACATCACTAAATCTGCCTATAAGACTTGTCAATTTCTTTTAATGTGTGGTGGTTCTGTTTCACCTTCCATCATCCCTTAATTGCTAGAAACATTTTAATTGGCAGATAAGGATAGATGGCCAAGATATACAGGAGGTGACACTTGAAAGTCTCCGCAAGTCTATAGGTGTTGTTCCACAGGATACCGTGAGTTATCCTTAATTTTAAATAGTAGAGCTCTGTCGACTCCTTTCCCTTGAAACTTTTCAATAACCTATTTAGAGTGTTACCCACTTTACAAATTTTATTAACGATGCAAGAGCTTACTTGGACGTTGTGCACAGGTACTGTTCAATGATACAATATTTCACAATATTCATTATGGTCGTCTTACAGCAACACACGAGGAGGTTCATACTAAAATTAGTGTCAATTATGCGATTATGTTCGACAATTGGATTATTAACAGTCTTTTCTATTTAATCCTTCCAGGTATATGATGCTGCTAGAAGTGCTGCCATTCATGAAACAATAATGAACTTCCCTGATAAATATTCTACAGTTGTTGGAGAGAGAGGGCTTAAGGTATAAAATCTTTTTTGTTAGAGACTTATGCTATCGTGTCAGAGATTTTATATGCAGAGGCTAGTCTTTCAAAAACCAGTTATTGTTTTGAGATTTTTCTGTCCCTGTCAAGGGAAGGACTTATACGTAGAGAGGACATAGGTCTATACATTTCCCTACATTGAATTTTCAGTCATAATTTAATGGGTGTACATGATATACTTTTCCTCACACTTGAAGCAGTAAAAGCGATCTTGTAGCGTGTAGTCTTATTGGTTCTTATTTCAGTTAGTGATGTAATTCAGCATGGAATTTGTCCTAATTTGTTTTCAGGAATGTCTATTGGTGAAAGTTGTATCCATTTAACTTCACTGATTGACAGTTACCATAATTGTTATCTTGTTTTTTTCTGACAAATGATTTTTTTGATTCTCCTGCAGCTGTCTTTTTTGAACACAGCTTATTAGCAAATTGTTATCTTGTTGCTTAATTTTTTTTATTCTCCTGCAGTTAAGTGGTGGTGAAAAGCAAAGGTTGGCACTAGCTCGCGCATTTTTGAAAGCACCTGCAGTTCTGTAAGTTCACTTATTTGGTAACTTTTTTGCTGCGATTTATTGCATGCCCATGCCCTGACTACTGGCTATGCTTTGTGGTATGTAGAATCAATGCGTAGCTAAGTATAGTTCACCAACCATCTGCTTACACAGCAAAGAATGCTCAATTGCTTCTTATTTCAAGATTTGGTTAGCATAACAAACAATTTGTGATTTATGATGTTTGCATTGAAAATTTGTAAGAATCTTTGCATTAATGAGCACAATATAGTCATGGCTGTTTTTCATGTACAATGAAGTATCCTTCTTGATATAAGAGACAAGAAAATGGAGATAATTAGATAGTCAACTCTCCTGTCCTAACCCCCAAGAGAAAGGGGAAAGAAAAGAAAAGAAAATAGAAACCAATTTCTGTGCCTCTTATTCTGTTTGTCTACTTTTCCCTTCATAAACTGTTCTGAGAGATTAATATATTTTGTTTTCTCAGGCTCTGTGATGAAGCAACAAGTGCTCTCGATAGTTCAACAGAAGCTGAAATTTTAAATGCACTGAAGTTCCTCTCGAATAACAGAACTTCAATTTTTATTGCTCATAGACTGACAACTGCTATGCAATGCGACAAGGTGAGCATGATATGTTCAAAGTGTGTAACTTTAAAATTGCTCAGATATCCCAACCGATGATGTTTGCCTGTCTCAACTATTCCAAATGCGTTCATGTGCACAAGCAGCACAACATTTTCATTCTCCAGTACCATGTTCTAATTTATGCCTATATCACTTTTTTGTTGATATCCGTTTTGTAATTATTATAAACTATTCTAAAGTATCACCGCTTACAGAGAATTTTTCGAAATCTCTGAAGTAAATTTTACAAACTTTGTTTTTAAGAATCGCTGCTTTAATTAAAAATTAGCGATACATTGGAGCTATATTTTGACCTAGGACCAGGGGATATGACTATTATTCTCCCGTGTATACTAAATATATTTTTAATTAAAAAATAAAATTTCGAAATTGTTTTGTGAGAATGTCCCTTTTTATGCACCTTAAAATACGTGAAAAAAGTCAAAGAGACAAATGAAAAGGGACGGAGGTAGTATAATTTATCCGGGAGTTTGGGTTAAACTTTTTTCGATGTGGTTAGTGGGAATAGGATCCTTATTCCTATTTGTTAGTGTTTGTTTGAGGGAATACACAAATGTTGAAGCAGGTAACTCATTCTTTAGATATCTGCGGAGATTCCATATCACATATCATTCCCACTCCCATCCCCCACCCAAATTACTTTTTTGCTCCTAAATCTTGAATTTTACATATATTTGTTTTATCAGATTATAGTCCTGGAAAATGGAAAGGTAGTGGAGCAGGGGCACCATGACATTTTGTTATCGAAGGCAGGGAGATATGCACAGCTCTGGGCACAACAGAGCAATACTGTCGATGGAGCTGCTGTTATAGCTGTCAAACTAGAGACATAATCCTCAAATTTAGTTTGTTATGAAGAGTGTAAAAGGGGGTATACATGTAATTCTTTCTTCCCCCCGATTGTTCAAAATTATCAAATTAACGAAATTTTTTCAGTTATTAACATTTTTTGGTTGTATAATTGTATCCATGTCCAAAATCTGCTGGAATTTGTTGTAGGTAGTTGCTCAAATAGATAACTAGAATCAACAATGTAATATCTGGTATAAAAAAATTTGCAGTTATACCTTTCAGACTCAATGCAAGTTGTTTAGAGTTAGAAATTGGAGAAGTTTTGTACACTGAATATACAAGTTGGATGCACCAGGTGTCAGGAAGGCACTCTAGTAAGTTGGTTAGTGCGGACCTTGTGATATCTTTTTATTTTATTTTCAGCTGTTGTGTTATTTGTGCGATGAGAGTACTAGGTAACATGTACATCTGGAGAAAGGCCATACATATAGGCATTATTCGTTGTAGTCAATCTCCTTTCTCTTTGCAGGCCAATTTCTTATTTTTATGGTTCAGTGTGGGAGTAAAAAGATACAACGGAGTTGCAGTAAGGAAAGGTGAGAAATTTGGTTGTTCATCTTTTCATTCGACCTTTATTACATTCTGTTTGGTGGATCTATGATAGCTTTTAGAAAATGTCTGTCATATGACTAATGTTTGTAATGCTTATGATGGTTTTCTCTTTAAATTTTTTAAATAATTTTAATTTTTACGAGATATAAAGAGTGGAATGGTGTAGTTTGTTGTCAATGTGATACATCACTAGCTCTATTTCTGCTTGTGCCATTTATTAAAGAATCTCTCTTAGCTTGTGATGCTTTATTTCTTGTGATGTCCTAGTTTGAGTAATGGTGCTAGTATGCTCGAACTAGGTTCTAAGCAAATTTGTAGATGCATTTAGACAGTTGTATCATCGTTTTTTTGAAAATTTGAAAGAGACCCTTTTGAGTATTGGATAATTTTATGCTTTATATTTCACACTTAAGATTATAAGTAAAAGTTCAGTGTACACCATTTAATTGTTAGACATGTTAGATCATTGCATGACAATAGCGCAGAACAATATATTTCGGGCAAGACATTGTAGGTGGTCGAAGGTGTAGTAATGCGTACAATGTATATGTTAGAATACTACATAACTGCTTTTCTCTAAGCCGAGTATAGAGAGGTCGTAAATGTGGTATCTGAATCACGTTGGATTCGAAATTTACTCTTGGAACTACATTTTCCCATTCTCAAAGCAACATTAGTATATTGTGACAATGTAAGTGCAATATATCTTTAAGGCAATCATGTTCAGTATCAAAGGACTAAACATATCGAAATGAATATTCATTTTGTACGCGAAAAAGTTGCACTAAACATATCGAAATGGATATTCATTTTTTACGCGAAAAAGTTGCACGTGGACAAGTTCGTGTTTCAAATGTACCGTCTCGCTTCCGTGTGTTCTCTTTCCGAGAACCTCGTGCTTTGACCGCGGGTCTGATAAACATATAGTGTAAATATTCTGTAAAGATTTTGTATGATCTCATTTAAATATGTAGTATTCTAAAAATATAATTACAAAAGTTAGCATTATAATACATATTGCAGAACAATATATTTGATAAATATGTGGTTTAAGAGGTTTAACATTAATTGGTCTATAGTGAACACAAATTATAATTATACTAGCAAATTCCTAAATTATAAAATTGAATTTTCAAGCCTTTTTCCAATAAAATGAAGCAAATACCAAGGACTTTTAAGTGTCGATTTCTTTATTTATTTAACATCACCCTTGCATCAGGCTTTGGCTAATAGACTTACTTTAGGCATTAATATCTAAACAAATCAACACTAATACAAACCTTCTGCTTCGGCCGCACAATCGACACGCCTGTTTGGATGATGGGTTGGGTGGGAAGAGTTGGGTTGGGCTAAGTTAGGTTGAGTTGGGTTAGGATAGATTAAATTGGATTGAACTCTTATCTTGTTTGGATGAAGATTTACGAGGAGGGGTTAGATATGTAAATGTTCTAATATTTTTTAAAATAAAATGAAATTAATACTTGAATATGATTTTGAGTTCCGTTTTATTTGCCGGAAAATGATTTAATTTTGATAAATATTTTCTCGGACGATAAATTCCTTGGAATATATTTTTTTTGGAATTTTTTCATGAAATATATTTTTTCGGAAAAATTCTCGAGAAAAAGTTTTCGGAAAAAGTCTTTCGAGAAAAAAATTCTCGAGAACAAATTTCTAGGGAAAAAGATTTCTGAGAAAAAGTTTTCGGAAAAAAGTTTCTCGAGAAAAAATATTCGGAAAAAATTCTCGAGAAAAAGTTTCAAGACAAAAATGGTTTCAGAAAAAATTTCTCAACTCAAAAAATGTTTCAGGAAATTTTTTTCGGGAAAATTATTCTCGAAAAAAACTTTTCGTGAAAAAGTTTTCCGAAAAATTTCTCGAGAAATAAATTCTTGAAAAAAAAGTTTTTGGAAAAAAAATTCGTGAAAAAATATTTCTGGAGAAAAGTTCAAAAAAAAATTCGGATAAAATTTATCAGAAAAAAGTTTTTGGGAATTTTTTTTAGAAAAAATGTTTTCGAAAAATATTTCCCAAATTATTTTTTCAATTTATAGTATTAATATAAAATTTTATATTTATAATATAAAATTATAAATACATAATTAATATGTACTCCCTTTGTCCCACTGAATTCTATACACTGGGACTGGGCACGGAGACCAAGAAAATATATAAAAAATGAGTAAAATTAGATGAAAAGTGGGTAAAGTGATGGGACCTATCAATATTTAATAATAGATTTGAGATAGTGGAGAAAAATAGTGGGTGTAATAGTGGTTTATATTATTATAGAATAGAGATAGTGGAGAAAGTAGTGGGTGTAATAGTGTTTTATATTATTAAAAATTACTATTTTTGGAATGTATAGAAATGAGAGGGACATCCCAAAATGAAAAGTGTATAGAAATGAATGAGACGAAGGGAGTATGAAAGAGTAGATAGGTAATAAGACAAAAAATTCAAAACACCCCAATTTGGGGTGTTGGAAAGTGCTCCAAATTTAACTATCCTCAACCCTTACCAACCCTTGTCCAACCCCTCTTAAATCCAACATTTTCTTAAAATTAGTTCGCCAAACATGGTTTTTCATCAGCCCTTACCAACCATTCCCAACCCAACCCTTGACAACCCCTCATCCAAACAAATGTGTTACCTCTATGAGTATTTGTCTAAAACCATTACAAATAACTATTTGTACAAGTGAAGATAACTAAGCATGTGTATAGACCTATTGATAACTCCAAATCGCGATCTAGTCCTTCCCGGCCGATCCCACGCCTGGAAGCGGTGTCGCTGCGGTTGGGACCCTGCAAAACAACACCGGAGGGGGGTTTGGACCCTGGCGGCGCCTCCGGCGTGAGAATAAGTAATGGCTTTGGAAAGGTAGACAGGACTATAGAGAAATCTAAATATGGAGGGTGTGTGTATATGTTGTGTAGAGAGAGAGAGAGAGCTTAACCCTGAACCTTTCCTTCTTGGGCTATTTATAGGCCCAGAATTAGGGTTCAGGGGGGTACCTGCAATCATGAGCGTTGGATCCTAGGTAGGTGGGACACCTGGATGATGTTGATGGGTCACACGTGCCCGGGTGAGAATTGTGGTGACATGTGCCAGGCTCCTGTAGACGTGTGGCTTGATTAGGACACAATGATGCCAATCATTAGGTGTCCTTACGTGTCACCACCAAGAGTCCTGAGTCCGGGCTCGGGTACTAGGTTTGGGAGTCAGGGCTCTTGCAGCCTGTCACTCAGGGCTCAGGTACCGTTGAATATGCCACCAGGAGTCCTGAGTCCAGGCTCGGGTACTAGGTTTGGGAGTCAGGGCTCTTGTAGCCTGTCAATGGGAGTTTGGGCTCTTATAGCCTATCATTTGCCCCCCACTCCCTTATTCAGATTTTCTGGATGGGGGAGTAGAATTTTCCACATAAGAACTTCGATGACTTGGAAGAAATTTTGGTTGGTAGTTGCCCCCCAATCCGGGTTGTTGTGGGTGACATGAGCCCGAATTTGAGAGTTGATAGAGTTCTTTCTCAAGTCCAAGGTTGTGAGCCTTGGGTAACTTAGAAGAAATTTTGGTTGGTAGTTGCCCCACAATCCGGATAGGTGTCAGTGACATGAGCCCGGATTTGAGAGTTGATAGAGTTCTTTCTCAAGTCCAAGGTTGTGAGCCTTGGGTAACTTAAAAGAAATTTTGGTTGGTAGTTGCCCCCAATCCGGATAGGTGTCAGTGACATGAGCCTGGATTTGAGAGTAAGACAGAATTATTTCTCAAGTCCAAGGTTGTGAGCCTTGGGTAACTTAAAAGAAATTTTGGTTGGTAGTTGCCCCCCAATCCGGATAGGTGTCAGTGACATGAGCCCGGATTTGAGAGTTGATAGAGTTATTTCTCAGGGTAACTTAGAAGAAATTTTGGTTGGTAGTTGCCCCCCAATCCGGATAGGTATCAGTGACATGAGCCCGGATTTGAGAGGGTAAATAAATTTCCAGGTTTATAAGATTATTCTGCAGCCAGGGTTAATTAGAATCCGGATTCCTAGTTTAAATTCGACTTCATTTGGAATTTCAATCGATTTCATAAATTTCCCCCTCAAACATTTGAATTCGCATTATTCCAAAATTCCTCGGGAACTTGCGCACCAGTACTGTCAGCAATAAATACCCTAGTCTTTTCGACTGTTTCTCATTTTTCTTTTCCTTTTTTTTTTCCACTCTTCTGCAACCACGTGTCCTCCAAAAGCTTTTCCTTATAAAACCCATTTCTTTACTTCTTCTTTTTACTTTCCCAAACTTTATTTCTTTTTCACCGTCTCTTTTCCGATTTCTGTTCTTCGGCCGCCGGCGTTCCGAGCTTTCACGTTGTCCTTTCGAAACCGTCTCAGTCTCCTGCTTTCTGTAAGTCTATCCCCTTGTATTTCTTTTTCATTCGCTGTACCATCTCTTTATTTTTGCTTCGACTTCCATAACTGTTCATATTCGAATATGGGTTTTTCTGAAAAAATATGTGTTTGTTTGTTGGACTAAGTTTTGTTGCTTGCTTTGCGTTTGTATTGCTGTTTTGTTCACGAATTGGCTTTGCATGTGACACTACTTGTGATTTTGGGGTTTGCGAATTCTGGATTTTCTAGTGTTGTTCTTGTTTTTTTTCTGGGTTGAGTGATGTATATGCAATTGTATGTAATTGCTTTTGATCTTTGTTTGGTGTTTGTTATCTTGAGTAAAGTGTTTCTGGTTTTCGTGCTTATGACAGGAGTCCGGGTTGAATAGTATCCGGGCTCCTTGGTTCTGTCTTGTATGACTTAGCAAACCCCTCTACTTTTTGGTTTATGCGTAATCGTGTATAGCCCGGGTTCATAGCAGAATTTCTAGGTATATAGGTTTAGGATTATCATTAAGACCAGACTTATACTACCCATAATGGGTTGGAGTCCGGACTTAATTCAATAAAGAAGAGACTGGATTTTGGAATATTGGATGCAATATAAGACGACACCGGTGTTAATATATTTTAGATTTGAGGTTTTGAATGTTTTGACTAACTCCAGATAAAAACAATCTATTTCTAGGTTTATGGTTCGGATAAAACGAAGGGCTAACAGAGTGTTGATTCCGGATTCAGAACCATCCACAAGTTCACAGAATTCGGATTCGGGAGTATTAGAAGTAGTAGACTTACACTGGTGCATAATGGCTAAGAAGAAAAAGATATCTGTGATCACCCAACTCAACACCAACGTATTAGCTGACCGGGGTAGCCTTATCACACCTGATGGTTACTGGGTTGACTCCGAGTTTATGTTTGTTAGGAAAGATTCTGACGAGGACATGTCTCGCGTATACCGGTCCCTTAGTTATTCCTATAGGCATCGACACGAGAATGGAGATCCTGGACCTTATGATAAGACGGCCATGGATGCCGTATTTGCTGATACCATTATAGGTGAGCCTCTCCCTCCGCTGAAAGAGAGTTTTAAGAATATGCCTTTTTTCTGAAATGGATGCAATAGTCCGGGCTGCTTTCCTTCTTGGACCCCGGGTACAATGGAGGTGGTCTGAACCCGGGGAGAGAGTATACGATAGGACCGAAGATGGGTTCCTTGGCGTTTGGTTAGAGCACTTGTGCTCAGGCTGGAACCCGGAGTGCCACGTCTTCGTTAAACATCTTTGCAAGTATATTTATGAGATTCCAATAACACAAATAACCCCCAACGGTGTAAAATGGATAACCTGGTTCCTAGCTTGTTGTGAGAAATCCGAGCTCCTGCCCACTTTCAAACTCTTTCATCAACTTTTCTACCTCCTCCGGTCTAACAAGAGACCCTTCTACGAGTTAAGATTTCGCGGTGAAGAGTGTGGGTATCCTTCCGGAAGCGCGAAGCCGGTGATGCAGAATATATCGTTAAAGGGCTGGAATGGAGAAGCCATTATGCTAAAGGGCTTAGACCTATTATACATGCCGCACTTTGTGGCCGGTGACAAACCCAAAGTCTTTCCTTATTACAAGCTCGAGGGTCAAGCCCGGGCTAAAGTTCATGCTTTCTGTGAGTGTCTAGGGTATCAATTAACCCGAGACACTTTCATGGATCATCACAAGTTATTTGAATTCGGATGTAAGTTGATATTTTAAATCTTGAGTCCGGATTCTTTTGTTATTTCTCTAATTCGGTTTCATTTTGTTTTTCAGGTCGTCCCTTCTACGACTCCCATTTTGACGAAGTGATGGCTCACAACAATTATGCCATTTCCTTGAGACAGTTATCTGGGGTTCACACTCCTCGAATCCAGAAGACTGGTGATGAGTCCGGGTCCAATCGCTTCAAAGAAGATGGTGCGGAATCTGTTGCTCCTCTTCAACCCACTCCTGACCCAGCTGTTGAGGTTGTTACCGGGCTCCCTGACCCTGAACTTACCAAGAGACCCCGGAAACAGAAGAGGAAGACAGCTCCCAGGACTCCGGGTTCGGATAATTTAGTGAATCAGGAGGATTTGGTGGACCAAGTAGCTGAGGAGGTTAACGCGGAGACCGGAGTGGCTAAACCCCGAGTTGGGAAGCTTACCCGTGAGCAGTTTGCCGAATATGTTGGACATCTCCCTTCTGAAGATGACTGGAAAGAGATGGGAGATACCGGGATGAGGGGACTCTTGGTAGATCTGATTACCGGTATTGGTCAGGTATGCTTTTTCCTTACTTCCTTGCTTTTATTGTTGAATATCGTCTTAATCTTTCTTTTCTTTTGGCTTGTAGGTTGCTGTGAAGGCTGCCGGAGTCTCAGCCATGTTTAAGGCGAAAGATGACAAGTTAACCGGAGTTATGTTGAAGAAGGATGAACAAATTCTCGACCTCGGGAAGCAACTTGGTGAAATGAAACTTCTTCGAGATGGTGAAGTGTCCAGGCTCCGAATTGATTTATCTACGGAGAGAGCCCGGAATGCTGATCTTAAAAAGAAACTGAAGGAAGCCGAGGAAAAACTTGCTGCCGTGAAGCCCGAAGCTGACATTATTAAGGAGTTCCAGGAAACTGATGTTTATCTACAGGAAGTTGCTGATGCCGGTGCTCCTGAGGTTTTGAGATCGTGGAAGGTGGCTGAGACCCTGATCAAGACCAACCCTAAAGCCAACTGGGAGACCTTCGTTGAAGCTTTCTTGGCTGCTAAGGATGCTATTGAGCGTGGTGAAGGCGAGCCCGAGTGCTTCCAGGGCCCAAACCCTCTCATCTTTCCGAGTGATACTCCTTTCCTTGATGCTGTAAACAAAACTGTAGAATAGACATGCAATTGTGTTTCTCTTGTAATGTTTGACTATTTTTTACTTGTCCCCAACATTTTGGAGTGTTTCCGGGTTGAACGGTCAATCCGGGCTCCCGTACTCGTTTATTTTTAATGCGTATTTCTTTTGCTGACTTCATTTTCGAATTTTTTGAATGCGTATTGCTCATGAGTCCGTTCTCGTAGCTTAGTTCTGAGCCGGATTCTTTCTTTTGTACTTCGAATATAATCTAAGATTTTTGAGTTGCATATTGCTCGTGAGTCCGGTCTCATGGCTTGATTCTGAACCGGACTCTTGATCTGCATATTGCTAGGGACCCTGGCTCCTCTGTATGCCTATGGCTCTGAGCCAGGGTTATAGAGTTGCATATTGCTCGTGAGTCCGGTCTCATGGCTTGATTCTGAGCCGGACTCTTGATCTGCATATTGTTGGGGACCCTGGCTCCTCTGCATGCCTATGGCTCTGAGCCAGGGTTATAGAGTTGCATATTGCTCGTGAGTCCGGTCTCATGGCTTGATTCTGAGCCGAACTCTTTTTTTTTACTTAGAATGGAATCTAAGACTTCGATTTGATTGCATATTACTCGTGAGTCCGGTCTCATGGCTTGATTCTGAGCCGGACTCTTGATCTGCATATTGCTGGGGACCCTGGCTCCTCTGTATGCCTATGGCTCTGAGCCAGGGTTATAGAGTTGCATATTGCTCGTGAGTCCGGTCTCATGGCTTGATTCTGAGCCGGATTCTTTCTTTTGTACTTAGAATATAATCTAAGATTTTTGAGTTGCATATTGCTCGTGAGTCCGGTCTCATGGCTTGATTCTGAGCCGGATTCTTTCTTTTGTACTTAGAATATAATCTAAGATTTTTGAGTTGCATATTGCTCGTGAGGCCGGTCTCATGGCTTGATTCTGAGCCAGACTCTTTTCTTTCGTACTTAGAATTAAATCTAAGTATTTGGTTTTATTGCATATTGCTCGTGAGTCCGGTCTCATAGCTTGGTTCTGAGCCGGACTCTTGATCTGCATATTGCTGGGGATCCTGGCTCCTCTGTATGCCTATGGCTCTGAGCCAGGGTTGATACAAGAAAAATGAAATACAGATAATGTGAAATACAATTTTGTGAGAAATAACATCGGGCCCTATTTTTATTCATAAATTGATCACGAGTACAAATTTTCTATTCTTCAATACAAATTGATCTTTATTTCTGGCCCGGGTTTTGAAATCTTCTACTCACCAACTTTTTGGCCGGGCTCTTTCCTTGGGTTGAATTTATGTTTCTTTTGGTTCATATTTTTCTGGTAAGGATTGGCTTTCCTTTTGTTTTTCGGGTCTGTTTCAGCCATGACTAACCCTTGCCCATAGCATCTACTAGCCATTTCATAATCTCCCCGGACTTCTCCAATGCCAGAGGGTGTGGGAAACTTGAACTTTAGGTGTGGGGTTGAGGTTATAGCTTGGAGCTTAGTCAGGGCTGGTCTTCCCAGGATCACATTGTAAGAAGAAGGAGTGTTGATGACATAGAATTTAACAATGTTGGTGACTTGGTTCGGATAAGTCCCAAATAGTACTGGTAGATACAAGGTTCCTTGAATTGGGACCAAGTTGTTCCCAAAACCGTAGAGAGGATCTTCTCTGCAATCGTTCATCTTCACACTCCCCAGCTGCATTCGATCCACAATATGTTTGAATATGATATTGACAGAAGAACCGTTGTCAATCAGTATTCTTTTAACTTCATTGTCAGCTATGTCTAGACTAACAACTAGAGCTTCATTATGATTTGGGCCGAGTCCTTCAAAATCATCTTTGTTGAAACTGATTATTTGTTCTGGACAGGTTTGAACCATCATTATCTCATCTCCCGAGCCCGGACTTGGGGGTGGCGAGTTAGACCCACCCAATACGACATTCACGACATTTTTACCCTTCCCGGATCCTGTTCCCCTGTCATCAGTTTTCTGGGCTATGTATTGTCCCATGTTACCTTTCCTGATCTGTTCTTCCACAAAAAATTTTAGAGACAAGCAATTCTCGGTTGTGTGTCCATGTGTTTCATGATAGTCACAGTGTTTATGGACAGACCGATTTTCTGGTCCGATCGCCATGGGTTTGGGAGGGTAGTAGAAAGGCTTGTCTCGTACTTCTTTCAAAATATCAGCTCGAGCCCGGTTGAGAGGAGTCCAGTTTGGTTCAGGTCTGGGCTCAAGTTTTTGTTTAGATTGTCCGGACTACACACTTTGATTGGAGTTCGGGGTTGAGGTTGGCAAAGCGAGCTGAGAGCTCTGAATGTAGTTGCTTTGTCTATTGGGTTTGAATTTTTTGTCTTGATGATTGTAGTTGTTTTTGGGTGGATCTTGAATTCGGGTTGGAGAAATGCCCTGCCTAGTCATCCTCATTGCTTGGAGGACATCTGTTTCTTTGATAAACCGGGCTGCCATGGAATAGGCCGCCGCCAGGCTCTGTGGTTCTTTGTGTATGAGATCGAGGACATACCTCTCATTATTGTCCGGGTCCAGGTTTCTTCGAAAAATTGTAAGAGCTTCACGCTCATCCAGGTTGCTCACATTGTTTATGGCTTCCTGGAAGCGTTTCATGTAAGTTGCCAGTGCCTCTCCCCGAGCCTGCCGGACTGTCTCTAGGTGGCACATGTGCTTTTTATGGGTTTTATTGGCTCTGAAACGTCTCAAGAAAGAATCACGAAACTGCTTCCAATTGTGAATGCTTCGAGATGGGATTCGGCTGAACCATCTTTGTGCACCGGATTTAAGAGTAGAGGCGAAAAACCTGCACTTGGTTAAATCATTATAATAGTAGATCATGGCAATCTGTTCGAAGTAATTAACATGCTCTTCGGGGTCACCCAAGCAATTGAAGGAATCGAAGTTATAGTGTTTGAGATTTTTCTGCCTGGGTGTAGCCTCCAGAGAGTAGCTAAATGGTGTCAGGGTATCCCCTATATCAATTCCCGAATCATGGCCAACTTTCTTCTGGAGCTCATGGATCATTTCCATCAAGTCCTCCTGGGGTTCTTCTTCATCTGATATTATGTCAAGACTTGGAGCCCGGGTCCTTCTCCTGTCATGAGTTTTGCCCAGAATCCGGGCTTCTTCCTCCTGAATTCTTTTCTGGATTCTTAGGTCGATTTTAGCCTGTTCTTCAACTCGGATTTTCTCCCTTAGCTCAGCTAGTTTTTTGAGCTTCTCAGCTTCAGTGTCTTGGTTTTTACTTTGAGTTCTGTGTTGGGTTCTTTTCCGGCCTTCTTTGTCTTTGCCCCCAATTCGGTCAAAAACCGAGGCACGAGATCGGTGAGATTCTCCAGAATCACGAGAGTGCTCATTTTGATCTACTTCGTTCATCCGAGCTTCTTTGTACATCCGGATTGCATCAGCAATCTGGTTCCCAGTTAGGTTCTCCATGAGTCCGGGTTCCATGTCAACATCAGTGTATTTGTATTTGTTAACTTCAATTTCCACCCGGGCATCATTTGGCCGGATTATCTGAGATGCTAGAGCCAGGGCTGTTGGTACTTCTACAGTATTTGGGTTCAGGTTGGGTGGCGGTTCTTGTCTTGGGGTACTGGTGGCGGGTCTCAGTGTGGGCTTGCTTCCTCGAGCCATGGTTCAAGAACAACAATTTTGCACAATTTTTGACACAATTTATATCAATTTTCGATGACAAAGAAAATCTCAACTAGATCTGGGTTTACTTAACGAAGGTAAATCAGCATATGCATGCACTTTCTGGTTTTAACGTTTCTCTAAGCAAGAAAATTGGTTTTCAAGACAGATCTATAAGAGAGCAATGTAGATCTAAGCAACAACTGGAGCAGGAAAGCTAGATAATGCTAAACAAGGCTAAAAAGAAACAGATCTGGGCTAAACAAGATTAAAAACATGCATACATTGGAGAAATGGGCTAAAGAGTTCATGTTTGGTGGTTAAAACGAAGGAGTTTGCTTAGATCTTACTGGATTTAACTAGGACTCCTTCAAAGATGAAGGAGCTTGTTGATGATGGTGAGTCTAGTGGCACCGTGACCACAAGACAGGGTTCACCCCTCCTTCTAGCGCCAAATGATAACTCCAAATCCCGATCTAGTCCTTCCCGGCCGATCCCACGCCTGGAAGCGGTGTCGCTGCGGTTGGGACCCTGCAAAACAACACCGGAGGGGGGTTTGGACCCTGGCGGCGCCTCCGGCGTGAGAATAAGTAATGGCTTTGGAAAGGTAGACAGGACTATAGAGAAATCTAAATATGGAGGGTGTGTGTATATGTTGTGTAGAGAGAGAGAGCTTAACCCTGAACCTTTCCTTCTTGGGCTATTTATAGGCCCAGAATTAGGGTTCAGGGGGGTACCTGCAATCATGAGCGTTGGATCCTAGGTAGGTGGGATACCTGGATGATGTTGATGGGTCACACGTGCCCGGGTGAGAATTGTGGTGACATGTGCCAGGCTCCTGCTGGCGTGTGGCTTGATTAGGACACAATGATGCCAATCATTAGGTGTCCTTACGTGTCACCACCAAGAGTCCTGAGTCCGGGCTCGGGTACTAGGTTTGGGAGTCAGGGCTCTTGCAGCCTATCAGTCAGGGCTCAGGTACCGTTGAATATGCCACCAGGAGTCCTGATTCCAGGCTCGGGTACTAGGTTTGGGAGTCAGGGCTCTTGTAGCCTGTCAATGGGAGTTTGGGCTCTTATAGCCTATCACCTATCTTTATACATCTAATCAATTATATCGAACATGGTATTCGACATATTATCTACGGAGTCATCATTGCTTTTGAATTTATTGTGAAAGTACATTTTGATAATGCACCTTTATCTTAATCAATGCAAATTTGGATTAGAAATCAGTTTATTGCTCAACTGATTACGACGTATGGATTAAAACACTTGCTACGACGTATGAATCAACTAATTATGACGTATGTGTTGAAGCACAAATTTGAAGGATTAAAAATCATGCTTAGGGGTTTACTGTTCGTTTTTATAATGTAGTTTTAATGATACCCTTACATCATTAGATTGATTTGATGGAAATACTTAGGGTATGTCGAAAACGAAATTTTAGTATAGAAAATGATACTTTTTGAAGTGAAATATTGTAAGTGATCCCATACCTTAAGTGTATGTACACACCACGAACTTTACTCTTTATTTATTGAAGGACAAATTGTCCATTGGAACATACATAAAAACTTGATGAGGACTATATTTCTCCCTGACTTGTTCCACTCTGAACGGCTCTAATCTAGCAAGGAGACGGACGCCAATATTTCCATTGCTTTTAATATGAGTTGAGACAATATAATATTAAATCTTGAACTAATTGAGTGAACATCATCTATAAAGTAGATATACATTTACTATAGAGTAAATAGCATTTTGCAGCCCTTAATTTTAGTCACTTTTTCGATTTGATCTCAAACTTTTATTGTCGACATAATGTATCCCTCATTTTGCACCCCTTTACTCATTTTTCATCCGAAATAATTAAATTTACTCTTGTGCATATTAACAGTAACAGTTATTATTTAAACTTAATGAAATAATCTTTCGATTTTACCCCTATACATATCAACGGTGACAATTATTTTGGACGAAAAATGATTAAAAAGATGCAATACGAAGCGAAATTTAAATTTAAGGGATGCATTCTGCCGACATTAAAAATTTGAGACTAAATTGAAAAAGTGACTAAAGATAAGGGGTGTAAAGTGCTATTTACTCTTTACTATATCACAGTGCTAGAAAAAAAAAATGAAGAAATGTTTCTTAGTGTTGTTATATGTTGAGTGGTAATATGCATCGTGCTTGTCATGACAGAATAAAAAATAAGATTTTAATTTCTAAATTATCTAAATGTTGGAATAACAAGATAATGATCTTCTAAAAAGTTTTAAATAAAAAACATAATAGGAAAGTGATATGGACAGAAAAGTAATTCTAGAAATATAATTAATGATACATTAATTATACCTAGAATGATCCAAAAATACGACCCAATAAGCAAGGCCCAAAACCCTGATTATTTATTTAATTCGTAATTAATAAATAAGGGAAATATACAGCTCAGGAAAGAAGTCCAAAATATGGTAAATTCATCAAAGAAGGATCCAGAATCCCAAATAAAAGAAATAATGAGTCATAGCCTTTATCAACAAGGAAAAGACTTATCCGACAAGAAATACAATGTTTATCCAATATCAAAAAGGAGACTTATTCGCTAAGACTCCTAAACTTACCCTAAATATGAGGCTCCAGACGCCTATAAAAAGGACCTGATCCGACAATCAGAACTACGTCTTTTTCTTGATTCTCTAAACACTAGAGATACGTAGGCATCTTGTGAGGACCGATTTAGTCTCGAAACACAAGTGCAACCATTAAAGCTCGAAAGCTCTCTTAAATCCTAGCAATTAATTTACAAGTACGTTTTTTAATCCATAACATTTGGCGCCGTCTGTGGGAAAACAACATCAACCATGACAAACACATGAAGAACAACTCGAGATACTCCAGTTTCTGAGGAGCTTCCTATCACCTCTGAGGCTGATACTCACGGAAATCAACCACCGCCAACTACTGGCATTGAAGGGGCAAATATCCCCACCAATACTCAAGGACCGGAGATCCCAATTTCGGCTAAAGGGACGAATCCCCTGCAGATGGTCATTCATGGATCTAATCCACAAGAGACCGCTCATCAGCAACCAATCACGACCTCCCCACTGCTCATGAATGCACCAAGTGGTCTTCAACTCCACACTACTGATCTTCCTCAATACTCTACTCAAACTTTGGGGATGCCAAACTATGGCATGCCCCCTCGACCCATGGCGGGCGGTAGCGGTCTCAACCCCATTTACCATGAAGCGTATGTCCCCCCCCCCTTATATACGAGGTCTGGGACCTCAAAATCAACAAACTCGACGGACCCCTTTGATTCAAGATTACTCGGGTCCCTATACCGAGGATGAGGATTATACATCTGGGGAAGAGAGGGATGTCGCCCCAAGGAGGAAGCGTTCTTCCCAAACAAATCGGGAACAACCCCAAACTACTAAGGAGAAAATTGCAGCCCATGAGGCAGAAACTGCAAGACTCAAGAAACTTCTTGCTGAGGAGGAGGCCGCTCAATCTCAAGGCTGATCAACTGGAAGGATCCCGATAATCAACCTGGACCCGACACCAAGAAGGACTAAGAGGGCTGAAGCCCCAAGGGGTGATCCTAGTGTTTTGTTGCCTCTAGGAGATCCTGATGATCCAACACCACCGTTTACTCAAGACATCATGAAAGCCACCAGATCCAAAAAATTTAAGATGCCAACGATTAAAGCTTATGATGGAACGGGGGATCCCGCAAATCATGTAAGAACCTTCTCCAATGCACTGTTGTTGCAGCCAGCCAATGATGCGATCAAATGTAGGGCGTTTCCACAAACCTTGGCAGGTATGGCCCAACGCTGGTATAGCCGTCTTCCTCCCAACTCTATTGGGTATTTTAAGGAACTAAGCAAAGCATTCATCAATCAATTCGTTAGTGGAAGAGTGCATGAGAAAAGCTCTGCATCACTCATGGAAATCCAACAAGGAAAGAATGAAGCCTTGAGAGATTATATCAACCGATTTACTCGGGAGGCTTTGAAAGTCCCAGATTTAGAGGACAAAGTGGCTATGATAGCCCTGCAACAAGGAACTACTGATGATCACTTCAAAAGATCATTAGCAAAACATCCACTCGAGAGCATGCTGAAGCTCCAAGATAGAGCCAGAAAATACATCAAGGCTGAAGAAAGCATGAGAAAGTATGAGCCCACTACTGGTGGTAGTGGAAATTCAAAGAAGAGAAAGGAAACACAGGAATATGATGTCAAGGAAACGTTTCCTAGAACGTCAAAGGATTCTGATTCTCCACCCAAGAGGAGCAATTTTGGGCCAAAATTCACGGAGTATGCAAGATTGAACACTCCCAGGAGTCAAATTCTGATGGAGATAGCTAAGGAAGGAGATCTCAAATGGCCGAAGCCAATGATGGCTGACATGTCCAAACAGAACCAAAACCAATTCTGTAGGTTCCATAAAGAAGTCGGTCATGACACCGACGATTGTAGGCAATTGAAAGATGAAATTGAATTTCTGATACGAAGAGGAAAACTCAGTAAGTTCACCAAAGATGGAAACCAAGGGAGTCAAAGGGGAAACTATGAAAGGAAGGATTATGACAGAAGGGACAACGATCAAGATCAAAATCCCAAGCCCCGAGGGCCGGTAATCAACATGATATTCGGAGGGCCAACTGCTGTTGGGTCCTCCCAAAACTCAAGAAGGGCTTATGCTCGAGAAGTAATGAGCGTGCCCGAACAGAAGTATCGATAGTTTTTGATGATTCAGACCTGGAGGGAGTGAAGTTTCCCCACGATGATCCCTTAGTCATCGTTCCTATAATAGGAAATTCTGAAACCAAGAGAGTTTTGGTCGACAATGGAGCCTCAGTGGACATTTTATTCCATGATGGTTTTTATCAAAATGGGCTATACTGAATCCCAGTTGACACCCTCGAATATGCCCATATATGGATTCAATGGGGTGGAGTCAAAGGTGGAAGGCACTATCCAACTCCCAATGACAATGGGGGCAAGGGCCGAATACGTCTACTCAGATGTTGAACTTCATAGTTATAAAGGCAACTTCGACCTACAATGCAATCCTGGGAAGGACGGGTCTTCATGCGTTCAAGGCCGTTGCCTCATCTTATCATCTGAAAATCAAGGTCCCAACGAGGAATGAAATTGGTGAAGAACGGGGAGACCAAAAGATGGCTAGAAGCTGTTACGTAACAACGTTAAGGCCTGATGGAATCGGGGGGCATGTTCTCCCCATTGAAGACATGGATATTACTGATAATGAGGACCGAAGAGGGAAACCAGCTGAGGATTTAATCCCAATTCCCTTAGTCCCTGGTAAACCAGAGAAGGTGACTTACGTTGGAGCACTATTGGCTGAGCCATTGAAAAGCAAGCTCATATCTTTTCTTCAAGAGAACAATGATGTTTTTGCTTGGACAGCGGCTGATATGCCAGGGATTGATCCCCAACTGATAACCCACAAATTGAATGTGGATCCTGAAAGAAAGACGGTGAAACAGAAGAAGAGAAATTTTGCTCCGAAAAGGCAAGAGGCCATTAAACAAGAAGTAGAAAAGCTTCTGGAGGCCGGATTCATTGAAGAGATACAATTCCCAGAATGGTTAGCTAACCCCGTGATGGTCAAAAAGGCCAATGGAAAATGGAGAATGTGTGTGGACTTCACTAACTTGAATGATGCATGTCCTAAGGATTGTTTTCCCTTACCAAGGATTGATGCATTAATAGATGCTACAGCTGGACACGAGATGCTCAGCTTCATGGATGGCTTCAGTGGATACAACCAAATTAAAATGCACAAGGATGACATCTCCAAGGTATCATTCATCACTGACTTTGGTGTTTTCTGTTATCTAGTCATGGCATTTGGACTTAAGAATGCAGGGGTAACCTACCAAGGGTTGGTGAACAAAATTTTTGGACACCTAATTGGAAAAACCATGGAGGTCTATGTAGATGACATGCTAGTCAAAAGCCTCGATAAGGCCGATCACATAGAGCACCTCCGAGAGGCATTCGAAGTGCTGAGGCACCACAAGATTATGTTGAATCCAGCTAAGTGTGCTTTTGGTGTAGGCTCGGGAAAGTTTTTAGGTCTGATGGTTTCCAAGAGAGGAATCGAGGCTAATCCCGACAAAATCAAAGCAATCCTAGACATGGAACCACCAAAGACTGTCAAGGACGTCCAAAAACTAACGGGAAGAGTGGCAGCATTGGGAAGATTTATCTCCAAGTCAGGAGAGAAGTGTTTATCCTTCTTCAAAGCACTCAAGAATGTGAATTTTTTTGAATGGACAACTGAAAGACAAGAGGCCTTTGAGGCCCTGAAGAAATACATGGCTGAGGCGCCACTGTTGACAAAACCAAATCCAGAGGAAATTCTCTATTTGTACTTGGATGTTTCTAACACAGCCCTTGGAGCCGTTTTGGTAAAGGAAGAATTGAAGGTATAGAAACCCATTTACTACGTAAGCAAGATTCTACATGGGGCAGAAATAAACTACTCTACGATTGAGAAGTTTGCCTTAGCCTTGATAATGGCCTCAAGAAAGCTACGCCCATACTTCCAGACTCACAAGATAGAGGTCCTGACCAATCAGCCTCTAAGAAACATCTTGCATAGCCCTCAAGCTAGTGGAAGATTGATCAAATGGGCCATTGAATTGGGAGAATTCGACATCAAGTACAAGCCTCGAACGGCCATAAAAGCTCAAGCACTCGCTGACTTCATGGTTGAATGTACTATTGACAACCAGGAAGTCGGGGGGCAGGAAGTAATAGAGGAAGACAAGAAAGATGAAGAGATGGTGTTCAAAGAATATTGGGTGCTCTATTTTGATGGAGCATCAAAAACAAAATCAAGTGGAGAAAGTTTAGTGCTACAAAGTCCTGATGGATTTTTCATAGAGTACGCACTGAAACTTGACTTCCCAACGACAAACAATGAGGCTGAGTACGAAGCCCTGATAGCTGACTGAGGGCTGGCTGGAGCCTTGAGGGTTAAAACTCTGAAAGTATGTGGAGATTCGAGGCTAGTGGTTTCCCAAGTAAATGGGGAGTTTGAGGCCAGAGATGAAGTCATGGCCAAGTACTTGAAACTTGTCAAGGCCATCATGACTCAGTTTGATGAATGTTATGTGGAATACATTCCAAGGGAAGAGAACATGAAGGCCGATGCCTTGTCTAAGTTTGCTTCTTCTGAAATCAAAAACTATGCAGGGAGTGTATACTTACAAGTCTTGAAGACCCCAAACATCAATGGAAAGTTGATAGCACCTATTGATGTTGCTAGCTGTTGGATGGATCCCATCAAAGCTCATCTGGAAACTGGGTGGTTACCCAACGACACTTCAGAAGCACGAAAGCTGTATGTGAGAGCACTAAGGTATGCCCTGATTGAGGGAATCCTATACAAGAAATCTTTCATCATTCCTTATCTGAAATGTTTGAGACCTCAAGAGGCAGAATTGACCCTAAGGGAGGTACATGAAGGAATTTGTGGGCAACACTTGGGGGGCAGAGCCCTTGCTCATAAAGTCACTCGTCTAGGTTTCTATTGGCCAAGCATACTTGCAGATGCTAAAAGCTACGTGAAGAAGTGTGAATGGTGCCAAAAGCATGCACCGGTGGTTAGACAACCACCAGAGATGATGACATCCATTAACTCACCTATCCCATTCGCCATGTGGGGAATGGATATACTTGGGCCATTTCCAATGGCAAGTGCTCAAAGAAAGTTCTTGATAGTAGCAATCGACTACTTCACCAAGTGGATTGAGGCTAAACCTTTATCCAAGATAACCACCAAACATGTGATGCATTTCTTCTGGGAGAATGTGATATGCAAATACGGGATTCCACGTATGTTAGTCACAGACAATGGAACTCAGTTTAACAACGATGAGTTCAAGAAGT